>CM044006.1:72532421-73279921 GCA_024085815.1 Flaveria linearis | reverse complement strand
CGCACCGTGCAGCCAACCCTATATTCATATGCCTCCCAGTTGTGCTGCTTATAGCCAGTGGCCGACTGTGGTTCATGTGGCTCAGGAGCCATGTAATACTTGTTCCATTATGTGATAATTTCATGTAAACTATTAAGTATTAATATTAAACTGTTAAGTATTAATATTCATGTTTGTGTAAAAATAAGATATTACAATGTGATTTGTAGTCTTTGTTACATTCTCGATCCATCACCCTAAACGAGAGCATAAGTGCATGCACAAATCATTAGTTTATAACCTAAACCAGCTCGGGTTCAATCAAACCTCGTGAACATTTGGTTTTGACTTAAAATAGTTCGGTTTGAAACTAGTGTTTGATGAGAAAATGATCGGTTTGATTTTTTATCATGTTCTATTTGGTTCGGCTCATTTTTAACTAGTTTAAGCAATAAGGGTTACAAAGTCAATTTCAACCCTACGGTTCTGTCTGGTTAGGTCAAATTAAACCAATTTTTGTTTGGGTTAAAGCAATATTACTAAAGATAATTTCATATATATCCCTACTAACTTACAAAATATTAAATATATCTAAACTTAAATTTTAATATCATATATATCCTTATAAAACATCATAATATCATATATATCCCTATAAAACCTATCAAATAATATATATATATATATATATATATATATATATATATATATATATATATATATATATATATATAGGGTTAGGATCATTACAGAACCACTTTTTATTTTCAGAACTACAGAACCATTGATTTACATAAATGTATATTAAGTCTGGTAATATTTGACATGTTTTACATATGTGTATATCAGACATGAACAATAAACTATAAAAAATAACTAAATATCACCAGGTTTAACTTACATCTATATAAATCAATGGTTTATAATTTACATTTATGTAAATCAATGGTTCTTTTGGTTCTGAAAATAAAAAATGGTTCTGTAATGATCCTGATCCTATATATATATATATATATATATATATATATATATATATATATATATATATATATATATATATATATATATATATATATATATATATCTCCAAAACAACTTCTAGATATCATATATATAAATAAAATAATCAAACATCTTATATTAATATTATCATACTTCATTAAAAGAGTATAGAATATAACCAATTTACCTTTAATTTTTCTTAAGACTTTATTTTTACACATTTTAAACCCATATTTCTACTTTATTTTTATCGTCTTTATATTTTTTTCATTTTTGATAAAAGTTTTTTTTTTCAAAACTCTTTTCAATGGATTTTACTTTAAGTAGTAATTTTATTGAGTTATACTAAAATAAAATTACCAACTTAACTACTTTTCTAATTGACTTGATGTATAGCTGTATAAAAATTCTAAATACTCATAATAAATAATATATCTGTCAAATTGCACCAACTGAATAAATTATTTAGCTTGATAAATAGCCTCGTCATCACACTCTAGAACTCGAGTATCCCTTTTAAGGAGGTTAACGGACATTGCTAAGTTTTATAAACAAATCTAATCTACAGTAATATGATCAATATGAATAAAACTTTATTGTTAACATGTTTAAAAAGATAATGTAGTCAAGACAACCAGGAAAATAGTAAAGAAAAACATTATAGAAGTCGTAAAAATCACTATAAAATTAGTAAGAGATGTCATAGAAAATGCTTAAAAATCAAGTCAACTATAAAATCAATGGAAGTTTTGTTGTAAAAAAGACAAAAACACAAAATCCAATTAAAGATGAGATAAAAAAATCAAATATGAACATTTAAAGTAAAAATCAAATATGGACATTTAAAGTTTTAATTAAAACAATGAAAAAAGGTTATATTACGAATTGTTTATACGAAATATGTGATTGGATACGTAAGATTATTTGATTATTTTAAAAAGATAAATATGATATTTGGTATGTTTTATAAGGACGCATATCATATTTAAAATTTTGTTTGAACATATATGATATTTAACTAGTTTTATAGGGACATATATGAGATTAATATTACTAGAGTGTCTCAGATCCCGTGTTAATGCGTTAAAAATAACAGATTGTTTTATTAACTTCAAAATTCTACATGGATGACGTTACAAAAGGTCTATTAAACGGTATTGCATACTTTACGGGTGTTGATCGGGTTTGTAAATCGGGTTTTGGGTTAATCGGTTCGAGTTATTCAGGTTTTTTAGCGTTGAAAGTCTCCGGAATCCCCACCCGAATAATAATCGGTTTAGTCGGTTTCGGGTTGTTCGAGTAACGGGTTGTTCGGGTCGGTTTCAGGTATTAAACAATAGAATTAATTTAGTGGATTTTAATGAGTTTTTTTTTTCTTATAAAATTAGTGGACTTAAATTAGTTTACTTCTATAAATTACAGAATGTGCTTAAATATAAAATTATATACAGACAATTTGATTATATTAAACAAGTGTATATACAATCTACTTAATTATACTGTGGGTGGATCGGGTTATCCGGATTTCGAGTTAACCGCTTCGGGTTATTCGGGTTTTTAAGGTTTGAAAGTCTATCCGAATTTCGACCCGAATAAGAATCGGATCAATCGGTTTTCGGGTTGTTCGGATAATGGGTTGTTCCGTTCGGGTTTCTTTTGGTACGGATGAGAACAGGTCGGGTGGGTTAATCGGATACGGATAAAATCGACAGGCCTAACATACTTGATATGTCATAGATAAACGGTGGTTGTTGTTAAAATTACTTAGAACGATTAAAAAGAAGTATAAAACTTCGTTTAAACCTAAAACATGATCTATTGATTGAAATTTATTTTATAGTTTGAGTATTTGTTTGTAAAAACGACAGCAAGTCAAAGTCTAACAAGCCTTATGCCCTGATTTTCAAATTCATTGTAAAGTAAGTCGAGTATATGAGATTAAGAGGTGGGCAAATTTTTAACAAAATGGTCTAGGGAAAGTAAAAAATGGGTTAAACTTTTAATGTTAGTGCATGATGTCCAGTTAATATTTTTGGGCCTGTTTAAAGTGATTAATATAGGTCTTAAGTCTTAATCAAGTGGATCCAAGCCAATATCTTTTGTTGGTTAAAGTTTTAACCAACCTCTCAGCAACTAAGCCAGTAGCTTTGAATAAATAAAGTAACAAGTAACATTATTAAAAAAAATAAGTAATTAAGTTATGCAAGTAGAGAGGAAAGTTCAAATACAAACTTTATTTTTCATATAAACTATACCAAATTATTAGATAAGAAGGAACACATATGATTGCATCTAATCCTCGCAACTTGATATAGAGCATTCAATTCACACTATCTTGCTCATCTTCATATTTACATTAAAAAATATTATTCTTTTACTCTCTCTTTAGTTAAATAGTAATTTTTATATTTTTATAATTATATTTTCTCTCTAATCCACTCACAGTCATTTTTAAAAATATTAAAAAAAATATGAGGGTTGTACCGTGTTTCCTCAAATATAAGAAATCACGGTATAATCGTCATAAATTTTTCTCTCTATTTCACTCACAACTATCCTTCATAATATAGGACATACATCAAAATTGGGAATTTTAGGTTGAATGCTTTTAGTGCAAATATATAAAGATGGTTAGAACTAAAAAAACTGTTGTTAGAAAAGATTGATCGGATGCTTAAAATGAATGCGCATTAAAACATTTTGACTTTGATCAAAGAATCTATCTAGGGGTGTGCAACGCGTCAAACCTGCACCGGACCACCTAGAACTGGCCCGAACCAAGGACCGAAATGTATAAGATTTAAGGACCTTATAAAGATGGGTCAGTCAGGTCCAGTTTCGGGCCTAACGAGTCGTAACTGCTAATTGGGTTGAGCCGGTCCGAAAAAAGAATTATGCTGCTTTATTAAGCTAGAACTAAACACAGTAAAATAAAATAACATGATACTTGAACATATTAAAACAATAATATGTAAAGAAAACTTGCGAATTAGAAAATATGTAATTTTAAAAATACTTGATAACAAAAAAGGTCTTTATAGTGAAACAAAATAATAAAATAAATACACCAAGCTTTTTCATTCGATCTTCATTTACTCTCCACTCACGCACATAACCGATGTTATCATAAATTTCTAAAAAGTAAGTTAATTATTAGAAACTCAAAGATTTAATCAAATTTATAGCATATCATAGCATATCTCGTTGATTTACTTCTTGTCATTCGAACCCAATCCTGCGTACAAATCAAAGCCTTAACAATAGTAGGGGATAGTGAAGTTCTAGACGATTCCACCACCTGTCGTCCGTACTAAAAGCCGACTTCAAAGCTATGGTTAAAACTGCAATAGCTAAAATATCTAAAGCATAATAAAGTAAATAAAAATTAATGTATACTAAAAGTTGTTAAATATGCTATAATAAAAAATAATAATACCTTTTGTCATCTTCAAAATAGTCGAATGTAGAGACGAATTTACTGTGACAACCCATATTTTCATGTTAATATCGTTACTATTGTTCAGCCTCTCTACGATACGATAGTTTAAAGTAAACCAATTTATGTTATCACTTTTATTTTTACACTTATCGTTACCTTTATGTATATATGTATATACATACTTATGGGTTGATTAATTAGTAAGAAAGACTATTATCATTAATAATAATAATAATAATAATAATTAACTAACTCAAAAACTTAATTAAACTTAATTAACTAAAATGCAAGTTGGAGTAACTTGAGGGACTAATGTTGTAAATAGGCAACAAATTACTCCATAAAACAACCAACCCATTCCCCCACCCTCGGAACATCACAACCGACCCTCCCCCCCTTCGCAACCTTCCTTTCTCCCTTGATCTCTCTCAAGAACACCACTCAAAAGCCTAATCCATTCCTCCTTCTTTAGAGCAGCTTGTGCAAAGGATTCTGCAGCCGTGAAACCACCGTGAATTCATCAACGAGCACTCCCGGTTTCACCTCCGACGACCACCGCTTGAGCAACCGAGGATCGCTCTTGTCATCTCCCCATGTTCGTAATCCTTTCGCGAAACCGATAGGTATGTTTTCGTTGTTGTTCGTGAACGGTATGTTTCCCTAGTCATGGGCGACCGAGAGTGATGATCAAGGGTTCGGTTCGGCTTATCGGTTGCGTTCGATCTTGCGCGTGTAAAACTAATTATATGTATGGTTTTATGTGTGTTATCCGTATAAATGTTTATGCTGCGTACGTATTCTGCGTGTATATATATAAAGGTGTATGTGTGTGAGAATTGTGTGTATATTATAAATGTTTATGCTGCGTACGTATTCTGCGTGTATATATATAAAGGTGTATGTGTGTGAGAATTGTGTGTATATATTTACAAGCGATGGTATAGATGTATGTGTGTGAGATTTGTGTGGATATATATAGATATATATATATACCTGCGATTGTATATATGTATGAATGTAGTCGTGGATGTGTGTGAGTATTCTACATATATTGTTGGAGTTGGTGATGTAGCAGCATGCTCCAGTATGATTCGAATGGTGTGGGGTTGGGAAAGTGTTGGTATTTGGACATGATTGTATAGGTTATATGGTGTGTTAGTCATGTGTGTGATATAAAATATCATTATGTATGGTGAAGTAAATGGGATTATATGGATATTAATATTGATGTCAATAAATATGTTAGTATGCATGGTAGAGTGTATGTTAGTAATGTGGGGGTTGGGTGGTGATTAAAGTCATGTGATCTTGAGTTGTTGTACACCATGTATATATATTATACTAGTTTAGAGACCATGTATTACATGGGTGGAATAAATAAAACATATCAAAATCATTAGTTTTATGAATATTTTATTTTTTAGATGTTATTATCAATTGGTGGAATAAAAATATAATGAATATTTTAAAAGTTATAACACATAATGAATTAGAAATTATTTCTCAATATTTAAAGAAAATATTTTTGATATCATAAACTTTCATATGTATTAATATATTTTAAAATTAGTACATTTATATTTTAGATGTTTAATAGTTTAGTTTACTTATTTACAATAATTATCATTTAATATGAAAGAGACAAGAAACACAAATATAAACATATTTGTTTTAACATATTTTAGTTAAAAAGGAAAGTCAAATTAATTTGTATTTATTATGAAATAGAGGCGGGAAAATAATTTTTTTGATATGTTAGAATAATGACACGTGTCATTTGATATGCTAAAATGATAACACGTGTCTAAAGAAACCTTCTTTTATTATATGTTATAGATGTGTGTTGATTTTGTTATATATATATAGATATGGTGTATGTGTATTATATCATATATATATATATATAGATATATATATTGGATATGCGTAGTATATATTATATATACATCGTATATGAAGTGTTTGATAGGTTCTATATCACGTCTTATATATATAATATATATACATATATATATATACATATATATATACATATATATATATACGTACATATATATATATACACATATATATACGTACATATATATATACATATATATATAAGTATATATGTATATACATATATATATATACATATATATATACATATACATATATATATACATATACATATATATATACATATACATATATAGGGGAGGGATCCCTTGAAAACCATGTTATAAATGAAAACCATAAAAACTAAGGGTTACATATATGTAAGTACGTATTACAAAGTGTATAACTAAGAGTTACATATATGTAAGGGTTATGTATATGTAAGTACGTGTTACCAAGTGTACAACTAAATTTATGTACGTTTAACTCATACAAGTTACGTATACGTAACTCGATTCGTTATTATCGTCAAACTTGGAGTTTAAATTAAAAAATAAATAATGACCTCAAAAAATAAGAGTAAAGTTTACTCAAATATACTTTAAACAATTAAAAAATTAAATTAATTCTAAATTATGTGATTGGATAGTAGTGCTTTTCACGGTTTTCAATTATAAACATGGTTTTCATTTGATCTCTCCCCTACATATATATATATATATATATATATATATCCGATATATGTGCGAGCAATATATTTGGTATATGTCAATATTACTTGTGTGACATGCTAGTAAAAGCAAGGTTGACAATAATAATGATAGTAGTAATTGAATATATAATACCTTTATATGTGATAATAGGGTCTTTATGTATTCGAAGTAAATTCGCAATCGTGTTTATTTACATGTAAATGAAACAACCGATGACCGACACCGTAACCGAGTCGTGAATACGAAACCGTACGCTTCATTATTAATATTAAATATTTAATATTAATTATGTAATAAACATGCATCCAGGTTGTTCGAAAAACTTAATCGTTCATGCTTGCACTGATTGATTTTGCTGTGGATTCAAGGTGAGTTTTCATGGCCCCGTGTTATATTTTTTACTTTTTGGGGGAGAAAACATGCAAACTCTATTTTTGTTATGGTTGCCAGTATTATTGATATCACCTGTTACGTTAGTGGAGACACATTTGAAAGTCCTTACAGTATCGAACCGTTAGTAATGGGATTAGCGAGATAATTCTGAGTAGTACTACTGGGTTTGACAAACCCCGCCCGGGCTAGTCGCGCTAGCTTGATTGGAGGTCAAACGGGTGCTAAATTGACCTAACGATTGCCACGGTCTGTGATAGACGTGGTGGAAAGGCACTAAACACACACAGACAGTCTCGGTTTGAAACACTAAGTAACTTGTTTATAGGCTAGCTACCTATCGATATGCTTTATATACTAAACCATATGAAACGTTTTCTGACACATTATTTGTTGATTAAACCTGTGGACTAGAGGTGGCAAAATGGGTGGGTTGGATTGGGTTGGTTGTTAGGTTAGGATGGATTTGGGTCAGGATGGGTTTGGGTTAGGATGGATCATTTAGAAAAAAAGGTCAGGATGGGTTTGGGTCAATATGGGTTTGATCAGGATTGGTTCGGATTAGGATGGATCATTTTTAAAAAGTCAACACTATTTTACTAGTATTCTACAATCCAACAACACATATAGATAGATGCATATACGGACCCGTGGCGACGCGACGGACCCGTGGCGACGCGGCGGACCCGTGGCGACGCGGCGGACCCGTGGCGACGCGGCGGACCCGTGGCGACGCGGCGGACCCGTGGCGACGCGGCGGACCCGTGGCGACGCGGCGGACCCGTGGCGACGCGGCGGACCCGTGGCGACGCGGCGGACCCGTGGCGACGCGGCGGACCCGTGGCGACGCGGCGGACCCGTGGCGAAAAGACGGACCGGTGGTGATGCGCGATGAAACTCGACAGAGGTGGGAGGTTGTATGTGTGTTGGTGGTGAGGTGGACCGGTGGTGATGCGGTGGTGGTGTGGTGGACCGGTGGTGATGCGGTGGTGTGGTGGTGGTGGTGCGGTGGTGCCTTTTGCGACGGAGGCGATCAATTTGAGTGAAAGAAACGTTGACTTAGACTTGTAGATCTAATTTTGAAAACCCATCTTGACCTATGTTTCTTTTTTTCCAAAAAAACTTTTAACCCATCTTGACCCACTTGTGTTTTTTATTTTATCAAATCTAACCCATCTTTATTTTTAAAACACCCATTATGACCCAAAATCATATTATTGGATCTCTTTTGCCACATTTACTGTGGACTCATCAACTTTATGTTGACACACTTTAGCATGTTTTCTCAGGTCAGGAACGCTTAAGCTCATATTGCACGATTCAGGAACGTACTCAGGACATGCATTCATCAAACACATTTATCTTGCATTAAACATTTTATTTTGGCAAACTTTTAGTATTGGTTTACATTTGAGTTATACGCTTCCGCACTGATGTTTATTTCTTTCATGCTACTCTGATTTAAGTCAAACGTTTATTTTTAAATTCATTTAGTGTCGTTTGATATGACCGTGTCTGAGATCCTGGTTTGTCACACGCCTAAAGGTAAAATCCCGTTTGTGAAAACTGAAAGTGTGACATTTTCCTTCCACCGTATCAATATATCAAAATAATCAGTATTATCTTCAAGGTCATCCTTTAAATACTTTCTAATTATGTTTTATTACTATGTGAACAAACTCCACCACCTCGATATCGTTAAAAACCATCAAGAAAAGAATCACCAATTTGAACTGTTCATATTTTTTAATATTTATTAAATAGGTCTTTTGGGTTATACAACCTTTCATCGGGCCCGAACTGACGCGAACCAAGGACCGAAATAGCTAAAAATTTATGACCGCGGATCGGACCATGTGTATGTATAATGGTTTGGGCTGGTCCGGTCTATGGTTTTTTGGTCCGGTTTTTCGGGTCGGCCCGTATTATGCTCACCTCTAAATCTAGCCATGTAAACATTTTGACTTTGATCAAGGAATCTAACAATTTGATTATGAGACCTAGCTGGTTTATTTAAAGATTATTGGTAACAAAAAACTTACTTTTTTTTTCGAACAAGGAAATTTTTTAGAGTCACCAAATAAAAATAAATCTCACTAGCAAGGGACTAGAAAAGAACCCAATAATTATATTATTACATCTGAGATTTTAAAATTCTGTGTTCCCATTCAAGATTATGAATCCTTTCTCGATTTAAATTAAAAAAAAAAAACTTATTAATTGTCTAACCTTAAATGCTTTTCTCCAAGCAAAAAACTTGGTCACCACGTATTTCCGTGGTCACAAAGTCTTTTCACCCTCCGTTCAATATTAAATCAACCTTTTTTTATATTCTTTTTCTATTTGTCAAGTGGGAACGTTTGGGTGTTTTCTATAGTACTCGACGACAAAAATAAGATAGTTTTCTTTCGGGCAGGTTTTTTTTCCTAAGCACGTATTATATTAATATTTTATATTTTCATATTTGTCATTTAAAAACATTCTAACCTCAATAATAATAATTTCTATAAACATACAAAGTTATATTTATACTTATGAGGTTCTAGTCGAGGGTTACGTATCAAAGTACACTCAACAAGACTGGAAGTTCCAAGTCCTAACAAATACGAAAGTGAGTTATTATTTCTAAAAACTTATGTACTAATTTATTATTGTATTATTGTATAATTGTATTATACATTATAATTTATCAAAGTCTTCCTACGACTGATTAATTAAAAGCTATATAAAATATACAAAAGAAAAAAAATACAAATGAAAAATTGCTTAAAAAGGAAGACCAAGAAGAAAAGACATCCCATGTGAAGTGGTTATAATAAGAAACTAATATTATAAATTAAATTAAATTAAATCACAAAATTTCCAGATTCAAATTTTTCTTTGATTCGGTCTGATAATTTCTGTAAGGGCCAAGGGGGTTCAGGAGAAGTTTCTACGCCAGCACACACCCGATTTGAAAAGGTCAACAAAGTCAACCCACCCCCACACTATAAAACCCACATCGTTTCAACAACAAAAACAAGTCCTTCATTTCCACACCAATTCCTCAAACTCATTAGTATCTTTTTTTAACGACGAGACGTCAGCGTCACATCAGATTTTTTTCATTGTTTCTGATATTCCAGTATCTTTTTCCGTTTCCACGATAAATCATAAATTCATAATTAACCTTCGCTTTAACAATGTCGTATGTATCCAAAATCGCCATTGCGAAAACCGTCGTCTCCACTGTCGGATCCATCGCTGCAGCGACGGTGGTTGCTCGCAGCGTCGCTCGTGAATACCTCCCGTCGGAGTTTGAAGTCCACCTCTATTCCACCCTCCGTAACTTCATCAACAAGTTATCGAAACAGCTAACAATGGTGATCTACGAGTTCGACGGATTTCAAGAGAACGAGATGTATAAAGCTGCAGAGATCTACCTCGGCTCCAGAATATCTTCCAACATCCACCGTATGAAGATCACCAAAAACGCTAACGAAAATAACATCAATGTCGCAATGGAGATCGACGATGAGTTTGTTGATGTATACAATGGAGTCAAATTCAAGTGGCGTATGGTTTCTAAGAAGCTTCCGACGGTAGAATATCATAATTACGATGATGTGAATGGATCTAGTAGTAGATCGGATCAACGATCATTGGAGCTCACGTTTCATCGGAAACACAAAGATCTAGCGTTGAATGAGTACTTGAGGTTTATACTTGATGAAGTTAGAACAATGATGCTTGAGAAGAAGACTGTGAAGTTGTATACTGTGGATGCATATCAGAGGATGGTGTGGACCGCGGTGAATCTTAACCATCCGGCGACATTCGGCTCGTTGGCGATGGAGGTTGATGTGAAGGAGGAGGTGATGAAGGATTTGGATCGGTTTTTACGGAGGCGAGAGTATTACCGGAGAGTCGGGAAGGCGTGGAAGAGAGGGTACTTGTTGTATGGCCCGCCCGGGACCGGGAAGTCAAGCCTTATCGCCGCGATGGCGAATTACTTGAAGTTTGATATATATGATTTGGAGTTGAGTGATATTAGGTCTAACAATGATTTGCGGAGGTTGTTAGTGGCCACGGCAAACCGGTCAATATTGGTGGTGGAGGATATTGATTGCTCAGTGGAGTTGCATGATCGAGCACATGCAGAGGCGGCTCAACCATTTGTTCAAGAAAACTATAATCGTAGGCGGAATCGTTATAGACCCGATGTGGAACATGGGGTTACATTATCAGGTTTTCTTAACTTTATTGATGGTTTGTGGTCGAGTTGTGGTGATGAAAGAATAATTATATTCACCACGAATAGGAAAGAGAAGCTTGATCCTGCGCTCGTTCGACCTGGTCGAATGGACGTTCACATCAACATGTCGTATTGCACCCCGGGTGGGTTTCGATTGCTCGCGTCCAACTATCTTGGGGTCTCACAACACGAACTTTTTGAAGATATCGAGGATTTGATGGGTGAGGTGGAGATTACGCCCGCTGAGGTAGCTGAGCAACTACTCAAGGACGATGATCCAGACATTGCTCTCGGTGGACTCGTCGGGTTTTTTGATGTTAAGAGGAAGGAGAATGAAGAGGCTAAAGAAAAAGCAAAACTACAAGAAGAATCGGCTGCAAAAGAGAGTGAAGAGAAGCAACCAATCGAAAATGAAAATTTTCCTGAATCATCCAATTAAGAACGTTGTGTATTTGTTATTTTAAAATACATAATATTGTATAAAATAGTTTATTTTCTAAAACCTTAATCTGTTTAGGTCAGCTTTTAATCCATCACATGCGAGGTAAATCAATATTATCAAAAGATTTGTTACATTGATCGCGCCAATTATCCTTCTAGCCCCAAAGAGGTGCTTTTTTAGATGTGATATTCACCTTTACCACTTTTAATCCGGGTCATCAATCGTTTAATGTTGAAACCAGCTCGGCTACATACCTTGAATGTTATAACAATGTAAACCGATTGATATTGTAGTTCAAAGTTAATTAAATTGTAAATGTTACATCAGTTCTCGTGGGGTTGATCAAGAAACAAAATGTGAGTTAAGATGGGCCGAAATTTTTATCTGTTATGTTTTAGACGAGCCATAAGAGTGCAGTCCTGGCTTGAAAATGAATAAGTGGATCCGATTAAGATAATACTTGTTTAAGGTTGCACATTTATTGTTTAAAAAACAAATATTTGGGCTGGGCTTTAAGTTTTCGGGCATTAAATTAAATAGGATGAGTCATGAGCCCAATCACTTTAATAGGCCCAAACATGGAAGAAAACATATCCAACTCCATAACCCATGATTATGAACATGGTTATATACTTAAATGATATGATTTACTAGATAAGAGGTTGAGAGAGTGAGTCTTAGAGATATAATCAGAGGTAGATACAGGTAAATAATTCGAGAAAGGTCGACTTAGTAAGTTGTTAGCTCGTGTTTTGATTTCGACTTACACACCCCATACTTATGATCATAATTATTTGGGTTTGAATTATATTGTCTACTTGTATATATATGTTAACTCCTCAACATCTTTCGCTACAAGTTTGATTTGAAAATATGAAACTTATTTTGTGAAATATAACAAACCAGATGCATATCAAGATAAAATTAATTTATAAGAAAATACAGTTTTATACGTCACAACCCAATCTAAAACAACGATTGATCTTGTGATTAAAAACGTTTTATATATTGCTCCACTAACCAATCGCCTCCGATTCTACTAGACATTTACATTAACATAGGTAAGTCATTGACCCGACTGTAACAATGGAGATATAAATTCATAAATGTGAGTCTCAATTTTATCACTGGGTTTACTTCAATTCTATTTAATCCATATTAAAATTATATGAAGAACTTTTTGATAACAAGTATAACTACGTAATTTAGATTGTGAGGTATAAAGTTGTAAAGAAAATTGGTATCAGATTATTACAAATTTACAATTTATATTTCCATCATCAAACTTTAAACATCCTCAAATATGTTTAATCATGGTAAAAATTTTCATTTCATTAGGATGTTGTGATCTAAATTACTTTTTAACTCTATAATTTAATAATATATTAGAGTTGGATGCATTAGAGTCTCGATACTTGAATGCATACTCATACGATTGTTATACTTAACAGAATTTAAATATAAAACAAATATTCTACGTTGTGGCCGTGGAGACCTGGGCTCGAATCCCAGCGGCCACATTAACCTTTTTTGTGTGTGTGACTAAAACTATTTCGTTGATTAAGCTTAATTCGTCATCATTTAGTCCTTAAATAAGCTAACAACTTTTAACTAAAGCCCCCAAAATACTTTAACACACTTAAACAGCTTTATCACAAAAACATCATTATTGCTCTGAATATGATATCGAAATTTATCTTAATATGTTATGACTATTTTTATTAAACCCGTGTAATACACGTGTTGTATAAATAAAATAACTAAATATAATAAAAGCTTATTTTTTAAAGATGATATTCTAAAATAATATTTGATTGAAACCTTCATTATTATAAACAGGATGACAATTATATTTCAAAACGAACGTTTTTAAAGAAATATTATTTTTAAAAACCTTCTAATTATAATTATTTTTTGTTTACAAAAGTTCTATTCTTAAAAATACCAATTGAAAATTAATTTATTATTTTTATATTTTAGAAAAAAATATTATTTTAAAAATATTGCATATTTAGAAATAACATTAATAATATTATTTCTTTGTTAATTTAGTAAAAGATATATTTAATTTTAATAGAAATTAAATAATATTATTAGTAAATTAAATTGAGCATTAAATAGGAAAGAGAAGCGGGAAAAATTTGATGAGAATGAATATGACGTTACCAAGTGTCAATTTTAGTTACCCTTTTATTAGAGTAAGAAGATTTTATGTATTAAATATCTAATACTTTTTTGTCAAACAGCCATGAATTGATATATATATATATATATATATATATATATATATATATATGTGTATATATATATATATGTATATATATATATATGTATATATGTATATATGTATATATGTATGTATGTGTATATATATATATATATGTATGCATGTATATATATATATATGTATGTATGTATGTATGTATATATATATGTGTTGTAACATCTTGTATTTTTTGTTAATAAAATGTTAACTTCGTTTATTCTTACATGGATCATTATTGTCAATTGTCACACCCCAACCTTGACGGCGGAAACGTCGAGGTGTGAGAGTTAAGATCGTTCACAGCCACATAACGCTATTAATAATCCCAAATATATATTAATCATAAATTCCAATAGTACTATTACAATCATAAGATTCAAGGAAGTTTAAAATAAACATAGCAAGTCGTTTATTCCATATATTTATCTAGGTCCATTCCTAGATGTGTAAGCTTCGAAGAGTAGAATTTAAGCTTGGGTATTTCCTGAAACATGTTAAAAATAAAAGGTTAACAATAATGTTGGTGAGTTTTCCATAGTTTCAATACATAAGTATATATAAAAGATGGCAATTCATGTTGTAACTAGAAGACAAAGTAACTAGGGATGTAAGACAGAATGCACAATCAAACCTTGACAAAGTTTTACAAGTATCAAACGACGTTAATATTTCATTAACGTTAAAAGTATATACGATTAGCTAAGTGTACTTGAAACAACCAAGCAGGCTTGTCAGGCCCATAGATCTATGACGTCGCCAGGCTAGCAATAGTTAATGATTGGACATATATTCGACATTACATGGTAGCTACAAGGTCCAACTAATCACAACACACAAGTAAATTGCCATAAGTTTACAAGAATCGAACGTGTTTACAAGTGTAATGTTTATAATGTAACATGTTTCACCCAAAAGTGTGAAAGTAATAAAATGGGTATAGAAATACTCACTTAACGTATAGGTGTATAAGGTGATAATAAGGATTAAACGACGTTCCAACAAACTCTTTTACAAGGCACCTAAACATATTTATTACAAGATTAGAGTTTAATAAGATTAACAATTAGACGTGAACCAGGGTTTTAGGTGGAATTTGGTTTTTTTTAAATATGATTAGTTATCAAAATCATATATGTTTTTATACAATAAAAGGAATCTTAATTAATCCAATTTATAATAATTTATAAAAAAATCCTTATAAAATAATTAAATTTATAAAATGTAAATAAAATTTTATAATGGACACAATTAAAGGTAACGTAATGACTAATAATGACGTAGTGATTTCAACTATTTAAAGTTTATTTTTTTATAAAAATAAACTAATTATAATGTTTATCTAAACTATTTAATAAAATATTAAAGTATTTTATTAAATAGATTTATAGAAAATAGTATGGTGTCTAAAAATATTTAAAGTTTACAAAAGCCCTTTTTTATATTTTTCTAGAATTTTCTATAACTATTTTAATTTTTTGAAAATATTACAGAAGGTAATTTGTTGATTTAAAATAAACATGTTTGTAAAAATAATTTTTATAATTTTTAGGAAATTTTTCTGTAATTTTTAAGGGCTTAAAAAGCATTTTAAAAAAATAAAGGGGGTGCCTGGGGTCGAACCCGGGACCTCCTGGACTTGCATGCATGTAACTAACCAGTGAACCAAAGGCCTTAGCCGTGATATGGATTCATTTAAAATTCTTTTAAATACACTTTGAGAAACTCCCCTAAATCCGGATGAACCCTAAAACCGATTTGATCCAAATTGAAGATCAATTCGATGATGTTAATGTAAATAATGATGGGGCTTTTGATCCCCATCCAGAATCGAGCATTTGATGCATTTAATTACCTATTTTGGTGTAATCCCGATAGAGAACAAGATCGAGAAAAGTCGGGCTAGGGTGAAACTGGAATCGATGTGTATGTGTGTGTTTAGACTAAATTGAGGGTACATAGAGTTTGTGTGAGTGTAAATGATCGTTTGCCCTCTATTTATAGGGGGTAATTTGTGCGTACGAGCTCAGTTCGAATTTGATTTTGAACGGGATGAGCGTGTCCGGTGGTTGCACGCGTAAACGAGCTCATTTTTCAATTTGTGTGGGTCCTTGTGTTCGAATCTCGGTCGCTAAACTGTCGGGAGCTTTAATTTGAATGAAAACGCGGAAATTTTGGCGTTTGAATTCGTCGGAGAGTTGGCCGGAGACGGTGGCCGGAGAAAGGGGCGACGGGGGAAATGGTTTGGGTTTTAACAATTTACAGAAATGGTCCTTGCGGTTTTAGTTTTGACATTTTATGTTAGAAACTTTCATTTTCAGTTTCAAAATTTACAAGAATCACCCCTGGACTTTATTATTGTTATTATTATTATTATTAATGTTATTATTATTATTATTATTATTATTATTATTATTATTATTATTATTACTATTATCATTATTATCATTATTATTATTATTATTATTATTATTATTATTATTATTTAACATTTAAAAGGCATTAACACTCCGGGAAATACGAGATGTTACATCAATTATGAAATTCATGTGTTGTTTATGCTTATTCACTATTGTCATTAAGTTTCTATGTATGAAAGTTAAAAATATAAATATTAAATAATAATAATTATGTTAATATTAATAATAGTAACAATAATAATAAGTAATAATAATGAATAACAATATTAGTAATAATAGATTACTTATAACAATAACTTATAAGAGTTACTAAACTTAATAATGTTTAAAACATAAACTTAAATTAAGTATGGGGGTTATTTGCAAATATGGAAACTTTGATTGAGAAGTTTGTGCATGAAATGTTAACTGTTAAAACCACAGGGACCAAACGCGTAAATCACAAAACCCAACCCCCCATTCTATTCCCCTTCCCGCAAATCTGGCGAAGCACCGGTGGGCACTCCGGCCAAGTCCGGCGACGGCCCAAAACCAACGAAATCACTTGTTTTTCGACCTAAAACCGCTCCCAAACCTTTTCAGAAGATGATCCGAACCGATATGCATCGATTAACCGCAATTAATGTCCGTTTTCTAGACTAATCGATCAACTAACCGACGAGAATTAATCATCCAACGTCCGGGCATTAAACTCCAATTATAACCCAATTAACTAAACCTATCGAACGTTTATCTAACTCTAATCGATTGCAATCACCAATTACACCTGAAACAAACACAATCAACGAATTCAAGCATCACTTTGCTCGCGGACCTGCAACTCAACCAAATCCATCTTCCAAGCTTCGAGTGTTGAAATTGGCAAAGGGCTTTGCATCAAGGGCATCACAGGAAACTATTCATAAAGTTAATTGAATTATCATCAACGTTTGCCACTGGAATCGATTCTTGCATAGCCGCGACCTGTTCTTGGTGCTTTTTGCATCAATTCGAATTCAAAACGGGTAATTGAGCACATCAAAATGTACATTTTTACATGGAAAACAAAAGCCCTAAACTTAATTCGGTTAATAATAAAGATTTGGGGTTCAATTTGGGGCTAAACGAATTTAGGGTTTATGTGAAATTGGGGATACCTAAGTGACCTTGCTTTTAGGAATTAAAACCCAATTCCTAACACGGCTGAGAGCCTTAGTTCACTGGTTACCCATCCCCATCCCAACCTTGAGGTCCCAGGTTCGAACCCGCGCACCCTCAAACTTTTTTTAGGTTTTCCAGCCTTTAAAAAAATAACAGAAAATTTTTAAAAAAATTATAAAACATTTTTGTAAACTTTGTATATTTTTAAAATCAACAAATTATTTTCTGCAATTTTCCTTTAAATTTAAATAATTATAATACAATATAGCAAGGATTATTTTTAGTTATTTCTTATAAAATGGACATTAAATTATGGTTTAAACAAATAAATTATTATTGGTTATTATTGGTCCAAAAGTTACTTTTAATCATAGTTTAATCTTTTTATTTAAAATAATTATAGAAATTATTTACACTTTATATTTAATTTTACCCATTCTTATAAATACTTTAATTACGTTAAATTATCTAAATGAAATAATATTTTTCGTGGACTTAAAATATAAGTGATTCTATTATTAAATTTTACTTATATATATTAAAAACCCCAGTTCACATTTAATCATTAACCTTATTATTAAACTTAAATCTTGTAATAAATACGTTAGGTATCTTATAAAAGGAATCGTTGGAGCACCGTTTAAATTCTTGTTATCATCTTCTATATATCATATGAGTTTCCTTGCCCCCTTTTTATCTTTTCACATTAATTTGGGGTGAAACATGATTAGTTATACGTAATGCACTTGTAAATGTTTAGACTTGTAAAGAACTTGCAATTCATATTTTTGTCATGGTTATTTGTATGTTGTAAGTGATTATATGAGATACATAGTTTGTTTACAATCATTAACTATTGCTAGCCTGCGACGTCTTAGATCTTTGGGCCTGACAAGCCTATTTGGTGCTAAAGCCGAGGTATTGTCGGCTCCTAATGACGTATGCTTGTTCATCATGGGAACCAAATACACTTAGCCAATCTTATATACTTGTAATCAAGTCGAGGTTTGGTTCTAACGATATGTGTTCTATAACCTTACTAACTTATAACCTATGACATGAATTGCTACTTGTAATATTATTATATTATATATAAAAACCTTGGAAACTCACCAACTATTTTTAGTTGACATTTTATTTTTATCATGTTTCAGGTCATGCCCAAGTTTAAAGTGATCTTTTGAAGCTTGCAATAGTCTAGAACTTGGACCTAGTTAATGAAATAAAAAGATTATGTATTGTTTACATTTAAATATAGCGTTATGTGGCTGTGAACAATCCTAACCCTCACATCTCGACGATTCCGCCGTCAAGGTTGGGGTGTGACAGATTGGTATCAGAGCCCATAACTATATGGATTTAGGTTATTATAAATGGTGACCTAGACTATAGGTTATGCGTGAACCTTATAGAATAATATTTATATTCTTGTAAATATATACATTGTTTGCATGCTACATAATGCTATGCAATCTTATGTGCAACTTGATGCCTTAGCGTAGGATTGCCTTATAATTGTTAAAACTTTGTTCCTTGCCTCCCTAAACTTATCCTTGACTCTTTGACTCTCCCCGACAAATGAAACCTCTTAATCTCATTCTCATCGACACGTGGAATCGTATACTTATGCTTATGACTTGGATCTTTAGACTTATGTCTAATCTATGAAAATCTCATCAAGGTTTTGATTTCATGAACCTAATAAATTTGTGTGACACATAGACACCTGTATTCTGGTTTTCCTGGCAAAAGGCCTTCGGGCTAAGGCAAGCATATCGTATAAATCCTACAGGACTAGTTATGCTTACCTGGGGATTTCTGGGATGAGTGATAAACTATGGTCAACATACGCAAATTTCTAAGGTGAATGGGTCAACTTACCTTGACGTGTCAACGTTTCAAAATGGTAATGCGTTACCAAATGGAACCATTCCATGTGCCTTACAACCCTTGCCTAATCCTTGTTGAATTATAATCCTTGTATTTCTCTTTCTCATGTCTAACTCATTTTGCATATTCCAGCATGTCTCGTCATCATGGAAAGCGTGGAAGTTCCGATCGTAAGCTAGCCGCCATGATTGCTCGACAAATGGCTGCTGTCATCCCGACCATGGTTGCTGAACTCAATAGCACTTTGATGACCAACTCTAGCAACAATGGGAATGGTCAAGGAGAGAATAGTGCTAACCAAGGGCGCAACAACCAAATTTGCACTTTCAAGCACTTTAGCTCTTGCAAGCCCACTAGTTTTAGTGTCAAGGAAGGAGCCACTGGTCTTCTTGAGTGGTTTGAGAGCATGGAGAACACTTTTGTCAAGTGTGAGTGTCCCGAGGCACTCAAAGTTTGTTATGCCACTAGTATGCTCCAACAAAAGGCACTTACCTGGTGGAATAGCGAGAAGAAGAATCGAGGAGCTGATGCTATTTTGGCACTTACTTGGGAAGAGTTCAAGAACATCGCCATCGTGAAGTTCTGCCCGAAAAGCGAACTGCAAAAGTTGAAGGAGGAGTTTTGGAACTTGAAGCAAGATGGTGGTGACCATTTGGCCTACTCAACTAGGCATCATGAGTTGAGTTTACTACTGCCCCATATGGTTGACACTATCCCCCGTAACATTGAGAAGTTCTTAAAGGGTGTACCACCCCAAATTCAAGATGTTGTGGTGGGTAGCCGACCCACAACGTTAGAAGAAGCCATCACTATCACCGCTCAACTCACCGAGAACCATATACGAGCGGGCACCATGTCTGTGAAGGGTGCAAAGAAGGTGGAAAAGACGGCTACCGAGGCCGTTAAGGAAACTAAAGCTGAGCCATCTCACAACAACAACAACAAGAAGCGCAAGTTCACACCGGCGCGCAACTATGCCGTGGCTGCACCCAAACAACCCTAAAGACAACTTGTACCTGCGGCTGCACCTGTGGCACAAGTGCCTGGGGCTAGGGCCTATGCTGGCCCTCAACCTATGTGCAACACTTGTAGGTATCATCATCCGGGGAATCAACCATGTCGTATCTGTACCTTATGCGGTAAATATGGTCACTGGGTGGCGACTTGTCACCGTGCACCTAACAACGCCGCAATGGTCACAAACCGTGTTTGCTACAACTGTGGGGAACCTGGTCATTTCCGCCCACAATGCCCTCGTCTGGTGGGTTATGTTCCACAAGCCCGAGGACGTGCTTTCAACATCAACGCAAATCAAGCACAAGCAAACAACGAGCAAACAACGATGTGGTGAATAGTACGTTAATTTACCTTTAACTTTTACGACCTAATTCTTTTCATGCATTGCTTGTATCGTTAAGTACCTTTAAAATTGAACAGGTTTGTTCCTTATTAACAAAACTTATGCATATGTTTTATTCGACTCTGGAGTCGATAAGAGTTTTGTTTCATTAGAGTTTGAACCCATACTTGCTAAGCCACATACGAAACTAGAAAGACCTCTCACCGTTGAAGTTGTCGATGGAGAACCGATCACCGTGGATGTCGTTATCCATGATTGCATCTTAAGTCTTGACGTACACGATTTTCTTATCGATCTTATACCTATGAAACTTGGTAGCTTTGACGTCATCATTGGTATGGATTGGTTAGCCAAACACCATGCCGAGATCATTTGTTTTGAGAAGTGCATTCGTATACCGTTACCCTCTGGAGATACTTTGAAAGTGTTCGGTGAAAAATCTTCCAAAGGACTTAAACTCATGTCTTGCACTCAAGCTCGAAAGTGCTTAAGCAAGAAGTATATGGCCTTCTTGGCTTACGTGGTCAACACGAAAGTCAAAGGGAAAGAACTTAAGGATGTCCCTATCGTACGAGATTTTCCTGAAGTATTTCCCGATGACCTTAGTGGTTTACCTCCCGTGTGTGAAGTCGAGTTTAAAGTTGACTTGATACCGGGAGCAAACCCCGTGGCTAAGTCACCATATCGGCTTGCACCATCGGAAATGCAAGAACTCTCTAGTCAACTTTAAGAGCTATCCGAGAAGGGTTTCATTCATCCTAGTTCTTCGCCTTGGGGTGCACCTGTTCTCTTTGTAAAGAAGAAAGATGGATCATTTCGTATGTGCATCGACTATCATGAGCTTAACAAGCTTACCATCAAGAATCATATCCTCTTCCTCGCATCGATGACTTGTTTGATCAACTTCAAGGAGCTTCTATATTCTCGAAGATTGATCTACGTTCTGGATATCATCAATTACGAGTCCATGATGATGACATCCCAAAGACCGCGTTCCGTACTCGTTATGGGCATTAGGAGTTTGTGGTGATGCCTTTTGGTTTAACTAATTCTCTTGTTGTCTTCATGGATCTCATGAACCGAGTATGCAAGCCTTATCTAGATAAGTTTGTGATCGTCTTCATTGATGACATACTTATCTACTCCAAGACTAACACCGAGCATGAACTGCATTTGCGACAAGTTCTTGAGTTGTTAAAGAAAGAGCAATTGTACGTGAAGTTCTCGAAGTGTGACTTCTGGCTCGAGGAAGTTCAATTTCTAGGACACGTGGTGAATAGCCAAGGAATTCATGTTGACCCTGCAAAAGTGGAAGCTGTGAAGAATTGGTGTGTTCCCGCGACTCCAACCGAGATTCGTTCTTTCCTTGGTCTTGCTGGTTATTACCGGCGATTCATCGCCAACTTTTCAAGGATCGTGAAGCCGCTCACTTCCTTGACACAAAAGAATAAACCATTCGAGTGGGGGCCCGAGCAAGAAGAAGCTTTTGGAGCGTTAAAACACAAGTTATGCAATGCTCCTGTCTTGACTCTACCCGATGGAAACGATGATTTCACTGTGTATTGTGATGCGTCCAAACAAGGCCTTGGTTGTGTTCTTATGCAACGAGGAAAGGTCATAGCATATGCATCAAGACAATTGAAGGTCCACGAGGTGAATTACATGACACACGATCTTGAACTTGGTGTTGTGGTTTTTGCCTTAAAGATTTGGAGGCATTACCTTTATGGTACGCAATGCATAGTCTACACCGATCACAAAAGCCTTCAACACGTTTTAATCAAAACGATCTCAATATGATACAACATCGTTGGGTTGAGTTGATTAGTGACTATGACTGTGACATTCGTTACCACCCTGGGATGGCAAATGTCGTAGCCGATGCACTAAGTGGTAAGGTCCATAACAAGATGACCTCATTTCAAGAAATTCGCGATCGACGATAATGGTTTGATACTTTGAGAGAATTTGATACCGAGCTTCGACTAGATGTCAACGAGACTACCGTACTGCTACAAAACTTGAGAATAAATAGTGACATCGAGTCTTGTATCCTTGAGGCTCAACAGCGGTTCAACAAGAAGGAAGAATGAAGGATGGACTGGAGCATAACATTCTAACTCAATTGGAGACAAAACCCAATGGGTTGATGTATTTCACGAATCGGATTTTGGTTCCAAATCATGATAATCTTCGTATCGTTATCATGAACGAAGCTCATCAAACTCGTTATTCTATTCATCCTGGCTCCGATAAGATGTACATGGACCTGCATGGTCATTATTGGTGGCCTGGAATGAAGAAAGACATAGCGACTTATGTAGCTAAGTGCCTCACGTGTACGAAGGTTAAAGCCGAACATCAACGTCCAAGTGGATTACTTGAACAACCCGAGATTCCTATATGGAAATTCCTCGTTCCCTCTCGATAGACCAGCGGCGAATTCAAAACTTGTGGGGCCCTATCTATTCCATCTCTCGAGCCCCGAAGAAAACCCCCCTCCGACTGTTGCTGAGTAGTTTTTGGATATCAAACGGACTATGGACTTCATAACTAAGCTACCCTGAACCTCCCGTGGACATGATAGCATATGGGTGATCGTCTCCGATTGACCAAGTCGGCACATTTTATACCCATATGTGACACTTATAAGACATCAAGGTTGGCTCGTATATACGTTGATGAAATTGTAAGTCGTCATGGGGTACCTCTGCACATCATATCCGACCGAGATGCTCGTTTCACTTTGCACTTTTGGTCTTCTATTGTCACACCCTCAAATTCCGGGTCTAGAATCTATCAAGGAGGGGTGAACAAACAGGATCAAACACAGTAGTCACACATGAGATGCAGTTATCTAAATGATAAGTTTTAGATAAACATTTTATTAATACTCAGAGCAGCGGAAATAAAAGATAGACTGTTTTCTTGACAACATATCTTAATCATAATTCAATTTATAATTAAATAGGTATCTTGAGCTCTTATATGATCCTACGTGCACGTCCATAAGCTCCTAGTAGATACCTGAGAATACATGTAAATCAAGTGTCAACACAGGGTTGGTGAGTTCACAGGTGAGTAAAACATAGTGATAAATCATCAATTATCATCAAATAGGATTTATAGAAAAAAAATGTGAGTTTAATTTACTCACCGGTATATGAATAGCCTGTCGGAACCCTTTTTAATAAGGTGAACCCACTATCCCACATACCTACTAAGTACAAGCCCAACAAATCCTTCACATTGAATTTGTCCATGTCACTTAGTTTATTATCCTTTTATGTGTATATTATATTTTCATAATAATTTCAAATCAGAGGGAGCAAATCCTCCTTTACATTTATCCTCATATGGGTTGTAAATGGAACTATAATGCAAACTATATAAAGTGCACATCTGCCTTCTCACTACAGAAACAGTCATCCCGAATGACATCAAGATCTTTGTGCATCTGATATGGATCACATGTCCATACCTTTGTGGGGGTAAGTCACTCCCCGATAGTACTATCCAAAAGATCCCTGCTTATTTATAGTCCAGTATACAGAGAAGGATTTTCATAGTAACCATATGTAATCATAAATGTGATTAAATTATTATTTAACATAATACACAAAAATAATTTGTAATTTCAATTACAACATGTATTCCAGCCCCAAAATATTTAAATGATTAAAAAGGGGAATAGTTATGAACTCACCTCAGTTCCTGTGTGGTGTTGACAACCTAGTAAATTCCTGTTAAGGAATTAATATTCACATAAGTATATATATATATATACAAATCCATAACCTAAATAAGTTAGATCTTGAACCTGGTGTTCAATTGATCTAGGGTTTGGTTTTCTGGGATTTGTTATGAACATTAAGTCATTTAATTATTTTGTTAATAATCAATGATTTATATAAAATTTAATTAGTTTAATAATGATTTTGACATATCATTATATTCTAATTAAATTATAGACGTTGTATAAACATATAAGTTTATATTTAATTTTTGTAGGATTTTATAAATATTTAAATTTATAAAATTTACTTTGTATTTATATTATTAAAATAAGTCCATAAAATATTATAACATCCATTAATAGTTTGATGATCTAATTTATTATTTGGAAATCCATTTTATATGGACAATAAATTGTAACACATGTAATATTTATTTACATAAATAATTTAGGCTTTTAAATAATTATTTTTCTATAATTATTATGATTTATCATTAAATAAAATGATATGGTGTCCAATTAATGGATTAATACTTTAAATCATAATTTAAAGTCTATTTTTATAAAAATAGTTATTTATAACATTTTTAAATATTATTTTATAAATTTTATTTAAAGTATTTTTAATTAAATAATTTACAGAAAAAAAAATCTTTAATGGTGTTAAAAATACAGAAGCTTTTAAAAATTATTTTTATAATTTTTAATAATTTTTATATATTTTTAAATAGTCCAAAAAGGATTTAAAAAAATATGGGAGGTGCACGGTTCGAACCCGTGACCTCCCCCTCCACACCCCTGCGCACAAACCAGTGAGCCAAAGGCTCCATATCGAACAGAACCCCATCCCCATTTCTTTTAACAACCATCCCAAATGTTTCCCCCAAATCAAGAACCCTAGATTCATGGATCGACCAAATTGATCCATGATTCGTTCCTGTTAACAATCATATTCATGGGGCTTTTGTTCCCCATGATAAATCGAACAAATGGGTGTATTTAATTTACCAGAAGGATGTCTGATCGATGATGAACACCTCGAAGAACAGGTCGCGGCTTGGGAGGATCCAAACGACGATCAAACGTGGATGAAAATGCAATTAACTTCACAGGTAGCTTCTAATGAGGCTAATGATCGAAATCTCTTTATCAATTTGGGGTTTCGAAACTCGAACAGGGGTGTTCAGTTAGTTGCAGGTCCGCGAAGAAGAGAGAATTCATTTGAGGTTTCTGTGTGTTTGCTGGTGTAATTGGAATTGTAGACCGATTGGTTATACTTATACAATTGTTTAGGTACAGTTTAATTCGATTATTGTTGCGTTTTAGTGCGATTTGAAGCTGTAAAAGCGGCCGAAAGTTTTCACGTGGTGTAGATCGATCGCACTCAGCTTATTCCCTGATTAATGTGGGTCATTGTGTTCGAAACACTCACGGGGATGTGTTGGTAACTTTTGATCTATGTAAAACCGTGTAAATTCGTCGTATTTGGACGCCGGAGATGTTGGCCGGAGGTTGCCGGAGAGGGCGCCGGAAAACGAGGGGGGTTGGGGTTGGGTTTTCAGGAATTACAGAATGGTCCCTGTGGTTTTACAACTTAACATTTCATGTTATGAAGTTTTATAAAATAGTTTCAAGAATTACAAATTACCCCTCGACTTATAAATCAATTAAATAAATTTTGTAAATAATTATTATTAATAATATTTTATTATTATCATTATTAACATTATTAACATTATTTTTTTTTTATAATAACATCATTATTATTTTATTATTATTTTTGATAATAATATCATTATTATTATAATTATTATTATATCATTATTTGTAATAATAATAATATCATTATTATTATTATTATTATTATCATTATCATTATTCGTAATAATAATATCA
The DNA here is from genome assembly GCA_024085815.1 of Flaveria linearis. Taxonomy (NCBI): domain Eukaryota; kingdom Viridiplantae; phylum Streptophyta; class Magnoliopsida; order Asterales; family Asteraceae; genus Flaveria; species Flaveria linearis. Next base: position 73,253,139 of record CM044006.1, on the reverse strand, counting down.
TTATTATTATTATTATTATCATTATTTTTATTATTATTAATATTATATTAATAATAAAAATATAAAAATAAATCATAAATTCACATAAAAATCTTATATTAATTCACGGAAAATTTCGGGTTGTCACATCATCCCCCTGTTAGAGGAATTTTCGTCCCGAAAATTAAGATGTACTAGTAATATTTTTGAACAGATTAGGATATTTGCGCATCATTTCGTCCTCTCGTTCCCAAGTGAACTCAGGACCACGTCGGGAGTTCCACCGAACTCTGACAATCGGAATCTTGCTATGCTTAAGTTGTTTAACTTCTTTATCCATGATTTCAACTGGTTCCTCGATAAACCTGAGTTTCTCATCTACTTGTAGTTCCTCTAAAGGCACAACAAGTGATTCATCGGATAAACACTTCCTTAGATTGGATACGTGGAAAACATTGTGCACACCACTAAGTTCAGCAGGTAGATTTAATTCATAGGCTACTGGGTCGATCCTTCTGACAATTTCAAAAGGTCCCACGTAGCGAGGGTTCAATTTCCCCGTTTCCCAAAGCGTATAACTCCCTTCCAGGGAGATACCTTTAGCAAAACTTTATCTCCTTCCTGAAATTCCAGTGGCTTGCGGCGTTTATCAGCATAGCTTTTCTGGCGATCCCTGGCAGCAGCCATGCGTTCTCTTATCTGGACAATTTTCTCATGAGTTTCAAAGATCAACTCTGGACCAGTAAGTTGACTATCTCCAACTTCTGCCCAGCAAAGCGGTGATCTACATTTACGTCCATATAAGGCCTCGAATGGTGCCGCCTTGATGCTTGAATGATAGCTGTTGTTATATGAGAACTCTACCAAAGGTAAATGACCTTCCCAGTTCTTTCCAAAGTCAATAACACAAGCCCTAAGCATATCCTCAAGAGTCTGTATGGTTCTTTCACTTTGACCATCAGTTTGAGGGTGATAGGCTGTGCTCATATCTAGGCGAGTGCCTAGAGCTTTCTGAAGCTTACCCCAGAAGATTGATGTAAAACCGTGCATCACGATCAGAGATAATAGACACTGGCACTCCGTGTCTAGAGATAATTTCTTTGATGTACACTCTTGCAAGCTTCTCCATCTTGTCTTTCTCACGGATGGGTATGAAATGAGCGGATTTGGTGAGACGGTCAATGATAACCAAATAGTGTCACTGCCCGTTTGAGACTTGGGTAAACCAGTGACGAAATCCATGGTTATCATTTCCCACTTCCACACGGGAATTTCTGGTTGGGTCAACATCCTGAAGGCTTTTGGTATTCGACCTTGACTTTAGAACAAGTCAAGCACTTTGAGACATAAGTTGCAATATCTGCCTTCATTCTTGGCCACCAGTAAACAAGCTTCAAGTCGTAATACATCTTATCTGCACCTGGGTGGATAGAGTATCTAGACTTGTGGGCTTCATCCATGATCAAGCTTCGCAGATTCCCGTACAGGGGTACCCAAATCCTTCCTGCTATAAAGCGTATTCCATCCGAATGAACTTCAAACTGTTGGTCTAGCCCTCGAAGGTTTTCATCTTTAATGTTCTCTTCTTTCAGGGCTTCAGTCTGAGCATTCAAGATTTGTGCCGGCAGGTTGCTTTGAATGGTGAGTTGTAGAGCTCGCACTCTACGAGGCTTCATATGTTCTTTCCTACTCAAAGCATCAGCCACAATATTTGCTTTACCAGGATGGTACTTGATGGCACAATCATAATCGTTTAGTAGTTCAAGCCACCTCCTCTGCCTCATGTTCAGCTCCTTTGATTATACAGGTGTTGAAGACTCTTGTGATCGGTATAAATAGTGCACTTAGTACCGTACAAGTAATGTCTCCATAATTTAAGAGCAAACACAACAGCTCCCAGTTCTAGGTCATGAGTTGCATAGTTCTTCTCATGAGCCTTTAATTGTCTTGAGGCATAGGCTATGACTTTGTCTCGCTGCATCAAAACACATCCCAGTCCCTGAACAGAAGCATCACAGTAGACTACAAAGTCTTCAATAACGTCGGGTAGGGACAAATAGGTGCACTGCACAACTTCTGTTTCAGTGTTTGGAAAGCAGCCTCTTGCTTGAACCCCCAATGATATGCTACCCCCTTTTGGGTAAGCATAGTCAATGGTTGAGCTATCTTGGAGAATCCCTCGATAAATCTCCTATAATAGCCGGCTAGTCCCAGAAATTGTCTAATTTCCGTTGGATTAGAAGGTGTAGGCCAACTTTTGATGGATTCAATTTTAGCTGGGTCTACATGAATTCCATTAGCATCAATCACATGACCAAGGAATTGAACCTCTTTAAGCCAGAAATCACATTTCGAGAACTTAGCATAAAGCTCCTCTCTCTTTAGTAGTTCAAGGATCAATCTCAGATGTTCTTCATGCTCCTGCTCATTTTTGGAATAGATCAAGATGTCATCAATGAAGACAATGACAAACTTGTCTAGATAAGGCTTGCATACACGATTCATGAGATCCATGAATACAGCAGGTGCATTTGTTAGCCCAAATGGCATGACTGTGAACTCAAAGTGACCGTATCGAGTTCTGAAAGCCGTCTTCATAATATCTTCATCTCTGACTCTCAGCTGATGATAGCCGCTTCTAAGATCTATCTTGGAGTAAATGCTCAAACCTTGCAGTTGATCGAATAAGTCGTCAATACGTGGCAAGGGATAACGGTTCTTGATCTTTGTTCAGTTCTCGATAGTCGATGCACATCCGGAAGGTCCCGTCTTTCTTCTTCACAAATAACACTGGTGCTCCCCATGGTGACGAGCTAGGTCGGATGAATCCTTTATCAAGGAGTTCCCTAAGCTGGTCGGATAGTTCTTTTAATTCAGAAGGTGCGAGACGGTATGGTGCCCGAGCTATAGGTGTAGCTCCAGGTACTAACTCGATTGAAAACTCGACCTCTCTTTTAGGGGGCAATCCAGGCAGTTCATCAGGAAACACTTCAGGAAATTCCCTGACGACGGGTACATCTTCAATCTTTCTTTCCTTCTTCTCTTTGTCAGTGACTAAGGCTAGGATAGCAGTATGTCCTTTTCGAAGACACTTTTGAGCCTTCAAGTAAGAAATAACTCCCATCACGACACCAGTCTTATCTCCCTCCACACACAGGACTTCATCATTTGGTAGGGGGATACGAATCATTTTGTCTTTACAGATAATTTCTGCAGAGTTTTTGGATAGCCAATCCATACGAACTACCACATCGAAGCTTCCCAAAGTAATGGGCATGAGGTCTATTGGTAGGATATGACCTGATAAATCTAGTGTACAGTTTTTCAGGATTTGTGATGCGGTCAAGGATTTACTATTTGCTACTTCTACAACATATGGCTCATCTAGGGGTACAGGGTTTACATTCAAGTGCTTATAGAAAGTATCAGATACGAAGCTTCTATCAGCTCCCGTGTCAAATAATACTATGGCATAAACATTATTCACCAAAAATTTTCCCATAATAACGTTAGGGTCTTTGAGAGCCTCACCTTTGCCAATAACGAAGGCTTTGCCCTTGGCTGTATCTTTCTTTTCCCCAGTGCAGTCTTTAGCAATATGGCCCTTTTCTCCACATCTGAAACAAATAACTTCCTTCTTTCCACCATTCTGCTGATTACCATCCTTCTTTCCTTGGTCTTGAGTCTTGGTTCTACATTCAGGAGCAGTGTGCCCCCTCTTGTTGCATTTGTAGCAGATGATTGCGGTACACTTGCCATGATGACGCTTGCCACACCTCTGACATCTAGGCGGAATGCCTGATTGTCTTGGTGCTTTTTCTGATCTTGCTTCTTGCTTGTACCTTGACTCTCACTGTCTTTAGCATCTTCAAACTTTCTCTTCCCCAAGCTTTCAGCAGCGACACCCTTACCCTTGATCCTTGGTGGTAACTTCCCCTGAGCCACAGCCTCATTAGTCAGCTTGTGAGCTATCCTAATGGCCTGTTGGATCGAAGTTGGGTTGGAGGAAGTGACCATAGATTGAATGACCGGGGACAGTCCACGGATGTAGCCTTCAATTCTTCTGTGAGCAGGCTCCATCATATGAGGACACAAGGTTGCGTACTCATGATTTTCGGTGGTATACTTTTCAATTTCAGATCCCACCATTTTGTGGTTCCAGCATTCGGTTTCAAACCTTTGTACTTCTTCTCTCGGGCAGAATTCTTCCATCATCAGCTGTTTGAATTCCTCCCAATCCATAGCATTGGCTAGGGAGAGAGTAAGTCTTGAAACTTCTGTCTTCCAGAACGAGAGTGCAGCTCCACTCAAGGCTCCGGAGGCATACTTGGTCCTACTCTCATCGGGACATTCAGATATAGCGAAGATGGATTCACATTTCTCGAACCACCTTATGAGCCCTATGGCCCCTTCTGCCCCAGTGAAGATATCTGGCTTGCAGTCTAGGAACTTTTTATACGAATAGTGATGACCATTCTGAGCAGCCTGAGTGGCTAGGGCTGCAGCAACACCTTTATTGACCAAGGCTTGTATTTCTTCAGGAGTCATCCCTGTTGGGACAGTTCTTCTGGCGCGTCCTCTACCTCTGCCTCTGCCCGCTGGTGCGTCCATCTATCATGAAATTGTTTGATGAGAATTCACACTTTGACATATTCCATAGATGCATTTTATATCAAATATTCAAAGTATGGACAATTACTGTAGGACAGATGGGAATTTAAGAAAACTGGATTTTTCGATTAAATTCGGCAAGGCACGAGTACTAAGGAAACAAGTCTCGCTTTAGGTTAGGACAAGCGTAGCTTAGATTACCGAATGGAACATATCAAGGTAATTTGACCTATTTGCCTTAAGGAATTTTATATGACTGTAGTAACTTCACGTGTTACAATAGCAGAAATCTTACTGCCAGAGTTTCGAGACCGTGAACGGATTTGACATGAAGCCATTCTGAAGGATCATTAAGAATTTTCATGGAAATTGGGTAATACGAGTTATTCAACATGAAAACGACGGTCGAGAATTTGGCATAATAGTAATGAGATGTTCCAGATGTAATCGTTTGATTCGTAAATCAAAGCGAGTACGTTGACTAATCAAAGTATTGTGTCAATCACAACTTTGTTGAAGACATGCGTACCTATAAGCAGATACTCATCCCAAGGTTCCCAGGTAAGGTAAACAGGTCCATCGGTTGATTTGGATATATGCGAATACCTTGCCTAGACAGAACACCCCGAGATACAGGCATCACGCTCTTCCAGCATTACATGTTTCAAGTTATAAGACACAGACTTTGACGAGAATAAAAAAAATTGATTTAGGCACGATGATAAATGTAGATCCCACATGTCGTTGAGAATAAGTTTAGGAATTATCGAAAAGAGTCAAAGAGTCAAGTTTGTTTAGGAACACAACTATCTAAGTTTAAGCATATAACTTCTTAATCCTATTCTATCTCTAACTAAGGCAATTTACTTTGTGCAACTATTGTGTGTGGCTATAGGCTAGATGCAATCCCTAACTCAGTATAACCAGTGGCTCTGATACCAATCTGTCACACCCTCAAATTCCGGGTCTGGAATCTATCAAGGAGGGGTGAACAAACAGGATCGAATGTCACACCCTCAAATTCCGGGTCTGGAATCTATCACGGAGGGGTGAGCAAACAGGATCGAACACAGTAGTTACACATGAGATGCAGTTATCTATATGACAAGTTTTAGATAACCAATCCATTATTATACAGAGCATTAGATATTATACGCAGCGGAAATAAATATATATATTGTTTCTTAACAATACGTCTAATCATGTCTTATCAATAACCGATGTGTATCTGTAGCTCTTATATGACCCTACGTGCATGTCCATAAGCTCCTAATAGATACCTGAGAATACATGTAAATCAAGTGTCAACACAGGGTTGGTGAGTTCATAGGTAAGTAAAACATATTTGATAAATCATCCATTATCATTCAAAGAAGGGTTTATTGTCAAAGTGTGAGTTTAATTTACTCACCGGTATATGAATAGCCTGTCGGAACCCTTTTTAATAAGGTGAACCCGCTACCCCACATACCCACTAAGTACAAGCCCAACAAATCCATCACATTGAATTTGTCCATGTCACTTAGTTTATTATTTCTATGTACAAGTCCAACAAATCCTTCACATAGGATTTGTCCATGTATCATAGTTTAATTTTTCCCTTTTCCTTTTTATGTGTGTATTATGCCAATTTTAATAATTCAAATCAGAGGGCGCGAATCCTCTCTTTACATTTATCCTCATATGGGTGGTAAGTGGAACTATAATGGCAAAACTTATATAGCGCAACAATCTGCCTTCCCACAGAATAGTCATCCCGAATGACAGCGAGATCTTTGTGCATCTGATAAGGACCACATGTCCAAACCTTTGTGGGGGTTAGTCACTCCCCGATAGTACTATCCAAAAGATCCCTGCCTTGTTTATAGCCCAGTTTACTCAGAAGGATTTCATAATAACCATATGTAATCATAAATGTGATCCAATTATTATTTAACATAATACACAAAAATAATTTGTAAAATTTAATTACAACATGTATTCCAGCCCCAAATATTTAAATGATTAAAAAGGGGAACAGTTAAGTATGAACTCACCTCAGTCCTTGTGTGGTGTTGACAACCTAGTAAATTCCTGCTAAGGAATTATAATTCACGTAAGCAAACAAATACAAATCCTTAACCTAAATAAGTTAGATCTTGAACCTGGCGTTCAATTGATCTAAGGTTTGGTTCTCGGGGATTTGTTATAAACATTGAATCATTTAATTATTTTTGTTAATTCTTTAATAATTAAAGATTTATATAAAATTTAATTAGTTTAATAATGATTTTAACATATCATTATATTCTAAATAAATTATAGACGTTATTTGAACATGTAAGTTTATATTTAATTTTGTAAGATTTTATAATTTAATTTATAAAATCTAATTTATGTTTATCATGTTTAAAACACAAATAAAATACTTTAATATTTCATAATTTAATTTATAAAATCTATTAGCAAGATTTATAAATATACACAAATCATCTAAACATTATATTATATGGTAATGTTATTATAATTAAACATAGATTATGTATAAATAATAAATAATAACATATTATTAAATTATAACATATTTACACGATAAAACATAATATAAATTATTTAATTATCAATTATGTTTAATAATTAATAATCATAACATAATAGATTTATATTCAATAAATAATATAAATTATCTAATTATTAATTATGTTATCCATATTTATATTATGTATAAACATTATTTATGATTATGTGTAATAATCTAGTCCATTTTTATAAAAATGGTTATTTATAACATTATAAATAATATTTTATAATATTTATAATAATTAAATAAATAAGTAAATAAGGTTTTTAAAGAAATAATTTTCCAGAATATAATTAAATAACTTATAAAATTAACAAAGTTTATAAAAACTGTTTTTATAATTTTTAGTTATTTTTCTGTATTTTTAAATAGTGTAAAAAGGCTTTAAAAAAATAAACGTTGGGGCAAGGGTTCGAACCCTTGACCTCTAGGATTGCAAGTGAGGACTGAACCGGTGAACCAAAGGCTTGAAGCCGCGGTAGAAACCGGTTAGAATTCCTTTTAACCCATACCACCCGAACACCCCCAAATCTCAAGAACCCTAAATCAATCCCGATCAAATTGAGCATTCAATCGGGTGTGTTAATACATGGAATCATGGGGCTTTTGCTCCCCATGATAAACCGAACAATTTGATGTAATTAATTTACCAGAAAGCTGTCGGATTGATGATGAACACTGGATGAACAAGCCGCGACTACACCAAGATCGATTCCAGTGGCAATTGTTGATAATAATCAAATTCCTTTTACAGGAAGTTTCTAAGAGCCTCACTAATGAAAAGCCCTCTATTATTTCCATGTTAGAAAGCTCGGAACATAGCCTTCGAATAGTTGCAGGTCGCGAAACAGAAGTGATGATCGAACAGTGGTGTGTGGTTGTTTTAGATGCAATTGAAGGTACCATTAGTTTAGGATTCTTATAGTGGATCGTTTGGATTTATTTAATTGAATTATTTCGAAGTGTGGTGCGATCGGGATGTGTAAAGCAGCCGACAACGAAAGTGGTTGGATTAGTGCGATCCTGATCTGTATTTTGAATGATTAACCACGTTGATTGATTCGAATCTCACTCACGATTCGATTGGGACCGGTTTCATGTTTTAATATCGAGATTTGATTGGGTTTTGGGGTCGCCGGAGCGTTGGCCGGAGAGTGGCCGGAAAAACAGGTCGACGGTGGGGTGAGGGGTGTTTTAAAAACATTTACACTTTAGCCCCCTGAAGTTTATATGGTTTGTTATTTCATGTTAAACCTTTTAAAACAAGTTTTAAAAATTTCAAATAACCCCCTGGACTTTATTAATTCAATTTAATCATTTTATAAATTATTTTATTAATAATAATATTTTCATTATTATTATTATTATCATTATTAACATTATTATTTTTAAATAATAATAATATTATTATTATTATTATCATTATTTTTATTATTATCAATAATAATAATAAAAACAATTTGTAAAATCACATATTATAAAAAAAAATTCGGGTTGTCACATCATCCCCCTGTTAGAGGAATTTTCGTCCCGAAAATTAAGATGTACTAGTAACATCCTCGAACAGATTAATATACTTGCGCATCATTTCGTACTCTCGTTCCTAGGTGAACTCAGGACCATACCGGGAGTTCCACCGAACTCTGACAATCAGAATTTTGTTATACTTTAATTGTTTAACTTCCTTATCCATGATTTCAACTGGTGCCTTAACAAGTCTGAGTTTCTCACATACTTGCAGTTCCTTGAAAGGCACAACCAGTAATTCATCGGATAAACACTTCCTTAGATTTGATACGTGAAAAACATTATGCACACCACCAAGTTCAGCAGGTAGATTTAATTCATAGGCTACCGGGCCAATCCTTCTGATAATTTCAAAAGGTCCCACGTAGCGAGGGTTCAATTTCCCTCGTTTCCCAAAGCGTATAACTCCCTTCCAGGGAGATACCTTTAGCGAAACTTTATCTCCTTCCTGAATTTCAGGTGGCTTGCGGTGTTTATTAGCGTAGCTTTTCTTATCTGGACAATTTTCTCATGAGTTTCAAAGATCAATTCTAACTTGTCTTGGGGTCCTAATCAACCTAGGGCACACTTATGGTAATGGTCGGAACTCCAACCTTCTTAATGTCCCCGTTTAACACATGTTAGCTTAATCGTATCAACCAACATAGCTCGGTTCACAACATTGGCATTAAAGCAAATTATCTAAACCATCAGAGAGGCTTATTCTACTACTCACTAGATTTTTCCCAGTGTCCTTCTTAATTCTATTTGGTCTAATGTCATAAGGTATGACATCAGTTTTATCAATTCATGGAGTTTGTCAATATAAAGAGCACGACTTAACCCTACCGTTGCATGATTACAATTCTAACTTTTGTATTTCATTCCTTAAGTATAGTAACCCTTTTATAAGCATTACCGGTATACTAAGAATATGCTTAAACCGGTTACACAACATCCTAATTTATTATCATCCCAAAGAAATACTTAATGTATGTAGGTATCATCACCCTTCTATATCTCCTGTAGTCCACTATCATTCTAAGCATTTAATCAGTCCCTCAATTACTGAAATGCTAAGTGGAGGAATGCCTCTTAAAGGATAAAATTAATATTATGATTGGAAATACCATGAAGGCTCTAAGTAGGACAGGACTTAAGTAACAGCAGGTAAACTACAAGCACATAAGTACAATATGTCTGATGATAGCTGCCTAACCTTCATACCTTCAGGATTTCAGGTATAACCATGTCAGGGCAAGTACTAGGGAAACAAGTCTCACTTTAGGTTAGGACAAGTGTAACCTAGATTACCAAATGGAACACGTCAAGGTAATTTGATTCATATGTCTTAAAGGCTTGTATATTGACCATAGTAACTTCACATGCTACAATAGCAGCAATCTTACGACTAGAGTTTCTAGACCGTGAACGGATTTGTCGAGAAGCCATTCTGAGAGATCATTAAGAATTTTCATGGAAATATGTTCTATGAGAACCGAGGCTTTCTTGCTCAACGTGTAGGAATGATGACTTATACGGACTACAATGTTACCACCCGACCAGATTCACCGGACTTAGCATGCACGACAAATTACAATTACGTGTGCACCCGTAATGGTAAGTTGTTTTGCATGATCACCCCGGTTCCTCCTATTGGGTTAACATATCTTGTCAAGTATAGTGGTCATTAATGATAGAAGTACCAAATATGTATGTATTATATCGGGAAAACGAAACCAAGGACAAGATTTATTCAACACGACAATGAGATGTTCCGAGTGTATTCGTTTGATTCGTGAATCAAAGCGAGTACGTTGACTAATCAAAGTATTGAGTCAATCACAACTTTGTTGAAGACATGCGTACCTATAAGCAGATACTCATCCCAAGGGTTCCCAGGTAAGGTAAACAGGTCCATCGGTTGATTTGGATTTATGCGAATACCTTGCCTAGACAGAACACCCCGAGATACAGGCATCTTACTCTTCCAGCATTGCATGTGTTCAAGTTGTATGACACAGACTTTGACGAGACTTTGAAACCATTAATAACAATCGAGTTTTGAAATCACTTGAATTAGGCACACAATGCCTTAGAATATGACTTAAGATTTGTGTGTGTATTGATAGGAATCAAGGTATAAGAGGAATCACATAAGGCATATAACTTCTTAATCTTAGTCAATCTCTAACTAAGGCAATTTACTTTGTGCAACTATTGTGTGTGGCTATTGGCTAGATGCAATTCCTAACTCACTATAACCAATGGCTCTGATACCAATCTGTCACACCCTCAAATTCCGGGTCTGGAATCTATCACGGAGGGGTGAGCAAACAGGATCGAACACAGTAGTTACACATGAGATGCAGTTATCTATATGATAAGTTTTAGATAACCAATCCATTATTATACAGAGCATTAGATATTATACGCAGCGGAAATAAATATATATATTGTTTCTTAACAATACGTCTAATCATGTCTTATCAATAACCGATGTGTATCTGTAGCTCTTATATGACCCTACGTGCATGTCCATAAGCTCCTAATAGATACCTGAGAATACATGTAAATCAAGTGTCAACACAGGGTTGGTGAGTTCATAGGTAAGTAAAACATATTTGATAAATCATCCATTATCATTCAAAGAAGGGTTTATTGTCAAAGTGTGAGTTTAATTTACTCACCGGTATATGAATAGCCTGTCGGAACCCTTTTTAATAAGGTGAACCCGCTACCCCACATACCCACTAAGTACAAGCCCAACAAATCCATCACATTGAATTTGTCCATGTCACTTAGTTTATTATTTCTATGTACAAGTCCAACAAATCCTTCACATAGGATTTGTCCATGTATCATAGTTTAATTTTTCCCAAATCTGTCACACCCTCAAATTCCGGGTCTGGAATCTATCACGGAGGGGTGAGCAAACAGGATCGAACACAGTAGTTACACATGAGATGCAGTTATCTATATGACAAGTTTTAGATAACCAATCCATTAATAATCAGAGTATTAAATATTATGCGCAGCGGAAATAAATATATATATTGTTTCTTAACAATACGTCTAATCATGTCTTATCAATAACCGATATGTATCTGGAGCTCTTATATGATCCTACGTGCATGTCCATAAGCTCCTAATAGATACCTGAGAATACATGTAAATCAAGTGTCAACACAGGGTTGGTGAGTTCATAGGTAAGTAAAACATATTTGATAAATCATCCATTATCATTCAAAGAAGGGTTTATTGTCAAAGTGTGAGTTTAATTTACTCACCGGTATATGAATAGCCTGTCGGAACCCTTTTTAATAAGGTGAACCCGCTACCCCACATACCCACTAAGTACAAGCCCAACAAATCCATCACATTGAATTTGTCCATGTCACTTAGTTTATTATTTCTATGTACAAGTCCAACAAATCCTTCACATAGGATTTGTCCATGTATCATAGTTTAATTTTTCCCTTTTCCTTTTTATGTGTGTATTATGCCAATTTTAATAATTCAAATCAGAGGGCGCGAATCCTCTCTTTACATTTATCCTCATATGGGTGGTAAGTGGAACTATAATGGCAAAACTTATATAGCGCAACAATCTGCCTTCCCATAGAATAGTCATCCCGAATGACAGCGAGATCTTTGTGCATCTGATAAGGACCACATGTCCAAACCTTTGTGGGGGTTAGTCACTCCCCGATAGTACTATCCAAAAGATCCCTGCCTTGTTTATAGCCCAGTTTACTCAGAAGGATTTCATAATAACCATATGTAATCATAAATGTGATCCAATTATTATTTAACATAATACACAAAAATAATTTGTAAAATTTAATTACAACATGTATTCCAGCCCCAAAATATTTAAATGATTAAAAAGGGGAACAGTTAAGTATGAACTCACCTCAGTCCTTGTGTGGTGTTGACAACCTAGTAAATTCCTGCTAAGGAATTATAATTCACGTAAGCAAACAAATACAAATCCTTAACCTAAATAAGTTAGATCTTGAACCTGGCGTTCAATTGATCTAAGGTTTGGTTCTCGGGGATTTGTTATAAACATTGAATCATTTAATTATTTTTGTTAATTCTTTAATAATTAAAGATTTATATAAAATTTAATTAGTTTAATAATGATTTTAACATATCATTATATTCTAAATAAATTATAGACGTTATTTGAACATGTAAGTTTATATTTAATTTTGTAAGATTTTATAATTTAATTTATAAAATCTAATTTATGTTTATCATGTTTAAAACACAAATAAAATACTTTAATATTTCATAATTTAATTTATAAAATCTATTAGCAAGATTTATAAATATACACAAATCATCTAAACATTATATTTATATGGTAATGTTATTATAATTAAACATAGATTATGTATAAATAATAAATAATAACATATTATTAAATTATAACATATTTACACGATAAAACATAATATAAATTATTTAATTATCAATTATGTTTAATAATTAATAATCATAACATAATAGATTTATATTCAATAAATAATATAAATTATCTAATTATTAATTATGTTATCCATATTTATATTATGTATAAACATTATTTATGATTATGTGTAATAATCTAGTCCATTTTTATAAAAATGGTTATTTATAACATTTATAAATAATATTTTATAACATTTATAATAATTAAATAAATAAGTAAATAAGGTTTTTAAAGAAATAATTTTCCAGAATATAATTAAATAACTTATAAAATTAACAAAGTTTATAAAAAACTGTTTTTATAATTTTTAGTTATTTTTCTGTATTTTTAAATAGTGTAAAAAGGCTTTAAAAAAAATAAACGTTGGGGCAAGGGTTCGAACCCTTGACCTCTAGGATTGCAAGTGAGGACTGAACCGGTGAACCAAAGGCTTGAAGCCGCGGTAGAAACCGGTTAGAATTCCTTTTAACCCATACCACCCGAACACCCCCAAATCTCAAGAACCCTAAATCAATCCCGATCAAATTGAGCATTCAATCGGGTGTGTTAATACATGGAATCATGGGGCTTTTGCTCCCCATGATAAACCGAACAATTTGATGTAATTAATTTACCAGAAAGCTGTCGGATTGATGATGAACACTGGATGAACAAGCCGCGACTACACCAAGATCGATTCCAGTGGCAATTGTTGATAATAATCAAATTCCTTTTACAGGAAGTTTCTAAGAGCCTCACTAATGAAAAGCCCTCTATTATTTCCATGTTAGAAAGCTCGGAACATAGCCTTCGAATAGTTGCAGGTCGCGAAACAGAAGTGATGATCGAACAGTGGTGTGTGGTTGTTTTAGATGCAATTGAAGGTACCATTAGTTTAGGATTCTTATAGTGGATCGTTTGGATTTATTTAATTGAATTATTTCGAAGTGTGGTGCGATCGGGATGTGTAAAGCAGCCGACAACGAAAGTGGTTGGATTAGTGCGATCCTGATCTGTATTTTGAATGATTAACCACGTTGATTGATTCGAATCTCACTCACGATTCGATTGGGACCGGTTTCATGTTTTAATATCGAGATTTGATTGGGTTTTGGGGTCGCCGGAGCGTTGGCCGGAGAGTGGCCGGAAAAACAGGTCGACGGTGGGGTGAGGGGTGTTTTAAAAACATTTACACTTTAGCCCCCTGAAGTTTATATGGTTTGTTATTTCATGTTAAACCTTTTAAAACAAGTTTTAAAAATTTCAAATAACCCCCTGGACTTTATTAATTCAATTTAATCATTTTATAAATTATTTTATTAATAATATATTTTCATTATTATTATTACTATCATTATTAACATTATTATTTTTAAATAATAATATTATTATTATTATTATTATCATTATTTTTATTATTATCAATAATAATAATAAAAACAATTTGTAAAATCACATATTATAAAAAAAAATTCGGGTTGTCACATCGAACACAGTAGTCACACATGAGATGCAGTTATCTAAATGATAAGTTTTAGATAAACATTTTATTAATACTCAGAGCAGCGGAAATAAAAGATAGACTGTTTTCTTGACAACATATCTTAATCATAATTCAATTTATAATTAAATAGGTATCTTGAGCTCTTATATGATCCTACGTGCACGTCCATAAGCTCCTAGTAGATACCTGAGAATACATGTAAATCAAGTGTCAACACAGGGTTGGTGAGTTCACAGGTGAGTAAAACATAGTGATAAATCATCAATTATCATCAAATAGGATTTATAGAAAAAAAATGTGAGTTTAATTTACTCACCGGTATATGAATAGCCTGTCGGAACCCTTTTTAATAAGGTGAACCCACTATCCCACATACCTACTAAGTACAAGCCCAACAAATCCTTCACATTGAATTTGTCCATGTCACTTAGTTTATTATCCTTTTATGTGTATATTATATTTTCATAATAATTTCAAATCAGAGGGAGCAAATCCTCCTTTACATTTATCCTCATATGGGTTGTAAATGGAACTATAATGCAAACTATATAAAGTGCACATCTGCCTTCTCACTACAGAAACAGTCATCCCGAATGACATCAAGATCTTTGTGCATCTGATATGGATCACATATCCATACCTTTGTGGGGGTAAGTCACTCCCCGATAGTACTATCCAAAAGATCCCTGCTTATTTATAGTCCAGTATACAGAGAAGGATTTTCATAGTAACCATATGTAATCATAAATGTGATTAAATTATTATTTAACATAATACACAAAAATAATTTGTAATTTCAATTACAACATGTATTCCATCCCTAAAATATTTAAATGATTAAAAAGGGGAATAGTTATGAACTCACCTCAGTTCCTGTGTGGTGTTGACAACCTAGTAAATTCCTGTTAAGGAATTAATATTCACATAAGTATATATATATATATACAAATCCATAACCTAAATAAGTTAGATCTTGAACCTGGTGTTCAATTGATCTAGGGTTTGGTTTTCTGGGATTTGTTATGAACATTAAGTCATTTAATTATTTTGTTAATAATCAATGATTTATATAAAATTTAATTAGTTTAATAATGATTTTGACATATCATTATATTCTAATTAAATTATAGACGTTATATAAACATATAAGTTTATATTTAATTTTTGTAAGATTTTATAAATATTTAAATTTATAAAATTTACTTTGTATTTATATTATTAAAATAAGTCCATAAAATATTATAACATCCATTAATAGTTTGATGATCTAATTTATTATTTGGAAATCCATTTTTATATGGACAATAATTTATAACACATGTAATATTTATTTACATAAATAATTTAGGCTTTTAAATAATTATTTTTCTATAATTATTATGATTTATCATTAAATAAAATGATATGGTGTCCAATTAATGGATTAATACTTTAAATCATAATTTAAAGTCTATTTTTATAAAAATAGTTATTTATAACATTTTTAAATATTATTTTATAAATTTTATTTAAAGTATTTTTAATTAAATAATTTACAGAAAAAAAAATCTTTAATGGTGTTAAAAATAACAGAAGCTTTTAAAAATTATTTTTATAATTTTTAATAATTTTTATATATTTTTAAATAGTCCAAAAAGGATTTAAAAAAAATATGGGAGGTGCACGGTTCGAACCCGTGACCTCCCCCTCCACACCCCTGCGCACAAACCAGTGAGCCAAAGGCTCCATATCGAACAGAACCCCATCCCTATTTCTTTTAACAACCATCCCAAATGTTTCCCCCAAATCAAGAACCCTAGATTCATGGATCGACCAAATTGATCCATGATTCGTTCCTGTTAACAATCATATTCATGGGGCTTTTGTTCCCCATGATAAATCGAACAAATGGGTGTATTTAATTTACCAGAAGGATGTCTGATCGATGATGAACACCTCGAAGAACAGGTCGCGGCTTGGGAGGATCCAAACGACGATCAAACGTGGATGAAAATGCAATTAACTTCACAGGTAGCTTCTAATGAGGCTAATGATCGAAATCTCTTTATCAATTTGGGGTTTCGAAACTCGAACAGGGGTGTTCAGTTAGTTGCAGGTCCGCGAAGAAGAGAGAATTCATTTAAGGTTTCTGTGTGTTTGCTGGTGTAATTGGAATTGTAGACCGATTGGTTATACTTATACAATTGTTTAGGTACAGTTTAATTCGATTATTGTTGCGTTTTAGTGCGATTTGAAGCTGTAAAAGCGGCCGAAAGTTTTCACGTGGTGTAGATCGATCGCACTCAGCTTATTCCCTGATTAATGTGGGTCATTGTGTTCGAAACACTCACGGGGATGTGTTGGTAACTTTTGATCGATGTAAAACCGTGTAAATTCGTCGTATTTGGACGCCGGAGATGTTGGCCGGAGGTTGCCGGAGAGGGCGCCGGAAAACCGAGGGGGGTCGGGGTTGGGTTTTCAGGAATTACAGAATGGTCCCTGTGGTTTTACAACTTAACATTTCATGTTATGAAGTTTTATAAAATAGTTTCAAGAATTACAAATTACCCCCTCGACTTATAAATCAATTAAATAAATTTTGTAAATAATTATTATTAATAATATTTTCATTATTATCATTATTTTATTATTAACATTATTTTTTTTTATAATAACATCATTATTATTTTTATTATTATTTTTGATAATAATATCATTATTATTATAATTATTATTATTATCATTATTTGTAATAATAATAATATCATTATTATTATTATTATTATTATTATTATCATTATCATTATTCGTAATAATAATATCATTATTATTATTATTATTATCATTATTTTTATTATTATTAATATTAATATTAATAATAAAAATATAAAAATAAATCATAAATTCACATAAAAATCTTATATTAATTCACGGAAAATTTCGGGTTGTCACATCTATGCAACAACTCTTGGGTACTCAATTGGATCTAAGCATGGCTTACCATCCCCAAACTGATGGTCAAACCGAGCGAACCATCTAAACCTGGATTTGCTACGCCTTTGTGTCCTTGACTTTAGTGGTGATTGGGATACGCATTTACCGCTCGTGGAATTTTCGTATAACAATAGTTACCACTCGAGTATCAAGATGGCACCGTTAGAAGCGCTTTATGGTCGTAAATGTCGTTCGCCGATCTGCTGGACCGACATTGGTGAAAACTTTATCACTGGTCCTGAACTTATACAAGAAACAACCGATAAAGTCTCTGTAATTCGCAAGAACCTTGAAGTGGCAAGAAATCGGCAAAAGAGCTATGCCGATAAACGACGCAAGCCATTGGAATTCCAAGTTGGGGAGATGGTTCTTCTTAAGGTTTCACCGTGGAAGGGTGTTGTTCGCTTTGGAAAGAAGGGTAAACTGGCTCCAAGATTTGTAGGACCTTTCAAGATTCTGAAAAGGATCGGGAAAGTAGCTTATAAACTAGAGTTACCTTCCGACCTTAGTGGAGTTCATCCTGTTTTCCATGTCTCAAATTTAAGGAAGTGTTTGGCTGACGAAAGTCTGCATGTTCCGTTGGATGACATCCAGATCGACGAGTCATTACACTTTGTCGAGGAACCCGTTGAAGTTATGGATCGCATTATGAAGAAAACTAGAACCACAACTACCCCAATTGTCAAGGTTCGTTGGGAGAATAAACGTGGAGCTGAGTTCACTTGGGAACATGAGGAACATATGAAGAAGAAGTATCCACATTTGTTCGTATAGTTTCATTCTAAATTTTGGGACGAAATTCTTTTAAGTTGGGGAGACTGTGACATCTTGTATTTTTTATTAATAAAATGTTAACTTCGTTTATTCTTACATGGATTATTATTGTCAATTATGAAATTCATGTGTTGTTTATGCTTATTCATTATTGTCATTAAGTTTCTATGTATGAAACTTAAAAATATAAATATTAAATAATAATAATTATGTTAATATTAATAATAGTAACAATAATAATAAGTAATAATAATGAATAACAATATTAGTAATAATAGATTACTTATAACAATAACTTATAAGAGTTATTAAACTTAATAATGTTTAAAACATAAACTTAAATTAAGTATGGGGGGTTGTTTGCAAATATGGAAACTTTGATTGAGAAGTTTGTGCATGAAATGTTAACTGTTAAAACCACAGGGACCAAACGCGTAAATCACAAAACCCAACCCCCCATTCTATTCCCCTTCCCGCAAATCCGACGAAGCGCCGGTGGGCACTCCGGCCAAGTCCGGCGACGGCCCAAAACCAAGGAAATCACTTGTTTTTCGATCCAAAACCGCTCCCAAACCTTTTCAGAAGATGATCCGAACCGTTATGCATCGATTAACCGGAATTAAGTGTCCGTTTTCTAGACTAATCGATCAAGTAACCGACGAGAATTAATCATCCAACTTCCAGGCATTAAACTCCAATTATAACCCAATTAACTAAACCTATCGAACGTTTATCTAACTCTAATCCATTGCAATCACCAATTACACCTGAAACAAACACAATCAACGAATTTAAGTATCACTTTGCTCGCGGACCTGCAACTCAACCAAATCCATCTTCCAAGATTCGAGTCTTGAAATTGGCAAAGGGCTTTGCATCACGGGCATCACAGGAAACTATTCACAAAGTTAATTGAATTATCATCGACGTTTGCCACTGGAATCGATTCTTGCATAGCCGCGACCTGTTCTTGGTGCCTTTTGCATCAATTCGAATTCAAAACGGGTAATTGAGCACATCAAAACGTACATTTTTACATGGAAAACAAAAGCCCTAAACTTAATTCGGTTAATAACAAAGATTTGGGGTTCAATTTGGGGCTAAACGAATTTAAGGTTTATGTGAAATTGGGGATACCTAAGTGACCTTGCTTTTAGGAATTAAAACCCAATTTCTAATGCGGCTGAGAGCCTTAGTTCACCGGTTACCCATCCTCATCCCAACCTTGAGGTCCCGGGTTCGAACCCGGGCACCCTCAAACTTTTTTTAGGCTTTCCAGCCTTTAAAAAAATAAAAGAAAATTTCTAAAAAAATTATAAAACGTTTTTGTAAACTTTGTATATTTTTAAAATCAACAAATTATTTTCTGCAATTTTCCTTTAAATTTAAATAATTATAATACAATATAGCAATGATAATTTTAAGTTATTTCTTATAAAATGGACATTAAATTATGGTTTAAACAAATAAATTATTATTGATCCAAAAGTTACTTTTAATCATAGTTTAATCTTGTTATTTAATTATTTACACTTTATATTTAATTTTACTCGTTCCTATAAATACTTTAATTTCGTTAAATTATCTAAATGAAATAATATTTTTTATGAAATTAAAATATAAGTGATTCTATTATTAAATTTTACTTATATATATTAAAAATCCCAAATCTCTATTTGAAACCCTAGTTCACATTTAATCATTAACCTTATTATTAAACTTAAATATTGTAATAAATACGTTAGGTATCTTGTAAAAGAAATCGTTGGAGCACCGTTTAAATTCTTGTTATCATCTTATATATCATGTGAGTTTTCTTGCCCCCTTTTTATCTTTTCACACTAATTTGAGGTGAAACATGATTACTTATACATAATGCACTTATAAACGTTTAGACTTGTAAAGCACTTGCAATTCATATTTTTGTCATGGTTATTTGTATATTGTAAGTGATTATATGAGATACATAGTTTGTTTACAATTATTAACTATTGCTAGTCTGGCGACGTCTTAGATCTTTGAGCCTAACAAGCCTATTTGGTGCTAAAGCCGAGGTATTGCCGGCTCCTGATGACGTATGGGAACCAAATACACTTAGTCAATCTTATATACTTGTAATCAAGTCGAGGTTTGGTTGTAACGATATGTGTTCTATAACCTTACTAACTTATAACCTATGACATGAATTGCTACTTGTAATCTTATCATATTATGTATGAACACATTGGATACTCAACAACTATTTTTAGTTGACCTTTTATTTTTATCATGTTTCAGGTCATGCCTAAGTTTAAAGTGATCTTTTGAAGCTTGCAATAGTCTAGGACTTGGACCTAGTTAATGAAATAAATAGATTATGTATTGTTATGTTATGTTTGAACTTATTTTATGTTTGAGACTTATGTTTGTAATTTCTTTGAAAACTTATAATTTGAATATTTACATTTAAATATAGCGTATGTGGCTGTGAACAATCTTAACCCTCACATCTCGACGATTCCGCCGTCATGGTTGGGGTGTGACAATGTATGTATGTATATATATATATATGTATGTATATATATATATGTATGTATGTATATATATATATGTATGTATATATATGTATGTATGTATATATATGTATTTATGTATATATATATGTATGTGTATATATGTATGTATATATATGTATTTATATCTGTCTATCTATCTATCTATATATATATATATATATATATATATATATATATATATATATATATATATATATATATATATATATATATATATATAGGGTCAGGATCTTTTCAGAACTCATAAAGATTGTGAGAACCGTGAGAACTAATCCTAGTCGTTGATTAATCTAGTTTTCTTTTTTAATTTAATTAAGTAATCAAGGGTATTGGTGTAATTTTATATGTGTGTATTAATTGAAATCCTTTATTGTCTTGATTTATTTAAGGTAGTTTAATTTTCTTAATCAATTACCAATGTTGTAGGGAAAGAAACATTTAGGTGTCCAGAATAAAAAACATGATTCACGAATCTTTTTCTTCGATTACTAGAAACATTTTATATATGTGTATTAATCGACCGATCATCATCATCTTCTTCACCTTTGATTACCAGAACATGTTCCTTCTTATAAATATTGATTCGCGTTCATCATATTATCATCATTGAGTACTTATTCACTAGCGATTCTCAAAATCAAAATCAAATTTCTATATTAATATCCTTAAATGTAAAAGTTGGTCATATGAGTTGCAGATATTTGACAATTACTTATGCAATACTATCCAAATTTTTTTAAATAGTTATCAACTTATTCCTGTATAAATTAGATTCATTTGTGCTTAATCCCATATCACGATTCTTGTTTAATCTCTTCCATTCGGTAGCGAAATAAATGTTAACCCCATAGGTGTTTTTATCGAAAACCAAATGGAGCAAATGGTTAATGAAGTTGATGTTGATGAAGAAGGTAATACCACACGTGTTCATGAGGTAGCGTTTTTGTCGCTACTATCGTGTTTTTGGTTACTAAGACGCTAGAAATTGTCTTTTTAAACAATAGCAGTTTATTTAATTATCGGATGATATTTAAACTTTGATAGATAAAAATGAAATTTATATATTTTAATTACTGGTGTTGTGTCTATAATCTATACGTCCTTAGTACTTTATACTAGTTCTGTTGTTCATTTAATAATTGTTAGATTACTATAACGATCTTTGACTTTAAAATTGTCTGTTTTATATATATTTAAATATGCTTAATTATAAATCAGATCATATACTTCAAGGTTTGTCATCGGCACCATGTGTTAATTACGTACTTTGTTTACACATATATAAATGAATGATGTTAAATAAGATATGTAAATGAGACATTAACATTTCTAATGTATTTCATTAGTGCTATTTAGTAGCCATTTGAATTTTAAATTATCACCATGTATGTATTAAGTTAAATCATTATTTTTTAGTTTTACCTATACGTAAGCAAGCATTATATTGAGCACCATAATGTTAAGGTTAATTTTAGCATAAGCTTTATATTCTTTATTATTACTTTTACCAAGTAATTTTAAATTATCACCATGTATGTATTAAGTTAAATCATTATTTCTTAGTTTTACCTATATGTAAGCAAGCATTACATTGAGCACCAGAATGTTAAGTTAAACCAAGTAACTACTTTACATTAAGCACCAGAATGTTAAGTTAAACCAAATATTTACATACGTGTCAACAAGATAAAGTTATACACAACTGTATTACACATATGGGTTACATTAAACATTAAATTATTACCATCTGATTTTTACTTGTAATCTATTTATTGATTTTCGAGGTCGCTCAACCAACATAAACATTTGCATATGTTGGTTATTAATAAGATTTTCCTATATGTAAACATGCTCACACATACACAAAACATCATTTTATATTCAGTATTGCCTATTTGTAATCAACGTATACTGAAAACTAACTGTTCAAAATTTTCAGTTCACACAAACATAATATATTACTGTACATAATTGATTCCTACAGTACACATCTGTGAGGTTACATCTACGTTTACCACATACTAACAATTAAAAATACTTTCTTTTATGTTTTCATATATGTAAAAATGTTATCATCCATGTATAATTTTTTTATACTTCCAAATCAATGAAATTCATACAACATCCTCACTCTATGTTTACATATACGTAAAACCCTTTACCAAATACTGGTTTAACCATAGAGCACTGTAATACTATGCAAAAAACAACCATACAACCTGTGGATTGTAAAATCATCTTTCACTTTTACATATACATGTTAACAATATAAGAAACTACCATACGCTAAACACATATGTAACTTTCCCCGACACAAAAACCATCCCTAAATTCTGTTCACAATAACCCTAATTTCCAACATTTTGAACCCCCAATCCCCCAATCCAACGTCAACAATCAAAAATTTTAAACACACACCCAAGATTCAAACATCACAAACCTCGTCCTGCTTCTGTAACTTATTCTTTACATACAAATTGAAATGTATCTCAATCAAAACATAAAATTACTCTATAATCGTGACCAACACTCGACTACTTGTTACACAACTATAAGTAATCCACAATCCAATCATCAATTTCTCTTAGTTTAAAGGTTAAAAACTTACAGTCGATGCTTCTTCACACCTTTACTCGTCATCGCTAATGGGTAAGGGTACCGGAAGGACCGCCGATGGTTGCTTCTTTGTAATCCCGCTACACTATCGATGTTGAATATCTCGCTTCTCCAGCTTTCTCGGCGTAATTTTTAAAGAAAGGGATGCCTTTGTAATGTCTGCAGGTTTGCCTACTAATCTCCGGTGATCTTCTAACTACTTTTGAAGATTACATGGTTATCCTCCTAAAATAAAGCAGTTTCCATACATAGAAAAAGTGTAAATTTACACTACTACCCTTTTTTAATATATAACACATTTATTTGACTTGTCAATTTACATCAATGACCCCTTTAATCTCAGCCACACATTAATTTAATCAGTGGTCATTAAAGGTTCTTACGGTTCTCATTAAAAATGGAGTCCTGCAATGAACCGGACCCTATATATATATATATATATATATATATATATATATATATATATATATATATATATATATATATATATATATATATATATATATATATATATATAGAAATTCATATAAATTAAATCTCATAACACTCATCACTTATTTCAACTTTTTTGACTTTTATATAAACCTTGGCTTTTACTAATTACTTTTGAGTATAACTGCTACAGCCGTTTTTCTTTTCTTGCTTTCACACGATAAATAGAGATAATATATTACCATTTTAATTAATCATGTTAAGACATTTTCTATCTTTAAAGTTTATGAAGCAAATAACCCAAAAAAAGGTTAGTAGTTGAATTTTGTTTATGAAGGATAAAAATGACAATATATTAGCAACTATATATAGCACAAAGATTTGTAAGGTTTTATTAGTGGCAAGACGAAAGTCACCATACTAAAGATGCATTTTATCTTATCAACCAAGGCCCAGGGAATTAGCTTTTTAAAAACAAATCAATGAAGCAATTAAATCTGTATAAAACCACTTTGACATATCATATTGTTATAACATCACAGAAAAGCCAGCTAAATTTTCTAGAGAAAATTCAAAATAGACACTGGTTTGTAGACAGGATAAACCGACTGGTGAGGGTTTGTTAGCCTGCTCACCAGTCACCAAAAAGATTGGTGTTACACTTACATATAGCTCGACTAG
Organism: Flaveria linearis; assembly: GCA_024085815.1. Classification (NCBI taxonomy): domain Eukaryota; kingdom Viridiplantae; phylum Streptophyta; class Magnoliopsida; order Asterales; family Asteraceae; genus Flaveria; species Flaveria linearis. The sequence continues at coordinate 73,228,489 of CM044006.1, read as the reverse complement.
CCTAAATGAGCCGATTCCTCTTATCAGGGCTGCATTGACCGGTGCAAATTAAGGGCTCATAGTCCTTATATCGACTAGCCTAAATGAGCCGATTCCTCTTATCAGACTATATAAGGTACCATTATTATTAAATACTTAGAATGACGCTTAACTGTTGATTTAGTTTAAATTATAAGACATCGTGTAACATTGTTATTAGATACTTATAGTTTTGCTTACAGTATGATGATTAATCTATCATCAATAGTTTATAAAATACAGGCCTTATATGCACACACCTGAGACTAAAAGAGTGACTGTATTCAATGTTTCTGCAATCAACTATTAAGTAAAGGTTAAACAATTGTCAAAAGGTAAAAAAATATTGTCTGCCAAATCTACAAAATTTCATAATCTCCATCAAGTAGACATGCAAAAAAGGGTGACAAAATGAGAATATATTCTTCTTACATGATAATTAGGTTCATACACATGATTTGTGCATGACCTTCATGCAAATCATCCCTCAATAGAGACATAGAATTTGCATGAGGCCGCTGCTTTAAATAGGAAGATGAGAGCTCCTAATTAGAAATTGCAATCTCAAGTGAGAAATGAAGAGGGGTCTTACATGAAGAGAAGAATCTTGTTTGGTAGCCAAGGATGACTTGCCTGACTATTTTTTTGTAAAGGTTTTAGTTATATTGAGACGTTTGTTAGGTTGGTTATCAGGCAGTCTTCTTGGCTAACTTGACGACTTCTTCTTTTCATGCTAGCCCTCCTTTTCTAACATGTTTTTCTTGTTTCTTGATGGTGAGTTGTGGTTCTTTGTTGTGAGGATGGATTGGTATGGCATTTAGTCTTTTCAGTATTTATTGTTTGCTTGTTTCAAGTTTCTTGCTAACACACTAGAAAACTAGGGTTTTATCAACAGACCATTTTATCATAATTTTTTTGGTGATATTGACGACCGACGATATTCTATCGGTGATGCTTTGTCACCTAAATGGTCGTGGGTAATATGTTTTTCTGACAAAACACTGATAGCTATTACCGACGGATTACCGACACCAAAATTACAATGCCCACCTTAATTACCAACATATTACCAATGGACTTTTTCACATATTAATAACTGTCTGGCCGTTGGTAAGCCCATTGACATTTTTTTAAAGAAGGTAGAACTTTAAATATTTTGATTTTCTGGAATAAAGATGCAAATAATTTTGTTAATTTAATTACAAATTCTAGAATTTCAAATTAAGATTACAAAACTACAATATGAGCTGTAAATAATTCTCATGACGAACTTGTGATGGGTTGTGCTTTTTTAACATATTATTTAGTGATTTCACAAAACTTGCATTGCAAATATCTAGTTTTTTGATAGTTAAATAAGTGACAGATATTCAATCATAAGAGATGTGAAGTTTAAATGATCTCTCTTAGAGCACTCTATTTGAGTCTCTAAACTATCTTCAATCTTTATATTATATAGAAAAATAGGGTTTCTTTTTAATTGTTTCATCCATCGGAATCTTTAAAAGGTTTTTAAATACATATAAGTTAATGGTGTTATAGTAGTTATCCATATTTGAAGACTCACTATAAACATTGTATCCAACCTCCCTAACTACCGCACCAATCCTCCTACCGTTTCTTCTTTTTTCCTAGCAAAGCAGTACCTCACTTTGGGAATCAGTTTTCGTCATCTCCCTCTGCCTCTCCACTTGATTTGCTGTATAAGAACAAAATGAAAAGAGCTAATGATTCTTAAACCTTCCCCAATTTTGTGATTCATTCTTCATCACTCTTCCTAGTATCATCAAACAATCAAAAATTGCAATAACCATATCAAGATTTGTACTCAACTCATGTTGTCCTTCTAATCAAGCCTACTTTCAGGCACCTATCTTCAGTTGTTGTTGATTTAGGTTAATCGGTTTTAGTTTTCTACAAAATGTGTAGCTTTTATTTGGCTTTGAATATTGTTCGATTAGTAATCAATGTTCAACATTTATCATTCAATTGTTTTGTAGGTTTCTTTTATCTTAGTTAACATGCTCAGACGTAGAATATTGTTGTTCCAAGGATGAGATTCTACAATCGACATCTATTTAGATTTGGTTCATGTCTAATTGCTTAACAACAATTGAACCTACATGTAAATAACAATATGTATTTTCAATATGATCTTGCTGATAATTGTAAAGTATAATATGCAAGTTCAATTCCATTTGGACGTAATATATTGTTGAAATTTATGCATTTTTCAAGCAGGTTACAAAAATTGTAACTAAGTCTAGTCGTATGTTGGTATGTTTGAAAGCTTAGCAATAAGTGCTAGCTTTACTTAATTGAATTGATAGAAAATATGCATGAGTGGACAAATTGTAATTTTAGTTTTAAGTAAATGCTTTATAATAAATAAAAATAATTGAAATTGTTGTGATATCCCATTGACCCGAGTTTTTAAAAGCTCCTAAAGACCACCACTTAGTAATTAAAATAATAATTAGGTATTAATTAGAAATAATTTAAAATAAAAAAATAATAAGACAAAATGATTAGTAGTTAAAATTTTTATTAAAAGAAAAAAGAATATAATAAAAAGATGTATAGAGATAAAAATAAGGAAAAGGATATAGAAAGCTTTTAAAAAACAAGAGATAAATTTAAGAAATAATAATTTTTTTCTTAAATAATATGAATAAAGATAAGAAACAAGATGTGAATTCTCATCCACATTCCAAATTTTATCTTTATATTTATCATTTAACTAATAATTATCATCTTGTATATTTATTTTTTATTTTCTAAGAACATTTTACATTTCATTCCTTAAACTTATCTTTATATTCTTTTTTATTATTTTTTAGTTTTCTTTTATTTTTAGTGTTAACTATTAACTATTTTGTCTTATTGTCAATGGAAAAATATATAGTTAAAAAATGAACATGAGTATTTTTCTAGAAAAACATATTTTATTGTATTTTTTTTCTAAATAAGGATACAGTTAGAAGTTTTCTTGTACATCAAAATAGAGGCAAACAGATAATAAACTGTACCGCTAGCTCTTTTTGAATAGCAAAACTAAGTAGCTTCATAGTCTTAGGCGCAAAAAAAAAACAAAAGCATCAAATGCAAAAGGTATAAACACGTGTTTATTGTCGAGACACGCTTTCTCGTGTTTGTTCATTTTGCATGACGCAGCTTGACACACCGTGAAAACACTATTTCCTAATCCCACTAGAAGAGAAACTCCTGTTCCACACATGTGTGTTTCCCTTCAATCCCTCCAAATATCAAAATGTCATCAAAATGTTAGCAGTTGATCTTACTTCCAACGGATCGGTTAAGGCTTTTATATCAATGTCTACACATGTTGGTTTTGCGCTTTTATTTTAAAAACAGCAGAGAAAAGCAACAAATAAAATCTTATATTCAAAAACTAGAAGTGCAATGAAAGGCAAACAATTAAAACAACAAATAAAAGCGCATAAAGCTCGCAATGAAACATAGTTTCCTTCCCTCACTGTTTCATTCCTTCAAACTAATTAACCAAAAAATATTAACAAATTACTTAACAACAAAACATAAACCACAAAGCAATTCATACTTGAGGTTAAATATAAATTCGTGTCTGTTCAATTTGCGAAGGCATAGAACTTAAAGCTGCAATAAAAAAGCTATCACTCAACAGCAACAAAGTAGCATCAATCCATTTGGGATGTTCTAAAATTCAATCAGTAGTTCACTAAGAATCAAGCACAAAATCAACAATAACATATCAACAAGAATACCTAGAGAACAACTGTAGCTACCGTAAAATCTATCCGTAAGTAGAGAATGTGATGGAGTGCTAGTTTATATCAATTCCTTAAACTAAATTAATCAAAAAAAGTGTTTGACAAACCATATAAAATTGTGTTACTACATGTTTTCTTGTTATAAGAAACTGCAATTTGAAGAAATGAGATCGGAAGTGTTTGATTGAGAGATAAAGGAGAAATAATGAGAAATTATAAGTGACTCGCAGATGATTATTCCATACATGTGTATCACTGAATATATAATCAAGTGAATTGATATGTTCATGTAAGTTATTAATTCCAACTTGTTATCACCTCAACTTGAAGATTACCAAAAGTTATTACAAGAACATACACCATTACAGAAATGATGAAATCTCATATTATCCCTAACAATAATCTCCCTACCACTAATCTTTGAAGCTCCACACATAACCACATGACAATCTTCACATATTCTTACATTCTTCATGATTCTAATGATCCCACAATCAACCAACAAACCATAAGCTAGTGCTAGCTTTTCACTATGCCCCAACAATATCTTCTTCTTCTCATCATCACTCACATCATACGGCACACAACTCAAAACGGGCGTGTACCCGTCTAACATTAACTTACAAACAAGATCCTCCAACTCTCGTTTGATCTCGGAAGTCCTAGGATGGTTCATATCGCCAGCAAAAAACTCGTGAATCACCCCTTTTGCCCCTTCTACCCAACTACTTGCAGGGTTCTTTTTCAGACCCTTTGATCTGAATAATGCTCGGATTCTTGAAACTTCATTCCATTTTCGTGCAGATGCATATGTGTTGGAGAGTAGTATGTAGTTTCCTATAGCGTTTGGTTCAAGTTCAAATAAATGACTCGCAGCGATTTCAGCAATCTCAGGGTTCCCATGGATTCTGCAAGCACCAAGCAAGGCTCCCCAAACACCAGCATGTGGCGACATTGGCATGGTTTTGATGACATCATAGGCATCTTTAATGAGCCCAGCCCTTCCAAGAAGGTCAACTATGCACGTATAGTGGTCAACGGTTCGGGTCACACCATGCTCTTTCTCCATTGCTGCAAAAAAGTTTTGACCTTGTTGTACAAAACCAGCATGGCTGCAAGCACTAAGAACTCCCAAGAATGTAACTTTATTTGGTTTTATATCTGTTTTCAACATCTTTTCAAACAAGTCGATTGCTTCTTGTGCAAAACCGTGCATTGCCAGTCCAAGAATCAATGAACTGTAGGAGTAAACATTCTTGTTCTTCATTTTATCAAACACATTGCGCGCTTCTTCGATACATCCACATTTCGAGTACATGTTGATTAGTGCAGACCCAATAACAATATTGTTCGTCGCTCCAAACCCTGCCCTGTCAGCAACACCTTGAACCCATTTCGCGTACTTGGTTGCACCCAACTGAGCACAAGCAGAAATGACACTAGCCAATGTGACCTCATCCGTTACGACTCGAGCCTCTTGCATTCTATCAAAACACTCCAAAGCCTCCCTCGGTTTACCATTCTGCGAAAACCCCATCACCATTGTTGTCCATGCTACCATATCTTTCACAGGCATTTCATCAAACAACTTACCTGCTTCCTCCATATTCCCCTGTCGCGTGTAAGCAACAATCAACGACGTCCACGAAATTGCGTCTCTTTCAGGCATTTCATCAAACACCTTACGCGCACCATCCAACAGATCACATCTCACATACATATCAATCAAAGTATTGTTCACATACAAATCAGAACCAAATCCACCAAATTTAACAACTTGACCATGAATCTGTACACCCAAATTGACCCCACCAACATCACTACAAGCTTTCAGCAAAGACGTAAACGTAAACGAAATAGGACCAACCCCTTGTAGTCTCATCAGATTATACACCATCACAGACTCCATCAAGGGCCCTTGCATCGCATAACCACGAATCAAAGCCGTATACAAGAAGGGGTTCGGGCGTTTCACTTGTCGAAACGCCCGAAGGGGGTAAGGGTCCATTGGGACATCGAATTTAGCGGTTAAAACACGAATTAACTTCGTAATTACGTAGCAGCATTGATCAAGACCCTTGCGAATGATGTGGGCGTGAATTTGTTTGGTTTGATTGACATTGTTGCAGGTGTCGAGCAAGGAGACTACTTGTGATTCCAAGATTTGTGTTTGTTGGAGCTGAGGTAATGGGATCAAAGGGTTGAGGGTTTCTTGAGGTGTTTGATCGCTGTGTTTGAGGAGATGAAGTTTGGGGGTGATGATTATGTTTGGGGGGACTTTGGTGGTGGTTAGTGTTCGAGAGATTGAAACCATCATACGTGAAATTGCAAGTATGAGCTCGAAGAAGATTACATTTTAGCGCTGATTTTTGCTGCTTGTTAAATTAAAATTGTTGGAAGCTTGTGCTTCAATCTCCACTTGTTAAAAACTTAACATCGCAACTATGTTCACGAGTTTATTTAAATAGATAAAAAAAAGAAATAGAAAAAAAGAAATAAGTAGTTGTATTTCAAAGTTTTTTTTAATAAAATAAAAATAAAAGAATTGTGTTCTCGAATTTATTTACGAGGAGAATAGAAAGAAAAATGAAAGTAAAAATCAATACTTTTAAATCGGAAGGAAATTGACAGAAAAGAAAAAAAAAGGAGGAGAAAAGAAAATAAATAAAAAAAATATTTATTTTTTTATTTTGTCAAGTAAACTCGGAAGTTATTGTGTGTTCAAAAATTCGAAGAACTTTAAAGAAATGAAACTGAAAGCCCCCCAAACTACTTAACTTAATCATGATACCAAGATTATCTAGAATGAAATGACAACATTCGGTCAAAAGCTTTATAGGTTGGTAAGATGGTTAATGTTTATACTAAATACCAAGTATAATTTTGTCATTAAATTTGTACTTTTACGTGAGGTGACGTGTTTGTATAATTTATGTAGCAATTATGATAATAGAAAAAAAATGATACAGTAGTTTACGAGAAAAACTCTTGATCCCTGAAGATTTCTGACATAAAACCTGGGAGGTGACTAATCGTCGACTGGCTCTTGTTCTTTTTATTGATTGCAATGAAAGTACAACTCAAGAGTTGTAGTTGATTGAGACTACGTGTTACAAATAGAGTTGTGAGCGTGAATTGTGTGTTCTTATTCAATCCATACGCCTCTATTTATAATAAAAATAAAATTACCAACTTTTGAGATTATCAGGGATTACGCGGTGTTCACTCCTGACCGTTTAGAGGTCTTCTTCTGCACATTTTCAATAACTAGAATTTAATTCTTTAGAGTTGACTGAGTAATAATGAGTCATCTCTGAGAACAAGTCAAACCCAAAAAGGCAAAAAAACAATAGTCAGTTAGTAATAATAGAATCCAGGACATCTAATTTACTCAGGATTCAAGATACCAGACCATAAAATTCACCCGTAACAGTTAAGAGGAAAAAAAATTGGTTTCTAAAAAGTATCATATTATGCATTGTTCAAGACCATAACCCATATAGTTTCGGTTAAAAAGTGTATTACTTACCACCAAAAAACATACCGGCCCTTGTTTGCTAAAACTATGAGACATCTTAAAACTTTTCTAAAGATAAACTCAAATATCATATCTTTCCTGTTATATGTTTTAAGAAATAAATCCTCATCACTATAATAACCGAATATATATTTGGCTCCAAGGAACATTATAATTAGATTTGTAAATATTTTTATGTTATCCTATGAACAAAATATTATTTATTTTTAACAAATTCTTCGGTGGTTGTGAATAACTAAATGTTAAAAACTTTTCTATTTCAGTTTCATAGGAGCAATTCTAAAAAAAACACATGATTTGATTCATTTTCATCAGTCAAGCATCTTAGGATGATCCTTTTATCGAAGATGCGCCTATGACACTTATAGTCATTGAAAGATCAAAACAAATTATATGAAACATTACCCTGGGAATTTAATATTGTATATCATTGATCATTTGTATACACAAATCTTTACCTTTACGGTTATTTAGCCTAAATTTCACATCAAGATAGATATAATTATAAGAAAATGTTCGATTCTGTTTATAAATCGACGTTGCTATTATTACAATAAATGACATAAACTGTGATCAATTTGAATCTTGGATGTGGATCACACATGTAAAGAAAGAAGACGCACACAGAGTATCGCAGGGGCCAGATATAGATTTTGATTGGTATGGGGACACCCAGACATAATCTCTGGCATCCAATTGTCAAAATCTCATAAACTTTTAAAAGATATTTACACTTAATTCATCTAATTTAATAAGTAAAATATATGCTTTATCATACTTAAATCTTCAGTCTAATAAAATATTTTAAGAAATTAAAACGCATGATAAAAATCCAAGTAGCCATACTTAAAAAGAAAACATCTAACTTACATATACCATATATCGAATATTTTAGAAATATTACCATATATGCTCTATAGAAGTAAAAATGATATTTATCTTTGTGACGGTGAGCATTAAGATCTTAATTAACCAACTTGCCTAACTAATCCTATCGCTTTCGAACGATTACAAAATTTTACTTCATACATACAAAAAAAAAAAAAAAAAAAAAAAATCTCCTAACATAAACACAAAATCATGAAATTATTGAAGTAGTAATTAATCCCAAAAATCCAAAACATGAGAAAAAAAACTAACTCCACAATCTCTGCCGACATCTCTTTACACATGTCGACCATCCTATGTAGGATTCATAAGACCATCGAAAGCCTAACGTGGCACGTGATCATCCAATCTCGCACGTGTACGGTTATCTCCATGCCATGCACACACATTCAAACCTCACGTACCATCACTTCATTAACTCATTAACTCATCTCCTCCCTATATAATCCCCCTTTAATCCCATTAATTAATCCATCATCAACAACTGTTTCATACATTGCATCTTCAATTCACTCAGCTTAATTTCACCGGAGAAAATGGCGCAATACGGAGGAGAAGAGTACAGGAAGGAAGAGCAATACGGAGGAGAAGAGTACAGGAAGGAAGAGCAATACGGAGGAGAAGAGTACAGGAAGGAAGAGGGCCGCTATGGCGACGGGTATGACCGCAATCCGCTTCACTCCACCGCCACGGGCCACCATGAAATAGGGGGTATGGGAAGCAATATGTACTCCGCCACCGCGGGTCAGGACATCGGAGGTGATCGAACCACCGTCGGAATGGGAGGTGGTCAGGGATATGAAGAAGGGAAGCATGGTGGTGCTGGGGCATGCTCCGGCGTTCTGGGAGTGGCGGTTCTAGCTCCGTAAGTGATATAAATTAATTAAGGGTTCCGTATTACAAACATTATCCCGTAGTTTATAAAAAGGTAAACTGTTGTAATTTACAAACAGTTTAATTTGTAAACTATAATATACCGTTTTATAAACTGCAGTTTACTTATTATCAGAAACATACACGGTGTATGTGTATGAATCATGAATCCCATAAATTATTTGTGGGAAACCCTATTTCAAGTAGTTATTTGTAATTATAAACTCTTGTTATAATTGTTTTCTTAACTTATTTTCAAGGGAAATCACCGAAAAACATGTTTGACCCAAATTTTGCAATAATGAACCCTGACCTTTACACCTAGGGAAATAAGTGTACTAGATTGAGAGAACAAATACGGTTAGATTGTAGCTTTCAAGTACACGTGATGTTTTCGGCTGGTTTCACTACAAAAAAAATGGTTTTTCGTGTCGATGTTTTTTGCGGCGATACGTATTTCGTCGCAAAAAACACACTAAACGACAAAAATAATCAACTTTTTGACTTTTCTAGCTAAATACACCTTTTGCGACGATTAAGACGCCGCAAATGATATATTCAATTTTTTTTATTTTTTCTGAATTCTTTTTTAGGAGGTAAAATTTCCCGCTTATTTATTTGAGATTATGTTTTAGCCGTTTGAATAAAAAGACGGCTAGATTGAGTCTCTAATTACTCATTATGAACCGATCTATAGATGTCACATGTGCTTGAAGGCCGCAATATATAACAGTCTTCTTTTCAAAAGACCTAAAAGTCAATGTTTATTTTACTGTTTTACCGTCTTTGAATTGGGTGATATGTTTGTACCATCATCAAATATAAAGTGAGACCTAACGACCTTCATGACTTGTGAATATTTTGTGCAGTCAGAGGATGATGGAGAGGGAGGCAGAAGGAAGAAGAAAGGTGTGATGGAGAGGATGAGGGGCGGCGATCATGGCGGCGATGAACGCAAAACTTCCGCCACCGTAGGCGGCGGTGGATATGGATATGAATATGAAGGAGAGGAGGGACATGAGAAGAAAGGACTGATGGAGAAGATAAAGGAGAAGTTACCAGGGGGTCATGACCAGTGATGCTTCCATGCATATGTTGTTGAATATACACGTGCACACATATATTTTTATATATAGATGTGTATATCATCATGTATGTATGTATGTATGTATGTATGCATGATGCTATAATAATTGCTTTGTGCTTTGGTGTGTCATACGGCAGTATGGTTTGCTATGTACTTTTGTATGTTTGAGTTGTGATTTGTACGTGTTTATATATACAAGATAAAGTAAATTGTTATATATACATGTCACATGTGCAATATTAGTTTTTATTCACAGGGTGCTCCATAATTTCGGGTACTAGAAAAAATAAAAATCTAGGGTAATGTTCTGGTGGTTATAAATTAATAATAACGATCTATATAGGATTTTTTATGAGTCTGGGTGAAAACAATTAAGTTTGTTAAATAACATACGTTTCGATCATGTGTATAAACTCTTTAGGACCATATTTTCAAAAAATAGTACCATACGATCTTTTTAGAACATTAACATTTGATTTCTCATCGCTATCATCATCTTTAAAGTCTAAAGGAATTATAATAATTTATTTAATTTGATTTTACATCATATACTCATCCCAGTCCCCTAAACATTAATTTAAGACAAAACAATGATCCCATAAATTTTAGGATCACCTACTCACAAACCCCAAAAATTATAGGTATTTGAAATGAGATGTGAAAGATTTTTAAAAGATATGAAATAAAATTTAATGATGGTCATTTTTAGATAAATTATAGGTATAGTCGTATAGAGATGGGAACATGTTGTAAATGTTCTTAGGTAAAAAAAAAAGAAAAGAAAAGAAAAGGATAGGTGTAACACCCGACCTCTCATACTACCAATATTGTCCGCTTTGTCCACGGGGAGCTCAGGGATTTGTTTTTGGTTATCCGGCTGAAAACTTCCCAGAGAGGTCATCCATCTCTGGATTGCTAGCACCTGAGCACGTTTAACTGTGGAGTTTTCATCTCATCCACAGCCAATATACCCAAAACGCGTTGGTGATATTAAAGATCGGACATTCCTTATAAACCAGGAATCTCTCATGTCCACGGCCAATATGAGATAAATGTAAAGTGTCACAATAGGATTATCCATATATATTTTCTACAACCGGAGCCCGTATTTTGGGCCCAAGCCTAAAATCAATGTAAATATTTAGTTTGTATTTGTTTGATACGAGTTACGAAGTAACACAAACCAAAAATTACATATTTTGGCAAGTTATAAGTTTTCCCCCTTTTGTTTAAAATATATGAAATAATCTAAAACATGGCAAATTGTGACAGGCTAGTTTAAAAAACCTCGATTTAAAATAGATGTAATTTTCATTATGTTAATTTGGAGTTATAAAGCTCAAAGAGATAAGACGTAACATTTCAATACATATTGTTTTCCAATGAATTGATTTCATCAACTTAATAACTCAATTGTTTTAAAGTAAACAGATAGCGCTCGATGTTGTTAACTTGTTATAGAATAGGTAAACCTGCTTGATTTTGTTGAAGAAAAGGTTAACAAATGCACAAAACTCTCCATTGCGCGAAGTCACGAGGTTGTTATGTTGTTAAAGAAAAAGTAAACCTACTTGATGTTGCTAAAGAAAAGATAAAACAAGGCACAAAAATCCACATGTGCGGATCCATGAGGTGTTAGACCGATCACTTTGACCTTATTTATGCATCTTTAACTTGGTATTTGTAGAAGAGTTTGTTTCCACATCTAAAACCCCCGTGACCTTCACGCATCACAACAACTCTGTGATTGCTCTAACGTTTTAAAGAAAACAATAAATTAACTTTAGTTGGTAGCTTAACGATAAATATCAAAACTTTTTAAATACCACTCAGGTTTTAACATTTTTAAAATGTGTGTTGCTAATTACACCCTGGTCTATAACACCCTACTCTATAGAGTTCTTCATAAATACAATGATTCCTTTAAGGCGCCAGCTAATTACACGCCCTGTCAGGTGATACCCGGACGCCCTTTGACTTTTCTCACGGCCCGTGAAGGGCCTCACGGGCCGTGAGGTGTTCGAAATTTAATTTTCACAACTACATCTACTCACGGCCCGTGTAAGAACAAACGGCCCGTAAATGTCCACACCCACCGCCCGTTAACAAGATACATAACGGCCCGTGAGGCCCGTCACGGGCCGTAGTTGTCCTTCTGAGAATTTACTTTCCTCGATTTGCGTGCACTTTTAAATTTTATAATTATGTGACGCGACGTATTATTCCTTGATTCGATTTAAGATTCTATATAAACCGTTATATATATGACTTGTTATATACGGTTAGTGAGAAACGAAACAGTTAAAATGTCTTCTCGTGGAGGTAGTAGAAGACGTCAAAATGAGTCCTCTTCAAACTCACGAGATATTGTGGAAAGTATTCCTGATCCAATAGATAACCATAATTGGCAGAACGGGAGGAACTGGTCTCAGAATGTTATTCACTTTATACGTAACGGTGATTCCCAAACATGTAGAGTGTATTACATGGGTCATTCCGATATTCCGTTACAATTTTGGCGTGAATTACTCGGAAACGTGTCTTTAGGTACAGAGGTATGATTTAAAGTTTTTTTTTGTATATTTTATTTTATTTTAAAATTCTAACAATTAAAAAAGTTGTTATTTTATAGCATGTTCGGGCGTGGAAAAATAGACTCACAATATGGAGATACGAAGAAATACGTAGAACCGAAGAGTTGCCGGGTACTGATCGTTGGACGATTCTCTCATTTGAGTGGTTTAACTTAATATACTCGGGGTCCGTTAATGGTAACGAATATGGAGACAGGAGTGACTGTCTATATCCCGCATTATGGGAAGTTGATACGGTAATACTGTTTTTATGTTTTACAATAAAAATCATGAATTTATAACCGTAAATTAAATTGTTTTGTAGGTTTACGTACCAATGACTGATGACGAAGAAAATTGGTATCTTTTTAAGATTTCTACGGACTCACTACAAGTTCGTATATATTCTCCATACGAATGCCGACCAAATACGTGTGATGATTCATGGTGCATTCATCGTAATGCCCGAACGATTTTCGTACAATTCGAATCGTACTTTTTACATTTTCTGTCACGTATACAATATTGGCAGCACTCCGGACAAGAACAAATCGAAGAACTGGTGGTATCGGGTGAAACCGTTTGGCCTCCTAACGCCGGTCATATTGGTCGAGATTCGGGAGTTGTAATTTGTATGTTATTGCGTAGGTTGGTTCAAATAGATCTTTAGAGTGGCAAGAGGTTAGCTTACAGGATGCTTGCTTTAGATTCCGAAGATTTATGGCAGACGAGCTGTATTGTAGACGTGTAATAAAGAACAGTAATAAAATATTTTATTAAAACATAAACGTTTATTAGTACACTTTATTAAAAACGACAAACCGTTATTATCACACAATAATAAAACACAGAATTTTTAATCTTCTTGATCTTTATAAAAGATCCAAGCCGCAAAATGGTTAAAAGAAATTCCAAAATTCTCCCGATATCTTTCTTGAGTTCTTGTCATAATATCCGTATCATTCCATAACGTATTTCGATTTTTGTAAACGTCTTTGTAGAGCTGGTGAAATGTCTTGACCTTCCTTCTCAAGTCAGACCACTTGTTGCTAAGTTCACGAGTGGTGCGATATTCTTCACGTTCGAGAATTTGATGAAAACGAGTTGAAACACGGTTTTAAAATATTGAATTTGGAGGGATAGTCCCTGAATTTTCGATACAAGATCTTACTAAAGTGACCTCCTCTTCATCCGTCCACGGATTTTGATCACTTGTAGCACTCATCGTTTGGGTATTGAGTAAATTTGTGTGAATTGATTGTGTGAAGTGGTTAAATTTTTAGACTTAAAAAATTATTGTTTAATTTACAAGCACACGGAAGACCACAACTGGTAAAAAGATAGCAGCCACATGATTCTTTGGATATAATTAGATGATTTATCTTGTTAATCTCACCGACTAACATATCCAAAGCCGCAATAGAAACGTTACCTCGCAGCAATTTAAGCACTTCATGATTATGCTGCACCATAAGCATGATTTTGCTTTTGGTAAAACTTTCTTTTATAGCAATTTCCTGGGTAGCTAAGATATTATTAATGAAAGGAATAAATCTATCCAGGGTGCTATTGGTTGCTTTCAGGTAACTTTTCAACAACGAATGTTGGCTCTCAACTCGGTTCGTTGTGTGCTGACCGAAGTTATAACTTATATTTATCCACGCCGACACAAATCTCTTTGTAGGGGTCCAACCAGTTATTTTTTAGGTACATCAGCACTCCTATTTTAAAAAAATATACTTATTTTTATGTGAATATACATATATTTTTAAGAATAACACTAGAAAACTTACTTGAATGTTTGGACACCAATCTGCGATAAAGCCGGTCGTAATTATAAGCGTATATGTCCTCCGTTTCAGAGTTAATAAGTACCGACCACACATGCTGAAAAGCACCCCACTCTTCATTTGAAAAACTCGCCTTACAATGTTTAGCAATATTTTCCGAAATATGCCATCTGCAAAGTAATCGAACAACACTCGGAAAAACTTCTTCTGACGCATTCATCAGAGCGAGGTCTTGGTCGGTTAGTATAACACGGGGCTCCATACACTTATCTTCTAGCGTTGCTTTTAGTTGCTCTAACACCCATCTGAAGTTGGTTTCACGCTCATAATCAATGAATGCGTGAGCAACAGAAAAAGATTTCAGGGTGGATGTCACACCAACCATTTGAACAAATGGCATTTTATACAAGTTAGTTTTGTATGTTGTGTCAATCATCAGCACGTGTGGGTACGCACGCCATAATATGTGAGATGTGGGATGTATAAAAAAACCCCGTCGACGGTATTTGTCGGTTCATCTATGTGAGGGGTGTAAATATATTGATGTTGTTGTAGTATAGAAAAAAAAACCTGTATTGGGGTTTCACCAATTCTGGTGGACTTTTTTATTTTTGCCCGAGCCTTATAAATGGTTCGTAACACAGACACGTTATTGGGATTTTGTTCCCTCAACGTGCCTAGAATGTTTCGAGGGTCAATATTTTGCTCGGTCAGATTCTTTACAGTAGAAAGCTCATTTTCGGTGAGCCTCATTGCGTATGCATGTCCTTCCAGATGTTCAGCAGGTTCATGGTTATGAGTATCATCCACAACAACTATAATTCACCCATCTCTCTGCATCTGGTACTTACCCTGCAATTCAAATTGACAGTTTATTTTTTTCGTGCCACTTTTTCTTAGAGTGGATGCTCCCTTATATACACCACCCCGATCACATTTCAACCAAATTTTAACCACCAAACCATTTGAATTTCTTTTTGAACGTTTGGTGACAATAACGAACCCATTTTCTCGCCCCACGTTAGTTGCCCAATCAACTAATTCTTCACGAGATGAGAAAACCTAATCAATTTAATATTTTTAGTTAGTTATTACTAAACGAAAGTAAAATAAAAGTAAAATTAAATATGATATATCTTATAACCTGATTCGTGTCGTATAAACCTCTTTTACCGGAACAGAACCATCATTATCCCCGCTGCTATCTCCACCGTTATCACCCCCGTCATCGTCGCCGTCATTCCCGCCGTAATTGGACGCGAACTGTCCTAGATAGTTTGAAGCAGCCTCATCGTAATAACCGTAACCCTCCTGAGGGTAATAGTTAGATTCCGAACCGAATAAATAGTTGCTATCCCAGAAAGACATCGTAACGTTAAATATTAACGTTAATATAGTACTTGAAATGGAATATTGCGTTTATGTAGTAGCTGAAATGAAATGAATTTATATCGTAGAAATTTGATTTATGAAATGAATTTATAAATTAACGTTTATATAGTAGTTGAAATGGAATATTGCATCTCGTCACATAATTAACACGAATATCGAGGAATATTACGTCATATCAAATAATATAATAAATACAAAATTACACGACTATCGAGGAATATTACGTCATATCAAATAACGTAATAAATACAAAATTACACGAAAAACGAGGAATAATATATCTCGTCAAATTATTAAAGGTGAAACTAGGACCCGTAAAGAAGTTAACGGCCCGTAAGTGGAATGCCAAACGGGCCGTGAATATATACGACCGTGAACATCTTCATGGGCCGTTAAGTTCTTGAATTACGTCTTCAAATGACTGATTTGACTACCGACAGACCATACGGCCCGTGAAGAGCCTTACGGCCCGTAAGAAGGGCGTCTGAATATCCTAAAGGACGTCTATTTAGTAGGCCCCTTCCTTTAATTATTACCTAGTAATTAAAGCTCTCAATAAATATAAGCATTCTTTAATTTTACCTAATTTTTATATAGGGTCCTAATAAATAGACACCCACTTTTTTAAATCGACACCCCCCTATACGCCGCGTATGGGTCCATACGCGGCCCATACCCGGCGTATAGGGTACGACCATTAATGCGACATTAATGACTGACAACCGACGTCACATCACTTCACCTATACGGGGCGTATAGGTCCATACGCCACGTATAGGTCGGTGTTGATTTAAAAAAGAATATAAGCTATACGTCGCGTATGGTCCCATACGCGACGTATAGATCCTCGGCTTGCTATATCTTTCAAATTTTCTATTTTTTACACACACTTCAAAAAAAAACACTCTCGTATAGCACTATACTACACGTATTGATCTTCGATTTTCAACATCCAGGTACGTATTATTGTTCATACATCATTATTATGTTAATCGTTCATTGATTTAAACGTTAAAGTAGTGTTTTATGCCCCAAAATGCGTGATTTAAAACTGGATTAAAGAACTATACGCCGGTACAGCCCGCGTATAGGGCTATACGCAGCGTATAGTTCTTTGGTTGGGGACGAAGACACATTGGTGTGTACCCTATACGCGGCGTATAGATATATACGCGGCGTATAGGGTATTGCAATACGCGACTTGGGGGCCATACGTGGGTCCCCTATACGTCGCGTATAGTCCTATACGCGGCGTATAGGGTCGGATTCGACCTATACGTTGCCCTGTGACCCATACGCTGCTACCCTATACGCGGCGTATAGCCCTATACGCGGCGTATAGGGTAAATATATATATACAAATACATATATATGTATATACGCATATACATATACATATACATATACATATACATATACATATACATATACATATACATATACATATACATATACATATACATATACCTATACATATACATATACATATACATATACATATATATGTATATACACATATACATATACATATATGTATATGTACATATATACATATAACATGTATATGTATATGTGTATACATATACGTATACGTATACGTATACGTATACGTATAAGTATACGTATACGTATACGTATACGTATACGTATATATATGTATATGTGTATATATATATATAGATACGTATACGTTGTTTTTGACCTATTTGTTCACCTGTGCAGATATGTCTTCCGATTCTGAGATTGAGGCTGACGTTGTTGACCATATTGCCGAGCATCCTTGGCTGCAGTTTGATGCCGGTTCCGTTGAGCACGCTAAGTGCTCAAAATTTATTCGGATGAAGATCGGTCATCAAAAGGCCGTAGATTGGGAGGTGATGGCTGAGTTGGGAGAGCGCGATCGTCTTGCTGCTATTATCGGAGACGATACGCCGTGGAGACGTCTTTTTGAGATCGCATTCTTACCGTCCCACCGTGAGCTGGTAGTGGAGTTTTTATCCACATTTACATATATTCGTCCAGATGAGATGGTGGAGGACGATGAGCGATCGGAGATATCTTTTACGCTTTGTGGACATGCACATCAGATGTCCATTGAGCAGTTTGCAGTTGTCTCTGGGCTTTATTATGAGCCGAAGACTGTTACCCCTCTGTTCACTGAGGGTATTACTGAGATGGAGGAGGGCACATTGAGAGAGTGTTGGCCTGAGATTGCCGGAGGTCCGTTTCAGAGGACTAAGGGCAGGGTCACCGGCATTCGAGATCCTCTCATCCGTTATCTGCATCGGATGATCGCCACGTCCATCACGGGACGTGGCAAGAGTCGGGAGTGGTGTACCATTCCCGACTTATTTTACTTATACTGTTTGATTACGGGGACCAGGTGTAACCTTGCGAGGTGTTTGGCGGAGTATTTTGCTTCGTATTATCATCGGCAGGAGCGAGGAGCGGTGTACGACGGCGCGTACATCACGTTGATTGCCCGATCTTTAGGTTATCTTCCTCGGCATCTTGGTGACGTGTCTCCGCCGATCGAGCCGGTAAGATTAGATCGTCGTACGCTATTCGGCATGCGTATTATACGCCAGTTTCCGGTTGGCATACGATTCTCTCTTCGACCCGGGGAGATCTGGCAGCCGGCACCAGTTCAGCAGCTCGGCATTGTCGATCCACTGCAGCAGCACGGGCAGCCGCATGATCAGCCACCACCCGACGAGCAGCCACATGATCAGCCGCCTCCTCAGCCACATCAGCCGCCTCCTCAGCCTCAGATCCCACGACATATTTATAGAGAGGTGAGGCTGCCTGCACGTGTGGAGACATTGTTGCAGGATATGTCTAGGAGCTTACGGTAGCAGAGTCGACGGTTCGATCGCGTTGAGGATCTGATGGAGTGGCAGGTTCAGTCAGAGATGGCGCGGCGTTCTGGTACTGATCCTCCGCCGTTGCCACCGCCTCGAGATTACCCTGACTCCCCGTAGTTTTGTATTGTAATTTTTATTTTGTTATGTAATTTAAAAACTTTGTAAATATATTATCAGTTTATGTTTATCTTTTATGTTTATTATCAGTTTATGTTTATCTTTGTAAATATATACAGACATACAGACATACATACATACATACATACATACATACATACATACATACATACATACATACATACATACATACATACATACATACATACATACATACATACATACATACATACATACATACAGACATACAGACATACAGACATACATACATACATACATACATACATACAGACATACAGACATACAGACATACATACATACATACATACATACAGACATACAGACATACATACATACAGACATACATACATATATACATACATACATACATACATACAGACATACACAAATACATACATACATACATACATACAGACATACATACAGACATACATACATACATACATACATACAGACATACATACATACATACATACAGACATACAGACATACATACATACATACATACATACATACATACATACATACATACATACAGACATACAGACATACATACATACATACATACATACAGACATACAGACATACAGACATACATACATACATACAGACATACATACATACAGACATACAGACATACACAAATACATACATACATACATACATACAGACATACATACAGACATACATACATACATACATACATACAGACATACATACATACATACATACATACATACATACATACATACATACATACATACATACACAAATACATACATACACACATACATACAGACATACACACATACATACATACATACATACATACATACATACATAATTTTAATTCAAATTATATATATATTAAAACTCAAAAAATTAAAAAAAAACATATACATATATAAACTATACGCCGCGTATAGACCCATACGCGGCGTATAGCTCCTCCAGTGCTCGTGCGACCACGTACAGTGCTAATGCGACCATGTACTATACGTGGCGTATGGCCCCATACGCCACGTATAGGTGGTGTCAGATGTACTTTTTGTACCATGTACGATTACAAGCAACGTATGGGCTCATACGGGGCAAACGTGGCAAGACTATACGCAGAGTATAGAACCATACGCTGCGTATAGGACGCTATACGTGGCGTATAGACCCATACGCTACGTATAGTTGTCAGACGTACTATAAAGCGTTTTTGTACCATGTACGAATATACGCAGCGTATAGGTGCCATACGTGGAAGACGTGGCAAGCCTATACGTAGCGTATAGGCCCATACGCTGCGTATAGGAGCCTATACGTGGCGTATGGACCCATACGCCACGTATAAATTATTTCAATATGACATGACCTAAGATTCGTTTTCACCTATATAACAACGATTTCGATAACACTTTCGATATGCTTTCGATTCCTGTAAATCCCAAACGTATTTCTCTCTCAAAATATCACACTTTTTATTCGTTCGGTATGTCGTTTTGGGACGGTAACTATTTGTTTGGTGAATATTCAAATGAATATTCAAATGAATATTCGTTCGTGGTGGATAGTAATCAAGATGATGCGTACGTTCAATCTGCTTACGAGACAGGACTGCCAGATTTAAACCAATCGTATGTTCCCGATGATGAAGTTGAGTTTTGCCGAGAGTCAACTTACGACACGCAACAAAATAATATACTCTCGAGTGATGAAAAACAAACGACAAAAGTATCGTTTGAAACATCTCAAAATTTTTTATCTCTCGATGAGCTAGTCTGTTGGGCTGTTAATAGAGGACGTGATAATGGTTACGTTATTATTACACGAAGATCAAAGAAAAAAGAAGGTCAGGTCGTAAAGGTATGGCTTATCTGTGATCGTGCGGGCGAACACAAAAGTAAAGCGACAGTTAGACGATCTGGTAGCAAAAAAAATCGGATGTCCTTTTAAATTGGTAGGGATATACGACAACAAACGTCGTTCGTGGAAATTAGAGGTGCGAAGTGACGAACATAACCATGATCCTGCTCAACATATGGAGGGGCATCCTTTTGTAAGAAGGTTTTCTCAAAACGAATACAATTTGGTGGAGCAGCTTACTGATCAGAACATGGAGCCTCGTAGCATCTTATCAGCTATTAAAAAGCAAAATCCTAATAACGCATCGATAACCAGAGACGTATACAACGCTCAATATAAGATAAGAAGTGAAAGAAAAGTCGGTGAAACACCAATGCAAGTCTTAGAAAACCTTTTATCTATTAAAAGGTACGTTTATTACACCCGAGGTTTTTTTTTTCAATAGACTTAATTAAAATGAAGCCTAACTTGTATTTGTATCCTCACTTAACAACATCAATTTTCCTTCCTTTTTCAATTAAAAGGTATGTTTATTACACCCGAGAAGATCCCGATACTAATGTCGTAGAAGATATATTTTTTTGTCATCCTAAATCATACGACACTTGGCGTGCATTTCCGCACGTGCTGATGATAGACGCTACATATAAAACAAACATGTACAAGCTTCCGTTTGTTCAGATTGTTGGTGTGACCTCCACACACAAGACATTTTGTGTTGCTCATGCGTTTATTAGCAAAGAACGGGAAGATAATTTTGAATGGGTGCTTAATAGATTGAAAGATACGTTAAGCAAGTGTATGGAGCCGCGCGTCATAATAACAGACAGAGATCTCGCTTTAATGAACGCATGTGTTAAAGTGTTTCCGAATGCTTCAAAGTGTTTATGCAGGTGGCATATTGATGAAAATATCGCGAAACACTGTAAAGCAAGTTTTACGAAAGATGACTGGAGAAAGTTTAAATATGCATGGGCACGTTTGTGTGAATCTCCCACGGCGGAGATTTACGAGTATAACTATAACCTTCTTTACGAACGATTAGTTGAAGCGAATCGAGAAAGTAAGTTTTTATTATATTTTAATTATGTTTTATTATATTTTCAATATATAATTTAAGCGTGATTTATTATATTTTCAGAGGTATTGTCATATATAAACAGAAACTGGTTAGAGAGTTACAAAGAAATGTTTGTATCAGCCTGGACTAACTTGAACCGCAATTTTGGCCAACGCACAACAAATAGGGTGGAGAGTCAACATGCAAATTTAAAAAGATATCTTAAATCAACAAATAGCTCACTGGATAGACTTGTGGAGTTTGTAGATCAATTGGTGAACGCACAAGAGGTAAATTTAAAAGAAAGCTTTGAGACAAGCAAAATTAAAACCATGAATCATCATAAACTTCCGCTATTTGATTACTTAAGAGGCAAGGTTTCACACATAGCTCTTGATTTATTAGTTGTCGAAAACACTAAATTGCATGTGATGCGCTCTGCAAATGCAACATGTGGTTGTCATCTTTTCACTAGTTGTGGCTTGCCTTGTGCTTGTCGGCTGGAAAAATATGAACATTCTGGTAATAGTCGCTCCATCATTATCATTTTTCTATTAAAGTGACAAATTATGTATTAATTTATACTTTATAATGCAGGCACTAAAATTCCATTAGATGCAATTGACGTATTTTGGACGAAGCTTGATAACATTAAGCCATCATATACGGTGGATGAAAAAGTTGATGTTGAAGAAGAAATGGAACGGGTGAAACAACAAATAATGACACAACCCGCAGCTGTAAAATTTAGTTTGGTGGAAAAAATAAAAAAAATTGTGTATCCATGGAAAAATAACAAAAAAGCGCCTGTTGTTCAAACAGATATTCGCGGTCGTCCAACGTTAAAGGTTCAACAACAAAAGTACGACACTCAACAAAGTACGTGCGACATGCCGAGACATAGCTCGTTTATTGCGTCTCACATTTCCGGAAGAACAAGTTCAGCTGTAAAGCCCCAGAAGCCTGCCATGCAACGTAGTCGTTCAACATCATCTAAAGTATCACGGGGTACTAATGAGTTTTCTTCGATTGTCGGAGATAACCAATTAAACAATATAAACAGGTTAAAAAATTGGATTCCGTCAATCTTTCATCAGTATATTTCACGTATACGAGATGTCCGACCCGATGGGAATTGTGGTTTTCGATCAATAGCTTTAGGCTTAGGGTTTGACGAAAATAAGTGGATGTATGTGCGGACACAGCTTTTAGAAGAGTTGGACAGACATGAATTGGAGTACAGAGAAGTTTTCGATACTTTGTACCCCGGACAGTATAACGAATTACGTCACACCATCGATTGGCAAAGTGTGGAACCTGCACCAGAAGAACATTGGATGATAATGCCGTATACGGGATTAGTGGTTGCTCAAAAGTTTGGGGTTATTCTTCATTTACTAAGCAATAATGGTTGTCAAACATTTTTCCCATTATGGGCTGATCCGAAAACTGTCATGCCTCATCATATCGTGTCGATTGTTCATGTCAACAACAATCATTTCGTTCACGTTAAGTTAGAAGGAGATTATCCGATGCCAACATTAAGTAATCTTTGGATTCTTAACCGAAGCGTACGTGCTGCAGAATGGGAGATTATGTATAGGATTCGTATCTCGGAATACAACGCAATAATAGAGAATAACCGAGAACCCCCGGCTTATATAAATTTATTTTAATTTATAATTTGTAATATGCGAATTATATATTTTAATTTTAATTTTATTATGTATTCATATTGTATATATTGAAATAAAAACTCAAAAAATTAAAAAAAAATAAATATATAAGCTATACGCCGCGTATGGTTCCATACGCGGCGTATAGCTCTTCCACGTATGGGTCATAAGTCACGTATGAGTATAAAATGTCAAACCCTATACGCCACGTATGGTCCCATACGCTGAGTATAGGGTATAAAACGTCAAATCAACAACATACCCTATACGCCGCGTATGGACCCATACGCGCCGTATAGGGTATAAAACGTTAAATCAACAATGTACCCTATACGCCGCGTATGGACCCATACGCGGCGTATAGGGTACAGGGGTGTTGATTTAAAATTAAGGGGTGTCTAAATAAAGGGACCCTTTATATATCACAATTATATTAAATGCAATTATTCTCTAATATAAGTTCTATTAGAATTACATATTATAACGTATGTTAGGTATTAAAACGAAAACATTTTTGAAAACCAAACACATGTTTATATTAATGAGGAATAATACTTTTATTTAGGTATCATTTGTAACATAAGATGTTCACGAGTTTTTAACACCCTAATTTGATAATTAATTTATGTCAAAAATTAAGAACGATAAATAAAGCGAGTAACTTTTTTTTGAAAGGCAAACAACAATTTCATTTCATACAAAATGTGGGGGAAAGACCGCGTACATCTTCCCTTAAATGGGACGGACCCTCCCTGGACCCTGCGAAAACGCGGAAGCTCTTTGCAGCATCAGGTACTATTAAAAAGCTTCTAGCAATAAACTAAAAAGCTTTGGTTCCAAGTACAAGGCTGCCAAATCATACACCAAACATACAAAAATACAAACCTACAGCTACAACTTAATATTAAATGAACACCATTCTTCCTATGATGGAGATGCCAACTTTGATCTATTTGAGACCCATGAGAAAGACAACTCTTTCACTTCCGAACACACCTTCCATGTTGACGATCATGTCCGCTTGAAGATTAAGTCATTTCTTGCTAACCACAAGCACCATATTGTAGTAAGAAAGACTAAATGAATAGCTTGTTTTATCTTTTCCTCTAGTTGTAGTTGATCGACATAATGCAGCGCCTCTCTGACAGAATTGAAGACCATTCCCACTGGGATTTTGCACCACTCGCATACTTGCCACCATACCGCCCTAGCGAAGAAGCAGGAGACGAATAAATGATTTGCATTCTCCATTACCATACCGCAATGTACGTTGTAACCTTTCGTATTTTTCAAATTAACTTTTGTTAATGGTCATTATCTCTTGTAAGAATTTGTTTGTTACTAATACAATCACGAGGATTCATTTGTAAAACTTTGATAATAATAATAATAATAATAATAATAATAATAATAATAATAATAATAATAATAATAATCATAAAAATAATGTTGATGATAATAATAATAATCATATTAAAGGTAATCTTGTAAATAAATAAAAACAATATAAGTTTTATTATTGTAAAACTTATAATTAATTAGTCTCTACATAAAATAATAAAGCCTTAAAACTACAGGGGTCTGACTGTACATTAATTTAAACTTAAACCTAAGTTATGGAAAGGAATTGAACAAATTCAAGACCACAGGGATTAAAGCTGTAAAAATCTTAAAAACCCAAATCCTTCCCCCCTCTTCTCCCGTATTTCCGGCGAGAGGAGCCTGGCGACTCCGGCCGAACTCCGGCAAGGCCAAAAATGGCCCTTTCGGCCATGGTTTTGACCCAAAACACATCCCAAACAATTCGCAATCATGATTCGAACATGGGAGCGGGTTTTAAAGCGATATTAACAGCAATAACACTATCACCTGAAACCGAAATCGAGTGCATTCAAATCAAAGTTGATTCCACACTTAAAACACAGTAATTATCAAATTAATTGGTCATAAACGAGTGGTTAATCAAGTCGAACGTAATGGGGTGATTAATTTCACCTGAAACCACATTAAAACTATTCAATTCTAATCAAAACCTTGATCTTAAACGACATAGCCATTCGGTACCTAAACGTACAAATGGAACCATTAAACAGAGGGGAAAACTTTCTTTCGACCCCTTTCAACTCTCTGCAACATCAATTTCTCTAAAACATCACACAAACGTTGAATTCTTGATCGTGTACAGGCGACGGTTGCTCGAGTGTGGAATCATCAAGAACAACACCAAAACAGATAATTAAATTAGGGCTTAAGATCGATTATATACGAGGATCAATAGCCCTACGTTTAATTTGGGTTTAAACAACAAATCAATACCCAATTTGGTCGATTTCAGATTTAGGGTTCTAAGTCTTGAAATTGGGGATTAACCTGAGAGCTAAGTTTTAAACAGATAGTTCCATTTTACAACATCAGTTGGCCCGTAGCCCTACCGGTTTAAAACATGTGCTCTTGGGCAGGAGGTCCCGAGTTCGACCCCTGCCCCCTGCCAACATTTTTTTAGGGCTTTTTTTATCATTTTATATTTCAGAATAAGTTTAAATAATATTACTTATAATATAAAAATCATTTTTAACCAAGAAACAAATAAAACTATTTTTTCTTTAATTTTCTTAGAAGAATTGGTTAATAAAGTTTTAATCTTTATGTTTTGGGAATTATCTAAATAGTACAAAAATATTAATTTTAATTTGTAATTCTCATTAATTTTCTAGAATTCCAATTTAGTGAATCTTTCTTTTATATAACGTATAGTTATAAGGTTAATCGGTATAAACAAAAGAAAATTAATATATATGCACATACGTGTATACCTATTGAAATTTATAGAAATTTTCATTTGAGCCTACACAATCTTATTCATTATTAACTTGAAATTGTAAATCTCATTTAAATTTTAAAATAACTTTAAACCAGTAAATTGTTTATTGTTATAAAAATTTAATTACAAACTTGTTAAATATCTTTCAAGAGGATAAATATATGTGTACATATTTAAAATGTGCACTTATTATAATGATTAGTTTAACCTCTAAATCTATAAAATTACCATGTTATTAAATAGTAAATAATGAACTTGATAATAAGAGTTTAACTTTCACTTAGTAGCATCAACCAATAAAATTCTTATTTAAAATATTTAACTACCAAAATAATAATAAATTACACCTATTTAATAACATGGAAAATCATGGACAAATGGATATAGTCTTACCACCCAAATCACCATGATTAACTCAATATGACGTTTCATTTAGGTGAACGTTAACGAATTCTCGGCGTATAATACAAGACTTATTATTTGTGCATTTCACTATTATCCAAGTGAGTTTTTCCATACCCCTTTTATATATTCTCACACTTTGGGGTGAAACATGTTAAACTTATATTCATTGCACTTGTAAACTCTTTGAATCTTGTAAACATTTGGGCAATTCATTATATTAGTCGTGGTTAGTTGAACTTTTATAATTACCATGTTATGACTATTATATGTACAATCATTAACTATTGCTATCCTGGCGACGTCATAGATCTATGGGTCTGACAAGCCTATTTGGTGGCCCTAGTGTCGTATTCTTAAGCACTATGGGGACCAAGTACACTTAGCTAATCATATAATCTTGTAAACGTAGAATCTTGTAAACTGTCAAGGTTTGATTGTTACATTTGTTCATACATCCCTAATTATTTTATTCACTAACCTATGACATGAATTGTCATCTTTTATATACTTATGTATAAAAACTGTGGAAATCTCACCAACATTATGTTGACCTTTTATTATAACATGTTTTAGGAAACGCTCAAGTTTGATGCTATCTTTGAAGTTTATCCACATCTAGAATTGGACCTAGTTTAATAAACGAATGGCTTGGATTATTTACATCTTATGTTATGTCTATTTCTTTTATTTGTGACTTATGTTTGTAATATTACATTCGAAATTTATGATAATAATATTTACATTTAAAGATAGCGTTATGTGACTATGAACAATCTTAACCCTCACATCACAACGATTCCGCCGTTAAGGTTGGGGTGTGACATATGCATAAGTTGGAATCAGTTTGTAATCCCCTAGTTGTTAATGCTGAGCATGTTGCGATCCTTTAGTCTATGGCTCTCCATACGAACAGCCTCACCTTTGGAGGGGCCCATTTATTTCAACTTATGCAAATAACTAACACACGTACTTAAGTGTTAAATTGAATAATATGCATCATCAGTTCAAAAAGTCTTGATGTATTATTCATCTTTTTTATAGAGAGATCTATAAGAAAAATAAATTGTGCTTTAAACAAAAAAGTAAATATAAACAAATAAATAACATGTAATTTATTGATTTACCAACTAAATACTTTCCTGGATAGAAGTGATAATATGAAGTTGCAAAGATAAAACCCATTTGACTAATAAAACTCATTTTATTCAAAGCAATAAAAGCCATTTTGTTTTAAAATATAAAACTCGTTTAGAAACGAAAACTATACTCCAGTTCCTCAATTACTTGCTCTATCTATTTTATTAATTTGAAAAAAGTAAAACTCATTTTGTTGTACCACATTAATTTTGCTCAAATTTCAGGTTGGTGACCATAATAAATTTGCTAAAACTTTCAAGTTGTTATATGACAATTTGATTGGATAAAGAACAACAACAAATGTATTTAATGCAATAGACTAAGGTGCAAAATTGCAAAAGGAAATAGAATATGGTGCAATTAGAAAAAACCCTTAAAAATTAATATTACCAATTAAAAAAAACTAAAAATTCTACCCGCGCTTCGCGGCGGAGGTTTACTATTACACGTGTTGATAATTATTAGGCAAGTTTTAGTTGTATGGTATTTTTACATACATACATACATACATACATAAATACATACATACATACATACATACATACATACATACATACATACATACATACAAACATACATACATGCATGCATGCATGCATGCATGCATGCATGCATGCATGCATGCATGCATCCATGCATGCATCCATGCATGCATCCATGCATGCATCCATGCATGCATCCATGCATGCATCCATGCATGCATCCATGCATGCATCCATGCATGCATCCATGCATGCATCCATGCACATAGATACCTACATACCTACGTACGTACGTACGTCATACATATATAATGATGTTTAATAGCAGTATTAAAATATAAGCATAAATGTATTTTAAATAAGCAAAACACTAAAATAAATTTTAAAATGCAGGACCTTAAATATACTAAATTTACGGTTTATACATAACTGAAAGTATGATCTAATGTTACTTTGTTATTAACTATTAAGATGTCCTCAAAGTCTTTTTTGACTTTTTATACATACTTTGAAATTACAAAAAAAAATATTAGTAATAATCATCATTCGTGGCACAATCTCTTATGGTTGCAGATGACAGACTTTTTTTAATTTCTCAGATTTTAATCTATTATTTTCAATGAAGATGAGAGAGATTTTTTTTTGAATTGCAATGGAGAGATATATGATGAATAACACACCACTCACCTATCTACCACCACCACACCACCGCTACCACCCAAGCCACAACACCACCGCCACCAGA
The DNA here is from genome assembly GCA_024085815.1 of Flaveria linearis. Lineage (NCBI taxonomy): Eukaryota > Viridiplantae > Streptophyta > Magnoliopsida > Asterales > Asteraceae > Flaveria > Flaveria linearis. The sequence goes on along the minus strand of CM044006.1, from coordinate 73,199,378 downwards.
CCAGCACCGCCAACATCAGACCACATATCCCCCCACCAGGACTATCTACACACAACCTTGCAACCGTCGCGCCCGTGCTCCGTCGTGTCTCATCCCTACAAACCCACCACTATCATTTCCGACTACGATGGTTTCCGACCACCACCACCTACTGCCACCGCACGACTCATCTTCCCAACACCACAAACAACACCACACCTACAGCCACCGCACGCCTCATCTTCCCAACACCAAGCTACCATCGTTAACTACCACCGATGAACACAAATTCATAGCCACTTACATCCATCACTGCGAACAACCCCGGCAAACACAAACAAAACCCCACAACTTCTTCCTCTATACCAGCGGCATCGGGTGTAAGAGGTGGTGATGAGGTGGCGGCCATGGCATCGGTAGAGGTGGAAAAACCGAAAGGCAAACCCTAGGAGAGAGTTGCAGCGATTCCATCAGTGACACAAAAGGCCCAACACCACACCACATCCAAGATCCAATGGTTGGCGACGACGTTCAAGCCATAGCATCGTCCATCACGTTGAAACGCAGCCACATGCGGTGGTTATGTCACCGGCAACAACATCGCTAGACACAGGTTACGTTGGCCACGACCATCGTTGAAAGCACCCTAAGCTAGAGAGAAAAGGAGACGGCGGCGGGTACCCCAAGAATCACCGCTTAAAAGTGAAACCATTTTCTGTAAATGTATAGTTGCAGTAGCTCTAAGAAGGAAGAGAAGTTGTACCCAAGGTATAATCATTTGTACTATTAGCTACAGTGTTTCACACTCATAACACCGTCCTTTGTATTTAATATATATATATATAATATTAAATGCTGCTTTGCTTAATGTTTACATCCAACCGTGAGCCAGAGAGAGAACCGACCCGAACCCTCATAAACGGGCATTTCCCCAAATCAATAAAACCCAGAAGTAAATCAACAGCACTGGTGTTAAACTTGATGTTCTGCAACAGTATAAATGGCATAATCACCACTATCATCATCATCATCATCAGTTGATCGATTTCCCCATGCCATTGTGACAATCGTCATCTGCTTCCTGTATTGTGTCGTCCACATTGTTCCTGCACATAATCCAGGTATAAAGATCCTTGATTTATCCACCCAACGATGAAATCTAAATCTCAAATCATTCAAGATTTCCTGATGTCTTACAGCTTCTCACTTTCACTCATCTTAGTATGAAGCGCAGGATCAGTTTTCACCTAATCATTTTACAGGTAAGTGGTAGTTCAAGGGTTTGATTTATCTTCTCTTTCTTGAAACTAAACATTTCATTTTCGATGAATAACTTTAAATGCTTATATTGTTGTTAGAATTTGTGGGTTTTGAATCACAATTTTGTTTTTATTTGTTTTATTTCCAGTTTTGCTGTATCAAAGTGCTAGTGTTGCTTCAGTGGTGGTACCTGCTACCAGTTGCTATGTTCTTGACAATTCTAGTCACATATATGATTTTGTATCCTACTTCTGTGTATTTAAAGTAGTTTCAATCATTTGGAAGATATATGACATGTATAATATTGTTAGGTTGTTATTCAGTTTTATAATAAGTGTGTTCTTATATGATGTTCTGTGGAGTTAAAATGGTGCTCATATAGTGAAGGGAAAGTTTGTTTTTCCTTAAGATATCTTGCAGAGTGACTGGATTGGACATGATTTCGAGTATGAAGGAGTGGTAATGTCTTGTGAATCTATATATATTTCTCTGGTTGTTATAATTTAAGATAGTTTGTTATATTGCTGCTGATATTGGTTTCTTTTGTTTAGGGTACGGACTGTGCAGTTCGGTTTTGTAAAGATGTGGAACTTAGATCACAAGCGGTAACATATAATGATTTATTAGTTTGTTTCCCTTAGATTGACAACAAAATGTCAACTTTGATTGTTTGTGTGTGTGAGTGAGGGAGTTTACTCTTACAAGTTCACAGTAATGATATTGAGAATATTATCGCTTAGCATCTAGCATATTTCATTTCCAAGTGATGGAAAGGATATTAGTGAATCATTAATTTTTAAGTATGATGGCAAGTTGGCAACTGTATATGTATTGGCTTGCTGCAGGGATATGTTAGTTTTGGCAGATTTTACGGCTTCAACTCTTTTGTTGCTGGCTCAGAACGTTATAATTTTGTTCAAGTAAGCTGAATTTGAGAATTTTTATATTATGAACAAGAACTACATGAAATTTTGTTGTTTTCTTTGTTGCTATAATTTTTCCTCAAGATTTGTTTTTTGAATACATATTTTTATCTGTACTTATTTTGGCTATATTTTCTTATGCATCAGGAATTTTACAACGGTGATCTTCAACACTGTGAATTAAGTTATGACAAAAGGGGCGTACCGCTCAGGTATAATGACACACTGCAGAACTTAACATCTAGTCTAGTTACCCACTTTTGTTTATATTGAGATACAATCATAATATACTTATTTTTTATTCTTGTTCGAATCCAGGTGAACATCATCTGTGGTGATTGCCCAAATGCAGAGTGCAAAAGTATGTGAGTTCTTTTGGATTGATTTTAGTTTCTGTTTGACTTGAAAAATAGCTCGGCATGCTTTTGAAATGTTTGTGGGATCCTAATGAGTTCCGAATGAAACAGGTTGAAACAATTAATATATTCGGACCTGTTATTTTGCACAAGTTACACATGATAATTTAGTATAAATATGATAATTTCCTAATTCTGATGTAGCAAGTAAAATAGTATTGGCGTAGCTCAGATTTCAATAGTCTGTTTCTTACAAATACGGTCAACCAAACATCTTATTAGTGTTTAATATTAACTGATACTTTGTAACAGGCTATATTTTATGCTTTTGTGACTAAAGATTCATTATTACCCATGCTGATAACTATTACATGTTCGCTCCTTTTTCAGAGAAATTTGGATGCGTATGCAATGTTACATCCACGTCAGATTGCAGGTTTTGTTCTAGCAAAACATGTTAACTTAAGTTTGATATCTTATTGATGTATCAAGTATCGTTCTGAGTTGATTTGGGTTTTTGTAGTTGATCTAATATTTAATCTTTTCTATATTTGAGTGCAGAATTGTTGTTGAACTTGCAATTCCATGCGAGAAACCAGGTCCACAAGTGTTTGAAGGATTCACAGTGGGTTTTCATCCGCGGTCATGGGAAATTGTAAGATATTATGTAGTTCTCCCTTTCTTTACCACTAGTTGGAAGTCACATTAGCAAAATACTATATATCATTAACACACTGCTAACAACTTATAGGTATACAATGGCATGACTCAATATGGTTATGAAAAGGCTTACAAAGACTACAGGTCTTGACCCCTTTTTCACGTGTTTTGCTTTTCAAATTAAGTTATATTTATGGACGAATGTTTGCTAAGATTCATAATTATTATTACTTTCTATGTTTTTCTAGAAAGCGTTATCTTTCTTTATTGCAGTTTTGATACGGACCAGAGACATGTATCTCTCTATATGACTGCAATTGCTTCTCTTTCTCAATTAGTACAAAAACCATCTGTTATGGTATATTCGTGTGCAAACAATACTTTTGTTTATAGCGCTTAGGTTCAATTTAAAATTAATTTTATGTATTTTTCCTAGGTCTCTCCTAACACCGGTTTGGAGGTTACTTTGTCTGGCTCAGGAGCAACAGGGAGTCCACCTACAACTTTGTCTCCAACGTTGTTAAATATAGATTGGAGATGTAAACGATTTTCTATTGCTATATTTTAAAGGTGTCATAATTGACAGGTCGAGCAAATTGGGTAGTGGGTCAAAATGGGTTATTATTGGTCGCGTCGTGTTTCATAGGCACTTCTTCTCCTAAATTGTAATTATTTATAAACACACTTTGCGCAAAATACTAGTCCAATTTTGGGAATAAAAGTTCACTTTTGGTCACTTTTGATCCATATGACTGATTTGAACTGTTTAAGCTATATTTTATTTTTCCCTTTTGACCCGTTCTAGATAAAACAAAACCCAAATGGGTCAAATCTATCACCTTTACTCTAATTCACTATCTACATCTTGGACAATTTGATTTTTTGATATCCTGTTGCGTATTTCAGGTGAAACCGCAAGTGATGATCCATATGTGGTTCAACTAACTATACCAGTGGAGGGTTACGATCCCATCCAGTTCACTCTCACAAAAATGTGCGGTAATGTTCAGTTTCTTATCCTCCTGTTTGAGACGCATCTACTTTTGACAGTTCAGTTAATCTGATGAATGACTCTTCTTAACAATAATACAGAATCTAGGCAAAATGAAGCAGGTACATCTACTAAAGGATGGGCTCTATTCGGCATCTTTCTTGCATGTAAGTAAATTTAACCATCTTCTTTTGTACAATTCTGTTACCTTCGATCAATATTCAATGACACATGTTAAGTTGTTTTATCGTTATTATGAAATTGGTGTGTTTATTAAAAACATGTGGTGGAGCAGATTCTTTGTCATTTCAACACTGTTCTGCTGTGGTGGTTTTATATACAAGACTCAAGTACAAAAGCAGGCACGCTACGGGATTTCCTCTTCTATAAAAATGTTTATTAACTTACGTTTATTTTCTTATGAACAAACTATGATATTTTGTTGATAAAAGCAGCATGGAATTGATGCACTGCCAGGCATGACTATTTTATCTGCTTGTTTGGAGACTGTAAGTGAACATTTTCATACTTGTATGCATATATAAACATGTATATTTGTAAAAGCATATATGTATGCATATGTATATAGATATAGATATAGATATAGATATAATATTTTTCGCCCATTTTGACACGAAACATACGCAGGTGAGTGGTGGAGGGTCAGGAGGTTACATGCTGCCAGAAGACTTTAATGGTGCTTATGCAAGTCAGGCCTCATGGACCCGTGAGCCTGCTACAGAGCCAAGATCTTCAAGAACAAGTGAGAGAAGATACGGGACCTGATTACCCTTTTGCGCTTGTCACCATTTCGTGGCTTCTACTGCTCTGATACGTTAAACTCAAATTTTAGATAGTCTTTATCGTTTTCGTGTGACAGCGAAAAAAGTAACTTCTTTATGTCTTGCAAATGTTGTATCTCTATATGCGATATTGTGAAAGGATTTCAGTTTTTGAATTCATGTTACATATGTCTAAGTGACTAAGTCATCATAGTTATGGATGTTATTGTGATCTTAAGTATGACATGATATATAGAAATAAAGGTATACTAGCAAGAGCGTCAACGATGGATTCCTTTTCAAATGCCCATTAACATGTCATGTCAGCTACCGCATTGAATTTCCATTTATCTTTCATACACCTAATTTTCTCTCCGATACTACGTCCCTTTCAGACAACCTTTTATAAAATAATATACATGTGTGTGAGAGAGGGAGGGCCCCCCTCTTCCCATGCACTCCCCCATCTGGAATTTTAGGCGCCCAAGCGAGCGTCATCTCCAATGGGATGTCCTCTTTGTGTCATGTGATTCTCAAAACCTAGCTAAAATGGACATGCCAACAAAGGTCTTCAAGTAAAACGCTTAACTTGCATTTGCAGCTTGCAATGCAAATCTGGAGACAATGAGGAACTTGGATTCTTTGATTAAAAGAGTAAATTATATGGATAGTCCTTGTGGTTGAAGTCAAATAATCTTAAAGATTATATTGTAAAAATAAAACTTTAAAGACTATCTAAAATTTGACTCAAAGCTCAAGGACTATCTGTGTAATATACTCTTAAAAGAACCAAAACTAATACCTAATTTAAACAAATCGGTAAGGTAGTGTTTGGTATAATAAAATGCTAAACGGAATGAATTAACTATTGTGAGAGATTGAAAATAGAGCTGATTGATTAGTTAATAAAATAGAATCACCGATAATGCAAGAAATCTCTTTCCCTCTAAAAGTCCGCTCCCCCTTATTTTTGTTCTATTTTATTTGTCCCACCAACACCAACAACTACCACCAACCACCACTACCACCACCACCACCAACACCAATACCAACACCACCCATCGCCGCCGCCAACCACCATTTCCCACCACCACAACCACCAACCACAAACCACCAACCACCACCACCACCATGCACACCAACCATTAACCACCAACCACCACCCTTGTCGTCACCACCACCACCACCACCAACACCATGGTATTTTATTCATTCGTATTTTCCCTACTTATCAAACAACATAATATGATGATTCACCCTTTTCTTATAGGGAACCAAACGGGAAAATAAAATGATAATGACTAATTTAATTTTTTTCTCTATTTTATTCACTTATTCATTTATTCCCTCATTCATTATATTATCACATACTAAACATATCCCTGTATGACGGGGCAAAAACGTGTGTACGAGCACCTGTCGGAGACACAGACTTCTTCCCGGTGGAAGTGGGACTCCACCAAGGATCGGCATTGAGCTCATTCCTCTTCACAGTAGTGTTGGACGAGATGACCAAGTCTATACAAGAGCCAGTCCCATGGTGTATGCTGTTTGCGGATGATATTGTCTTAATATCAGAATCTAAGACGGTGCTTAACGAGAGATTAGAACAGTGGAGAGCAGCACTAGAACGTAGGGGCTTAAGGATAAGTCGCTCTAAGACAGAGTACATGCATTGTAACTTTAGTGGTGAGGCCAAAGAGGACACCCAAACAAGTATACAAGGCATGGCGGTCCCCCAGACGTCTAGGTTCAAATACCTTGGCTCGTATATACAGGAAGACGGAGAGATACACAGCGATGTAGCACACCGTGTGCAATCAGGATGGTGCAAGTGGAGAGCAGCATCAGGGATTCTGTGTGATAAGAGGTTCCCACCAAAACTAAAGGGAATACTATACAGAATGGCAGTACGGCCAGCTATGCTATACGGCACAGACTGTTGGGCTATAAAGAAATCGCAAGAGAGACAAATAGAGGTCGCAGAAATGCGAATGCTGAGGTGGATGTCTGGGCACACAAGATTGGATAGGATCAGAAACGACGTCTTTCGACAGAGACTAGAGGTGGCATGTATCACAGATAAAATACGTGAGGGAAGACTAAGATGGTTTGGACACGTGAAGAGGAGAACGATGGCAACACCTGTTAGAGTAGTAGAGAACATAAGCGTAGAGGGTAGGAGGAGTAGAGGTAGACCTAGGTTGACTTGGGATGAGATTATTAGGCGAGATATGACAGACTTGCACCTCTCTGAGCACATGATCGAGGATAGGAGTGAGTGGAGGCGTAGAATAAAAACTAAGGACTTTTAGTAGGATTTGTGGGTGGGACGGGTTACGGTTACATGTGGCGGGACCCCCCGCGTCAAGTGTAGTTTTTCGGCATCTAACCTTTTTGGGTGTTACATGTCGCTTTTTATGATGTGCGCATTATCTATTTCCGCATGTGATATTTACCTATGTGTTGAATGATATGCGATATGTGATATGTGATATGTGACATGTGATATGTGATCGGTGATATGTATGATATGTAATATGTGAGTTGTATGTGATATGTAATATGTGATATTTATTATGATTGTTATGGTTACTGCCTTTGTTAACGAGTCGGGGGTCTCTTCGGAAGCGGCCTCTCTATCTCTCAGGATAGAGGAAAGACTTGCCACCACATACCCCTCCCAGACCCTGCTTTTCAGCGGGATGCACTGGGTATGTTTGTTTGTTTGTTTGTTTATACTAAACATATCCTAATTCTAAACTTTGATCCCTTTAAACTAGGAGTACTTATTTGAATCGAATTCGGATTATTCGAATTTGGAATTTTTAAAATTGAATTTGAATTCGAATAAGATTTACATTATTCAATTTGAACAAGGTTATTCAAATAAACCGAATAAAAGATAAACAAATAAATACCTGAAAAAACTAAATCTCTACTTTTCAAAATTTTTAATATTTTAAAGAAGCAAAAATAAAATACATAGAGCATTAAAAGATAATCAAAACAATATTCAAATAGTCCCAAAGAAGCAAAAATAGTCCTAACATAGATCAAACCCATATTTAAAAGCAATAAAAATATCAAAACTTATATACTACAATATTACTATATATAAAACACTTGAGATATCTATAGTCTATAATAAAACAAGGTTTTTGGAGCCACGTGTCATTCTCTTAAACCACTAATTTGATACGTGGTACACTCTTACACCATCTTTATTTTTAGTTTTTTGATATGTTAAATGCTTACCATACTAGACATTTAATTTAAATATATTACCATACTTACTTACTTATTTAAATTATAATTTATGGCTTTCATTTAACCTTTTATATTATGCCATAAAAATTCCATTTAACCATATATTAATTCAACTTCTACGGTATTATTCCTCAAATTCCATTTAACCTTTTATATTATGTGTTAAGAATCTATAAAATTTCCTCTGTTTCTGTATTGCTTTCTAGAATAAACTCCTTTAAATTAGCGGATTTTTATTTTATAAATTTTTTATTCACCAATTTTGATTTCTTACTGTATAAGTAATTGATCCAATTATAATATATTTACCAAATTATCAAAGTATCGAAATTATCTAACATTTCGAGGGCGGGCCTTGACGCAGCGGTAAAAGCCGTTCCTAAGGGACCGAAGGTCTCAGGTTCGATCCGTGGAAACGGCCTCCCCACAAAATGTGGGGGAAATACCGGCTACATCTTCCCTTAAATGGGACAGACCCTCCCTGGACCCTGCGAAAACGCGGGAGCTCTTTGCAGCAACAGGTACGCCCTTTTTTTATAGTATCTAACATTAGTCTGATAAGTTATCTATCATACAATTAATTACATTTAAACTTATTTTGCAATCACTACTATCTCTATATTTCTCTAGAAATTACAATGATTTCTAATTAAAACTCCTTTAATTTAGTAGATTTTTACTTATTAAATTTTTAACTCACCAAAATTAGTTTTCAAATGTAAAAATTAATTAATCTAATTATAATATATTTATTAAATTATTAAAGTATCATTTATTTAAGGACTATATAATATGTAATATTACTTGGATGCATTACTAATTGATGCAATTATATTATATTTATCAATTATTAGATTCAGTTAATTCAAATTGTTTTCTTTTGTTTTTATCAATAAGTGTATAATTACGTATCATATGGGATGCACATTCCATAATTATGTATTTCACAAAAACAATAAATTAATACTACATTCTTCGCAAATTTTACATTCGACTTACATTCTCAACTATCAAACAAGGTATGATGTTTTTAAATTTTATCAAATACAAAACTATGTTTGTTTCATAATTGTTAACTTTATAATTATTTCTCACTTTTTCAAAATTTTGCAGTATAATGACATCCGGGAGAATCATATTGTTCAACGACCTTAGTGTTTTACAGGAAGAGTATACCATAAAGGTTCAAATTATCAGGATTTGAACTAGACAACTATTCAAGGATCCAAGAAAATGTTACTATTTTGAAATGATAATAATCGATGAAAATTTATTCCCACAATCTCACTCTTTCTACTTTTAAATTTTCGTATTAAAAACAATTCACCATTTATACGTTTAAAAATTTCTCTTCATTTCATCTTATTTATGGGGTTCAAGATTGGAGGCAGCTGTTGCTGTTATAGATCTAAACACTGATCCTAGCCGACAAAACGGTAAAGATGAAATAAAAGAATACTACGATTGTAGATATACTTCAGCTTGTGAGGCTTCATGAAGAATTTTCGGTTTTGATGTACATTACCGTTATCCATCGGTTATCAGGTTGTCTTTCCATTTGGCAAACCAACAACAACTCATTTATGGTGTTGATGATAATATAAACAACGTACTAAGTAAACCGTATGTTGCCTCTATAATGTTTTTGTCTTGGATGTTTTATTTGTATTTATTTAGTTATATAATTATATTTATTTCATAACACATTTTACCATTTCTTAAATTTATTCAATATGAAACTAATTACTTGCAATTTCTATGTATAAATTCCAGCATTGTCTCTAACAAACAATCAAATTTTTTTTAATGTTGTATGATATTGAAAAGTATTTATTATGGAACAGTTTGACACTTAAGTCATTTCCAAGTATGCCTTACCCGGACAATGATTGTTTGTCTTCTTCAAATAATCGTTTAATTAGCAAGGAGTTATTGTATGATGTAGCAAACGAGATGTTTGAATTTGAAAATCTTCAAAGTTCTTTAATGGATGAACAACAATTAGTTTTTAGTGAAATCATGATTGATGTCAAGTTAATAATGGAGTTTTGTTCATTTATGGATATGACGAAATTGGTAAAATCTTTCTATGGAAGACATTGACCACAACAATAAGGTTTAAAGATGAGATTGTATTAAATGTAGCACTCAGTGAAATAGGATCTTTGTTGCTTACCGGAGGTCGTACTTCACACTCACGTTCCATATTCTATTAAATATAAACAAAGATTCTGTTTGTTACATAAAACCGAACAGTGAAGTTGCTCATTTATTAAAACAAACAAAATTGATTATTTGAGATGAAAAACCAATGACTCATAAGCACGCATTTGAAGCACTAGATAGGACAATAAATGATGTATTAACTATAAATATTTTCGTACCTTTAGATATGTCATTTGGTGATAAATAAGTATTGTTTTATGTGGCGATTTTCAACAAATTTTACATGTGGTTCTAAATGATAGTCGTCAAGAAATTGTTAATGCATCATTAAGCTCATCATATATTTTGAATAAATGCAAGTTACTTTAACAAAAAATGTGCGACTAAAAGCTAAGGAACAAGGTGTTGACACTAAAGGAATTGAACAATTTGCTACATGGCTTCTTGATATAGGAGAGGGTAATGTTGGTGGTTATAACGATGGTGATGCAACTATTACTTTACCTCATGAACTCCTCATCAACGAATCGATCGATCCTTTAGCAAGTTTGATTCAATTTGTTTATCCATCCATGTTAGAGAACTATAAAGACAAAGAGCACTTTCGTGAGAGAGCAATTTTTGCACCAAAAATGAGGTCGTTTATGAAATTAACGAGCATCTGCTTTCACTTTTCCCTGGTGATGAGATAAAGTATCTACTTCGGATAACATACGTCAAATGGAACATTTTAATATCCTGGGTTACAAGAAAATTTGCACTCTCCTTATTTTCTAAATGGCCTTAAAATATCCGGATTGCCAAATCACAAATTAGTAGTAAAAGTTGGAGTTCCCGTTATGCTTCTATGTAGCATCGACCAATAAAATGGTCTTTGCAATAGTACTCGCCTATAAATTTCTATTTGGGAAACGGGTTATTAAAGTTGAGATAATATATGGAAGAAATATTGGATGCCAAACATTTATTGCAAGAATTAATCTCGTGCCATCCAATAAATAATCCCTTTCAAATTCAAAAGAAGACAGTTTCCTCTAACTGTTTATTTTGCAATGACGATTAACAAGAGTCAGGGATAATTATTGTCAAAAGTTGGTTTATATTTAAAAGAACCAGTTTTCACTCATGGACAGTTATATGTGGCTTTATCAGATGTGAAGATTACAGGCGGTGTAAAATACTCATTTTAGATCAAATTGGTAACATTACTAGCGAGGCACAAAACGTTGTATACGAACATGTGTTTAGACATCTATGAGAAAGTTTTGAGAGTATGAATGCTATTTTAATTCTATTTTCATACTTTGAATTTTTCATAATGTTTATTACGTAATCAATGTTTAATGAAAGTCTGGTTGTTTAAAAATGCCCGTGTATCACACGGGCTCTAACCTAGTATATATATACACATACGTATTCCTTATTCGAGTTTTTTTTTGTTGGAATTCGATCAAATTAAATTTCAAGTTACACCCATACTTTAACCAATCCGTATTGTTTTATTATCAACCTTTTGCTTGTAGTAGTTTATTTATGTATCAAACATTAAAAAAAATTCATTTATAACCTTTTGCTTGTAGTAGTTTATTTTCATAACTTTTTAAACAATGAAAACACGCCCCTTTAAAATCTACCTTTAAAATTCATTTATAACCAAGTTTATGAACACAATGATGAACTCGCACATTTTGATAGAAATAAATAACAAATGCCAATGGTCCCAAAGGCATAAGAAAAAGAAATCGATCCCAAAGGCATAAGATAAAAAATCAAATGGTAAAACGACATACTCCCTATCAAAAAAAACGTGAATGACTTGAAGATATATTATTACAAAAAAAACGTAATATAATTATTAGACTAGATATACAGATATGATGACTTGTATAGTTTAGGGGTCATTCTGGAACATTTGTACTTATATATATTCATAAGATAATGAGAAGGGGATCACGGGATTGAATGCCATTTATTATGGTATCAGAGCAAATCTTCTGATTACCTAAAATCCCTAAAACTTCTCCCCTCTCTTCTTCTTCTTGTTACGCCACCACCACCCCCCACTAAACCCTAATCGGCCGCCGGCCATCTTCTACCACCATCATCATCATGACTAAAGCTTCTACAACAACCGATTCATCCTCATCCTCCACGATCCACCCAGCAACTACTGTCCACAACATCAAGCAATGCATCCCTATGATTCTTGATCTTGATGAAGGTAACTACTTGTCATGGGAAGAATTATTCACCACTCATTGTAGTGCCTACGACGTACTCGATCACATCACCCCACCACCCGTAACATCTTCTTCACCCTCGACTGCCAAAGATACTCTTTGGTCACGTCTTGATTCTATTGTCAAACAATGGATCTATGGTACTATATCCAAAGATCTATTGGCAATCATATTGAAGAAAGGCACTACGGCGGCAGACACGTGGAAGAATCTTGCCATTATATTCGAAGACAACAAAGCCACGAGGGCAGTTTACTTGAAGAACAAGTTCTCCGATACCAAACTCGACAATTTCTCGAGTATTTCAGCATACTGTCAAGCTCTAAAGGTGCTCTCTGACCAACTGAACAACGTCGGACACCCGGTCTCGGATGAGGATCTAGTATTGCAAACAATTGCCGGCCTCAGCGACAACTTTGACAATGTTGCCATGCTACTACAACAAACCAAACCCCTCCCCACGTTCTCTGAAACTCGTGAAAATTAATCATGGAGGAAACCCGAAAAGCCAACCAACACCCCAACCCACCCAACACCGCCCTACTGACCACCACCTCTCAAAAAACCAATAACCACTCTTCTACCCACCCCTCGGCTGCCACTTCTCACCCGCCACTTCTCACCCGCATCACCATCCGCCGCCCACCACCCTTACTCCCGACGTCCACTCCTATCAACAACGCTCCTTTGACTCCTCCTCTTACCGTGGCCGTGGTCGGTCCACTCGTGGCTGAGGCCGTGGTTTTTCCTGTGGCCGAGGACGTCGTGGGGGCTACTCTCCCTCTCCAACCTACCCACCACACTCCTCTTGGCATCAAAACTCTTAGCCGTAGCCTCATAACCCTTGGCAGCCCAACCCGTGGCCTACTCCACCATGTCCCTACCCTACCACCCCGGCTCGTTTCAATGCTAGATCCACTCCCACCACTGGTTCCGGCCTTTTAGGTCCTCATCCTTCACAAGCTTATGCCGCCTCGGATCACAACACCATGACAAACATTGACCAAGCCATGCACACGATGACTTTGAATCAGGATCCACAATGGTTCTTAGACATGGGGGCTACCAATCACATGACCAACACTACAGGTACTCTTTCAACTTATGTCAATAATAACTTTGCAAACCACATTGTTGTCGGTAATGGTTTCCAAATACCCATTCACGGGACCGGCCAAACGACCCTCACACACCCGTTCCCACCTTTACAATTAAACAATATTCAATACTCTCCACACCTAATTAAAAACCTCTTCTCTGTTCGTCGAATTACAACTGATAATGATGTAGCTATTGAGTTTGACAAATTTGGTTTTCTTGTGAAGGATTACCAGACGCGGATTCCTATTATCCGATGTGACAGTACCGGTGATCTATACCCACTCACATCACCTTCGCTTTCCAAGTCTTCAAGTCCAGTCAATTTTGCAGCTTTATATCAAGTCGTTTGGCACAGGCGTCTGGGTCACCCGGGCTCTAGCTGTTTAAATGCTTTGAATAAACAACATTTTGTTTCGTTTGCTTCTTCTTTTGTTAAACATTCTTGTCAATCTTGCGTTTTTGGGAAACATATTAAACTGCCATTTCATGATTCTTTATCTGTTACTCATATGCCGTTTGATATAATTCACAGTGACTTATGGACCTCCCAAGTCACAAGCTCGGGAGGTCACCGTTATTATATGCTTCTTTTGGATGATTATACTAATTTTCTTTGGACTTTTCCCTTACTAAATAAGTCTCAAGTCTTTAATATATTTAAAAATTTCCATCGTTTAATCACAACTCAATTTGAACGATCCGTTAAAGCCTTTCAATGTGATAATGGTACTAAATACAATAATAAGGCTTTCCATGATTTTTGCATTCAAACCGGTATGCAATTTCATTTCTCTTGTCCTCACACCTCTTCTCAAAATAGAAAAGCGGAAAGAAAAATACGTACTATTAATAATGTCATTCGCACTTTACTCTCACAAGCATCTCTTCCTCTCCCATTTTGGCACCATGCCTTACAAACTGCTACGTATCTTCTTAACATTCTACCTCATAAAATCAAAAACAATCACACTCCTACCTTTCTTCTCTATAACAAATATCCTTCTTATTCTCACCTTCACGTCTTTGGTTGCCTATGCTACCCTTTGTTCCCCTCTACTTCTAGCAACAAACTCCAAAATCGTTCCACTCCGTGTGTCTTTCTCGGGTACCCCACCAATCATAGGGGTACAAATGCTATGATTTATCAACTAGAAAAATCATACTTTCTAGACATGTTGTTTTCAATGAACAGATATTTCCTTTCTCCACTACCCTACCCAAACAGCCTTCCTTCAACCTCAATGACCCCGTCGGCCCTCACCCTTCTGTTTGGCCACACATTTAACCCAACCCGACCACCACAGCCCACATCCCCACTTCTATTACCACCCCCACCGGCCCATACTACCCAGCCCACTTCCCTCAGCCCACTTTCGGCCCACCCAGCACCACCTACGCCATCCACACCTTCTGCCCAGCCTCAAGACAACCCTCCCTCTCCCTCGGCCCAACCCACACCCACTGCCACCACTACCCCTACCCCGACATCCAATTCACCATCCCCAACACCTACACCACTTCCTCCACCACCTCCCCTACAACGCACCATCACCACCCGTAGCATGTCCGGCATTTCAAAACCAAAACAAATTTTCAACCTCAGTGCTACGGCTATTGAACCTCTTCCCCGTAACCCCGCCGAAGCCCTAACTAATCCTATTTGGAAATGTGCCATGAGAGATGAGTTCAAAGCTCTTATTGATAATAAGACTTGGGAGTTAGTACCTTGTCCAGTTGGGGTCAATATTACTCGTTGTATGTGGATATATAAGCATAAATTTAAATCTAATGGTTCTTTGGAGCGCTACAAAGCGCGTTTAGTGTGTGATGGCAGGTCTCAACAGGTGGGGGTTGATTGTCATGAGACTTTTAGTCCGTTGTGAAACCGGCTACTATCTGGACTGTGCTCAGTATTGCTATCTCTCAGAATTGGGACATTCGTCAGTTGGATGTCAAAAATGCCTTTCTACATGGCCACTTATCAGAAACAGTTTTTATGCACCAACCTGTGGGTTTTTCGTCATCCATCTTTTCCCGACTATGTTTGCAAGCTTAAAAAGTCTTTGTATGGTTTAAAACAGGCACCCCGGGCGTGGTATCAACGGTTCACTGATTTTGTCACCACTTTGGGTTTCAAACAAAGCTCCAGCGATCACTCTTTATTCATTTATCGACATGGCGCGCACATCGCCTATTTACTACTGTATATGGACGACATCATACTGACCACCTCTCATCCTTCTCTCAAACAACACATACTCTCTCGTCTCTCACGCGAGTTTGCTATGAAAGATTTGGGACCATTGAGCTACTTTTTGGGCATCCAAGTAACACGCACAGGTGACGGTCTGTTCCTTTCACAACATAAATATGCATCTGAGATTCTCTCTCGTGCAAAAATGACGAACTGTAACCCGGTTCAGACACCGGTGGATACAAATAGTAAACTGAGCGCATCATCCGGTCAACTCTTTGAGGATCCAACTTTGTTTCGTAGCTTAGCAGGGCCCTTCAATATTTAACATTTACCCGCCCAGATATTTCCTACGCGGTTCAACAAGTTTGCATGCACATGCACGCTCCTCGAGTAGCTCACTTTCATGCGCTAAAGCGCATCCTCCGGTACATTCAGGGCACGATCTCCATGGGTCTTCATATGTCTGCTACCTCTTTGTCTTCATTGGTATCTTATACGGATGCGGATTGGGCAGGGTGTCCCGACACTCGTCGCTCTACATCAGGCTATTGTGTGTTTCTTGGAGATAATCTGATCTCCTGGTCCTCCAAAAGACAGACCACTCTCTCTCCGTCCAGTGCCGAGGCCAAGTATCGTGGTGTTGCTAACGTGGTCGCCGAAATATGTTGGCTTCGTAACCTACTTCTTGAACTTGGCCAAACGCTTACTCGCACTTCTATTGTTTATTGTGATAATGTTAGTGCAATTTATTTTTCCGGTAATCCCGTTTAGCACCAGCGGACGAAACATATAGAGATCGACATTCATTTTGTCCGCGAACATGTGCGCCGCGGCGCGGTCCGTATTCTTCATGTTCTATCCCGCTATCAGCTCGCAGACATCTTTACAAAAGGCCTGCCAAGACTTTTGTTCAACGATTTCAGGTCCAGTCTAAGCATTCGAAGTCCTCCTCCTTAGACTGAGGGGGTATATTAGACTAGATATACAGATATGATGACTTGTATAGTTTAGGGGCCATTCTGAAACATTTGTACTTATATATATTCATGAGATAATGATTATATATATTCATGAGATAATGAGAAGGGGATCACGGGATTGAATGCCATTTATTAATAATATACACAACACTTATTTAATAAGAAAAATCAAATAAGATTTCGTAAACACCCCTAAAACTATACAAGAACGACCTAGATTCTTATACAGTCCAACCACCATTTTCATTAGGATTATATATAGTCGATCAAAAGTTCTTGATGAAATCAATGATTATATCGTTGATCTTCTGAGGTTTCTCTTGGTTGAGAAAGTGAGCAACACCTTCTAACACAACTACTTGTTGAAGCAATGGCACATCAGCCTTGAACCCGCCACCGTGCACATAAGTCTTCGCCCCCGGGGTAGTGTACACGGGATCCTTATCCCCGACAACGTATATAACCGGTACTCGTATTTGGACCCCGGTCCACGCCGCAGTAAGCTCCCAATTCCTGCACACGATAGATTGTATATTGAGCTAATTAGTATACATGCATTGTTGCAGTGCTACAAAGGTAAAGTGGTGTTTAAGAGTATGTACAGGTCCAAAGCGCGATAATAGTTCAATGGCCCCCTGAAGCCTTTGTTTTCGAATTTTTGAACGTTGTATGCGAGATCTTCCTCGGTTAGCCAATCGGGCAATGAAGGACTCGCGCTCGAGTGCTTGGAACCAAAGGGCTCGGACTTGGGTAACCGAAGAGGCCCCGGTCTAGTTTCCGTAAGGATGCTTCTAAGTACATGTTCTGCTCCATAGCTCTCTATCTCAGCTTCTATTACACCAGGCTCCTGAAATACTAAATGATCTTAAATAAATGTTATATATAAACTATCATGTAAAAGTATAAGATGGCTCACATTCATGAAATGCAAGTGGTGGTTTACTAAGTAATTAATTAAGTTGTGTAATTCTTAACTAAAATATTATACATTCAAATTTTACAAAGTGCAAAGTGCAGGTGTGATGATATTAAAAATATACTAATGTAGATTCTAGAATAGAGAAGATTACCGTCAAAAGAAATAATTAAGTTGTGTCGAATGAATATTATTTTGAACAAAATTGATATTTCATAATTAAGTCGTTTTAATTACAAATCATAATTTCATTAGAGAATGTTACAAGAGAAAATTTAGTTAGGTTTTAATTTTACCGAAAATCACCGAAAGAAAGTTCATTGTTATTTTATCAAATTATAATGGACTTTAAGCTCACGATAAAATATTAAAAATATATTAATTGGATTTTAATAATCCAAACAATTATTCACTGACCGATAATAATCCACATTATTAATTTGGCTGGTAGCACTTCCAAATTTTCACATTTAGACAATCTCACTAGCATAATTAGTATATATTCACACTTGATTTGTATTTAGTCTAAGCTTGATTTAGCTTCTATGTTTTTTATTTCGTTTATAATCATTATTTTGAACGAAATCGGGTGCAAATCACGCGTAAATATTAAATAACTATATAACATGGCCGGTTGTTAATATTCAAAATAAAAGTATGAATTGTTACCGGACAAATTAATAATATAAATTATTATCGACCAGTAAGTTACTTAACTTGAATTATTAAAATCCGATTTACCTAAAAAATTTAATTTTCACATTGCTCATATAAATTTTTGCAGTCACAGAAACAAATTATAAATACATATGTTTATAAACCCAATTAATCAAAACAAACCAGCTGGTGCACATGTCAGCCAACATCTACACGATTTCTCCCAACCCAGCTAAATTTTAGCCGACAAATTGTTGAACCAATAAAACGCCACCACGTTGTAGCTTTTTATCAGTCGGATGGTTTGTCGCCTAACACTTAACGGGTTGGGGGAAGCCAGCTAGATTTTAACCAGAAAGTTTAGGGTTTAGCGTGCCGGTTACTTTGATTGGTTGGCCTTAAGGACGGTTTAATTGCGATCTGATCCGGTCAAAATGTCTGACCCGCTGACCCGGTCAGATTTAAAGACACCTCTTACTGGGTCAGCAGAGACGACGTAATCAAACAACCCCTTAGTGTACCGGTTAAATTTTAGACAAGTTAGATTACACGGTGTTGTTATCTAATTGGGTGTGTTGTTGCCCCGTGCATTTCATTTCTTTTGTGCTGGCTAAATAAAGTCTAGCCGCTTTTTACACTTAACGGCCGGATAGATGACTCCCTACATAACTACATATCTTACTTCAGCTAAACTACACTACAGTGAATTTACAAGTAGGCTCGAACCTCTAAGGGAAACTTAACCACTCCAACTCCAAACTAAACGGTTTTAGGCCGAACCGAACCCAACCGCACCATGTTCAACTTATACGACATTCTTAGCATGTTACTGAGCTTAAATTAGGGTCCATCTATAATACGATCAATTTTTTATTTAAACGAGTTTTCATTACTATATCACAAGAGTTTTTCATTATCCTATACTTTCACGTTAGCACGTAAAAAAGTCTTAACACAACTTATATAAAGATGATGTTTAGTAATAAATCAACAAACACATAATTATACACTTTCGTTTCCAATATTAATTAAGATCAAGAGAAACCTGAAATCTGCAAATATAAAACTCATCACCAAAGGCAGTTTTCGCTCTCTCAACGGGCTTCATCACGGGTTGCCTTGGGCAATAAGGCACCGACATGCACACATACGCCTTCACTTTATCGGGCCTAAACATGCACAAAAACCACCCGACCATCGCCCCCCAATCCGTCGCCACCAGGTACACCGCGTCTCCACCCATGGAGTCTATGAGCGCCACCATATCTCCCACCAGGTGAAAACAGGTGTAACTGGTGGCAGAAGGTGGCGCGTCGGTGTCACCATAACCGCGCAGGTCTGGTGCCACCGCATGATAGCCCTGGTCAGCCAGGGCTACTATCTGGTGACGCCAGGTGTACCAGAGCTCGGGGAAGCCGTGAAGGAAGAGGACCGTAGGGCCCGTACCCTTCTCGGCTACGTGCATGTTTATCCCGTTAACTTTCACTGTTCTATGTTCGATGGTCTCCATCACTTGCACACGTATGATAGTACTGGTACACACATGTACAACAGGTGTAACGAAAAGTAAATATAAGAGGATGATCTGAGATAATATCAAATTATTGAGGTGATAACTAAGTGTGTACGTGGCAGTATGTGCGACGCGTATACTTTACACGTAACTACTTTAATGCATACGTTGCTATTGTTGGTGGATAATATTAACGGGTTTTTCTACCCGTTGTGTGTTGCGGTGCATTCGTATGCGGTATGATAAAGTATATAATACGATCGATCTGATTTTTTTGAAATAAATTTACGTCGAAACATATAGTAATTCAAATTTATACCATTGAAAAGGAACATACTATATTTGACATAGCTCTAAACCAAATTTACGTGGAAATGTAGAACAATAAGCACGTCCGGATGTATGTGACGTGATAAAGTACAGAGTATAATTGTCCGATTCGTTTTCAAACTAAATTTATTTGGAAATGTAGTGTAACTCGAATTTGTACTATTGAGGGAAAACATTTTATTTTAAAAAAAATTATGTCGAATCATAGACCAACTCAAACATACTTCAAGATAAGCACGTCGACGTTTTATATTTGACCGTACTTGTTTCTGAACAAATTTACGACTAACATAGATAGATTTAAATTTATACCTACACGTATACAAAAATAAGAATGTAAGATATTAGGTTTTTTTAATAACAATGATTTTGAAATAGGAGATCAAATTTGATAGTGATGGTTTTCACGGTTTTAAACTATAAGCATGGTTTTTCATTTGATCAATCTCCTATATATATAGGAGAGATATCTCTTGAAACTTATATTATAAATGAAATCAGGGATTACATATATATAAGTACGTGTTACAAAGTGTACAATTAAGAGCTACATATATGTAGAGGTTATGTATATTTAAGTACCTATTACCAAGTGTACAACTAAAATTTACGTACATGTACCTTATACAAGTTACATATATGTAATTCGTTTCGTCATCATCGACGTTCCTTGAAGTTTATATTAAAAAATATATAATGACCTCAAAAAATATGGTTGAAGTTTATTCAAATATATTTTAAACAATTAAAAAGTTAAATTAACTATAAATTATGTGATTAAATAGTGATGGTTTTTATGTTTTTTATGTTTTTTAGTTAGAAACATGGTTTTTAGTTGATCACTTTTCTATATTTATATATAATATAATATAAATTCGTATTTTTTATTTTAAGTAAAAGAAAAGAAGTTAAAATTTTTATGTGTTTTTGAGTTAAAATAAAGAGAAAAAAGTTATACTTTACCCTTACCCTCTTAAGAACATATCTATATTGGAAGAGTAAAATAGTAAATAGCAACGTATTATAATTGTAGTCAGTTTAAATCTTTTTGTATCCTTCTAAAGTAAAAGGAAATTAAAAAAAAATTATTCTACTTTAATTAAGAGTATCTTAATATATGACACTTGTTACAATTTCAAACTAACAGAATTTTTATCTCGTTAAATTATTTTCATCTATTTTATGATAATTAGTAATTAGTAATTAAAACAGTAATTTATTCACACTTTTATGGATGCGGGTTTTAATTTGTGTTTATTCAAAAAACAATTCAATGTTTCATAATTCATTTCTACTTTCAATAATTACAAGTTTATACAGATATTTGATTTTTTATATAATACATCTTCTTTGTCATTCTTCACTTATTTTCACTAAGATACTCTACAAACACGTATCTTTCTTTTACTTAAAAATACTCGAAATTAGAACATTATAATATGTATTATTTACCTTTGGTCGGTGGCTACAGTGCCACCGTACCAAGGGTAATGCATAATATACAACTTCTAAAAGCACAAGCATATGTCTTGATCTTCACAAAGGTACAAGTAATGAAGCTAGAAGAACAAGTTGGTGATGCAACGATTAAGATTAAAATGATGTCTACCGTGAGTTAGGGGGTCGCTAAAGGACCTGCTGGCGGAGCTATGGCAGCGGCCGCCCTCACCCTCCCATCGCCTTCTCCGTTTAAGAACCCTTAATCAGTCGGATCGTGCACCAGTAGTTTTCAATCTGACCCCTAAACTCCCTCACACATCAGTAGCCATTGTGGTCAGTAATCACCACCACAAGAGGCGGAGCTTGTCGTGATGGTCTTCTGATAACACAAGTCGTCGTCGGACCTTAGAAAACGTCTCTTTTCTTTCGTCGGTCGAAAGCCCGATCTAAAGGACAACACTGATGTAAGGGCCGGCGACGGTGGGTTTGTGTGTTTGAATGGCGAGAGGAATGGTGATTGTGTTGTAGGTAATGCTATGGTGATGGTGGTGCTCGGTGTGAGCTGAAAGTGAAAGAGAAAGATAGGTAAGAGTTTTTAAGATGGGTTAATAGTGTTTTGAGAACGGAAATTTTAGGCACACCATAGAAATTTTGAAAAAAACCAATTCAAACCGTGACATATTGGCCAAACCGTGACATATTGAAGCCTAAAAGTCACGGTTTGGCCAAACCGTGACATATTGGGCTTCAGAAAATGTTTTGCACCTCGGGGTTTGGGTTAATTATTGGGAGTGGGTTTCTCGGTCTTGGTGGTGTATATGTCACGGTTTGGCCAAACAGTTACATATTGTGTATAATATTTAATTTTTTTTTAATTTTTTTATAATAAAAATGTAAGATATTTTATTCAATTTGTAACTTATAATATTTTTATAGGATTCAAATTTTCTTTTATTAAAATTTTTAATATTACGTACATATATAACAAACAAACTAACACTTAAAAACTAACTTAAAAACTAACTTAAGTGTATATAAACGTCAATTTTATTAGTGTATTTTAATTTTCAAGAAATATGAATTAATGTATTTTAGCTTTCAAGAAGTAATTTTTAATGTAGAGTAAATTTCGGTTTTGGTCCCTGTGGTTTAATCATTTTAACCATTTCAGTCCAAAAAGAAATCTTTGATCATGTCATGCCCTGTGGTTTCATTTTTGTAACGGTTTTGGTCCCTGACGCTAACTCTGTTAGTTTTTACAGTTAAATGTGAGGGTATTTTGGTCATTTTACATTTGGAGGATTAGGTATGTAAATTATATTAGATTAGGATGATTATTGTAATTTTTTAAAAATAGAAAATAAAAAATAAAAAAAATAAAACTTAAATCTAATCTAATCCAACCCAAACCCCCAACACCCCCACTATCTTAATCGAAACCTAACCCTAACCCCTACCACCCTTTCTGGTTGCGGTGGTGGTGTTGCAGCAGCAGTTCTTGCCAGCTCCGGCCACAAGGTGGTGGTGGTCGAGAAAGGCCATTATTATGTCCCAGAGGATTACTCACTACTCGAAGGACCTTTTTACGAACGAGCTGTATGAAAATGGTGGGATATTATCGACTTTAGACTGGAAGTTTACAATATTCGTTGGGTCGACTGTTGGTGGTGGCTCAGCCGTGAACTGGTCGGTTGCCATCAAGACAACGGATGATGTGCTCGAGGATTGGACGGTGGATAAGAAGATCCCGATGTTTGGCACCTCGGATTACCGAGCAGTAATGGAAGCTATGTGTAACAGGATTGGTGTTACTCAGGATTGTAAAGATGAAGGGTTTCTAAACAAAGTGCTAAGACAAGGGTGCGAGAGTCTTGGTGTGTCGGTTTCCGCTACAGGCTCCCCCTTGACACCACAACCGATGGTTTCAAGCGAGGATGTCACCGGAGAAATCAAGGGTAGAAAAGAGGACAGAGATGGGTCGGTGGACGAGTGGCGAAGGAAGTCGCCGGAGGAGGCGAGGATGTCGCCGGAGGAGGCGAGGATGTCGCCGAAGGAAAGTTTAGGAATGGGAGGAAAGGGAGATGGGGTTTGGGTTAGGTTTTGATTAGGAAAGTTGGGTAGGATGGTGGGAGTGTTGGGGTGTTTGGGTTGCATTAGATTAGATTTAAGTTTTATTTTTTTATTTTTTATTTTTTATTTTTAAAAAAATTACAATAGTCATTCTAATCTAATATAATTTACTACCTAGTCCTCCAAATGTAAAATGCCCAACATACCCTCATATTTAACTGTAAAAACTAACAGAGTTAGCGTCAGGGACCAAAACCGTTAAAAAAATGAAACCACAGGGCATAATATGATCAAAGATTCCTTTTTGGACTGAAATGGTTAAAATGATTAAACCACAGGGATCAAAACCGAAATTTACTCTTTAATGTATTTCAATTTGCAAGAAATATGAATTAATGTATTTTAGTTTTTAAGAAATAACTTTTAATGTATTTCAGTTCTCAAGAAATACCATTTAATTTATGTCACGGTTTGGCCAAACCGTGGTATATTGAGTATAATATTTACAAACCTAAAAACAATAAATAAATATAAAAAGCTAAAAAACAAACAAATAAATAAATTTACTGGAACTCACACTTACTGCAATTATGAGCTCTAAAGATACACTCAATCACTACCCATGCAATTATGAGCTCTATGTAACACCCGTATTTTTTAGCAAGAAACTAAAAGAATGAAATAGAAAGAAAAAGGAAAGAAAACAAAAGTTTACTTTTGTGGAAGGGCCAAAAGTGTCAAATAGGCAAACTTCCTATTAATTTTGATACAAAAGGTGGTATGGCCACCCACTTTTGTTCACATCATTACCATCTTCGGAGATTTCAGAAAAAGAAAGCAGAACTCGATATTTTAGAGAGAGAAAGAGCAAGATACGGGATTTTTGAAGAAAAATCTGAGAACTCGAAGTTTTTGGTAAGAAATCTCGAGTTTTTGAAGCTTTAGATGATTCTAGACCCGTATATGTGCTTATAAATGTGACTTATGTGTTCGGGTGGTATGGTGTGTGTGTTTTAGGTGTTAGAACAGTCGAAGAGGCCCAGGTGAAGAGTGTAAATTCGAAGAACAACTAAGGTGAGTTCTAGGCCCCCTTTTTACTCGTTTTTAAAATGATTTCGGGCTGGAAAATGCATGTATGTATGTTTTTATGGATTTGTGTATGAAACCCGTATGTTATGTGCATGTGTATGATTATAGAGTATGTTTTAGGGTGTACATATGCCTATGTTTGTGTTAAGTTTATGCCTGAAATCATATGTACATGCTTAGAAATAGGTATTGTGATGTTTGGGGACTGAAATATGACTTAGACACATGAATAGGCTGCTAATACGACTAATCAGACCAAATAATGGTCATATGACTGAACAGTGGTCGTATGACCATTAGAAATTTTCTAAGTGTAGGGTCATATGACTGAACAGTGGTCGTATGACCATTAGAAATTTTCTAAGTGTAGGGTCATATGACTGAACAGTGGTCGTATGACCATTAGAAATTTTCTAAGTGTAGGGTCATATGACTGAACAGTGGTCGTATGACCATTAGAAATTTTCTAAGTGTAGGGTCATATGACTGAACAGTGGTCGTATGACCATTAGATTTTCTAAGGGTAGGATCATGTGACTGAACAGTGGTCGTATGACCATTAGAAATTTTCTAAGTGTGTGATTATATGTCTGAACAGTGGTCGTATGACCATTAGGAATTTCCTAAGTATGGGGGATGATACGACCGAACAGTGGTCGTATGACCTGTAAAAATTTCCAAAGTCTGGGGATGATACGACTGAACAGTGGTCGTATGACTTAGAAGAATTTTCTAAGTTTAAGGTGAAACGACTAAGCAGGGCTCATACGACTGAGCAGTGCTCATACGACTGAACACTTAGAATTTTTACAGAAATTTTCTGGAAATCTGATTTAAGGGGTTTTGACCAGAGTTAACTAGGGTTAATAAATGATGATGTTTTATGAATGTAATGATGATAATTGATCGACCCTTATTACTACTGATTTTATTATCAGTATTTTATTATTATTAACAATATTATTATTATTTTAATATTGTTAAATATGTACTGGCATGACGAAGAATGCTAAGATTTAACGAAGAGCATAATCATTAATAAGTAAAAATATTAATGATAATGAGAAATGGAACGTAAAGTGAAAGATAATGAAAGAGGAACATGATGAATGAATGCATGCATTAATAAATGAGCGAATGAACGTAAGAAAGGCTTGCAAGCAAATGAATGGAGGTGCACACCCCTGGCAGGTGTTAGCTCAACTGTGATGCGGGTTAGCTACCCCGAAGGATGCACACAGGGTCAATCCTCGAGATTGGCATAGAGGTGAGCGACTCGGTGTCGCAACAGACTCACAGGATGTAGGTCAATCTTTGTGATCGACTTAGAGGTGAGTGACTTGGTGTCACAACAGACTCACAGTATGTAGGTCAATCTTTGTGATCGACTTAGAGGTGAGTGACTTGGTGTCACAACAGACTCACAGTATGTAGGTCAATCCTCGAGATTGGCTTAGAGGTGAGCGACTTGGTGTCGCAACAGACTCACAGCTTAAGTAAAGATTAATGATAAAAGTACGAAAGGAACGATGATGAAGATAATGAAAGTATTACCTACGTGTACGTATGATGTATGATCAACTATGAAAGCGAGGAACGTTTTTTTTGAACGAAAAGTAAAGTATTTTAACTATAAAACTAGAACTCACTCAGCAACGCTGACTTTTATGTATTTTCCAGTTGGCAGGTAACAGGTTGCTGAGGATGGCACACTGGGATGGCTACTTGACGGGCAAGACTGACATCCAAATTATGTTTTGACAATACTGTTGTTTTGTAATTCATTCGGCTAATTGTTTTGTGACTTAGAAACTAGAATGTATTGCTTAACAACAGTTTTTATAATGAATGGATGGTTTTGTTAAACTTAATTCCGCTGCTTAAATTCATAATATGTATGTTTTATGCTGTGAATGACCGACTGTGAGGTGCCCGGGATCGGGGCCTTACAAGTTGGTATCAGAGCTAAAGTTTAAGTGAAAGGGTAAAATTTTCAAAATAAACCTTAACTTAAACTGAGAATGGGACAAGAAAAGGGATGTCAGCCCGAGTAGCCATGTGCCATCAGGTATTTTTTCTTAAAAGATAATCGGTGATATGTGCGTGTGTTATGTGATTTATGTGTTCTTCGTAGATTTAGATACTGATGTAGTCAGGATAGGAAGTGCTTGGGGTGTGAAAAGTAAAGTAAGTGGCTAATCACAACTGGCCACTGTAATTAGGGACTTACTATACTTGACATAAACTGAGCTGTTCCTTGAATGACTGTTTTAGTGTTTGAATCTTATAGTGCATAGGAAATGGCTGGGAAGAAACCTTCTAAAGCTACTAGAGGTGGAGGTCGTCCGCGTACGACTAGAAGCAGTGCTAAGGCTCCTAAGACGACTCCTGTGAGCCCCGAGGTTCCTGACCGGAATGAAGAAACTGAGAATGCTAGTCTGAATGCCTCAGCTAGGGAGGCGATTGCTGACGAGGTACACCAGGTCCTACAGGCAGTTATGCCATCTGTAGTGACCGACATTATTCGAGCTATGAGGAACGAGGAGAGGAAGGAGAAGGAGGACAGGAGAGGGTCGACTGGAAAGGAAAGCAAGGGAGAAGAGGGACGACCGGATCCTGAGATAGTAGTATCTGATGAGGAAGGGGATGATGTAGTAGGGGTGTCGACTAAGGGGTGCAGTTACGGGGCATTTCAGAGGTGCAAGCCCCCGACTTTCGATGGCAATGGCACTGCTACAACCGCTCAACGATGGGTAAGGGAGATGGAAGCGGTACTCGAGATCAGCGAGTGCCGTGAGGATCAGAAGGTGAAGTTTTCCACCCACTCCTTTACTGACTCAGCACTATGCTGGTGGGACAATATTGTCCAAGCTGAGGGTTCCAGGGCCATCGGGAAAATGAAGTGGTCCGAGTTGAAGAAGCTAGTAATTGAGGAATTCTGTCCTCACAGAGAACTCGATAAGGTCGAGAGGGATTTCCTGCAACTCGAGGCGGGAACCATGACACACCAGCAATACACTACCAAATTCAATGAAATGGCGAGGCTGGTGCCAGATCAAGTGACACCGGTATCTCGAAAGATTAACCGGTACATTCAGGGACTGCCAGCCGACATCCGCAGGCACTTGATTACTGCCCGACCAAGCACCTTTAGGTCGGCAGTGGACTTAGCTGGGAGGCTCTATGACGAGAGAGAAGTGATGGTGGTGGAGGCAAAGAAAACCGGTGGTGCTGACCGGAACTGGAATGGGAAACGGTTCGGCGTGGTGGCTTTACCCCGAATAACAAGAAGGCGAGAAGGGATGACCGTAGGGTGGGGTCATCAAGCTCGGGACCCAAAAGATGTGACAAGTGTGGTAGGGAGCACGGTGGTGAATGTAAATGGGGGTTAAACGTCTGTTTCAGGTGTGGGAAATCCGGTCATATGGCTAGAGACTGTAAGGCTGTGAGGTGTTTCAACTGCGGTGAAGTGGGGCATATGAGTAAGAATTGCAAGAAGTTGAGGGCTGAGAGTTCCGGAGGAAAGAAGGTGGCGGGGACTGAGGCGCAGAAGACGAGTGCCAGAGCTTTCACCATGACCAGAGAGGAGGCTAGGATGGACCCCGATGTTGTGTCAGGTACGTTTCTAGTAAATCAGACTCTTGCTTCTGTGTTATTTGATTCTGGTGCTAGTAAGAGTTTCATTTCTGCTACTTTCTGTGCTAAATTGCCTGTTAGTAGTAAATGCATTGATGAGCCCTTTGAAATAGAAACTGCTATTGGTAAGTCCACTAGAGTTACTGATGTGATAGAGGACTGTGCCATAGAGTTAGAAGGTCATAGGTTTGCTGCTAGATTACATGTGATGCCCCTAGGTGGATTTGATGTAGTATTAGGGATGGATTGGTTGGCAACCTATGAGGCGAACATCGTATGTCGAAAGAAGATGATTAGCTTGACGGCATCTGACGGAAGTCTGGTGACAATATACGGTGATCGGGTAACGATGATTCCGAAGGTGATTTCGATGGCGGTGGCGGGGAAGTGCATGAGGCGTGGGTGCAACGCCTACCTATGTTATGTGAAGGATGTGGAAACGCCAACACCACAACTATCCGACGTTCCGGTTGTGTGTGAGTTTCCAGATGTGTTCCCGGGAGACTTATCGGGATTGCCACCTGACCGCGAAATCGAATTTCAAATTGACTTAATACCCGGTGCCCAACCTGTCGCCAAGGCACCGTATCGATTGCTCCTACGGAGATGAAGGAGTTGATGGAGCAACTGCAGGAGTTGCTGGATAAGGGCTTCATTAGACCGAGTATCTCTCCTTGGGGTGCTCCGGTCTTATTCGTGAAAAAGAAGGACGGTAGCATGAGATTGTGTATCGACTACCGTGAATTGAACAAGTTGACCATAAAGAATCGGTATCCGTTACCGAGGATCGATGACTTGTTCGACCAGCTCCAGGGTGCCAGTTGGTTCTCGAGAATTGATCTTCGATCTGGCTACCATCAATTGAAGGTAAAGGAGCAGGACATTCCTAAAACAGCTTTTCGCACGCGTTATGGACACTATGAGTTTCTCGTTATGTCATTTGGTCTAACTAACGCGCCAGCTGCTTTTATGGACTTGATGAACCGAGTATGTCGGCCAATGTTAGATAAATCAGTAATTGTGTTCATCGATGATATCCTGATTTATTCGAGGAGCGAGGAGGAGCATGCCGGCCACATTCGGGAAGTATTGGAGACTTTGAGAAGGGAGAAACTGTATGCTAAGTTCTCCAAATGTGCTTTCTGGCTACGCGAGGTGCAATTTCTGGGTCACGTAGTAAATGCAGAAGGAATAATGGTGGACCCAGCAAAGGTTGAGGTTGTGATGCAATGGAAATCACCAAAGACGCCATCCAAGATTCGTAGCTTCTTGGGATTGGTGGGCTATTACAGGAGATTTATTCAGGACTTCTCCAAGATAGCCTCACCTTTGACTAAGTTGACTCGCAAGGACGTGAATTCGTATGGGGTCGAGAGCAGGAGACTGCCTTTGAGGAGTTGAAGACAAGACTGACACAAGCTCCTGTCTTGACATTGCCCGAGGGAAATGAAGACTTAGTGGTCTATTCGGATGCATCTTATTCTGGGCTAGGTTGTGTGTTGATGCAACGTGGAAAGGTGATAGCCTACGCATCTCGACAGCTGAAGACCCACGAAGTCAACTATCCCACACACGATCTAGAATTAGCCGCGGTGGTTTTCGCATTGAAGATTTGGCGACACTATCTATACGGGACAAAAGTGCACAATCTTCACCGACCACAAAAGCTTGAAGTACTTCTTCGAGCAGAAAGATCTGAACATGAGGCAGAGGCGATGGTTGGAACTAATAAAGGATTATGATTGCGAAATCCATTACCACCCGGGCAAAGCCAATGTGGTGGCTGATGCCCTTAGCCGGAAGGAAAGGCCTGAGCCGATTCGGGTGAAGGCTTATCAGCTGATCATGACCTCTGATGTGATGACACAGGTTAAGGAGTTTCGAGACGAGGCTTTGAAAGAAGATCATCTTAACTCCGAAAGGATGAGAGGTCTAGTCACGGAATTGGGCGAGAACACTCTTGGTGTTAAGACCCGATTTGGGCGAATGTGGATTCCTCGATACGGGGATCTACGCGAAAAGATCATGGATGAGGCCCATAAGACTCGATACTCCATTCACCCCGGTGCTACCAAAATGTACCACGATATGAAGAAGGATTACTGGTGGCCGGGTATGAAACGTGATGTAGTGGAGTACGTGAGTAAATGCCTAACTTGCTTACAAGTGAAGGCAGAACACCAGAAGCCTTACGGGAAGATCCAACCGTTAGATATACCCGAGTGGAAGTGGGAGCACATCACCATGGACTTCATCACGAAGTTACCACGTACCCCTAAGGGGTATGATGCTATATGAGTGATAGTTGACCGCCTGACGAAGAGTGCCCACTTCCTACCGATCCGCGAAACGTACTCATCTGAAAGATTGGCGGATCTGTTCATCAAAGAAATTGTAGCTCGTCATGGTGTACCGGTGTCTATTGTGTCTGATCGCGACACCCGGTTTACCTCCAAGTTTTGGAAGAGATTTCATGATGCAATGGGGATGAGGCTACACATTAGTACAACATATCACCCTCAGACAGACGGTCAGTCTGAGAGGACGATCCAAACACTCGAAGACATGCTTCGGGCGTGCGTGATCGATTTTGGAGGAAGTTGGGATGACCACTTGCCGTTAGCAGAATTCTCGTACAACAATAGCTATCATGCCAGTATTGGCATGCCACCTTACGAGATGCTATACGGTAGGAGATGTAGGACGCCCGTATGTTGGGGAGATATTGGGCAGAAAGAACTGGGAGGTGTTGAGGTGATCGAAGCAACGATTGAGAAATTGGAAAAGATCAAAGCCTTCATGAAGGCGGCGAAAGATAGACAAAAGTCGTATGCTGACAAGAGGCGAAGACCGATAGAGTTCAAGGTTGGTGACCGGGTCATGTTGAAGGTCTCGCCCTGGAAGGGAATTATTAGATTCAGGAAACGAGATAAGCTGAGCCTGAGATACATAGGACCTTTCCGAATTGTTGCACGAGTAGGAGAGGTGGCCTATCGACTTGAGCTGCCAGATGAGTTAAGTGGAATTCATCCCACATTCCATGTATCTCATCTGAGGAAGTGCTTAGCTGATGAAGATATGATTGTTCCACTGGAGGATATTGAAGTAGACGAACGGCTCAATTACATGCTTAGAAAGTTTATGCCTGAAATCATATGTACATGCTTAGAAATAGGTATTGTGATGTTTGGGGACTGAAATATGACTTAGACACATGAATAGGCTGCTAATACGACTAATCAGACCAAATAATGGTCATATGACTGAACAGTGGTCGTATGACCATTAGAAATTTTCTAAGTGTAGGGTCATATGACTGAACAGTGGTCGTATGACCATTAGAAATTTTCTAAGTGTAGGGTCATATGACTGAACAGTGGTCGTATGACCATTAGAAATTTTCTAAGTGTAGGGTCATATGACTGAACAGTGGTCGTATGACCATTAGAAATTTTCTAAGTGTAGGGTCATATGACTGAACAGTGGTCGTATGACCATTAGATTTTCTAAGGGTAGGATCATGTGACTGAACAGTGGTCGTATGACCATTAGAAATTTCTAAGTGTGTGATTATATGTCTGAACAGTGGTCGTATGACCATTAGGAATTTCCTAAGTATGGGGGATGATACGACCGAACAGTGGTCGTATGACCTGTAAAAATTTCCAAAGTCTGGGGATGATACGACTGAACAGTGGTCGTATGACTTAAAAGAATTTTCTAAGTTTAAGGTGAAACGACTAAGCAGGGCTCATACGACTGAGCAGTGCTCATACGACTGAACACTTAGAATTTTTACAGAAATTTTCTGGAAATCTGATTTAAGGGGTTTTGACCAGAGTTGACTAGGGTTAATAAATGATGATGTTTTATGAATGTAATGATGATAATTGATCGACCCTTATTACTACTGATTTTATTATCAGTATTTTATTATTATTAACAATATTATTATTATTTTAATATTGTTAAATATGTACTAGCATGACGAAGAATGACTAAGATTTAACGAAGAGCATAATCATTAATAAGTAAAAATATTAATGATAATGAGAAATGGAACGTAAAGTGAAAGATAATGAAAGAGGAACATGATGAATGAATGCATGCATTAATAAATGAGCTAATGAACGTAAGAAAGGCTTGCAAGCAAATGAATGGAGGTGCACACCCCTGGCAGGTGTTAGCTCAACTGTGATGCGGGTTAGCTACCCCGAAGGATGCACACAGGGTCAATCCTCGAGATTGGCATAGAGGTGAGCGACTCGGTGTCGCAACAGACTCACAGGATGTAGGTCAATCTTTGTGATCGACTTAGAGGTGAGTGACTTGGTGTCACAACAGACTCACAGTATGTAGGTCAATCTTTGTGATCGACTTAGAGGTGAGTGACTTGGTGTCACAACAGACTCACAGTATGTAGGTCAATCCTCGAGATTGGCTTAGAGGTGAGCGACTTGGTGTCGCAACAGACTCACAGCTTAAGTAAAGATTAATGATAAAAGTACGAAAGGAACGATGATGAAGATAATGAAAGTATTACCTACGTGTACGTATGATGTATGATCAACTATGAAAGCGAGGAACGTTTTTTTTGAACGAAAAGTAAAGTATTTTAACTATAAAACTAGAACTCACTCAGCAACGCTGACTTTTATGTATTTTCCAGTTGGCAGGTAACAGGTTGCTGAGGATGGCACACGGGGATGACTACTTGACGGGTAAGACTGACATCCAAATTATGTTTTGACAATACTGTTATTTTGTAATTCATTCGACTAATTGTTTTGTGACTTAGAAACTAGAATGTATTGCTTAACAACAGTTTTTATAATGAATGGATGGTTTTTGTTAAACTTAATTCCGCTGCTTAAATTCATAATATGTATGTTTTATGCTGTGAATGACCGACTGTGAGGTGCCCGGGATCGGGGCCTTACACTCTAAAAATACACATATACACATAATAAATACAAGGCCCCTTCGATGTTAATATATATATATATATATATATATATATATATATATATATATATATATATATATATATATATATATATATATATTGTTAGATCTAGATTGTATAGGGCTAGATCAGTTTTGTATAGGCTTAGTACTTGAATCAAGTCTTGTAATTAATATTTGTAACAGTCAATATATATATATGTGCATTGAATCTATAGGTTAACCCCATATATATGTGTGTTGATTTGTGACTTGACAGGGAAAAAAATATAGTTGGACGGATTCCTGAAATTGACCAAGTGTAAGAAACATCTACGGATGAACATTATTGTTAATCCGTAGATATGTTTCTTACAAGACCAAATGACTAAGTCAATGTTCCTGCGGATGATCAAGCACCATGAAGTGAAGACTCCTACGGAAGAAGGATTTCCTACGGAAGAACAACTCTTCTACGGAAGACCAATTCATCTACGGAAGAACAAAAGTTCTGCGAACGACAAGACTCCTGCGGAAGAACATTAAACTTGTGCGATTGCTAATACCAAGAAGTCAAACAAGTCAACACAATCAATAACAAATCCCGAGAGATCCGGTGTTTGCTTAACCGACTCAAACCGTGTATAAATATGAGTCCTAGATTTCACATCTCGAAGAACACAATTAATCAATATTACGGCTGTCAAGAGTTACATCATAGCGCAACCTTAACCGCCGTCACATCAACATCAACATTATTCGATTCACTGAATTCGTTGTTCATAGTTATTCGTTATTATTCTTTTGTAATCATTACTTTATAGTTAATGAAATACATTTGAATAATTATTGATTTCGCATTTATTGTGTTTCTGTGGTTGTGTTCATCATTAATCATTAAAACAATTAAACGTCAATTAATAATAATTTCTCTATCATTAAATTGATTTATTTAATACTGATAATTCCTGAATTGAGATCCTTGGATTCACATATATATACACACACACACACACACAATAAATACAAATGTTTTTTATTTAATTTTTTTAATATTTCAAAGTGTCACGGTTTGACCAAACCGTGACCTTTTGATTCAAAAAAATATCTCAAAGTGTCACGGTTTGGTCAAACCGTGACCTTTTGATCCGGTTTCTCCCCAAAGTGTCACGGTTTGGCCAAACCGTGACCTTTTGATCTGGTTTCTCCCCAAAAGCACATGCGGTATCCCAGCAGGACCCTTTGAGAAATGTGAAGAATAAAGATAATTAAAAGTGAAAATTAAAGTAGATGTTAGGTGTCAGATGAAGAGTCCAAAAATGTTCTCTCATCTATTTTTTTTCAAACGTATAAAGCTATTCTAATTTTATCTTTTCTAAGTATAGTATAAAGTCAAATAAAAAAGTGATGAATTGAACTTTTTTTTAGGTAAACTAATACATATTTCTAAACCATTTTTTGTAAACTAAATGTCTAGAATTTATTTAAAGTATTTTAAATTTTTAGTTTAAGTGTTTATATATTAAATAGAGACTCTATATTAGTATTGTTATAATGTTTAACAGATAATTAAAATATTTAACTTATCAAGCTAAAACAAATACAACTTATATATATATATTCATTTGTTATTTTATTAATTCTTATGATTCTTTTGCTTTTTTACAAAAAGTAATATTATTTTCATTGTGTGGCGAGAAAACCCTGCGGCAACGCGCGGGAGTCGTTACTAGTTATTATTGTAAACTAGTTATTATTGTAAACTTACTCTAGCATCTTGCGTTGTAAAATTAGCCAGGCCAAGGATGGGCTCGTGCTTGTCTTGTTTAAACATCAAGTCGAGCCGGCTCGAATCGTTAACAAACCGAACAAATTTTAAACAAACTAAACGAGCTACGAGTCGTAAGCTTTTTGACGAGCCCTACCGGGTCACTGTCACTAGCACCTTGCTTTCTTTTAAATGACAAATATACGACCATATTTCAAACAATAAATGTTATTTTAATTGATCTCCTCTATCCGTTTTTCAACCAGAACCACACCCTAACCCTTCTCAAAAGAAAACCTATTATTAAAAAAATCATCTTGACTCTTAACTCTAAACATTTTGATTAAAATAAGAATTAAACTCATGTATATTTTCATGTAACATTAATTTTCGATATTTACATGTAACGTTAATCATTTTGGGTAAGGATTGATAGGGATCCGCCAATGAGTACTACATCAACTGGTTTAGGAGAAGACACCCTATGACTTTCTAAAGTGGAGTTCATGGGTTGGAGTCTCACTAGGTGCAATATGTTCCAAGTGGACCAAGAGTTTTACCACAGTGGACCTTTGAATGGTAGGTTTCCCTGGGAATGGTGGGCGAGCCGGGTCACCAGCGCTATCTGTGTTCGCGGGCGTGGGTGACCTTTCGTCAATGGGTTTACCCGGGTGACCGGACTTAAAAATTATTCTTTTGGCCGGAAAAAAAAAAAAAAAAGATTGATAGGGATCTGAATGGAAGTGCCGTTTCTTGTCATTAGAACACCTACTTTGCCTCCAAGAAACGCAACCTTCGGCGGCGAAAGAAACCCATGACGGCGTCTCCGTCGGTGGACTGGGAGAACGCCGTCGCCGGCTCCGTCGCCGGACTTGCTACCGTCACCTTTTCTCATCCCCTCGATGTTGTCCGTACCAGATTTCAAGGTGCATCTACCCAAATTTAATCACTTCATTCTTACTATAATCAAAGGCTTCTTACCTTACTTATACCTAATCGTTGATTGATTTAATTAACAGTTTACGATGGTCGGAACCCTAATCTTCCGACATACAGAAACACTCCTCACGCTCTCTTCACCATTGGTCGATTAGAGGTCTGTATTCTTCTTCTTATTCAACATTGTCATCGTTGATAAATTGTATTTGCTCTGGTTTATGTCTATGGCCATTTGATAGCTCAAATTTGTGTAAATGATTCTACTTACGTATGGTTATCAGCTCTTTCTATTAAGTTTCTCCAATTGACTGCTCTACTGTTATATCTTGATTTTTCAAATTCATATGGTCTAAATAATTGAAGATAGATTTAAGTTTTATAATAATCAACAGTCTGAAAACCTCTTGCCAATTTAAGTTTTCTCATAACATTTTGGTCTGTTGCCTTCATTTAGTGTTCTTGTTTTTATCAGAATTGTATTACTTGATATGATATTAATGAAATGTAGATAAAGGATCAAGGTTTTTCCTTTATGTCAGAATTATGATAACTAGTAGTTGACAAGAAGGGATTTCTATTGGATTTCCAATCTACACTTCTATGTCTCATTCTCATGTTCTTACTTTAAATTGTTATTTATGCTCTTAATTGAAAACCATCCATTTTCTAGGGTCTCAGAGGGCTCTACGCAGGCTTTTATCCTGCAGTGCTAGGCTCAACTGTCTCATGGGGTCTATATTTCTACTTGTAAGCGAAGAATGAACC
The DNA here is from genome assembly GCA_024085815.1 of Flaveria linearis. Taxonomy (NCBI): domain Eukaryota; kingdom Viridiplantae; phylum Streptophyta; class Magnoliopsida; order Asterales; family Asteraceae; genus Flaveria; species Flaveria linearis. The sequence goes on along the minus strand of CM044006.1, from coordinate 73,162,406 downwards.
CTTACTCGTCTATCTCAAAGAACTCGATGCGTTTCTTTGTTTTTGTACACTTTTTAGGCGTTTTGTGTTTCTTCATGCATATCGGACTTCTTACATATCAAAATTCCTGTTTGTAGCTATAACAGTGCCAAACAAAGGTATATGAAATATCAAGACAAGTCAAGTGCGTTCATTCATCTTGCTTCAGCTGCAGAAGCAGGAGGGCTGGTGAGTTTTGTTGCGCTTATTATTCTTTATGTTGTTTTGCTTATGAGCTTATCATAAAAAAAGCAAAATTGTTACGTTTTCAGGTGTGTCTTTTTACCAATCCTATTTGGGTTGTGAAAACAAGATTACAACTGCAGACTCCTCAGCATCATGCACGTCCATATTCTGGTTTTAGCGGTGTGCCCTTTTTCTTGTGTTCAGCAGGAAACTATGTGATTTCTGTTTCATCTGTATTAATCCTGCTATGTCATAATATACCTTCTGATCAATGTGTATGAATAACAAAATACATATTTTTTAATAAATTTAAATGTATGATTGCAGATGCTTTAAAAACAATATTGAAAGATGAAGGATGGAGGTCATTTTACAAAGGGCTTGCACCTGGACTTTTTCTGGTTAGATTTGGTATCGTACTATCGTTATTTCTGTTCAATATACTATAAAATACGTTATGTTCTTTTGTATGTCGGCGTTTAAATCTTTTACTTAGCATCACTAATTTTCTTGTTCTTTCGGGAATCTAACGTCATTTCATGGGTGGAGTGCCGCACTTTTAATGTCATCATTATTGTCATATATACAATGCACTTATGCTATATCTCCTGCAGGTCGCTCATGGTGCTATTCAGTTTACAGCTTATGAAGAATTTCGTAAAAGGATAATCGATTTTAGGCATAAACAGAACCCCTCGATTGATAAAAGTTCTGATTTATTGGTAAGTTCCTCTCGTTAGTGCTTGTACTTATTCAAAATATTTATTCGAATGATGAGATAAATTAGGTGCCTTTGCCATATATTGATGATCTATTTTTGTTCTGATTTTCCTTTAAGACTACTGTTGAATATGCAACTTTAGGAGCTTCTTCTAAACTTGTTGCCATCATTGCAACATACCCATTCCAGGTAGGATCACTTGGCTTCAATTTCTAACTATTTCCAGCTCTGAAATGACATTATTTCAAACTTATGCTTCTTTCTCACATGTTTCATGGTAACATTTTCAGGTCATTCGTTCTCGTGTGCAGGTAAAACACAGTGATTTCACTTTTCTTTCAATTTTCATCTCTGACTTAACATTTATAATTTTATCTGAAACTTCGAACCGTAGCAACGACCTAGTGCAGACGGGGTTCCAAGATATGCAGATACTTGGCATGCCATAGAGAAAACTGCCCGGTGAGTGCCTTCCGTTGTAAGATTTTAATTCTTGTTACGAAACTTCTTCCTTATTCTTGTATTTGTCCATTCGGATTGCAGCTTAGAGGGAATAAAAGGTTTTACAGAGGCATTACAGCAAACCTTCTGAAAAATCTTCCTGCGGCTTCAATAACTTTCATTGTGTATGAAAATGTTCTGAATATGCTAAAACAAATGAGGACTAAGGACTGACTATGGCAATTTTTATTGATTGTACCAAATGAACATAAACTTTCTTGATTAGGGAAAGTAACCATTTAGTTTCAGTTTTGCAGATGTAGATGCATGAACATGCAATCAGATGTTTACTAATTTAGCGAGTATAATGCATATTTTCAATGAACGATGCAATATTTGATGGTAACCATAAATAGAACTGATCAAATTACATGTTCAAAACCCAGGAAAAGCAGGCTTAAAGGTATTCTGAGTGAAACAACTACAAATGTAATCCTCATTTACAGTCAACCGAATGTCTTCGTGGGTCACTTCATGCTTACACTAAACTTTATCGTCATGAAACCACCAGCTAGTTTCCTTAGGAGATCTACCATTTTTGCAGTTCTTAACATAGTGATCATTATCTTCAGGTCGTTCCTGCAGGCATATTATTTGGCGAGGTGTTAAGAAACACAGATTCTATAAACCTTTCAAAATTCACAAAAGCATACCTTTACTGTTGAACTTGAAAGCATGGAGAGAATGCTTATACAGACCGAGCTGATGGTCATGGCTGGTGACCACGAATCGTATAAAATATCTACAAAAGAGAAACGGGTCAACCGTTCAATGTTAACAGAATTAACTAAAACTGGAACAGTTCCACGTTAGCAGACTTAACTAAAAGAGGGATGGGTCAAACGGGTTGAATATAGTGCACATGAATACAAAGCCAAAGATCTTATATTAACTAAAGAGGATTAGTTTCATGTTAACATGCTTAACTAAAAAAGGAACAGTTTCATGTTAACACCCTCAACTAAAATGGAAACATGTCAAACATGTTGAACATACACATAGCACACATGAATAAAAAGTCAAAGATCTTATACTTACCTAGACAAATATGACCATTGCTATAAATGTGTGGATGTAGAGGAGCTGGATGCAAAAATATAACCTGCATGATTTTATTAAAAAGTTTTAGAAGTAATAAAAAAATTATCAAACATCTTTCAAACCCTGCAAGTAACAATAGACCATACTAGAGGTGCTTCCATAGGATAATGCTCAGGCAAATCAACCTGTAGCTGATATTTCTCATTAGCATAAATTGTCCCCTGAGCTCCATACACTTGAATCACCCACCTTCATAAACATCAAATAACATTGAAGCATCTCAGAAACAATCGAATTGGAAATCAAACACTTCGGGTCAAGTAAACCCTAGAAAAATCAAATCAAAGTGGAAATTCAACAACCTTTGAAGATTGTCAGTGACTTTGTGCATGAATCCAGATGGAGGATTGACCTGCCATTCTACAAGCTCCTTCTGAAGTCGATTGCTAGCTATCTTACTCAAAACCTAATCAATCAAACATCAAATTATGTCAATTTGACAAGTGATCACTGATTTATGCCTGTATACATACATAAAGGTAAATATGTTGATACGGAGAGATGGAGAAAGCACCTTGCGTGAAGAAGCGGAGGAGGCGGTCATTACGGTGGAGAACGACGGAGAAATAGGCTGCCGGCCGGTGGTGATGGTGCGATATTCGACTCCTGTGAATTGGGTGACAATTTATAAACGAAGTAAATTACATAAACAGTCCCTTGGCTAGTTAATACATACCAACTTTTAGTCTTATTACTTTCTTGTTGTATATAACTTAGTTTTCCACGTGCCTTGTGCATAGATAGAAACTAAGGGTGGTGGAGTCGTCGGGTCGTAACACCATCGCCGGTCCCTCACGCTGTGATTCATGCACGCTAAGCGGCACTCCCGTGATATTTGTTTTGTTTCCTCCTCACTCTTCGGATGGTTCCAATTCTGACGGGTTGGAATTTTAGTGTTTTTGCCGAACACGTCGATGATGTTGAAAGTTTGAGGAAAAAAATCTTAAACTGTAATCGTGTTGGGGCTAATAAAATTCTTATGAATGACTATTTTGTGGAGAACCTAAAATAAACAGACGAGATGTTTAGAAATAGGATTCGGGTATCTCGAGATTTATTTTTATGTATTGTTGAAGATATACGAAACACTTTTATGGATTAAAGAAGGATTCGATGGGAGGTGGAAAGAAAGTTTCACAGCGATTCAAAAGTGCATTACGGCAATACGTCAACTCATAACAGGTAATTTACTTAATTATATCTGCTAGGACTTCTCGTGAATCTCTTGAATATTTTTGCAACGCTATTATTGATTTATACGGTGATAAATATTTACGTAGGCCTACTAGTCATGACATTGCATTATTATACGTCACACATCAATATAGACATGGCATTTCGGGCATGCTCGGTAGTATTAGTTGCACTCATTGGGAATGAAGAAATTATCCTACGTGTTTGCGAGGAAAATATCATCGATGTGATCATGATGGTCCAGCGGTGATTCTCGAAGCCGTGGTGTCATAAGATTTGTGGATTTGGCATGCTTATTTTGGTGTAGCCGGTTTTAACAACGACATTAATGTTCTCAATCAATCTCCAATCTTCACGCAAGAATTGAATGGAACCACCCCGATATGTCCGTTTGATGTTAACGGACATCGATATAAACGTGGTTACTATCTAGCTGACAGTATATATTTTTCCAGTTCAAAGCAAGATTCACGAGTCCGCGAGAAAAGACGTCGAACGAACTTTCGGTGTTTTAAAAGCAAGATGGTAATAATTGCTCTACCGGCTAAAGCGATGAAGTTCGAGAGGATTAGAAGTCAAATGTACATGTGCATCATAACGGTACTTCGTTGTAAAAGTGAGCGTCATCTCACCGTAAAACCTTTGAAGTACACTCCATCATAAAAGCGTACTGCATTGTGAAAGTAATTAATCAAACAAAGAAATTATTTGTTCCTACACATTTAATATGTAAAATTCTAATTCTTTTAATTATTCAAACTAAAATAAATTGTATAAACTAAAAAAAATTAAACAAAACTAAGAACTAAAAGAAATTAAACAAAACTAAGAAGTTCAAGCAATCAACAAGAAAACAAAATTTTTAACTTTCGTGGCTAAAAAAGAAAACTTTAGCGAGGCATTATGTAAAAAACAAACTTTTGTGATTGAAATGAAGGAACTTGAAATTTCCCAGTAAAACAAAAATTATATACTTATGTGACTGAAAACAAAACTTTAGTTGGGCATTATGTGAAAAACAAACTATTGTGACCTAAATGAAAGAACTGAAAATCCAACGTAAAACATAACTTTATACTTTTGTGGCTAAAAACAAAGCTTTAGCGATGCATTTTGTTTTGTGACCTAAATGAAAGAACTTGAATTTTTTACTGTAAAACAAAACTTTATACTTTTGTGATAAAAAATCAAAACTTTAATAGGACAGGTAAAAAAACAAACTTGTGACTAAAATAAAGAACTTGAAAATTCACTATTCCTCTCATTGCAATTTGAAGTTATGTATAGTAAGTCACACTACTAGAAAACTGTTAATAGATGAAGCGCAAAAGATGACGCGCGAAAAAAGATGACGCGCATTTACGCGTATCATAAATTATTTGTCATCTTTTAAATTTTTCTTAGAAAGGATGACACGTATTTTTGCGTGTCATCTTAGTGTGTCATATTTTAAAATTTTTTAAATTTTTCTCAAAACCCGCGCGGGACTCTCATTCCAATTAACTCCCCCTTCTAAAGCCCTAGCTTCATACCCCCTTCACACCACCCGACCGACCACCAAACTACCCCCACATCGCGGCACTCTGCAGCCAGCCCTCAACCGCCCGCCGGCAGCCAGCCCTCAATCGTTCGCCGGCACCCCTGCGGTACCCATCGACCGCGCGCGCCCGAATCACTGGATTTGACGTCCATCATCAATTTTGGCGATGGTGATTCAACCATCACCTTGCCCTCATCAATTTTGGCCTTTTGGTTTACATGATAATCGAACAACAGAGGAAAGATATAGGTTAATTTGTACATTACAATCGAATGTTTTGGAGTGAATGATCAAATCCTATTGATGGTAGAATTGGCTTCGACTTCAATTCCATTTCCATTCGGTCCCAGCCAAACACAAGTTCTGGTAATTCAATTCTGATGAATCAACGCTGCCTGCAGAACATCAAGTTAAATAGCAATTGCACCTTGAAAGAGTATCACATGACACACCATTTAGGGCGAAACTTCAAGCATTCTTGTGAGTATACTTTTCTACTTTTAACAACACATTATTACATGATTAGTTACAGCTTCAACTTTTTGTTTATCTGAAGCTTCAAAGTGATTTACTGAGTATGTTTGACCTTATATTGATATGCTATTCGAAAATTTAACCCCTCCTTGTATCAAACTGAATAAATAAATGCCTGAGTAGTTAAATGTTGTTGTTATAGTTGTTTACAAGTTGTGAATTTTGAGATGTTATTAAGCAACTCTTGAGGAGTACTCAACATATTGTGTTTATAATTTAATCAACATATGTTTCACAAATGCTAACCTTTACATAATGATTAGTAGGCTTCTGCATTTCATAGAGTGATAAGCTATTTTGAGGTTCTTTCAGATTACTTATCCAAACTGGTTATTCCTAACTATGCATTTGAGTTATCATGCAAATCATTATGCATTTGGCCCCAAATCAGTTGATTTGGCTCAAACCCCTGATTCAGAGTTTAAACCAGTAGCTATCGCGTGAGCCGCTAAGGTTCAAGCATGGCTACAATTTGAATCACCTAGTTTTGTTAAACTATGTTCACATCACATGTTACTGGTGGCTTTTGGCTTGTAAGTTCTTTATTTTATGAAAAAAAAATAGTCAAAACAACTCATATATGTGATACATGTGACACGGTTTTAATAATCATTTAAGAAATATGTAAATTTATATATGTGCTACATAAGACATGGGTTTCGCAAGAAACTCTGTGATGCACATATGCCAAAACATGATGAAACCGTTATGATAACACAAAGTTTCTTGTTGATAAAACTGGATTAAGTGATGGCTGGAGAGGGTTTTTTAGTTGCTCATAAATTGCTTGAAGGAGATGCTCTGGTTTGCAACTCGTTGACCATTGGAAATTTGAGGTAAATATGGCATGTTATTTTGATGTATTGATTTGTCTAACTGTTCATGGGATATACTTGCTCCTTATTCTTAGGATATACTTGCTACTTATTCTTGATGTATTGATTTGTCTAACTGTTCAAGGGTTATACATTTTTTTGCAGCGATAGTAGTTATTACAGATATATGCCAGAATTTAAGTCTGGTAATGACAAGAAGGAGGTTACCGATCTTTCAATGAAAGCATATAGAGGTATGCCTATTTACCTGCAATTTTAGTTTACCATGTTCTCATCTGAGCTTGGATGTTATTCTACTTAGAGCTAACTGAATACCGATGTATATTAGTTATACTTTTTGCTAGAGGTCAAGAAAATTAGTCGTTGGGTAACAAGTCAAAATAATTGATTTTTTGTTGGGTGGGTGTATGAGTCGAGTTGCCTTGACCCACAAGAACGTTTTGGTCCATTTGTTAATTGTTTTGCAAACAATTAATTTGCTTAAGATGATTACAGTGATTATATAGTCTTAGGAATAAATCAATTTGATGTTGTTGTATTCATAAGCAAGCTGTTCACATTAAACTCATTGTTTATACTATAGGCCTCATTGTTTATACACAGGAATGTTTGCTATTTGAGAGCCACATTTGCTATTTTGTTTAGGTTCTAAAGTTTATCTATTACACATTGAGCGAGGATGTGTATAATAGCTTCCAATAGCTGCTTACCTCTTAATTGGCTTCTCCTAGTCGACAAGTCAACTTAATTGATATGATCAACTTTTTTGTAGGACAATGGGCTTATATGATGCACAAAGTGGTACCAAGAAGAGGCAAACTAAACTCAAATAGGTCAATTCTATAGTGAGCACTTAATTTTTATTTGAATTTGCACCTTTACTTAACTTTATTAAGCTGATCATTGACTACCTCTTATAGTGTCCACGTCAGCCAGGAAGTACCGAATGTGGATATTATGTGTTGAAGTTCATGAAAGAAATAGTAGATAGAGGGCTTGAAATATTAGTCAATAACAACGTAAGCTGATTATTGACTACGTACCCCTTATATTTACCATTTGTTGCTTTGTAGTTTATATTATTGAAATAACTATCTATATATGAGTTTTTTATTAGTAAATTACCATTGTTGTTGCCTTGTATTTAATATAAATTAGTCAAGTAAATTACAAGTGTTTTACATAAAGGGTTTTTTGGGTCAAAACTGACAAGTTTAATTTGATGAAATTGGTTTTGTCTTAGGTTGGAGAAGGTAAAGAAGAATACACTGATGGTGATTTGGATGAAGTTCGTGAAGATTGGGCGCGCTATGTATCGAATTTTATTTATATGTAGGCCTGAAATGATATATTTGAACTTGTGTTAGTATTGGTATTGGACTTGTATTAGTATTGGTACTAATTGAATTTGGACTTGTTTTATGCTTTGTAGTTGTTAATTAACAACTTTTGTAAACTTTGTTGGTATTTAATGGATTTCGCTTTTAATGTTATTCGACAATTTGTTTTAGAAAACAACAGGTAAATTTATTAAAAATAAAAAAAATTAAAAATGCAGCTAATTTTATGACGTGCATTGCGCGTCATCTATTGCACGTCATAAAAATTTCATAGATGACACGCGGATGCGCGTCATCTAGTCATTTATGACTACCCCTTTCTTGACGCACATTGCCCGTCATCTTTTGCCCGTCATAAAATGCGCGTCATCTTTTGCGCGTCATAAACAGATGACGCGCGGATGCGCGTCATCTATCATTTATGACTACCCCTTCCTTGACACACATTTGCGCGTCATCTGACCCCAAAGATGACGCGCAATGCGCGTCATCTATTGTAGTTTCTCTAGTAGTGTCATTACTAAAAGGGTAACAATTTCCAACAGAAAATAAACACAAGCATAAAAAGACTTAGGTTTGGGTCAGTGTATTTAATATGTTTGAAAAACAGTCATGGGTTAGGATTACATGGTTTTAAGTGTGTGCGGTTAGTTTTGATGATTTAGAGATTAATAAAATATAGGTCATGCTCGGGTTGCACTATTAAACTCGTCAATCCAACACGATTGACACCTCTCTTACTGAAGGAACAACAAACTGAACACAATGAAAATACTCGAAACTAAAAACATCTAGGAACTCAGTTATGAGATTGCTAAAATCAGGTACATATATTAATATGCATCATGCATGTAATTTATTCTCCTATTATGAAAGATAGAGTGTGATGAACAGTAACATTCACAGATCACAACCGTTCATTTTCGTATCTACGGTGTTTATCCATGTGTACACTTGGTGAAGCATTGTGTACAAGCACATGATGCTCATTCAGATTATAAAGAGGGTTTTCACCTCATTTCTTCCTTGGACCGCCTCCCCTCTTCCTCTTTCGATCGCTTCTCTCAGCCGCTGCCGGTCGCCGCTCTCTGCCACCTCACGCCCTTCTTCCACCGTTGCGTCTAATCTCTTCGGTTATACCGGTTTGTCCGGCATGGTGGTGGGGGTGGTGGATGAGATGATGCTCATTCAGATTATAAAGAGGGTTTTTCACCTCATTTCTTCCTTGGACCGCCTCCCCTCTTCCTCTTTCGATCGCCGCTCTCAGCCGCTGCCGGTCGCCGCTCTCTGCCGCCTCACGCCCTTCTTCCACCGTTGCGTCTAATCTTTTCGGTTATACCAGTTTGTCCGGCATGGTGGTGGGGGTGGCGGATGAGACGGGCGTTTCTTGGGTGTGGCGGTGTGAGGGGAGGTTGGACATCCCGCGGGCCTCTATTTCGACCCTTGATTGGTGCTTTCCCCGATCGTTTGGAGGCTCCTATTGTGCCTCTGATCTTGGTCTCCAAGCTTCCCTTCTTGCCGGTGACAACCTTGGTGGTTGCATGTCGGCTCCAACCGGGTGTCAGCTTTCATATAGCTCTATTTTGGTTTGATATTGGGGTTTTCAAGTCTGATTGGACTTGGTGTTTGGATTGTCATTGTCGATGATGTTTTGGTATTTTCTGTGGGATATTGGGGTTTTCAGGTGTGTTTCGTGTTGGTGTTTGGGAGTATGGTTGTCGATGATGTTTTGGTCTTTTTTGGTGAGATATGGGGGTTTTTCAGACCTTAGTAGAGCTGTTGTTTGGATAGTGGCTGTTGATGATGTTATGATATTTACCTCATTATATGCGACTTTGTTACTCATATTGTCGATGATGTGGAGCTTTAGCTCCTCTGAGATGTTGGTATACACGCGTTATATGAAATTATCCCATCTATTAATAAGGCAACTAGATGAACAGTTGTTATACCGGTGAACAATGCGTAAAAGTTGTTTGTCCACGGACACTTTGTGAAACATTATGTACAAGTGATGACCCGTTCTTGTAATGATTCCATCTGCTGAAACTTTGCTATTGTTTGTTGCTTATGTCGATGATGATGAATGTGTATTCATCTGAGACTTTTATGATGTTGGGTTTTACCTCTTCTGGGACTGTTGGTTTGCAAGTTATAGTCAGGTCATACTTTGTTTGTTGTTGGTGATCTATTCCTGATGGGTTAGATTGTGGTTTGTTGGTGCTGATGATGATGGATTTTTGTCTGTCTGAGGCCTTTTCTTTATTTGTTTCGTGGTTGTGATGATACACCATAACCAACGTCGGTTGTCCTGGCTTGGCAACCGTTTACGGTGTGCAGCCGCAACCGTACATGGTTCTGAGCTGCGCTATACTGATATGTTGTGATTGTGACGACACAATCATTATTTTAACAACTGTTTAAGGCTCAGACTCCGTCCCTATGACGCGCAACGCGCGTCGGGGATCAAGCTCTAGTTATATTTTAATTTGCTCTATATGTTAACATATAAAATGTTAACATATAGAGCAAATTAAATGTTAACATTTAAAAATGCCACCATATACCCCTCCAGACCCTGCTCTTCAACGGGAGACACTGGGTATGTTTGTTTGTTTGTTTGTTTGTTAACATTTAAAACATTAAGCTATATAAAAGAATGTACGTATTTAAAAGTACCAATGAGTGTTTTTTAACAAACTAATACGTATATCTACTACTCGTGTGTATGTGTGATACTAGACATACATTGGTGTGTATAAACACGAGTTGACAATCGTATATGACATTGAGATAACAATAGTCGTCCCAAACTCGTTCTATATTACCATTACTATATTCTAAAAGAGACCATGCAAATAAATAAAATACAATAAAAATAAAAACACTTTTATTTCAGTGCATAACTTCATGGTCATACTTTTTATCCATGAGAAACTTTGGATTTGAATCAAATAAAAGGGTAAAAGCCAAAATTAACGCCCTTTATGACAAGGAAAACATACTTTTGCAAGTGGACAGCTCATTTGGTGAACATGAACGAATGGTTTCCTTTTGACTGCTTCAATGCCGTATAGAAAATTCTTAACTAGAAGTTGACATGTTGACATTGCATGTGTGTAAAGAACAAAAGTTGTGTTTTTTAGTTTAAAAAAACATCAAAAAAATCATATGTTAGAAGATAGATTATGTTTAATAACTAGTTAAAGATGGGCCAAGGAAAAGTGAATTCTTTTGATACGACTTGAATCATGAAGGACGTTAGGTTTCAAACTAAAGAGTTTAGGTGTGTTTTTAATTCTGTATTTTAAGAAAAATATTTTTTTTAGTATGAGTTCAAGCATGTTGGTTTGGGTTTTGTTGTTCTTCAAACAATTATTGAAGGTCTTATGTGTTTGAATACATTAAGAGAGGATTTAAATGTCTTTCGTTTTTTCTACCTTAAATAAGATTTATCACCGTGACTTGTATGCTTATATGGTTGAGTGGGGTGTAATTGAGACAAAACTAATGAAAGATTAAGAAACAAGATGAACACATAAACGATTCCACACGAATTGATTACTATCAGAAAAGTGATTACACGAATAACACAATCGAACAGATGATTATCAAAAATATATGTGATCAACGGCAATTAATCACACTTATAATCTCACCACTAACTAGCCGTTAACTTTCTGTTAATCACCTAACAACCATTAACTAACATCTCTCACAATTGACACAAATAGCCTTTATATTTCGAGCTTTATTACAATGACAACAAACATACAATCTAACACTTTAAGAAATGACAACATAAGTCCCTGTGCTTATATCTTGAGCATAACTTCTCACAAACTCCACATTTGTACTAAGACTAAGCAACATTCCACTTATCACAACAAAAATGAAACTTTACTCCTCCAACAGATTTTGTCATCATATCAGCAGGGTTATTATGAGTATCAATATACTCAACACTTAACTGCTTTGACTTTACAACATCCCTTATGAAATGCAATCGAACATCCAGGTGCTTAGTCCTTTCATGATAAACCGGATTCTTAGCAAGTTGTAAAGCACTCATATTATCACACCATATCATTGCCTCCTGAACATCAACACCTAGCTCAGTTATAAATCCCTTTAACCACAATGCTTCCTTAGCTGCTTATGAGTGCAATGTACTCCGATTCAGTTGATGACAATGCTACTACACGCTGCAAGAAGACTTCCAACTCACTAAACCACCATGAACTGTGAAACCATAGCCAGTCACAGACCTTCCTGAATCCCAATCTTTTGCATAATCAACATCAACAAACCCAGTCACTACATGTTTAGTCTCATCTGTCCCACCAAACACTAACCCCACATCACTAGTACCCTTTAGATATCTAAGTATCCATTTCACTCCTTCCCAATGCTTAAATCCAGGAGCACTTAGATACCTACTCACTAGACTGACTGCATATCCCAAGTCAGGTCTAGTGCAAACCATCATGTACATTAAACTACCCACTGTATTAGCATTAGCATAGGGAATATGTGATATCTTGGCTTGTTCCTCTTCTGTACATGGACTACTCTGCTAGATAACTTGAAATGTGCTGCCAGAGGAGTACTCACATGTTTACACTTATCCATAGAGTAACTACTAAATACTTTCTTGAAGTAACTTGACTGCCTGAGTTTCAATATACCAGCAGCTCTATCTCTTTCAATCTCCATACCTAATATCTTCCTTGCAGCCCCTAAATCTTTCATATCAAACTCTTCACTCAGAATTGATTTAGTAGCTTCTACATCTGACTTTGACTTGCTTGCTATTAACATATCATCTACATACAACAAAAGATATATGTAACCACTAGCTGCAACTTCTTTGTAATACACACATGGGTCATAGCTACTTTTATTGAACCCTTTAGAAACAATAAAGTCATTGAACCTCATATTCCATTGCCTAGGAGACTGCTTTAGGCCATACAATGACCTTTTCAACAAACACACCTTGTCCTCCTGACCTTTAACCTCAAAACCAATGGGCTGCTTCATATAGATCACCTCTTCAAGCCTTCCATTCAAAAAGCAGTCTTTACATCCATTTGCTCCAACTCCAAATTATGAATAGCTACAAGGTTTAAGACCACTCTAATGGATGAGTGTTTGACCACAGGAGAAAATATCTCTGTGTAATTAACACCAGCCTTTTGAGTGAAACCCTTAGCTACAAACCTTGCTTTGTACCTAGGTGGATCATTTTCAGTTAACCCATCCTTCAGCTTATATAACCATTTCCAACTCACCAATTTCTTATCTTTGGCTTGTCTACAATCTCCCATGTGTTGTTCTCATACAGAGAGTTCATCTCCTCTTTCATTGCTTGCAGCCATTTATCCTTATCAACAGAACTCAAGGCTTCTTTATATGATAAGGATCACAACTGTCTTCCATGGCAGCAGCATTAAACACATAAGCAGTTACCTCCTCATTTGTAACAAGTGTCACATCATCACTTGTTCTAAACCTTAAAGGAGGTACTATGGTTCTTCTAGTTCTCCATTGTGCAATAGACCTGTCCTGACCCACAGTATCTCTACCTGATGACACAGGTGGTTCACCATTCCTTCTACTTTCAGTACTAGAGTTATTGCTGGTTTTACTACTCTGCACATCACCTTGATCATCCAGCTCCACCTCAATCTGAACACCCTTGTCATGATCATCTTCAACAACACCAGATCTTTTAAGCAAATCCTTGTACAATAGATCCTCTCTAAACACAACATTCCTACTTGTTACAACTTTGGGTGACTTATCATCCATTCTCTACAGCCTATATCCCTTTACACCACCTGTGTAACCAAGGACAACACACTTTATTGCCCTGGGCTCTAGTTTACCTTCATTAACATGTGCATATGCTAATGACCCAAACACCTTTAATCTGCTATAATCCCCTGGCTCACCTGACCACAGTTCAAGTGGGGTCTTCATCTGAATTGCAGATGAAGGTGACATATTAACTAGCAATGCTGCTGTACTCACTGCCTCAGCCTAGAACTGCTTTGGCATTCCTGAATCAATCAACAAGCATCTCACCTTGTTCAACAAGGTTTGGTTCATTCTTTCTGCAAGACCATTTTGCTGTGGGGTGTATGCCACAGTCAAATGCCTCTTTATTCCATGCTTTCTACAGTAATCATTGAACATGTGATTACAAAACTCCAGGCCATTGTCTGTTCTTAGTGTTTTAACCCTCCTTTCAAACTGGGTCTCAACAAGCACTTTCCATTCTTTGAACTTCTCAAAGGCCTCACTTTTGTGCTTCAACATGTACACCCACACTCTTTTTGTGTGATCATCTACTAAGGACAAGAAGTACCTGGCCCCACCAAGAGATTCAGTTCTTGCCGGGCCCCAAAGATCAGCATGTATATAGTCTAACTTACACTTTGTAGTATGCACACCCTTTGTGAACTTGACCTTGTGTGTCTTACCCAAAATGCAGTTCTCACAAAAACCAGTGTCACAACTACTTAGCTCCTTCAATAGCCCTGTCTATGAAGCTCTCTCATGCCTTGAACACTTATGTGACCCAATCTCCGATGCCACACCCTAGCTAAGTTGTTACCTTGGTCTTCACTTACATCTGCTACATTCTTTCTAACATGACCATTAACTACATAGGTCATGTTATTCTTTCTAGTTCCAGTCAATATCACCATTGACCCCTTTATTACCCTGACATTGCCACTTCTTAGATTAACCACATAACCCTCACTTTCTAGAGTACCCAGAGAGACTAAATTCCTTTTTAGTTTAGGAATATATCTAACATTCCTTAACCTGAAATCAGTCCCATTATCCAAGTTCAATGTTATAGAACCAATACCTTCGATGATACAAGGTCTGTCATCACCAAGCTGCACACCGCCTTGTACCTTCATTTCAAGTTCATCAAACACCTCCTTGTTGGGTGTTATGTGGTAGGAGCATCCGGAGTCCAAGATCTACTCATCACTACTGCATGAGTGTGTCACCATCAACACATCAGCACTATCATAGCCATCTGACCCTGTCTCTGATGACTGGCCTGAGAACTTTGATTGACCTCCATCAAAGTTCTTCTTCTTGAACCTTTCTGGACAATCTTTCTTGAAGTGTTTATCAAACACCTCCTTGTTGGGTGTTATGTGGTAGGAGCATCCGGAGTCCAAGATCCACTCATCACTACTGCATGAGTGTGTCACCATCAACACATCAGCACTATCATAGCCATCTGACCCTGTCTCTGATGACTGGCCTGAGAACTTTGATTGACCTCCATCAAAGTTCTTCTTCTTGAACCTTTCTGGACAATCTTTCTTGAAGTGTTTATCAGATTTACAAACATAGCATCTCCTCTTCCCTTTAGACTTTTATCTTGCAGATTGTTTCCCTTGTTGTTCCTGAATTCACTTCTTCCCCGAACAACCAGACCATCTGCAGTATCATTTCTGTACTCACTTTTCTTGTGCAATTCCTTTGAGTTCATGGATGTAACTACCTCCTCCATGGTTAAACTTTCTCTACCAAACATCAATGTATCCATAAAATGCTCATAGGAGCTTGGTAATGAAGATAAGAACATGATTGCCCTATCTTCTGTCACACCCTCAACTTCCGGGTCTGGAATTTATCACGAAAGGGTGAGCAAACAGGATCGAACACAGTAGTTACACATGAGATGCAGTTATCTATATGATAAGTTTTAGAAAATCAATCCATTATTATTCAGAGCATTAGATATTATATGCAAAGGAAATAAATATATAGATTGTTTTCTTGACAATACGTCTAATCATGTCTTATCAATAACTAATATGTATCTTGAGCTCTTATATGATCCTACGTGCATGTCCATAAGCTCCTAGTAGATACCTGAGAATACATGTAAAATCAAGTGTCAACACAGGGTTAGTGAGTTCGTAGGTAAGTAAAACATAATGATAAATCATCAGCTATCATCAATTAGGATTTACTGTAAAAGTGTGAGTTTAATTTACTCACCGGTATATGAATAGCCTGTCGGAACCCTTTTTAATAAGGTGAACCCGCTATCCCACATACCCACTATGTACAAGCCCAACAAATCCTTCACATAGGATTTGCCCAAGTATCATAGTTTAATATCCTTTTCATGTGTATATTATGTTATTTATAATAATTCAAATCAGAGGGCGCGAATCCTCTCTTTACATTTATCCTCATATGGGTTGTAAGTGGAACTATAATGGCAAACTTTATATAGCGCACATCTGCCTTCTCACACCAGAACAGTCATCCCGAATGACAGCAAGATCTTTGTGCATCTTGGTATGGACCACATGTCCAAACCTTTGTGAGGGTCAGTCACTCCCCGATAGTACTATCCAAAAGATCCCTGCCTTGTTAATAGTCCAGTTTACCGAGAAGGATTTTCATTATAACCATATGTAATCATAAATATGATTCAATTATTATTTAACATAATACACAAAATAATTTGTAATTTCAATTACAACATGTATCCTTCCCCAAAATATTTAAATGATTTAAAAAGAGGAACAGTTAAGTATGAACTCACCTCAGTCCTTGTGTGGTGTTGACAAGCTAGTAAATTCCTCCTAAGGAATTATAATTCACATAAGCAAACAAATACAAATCCATAACCTAAATAAGTTAGATCTTGAACCTGGCATTCAATTGATCTAAGGTTTGGTTTTTGGGGATTTGTTATAAACATATAACTAATCATTTAATTATCTTTGTTAATTCTTTAGTAATTAAAGATTTATATTTCATAAAATTTGATTAGTTTAATAATGATTTTAACATATCATTATATTCTAAATAAATTGTAAACATTATTTAACTTTGTAAGTTTATATTTAATTTTGTAAGATTTTATAAATATTTAAATTTATAAAATCTAATTTGTATTTATCTTATCAAGATAATTCATAATTAATATTATGACGTTCATTAATAATTTGATGATTTAAATTATTATTTAAAATCCATTTTTATAAAATACCCATTTAGAACATTTTGTAATAATTATAAAATAATAAATAAATAAGGTTTTTAAAGAAATAAATTTCCAGAAAATAATTATATAACTTCTAAAATAAACAAAGTTTATAAAAATTATTTTTATAATTTTTAGTAATATTTATGTATTTTTTAAAAGCTCAAAAAGGCTATTAAAAAATATATGTTGGGGGCCGGGTTCGAACCCGTGACCTCCATCCCATAATCCCATACACAAACCAGTGAACCAAAGGCATACAGCCGCACTAGAACTCGGTCCGAATTCCTTTTAACTCATTCCAGCCGAACACCCCCAAATCATATAAACCCTAGCTTCGACCCGAATCAAATTGAAGCCCAAAATTCGAATGATCACTGCAATAGACATGGGGCTTTTGTTCCCCATGTCAAATCGAGTGTGTTCATGTATTAAATTACCTATTTGGAAGATGAATTGATGCTGGACCATTGAAGAACAGTCGCGACGGTCATGAGATCGGTTTGATACCTAAACATTGTTGTTAATCAAATTAACTTTGAGGTTAGCTTCGAATGAGGTTCTTAATGCAAAGCCCTCTATCAATTTCATGTATGGAAGCTCTAAGCATGGATCCCTATTAAGTTGCAGGTCACGACCGAAGATGGGGATTGCAGTCGATGTATGTATTTGTTTCAGATGCAATTGGACTCGAAGGAAGGTTATAAACGATTAAAAGTTCATTAGTGCGAAGTTAGTTTGATTATTTAAGTGTTTTAGTGCGATTTGTAGTGGTTGGTCGGCCGAAAAGAAGGTAAATTGGGTTTGGTTGTAAACGCACTCAAATTATCAAATTGAGGTGGGTCTCAGATTCGAATCTCCCACTAGAAGGTGTCGGGACGATTTAATCGAGTTGAAATTGAGTGATTTGGCTGTGGTGGCTCGCCGGAGCATCGCAGGAGAGGTGGCCGGAGGGGGATCGACGGGAACAGTGGGCCGGGGGGTTGGGTTTTAGAAATTGCACAAATAGTCCCTGTAGTTTACTAGGTTTAATATTTTATGTAAAAACTTTGTTTTAAAGTTTCAAAATTTACACAATTTCCCCCTGGACTTATTAAATCTAAGTTTAATAATTTTATAAATTATTATTATTAATAACAATATTATTATTATCATTATTATTATTATTATTATTATTTATAAAATTAATAAAAATAATTTAAAAATCACATAAATACTTTATGAAATAAATCACGAATTTTTTTTTCGGGTTGTCACATCATCCCCCTGTTAGAGGAATTTTCGTCCGGAAATTAAGATGTACTGGCAACATTCTTGAACAGGTTAGGATACCTGCGCATCATTTAGTACTCTCGTTCCCAAGTGAACTCAGGACCACGTCGGGAGTTCCACCGAACTCTGCCAATCGGAATTTTTCTATGCTTAAGTTGTTTAACTTATCGATCCATAATTCCCAGAATATAATCTCGTGGTAAGGTGATGTCTACAAATTAGGATAAGACCAACAATGATAAGAAAGGTTATCCGTTGGAATTTAAGAATCCCAAACGTCACCATATGAAACGATCTTAACGCATATCTTGTGAATATGTATTCTCCTTTGACCAACCATCGGTCTAAAATAATACGCTATGCGAAGATCTTGGAATGACAATAGTTAAGAATATTATTACGGTATACCACAGAAAATGAATCCATCATTTAGAATAACGATCGATGTTTTAACATCATACCACGGTATACAAATATTTGAAACAGATACAGATTAATTCCTCGACGTTGTGAGATAATGGTCGAATTGAGTTTTTAGTCAATCGGTCTATAATACGTCAATTATCATCATGACCTCTAAGATAAGAAGCATTTTAGTTGAAAGGAAAGTTAAACAGGAGATCCATAGGATCACGAAGATTAGGTCTTGTCACTTGTGAAGATAAGACACGTGGACACATACCAAGTTACGTCTTTTCCTTTAGACCAAACCCATGTCTACAAGTTACGAAGGTTTATGAAACTTTATATCCACATCGCAATGAGGATAATAACGAGTCTTGTTGTTTAAATCCAAGATAGAATTTTAATGATTTTTCAAGCTTAAGGATTCAAAAGCGATTCAAAAAGTGACTCGAACAATAGGAAAAGTATTTGTAAACATGTTTTGCAAGGTACCAATATCTAAGTAAGTTTACTTACGCAGTTTAACAAACCATAAGCACAGCTGAGAACATTTGTATGACTTAGAAAGTCATGAACATAAGTTGATAATATCTTCAGCAGAGAGATTGTTTAGGAAGGCTACCATCGCACAATCACGTTTTGATGATAGCTCAAAATGAAAGTCGATAGATAAGGAATAAATCATTCCATATAGCTAGGTCAAAACATGAGGATAAAGGGAGAGAAATCAATTTAAGAATTTAAGTGCTCCAAGCTTAGAATAAAATCAACCTAAAACGATCGGGTCTCCTTTCAGGTTCAGAGATCATGCTTTGGCTTGATAGGTCGGATCACCAACATTGATTCACTCTTTAAGTTATTTCATGCTTTTCGTCACTTGATTACAACCATGGTAAGTTGAAGATCAAGAAATGAGATTTGTAGTCAAGGTATGGTTTTCATGTCCATCTTGATGATTGAATTTCATAATAACAAGAAAACAATCGAAGATTGTCATTTGTCACCAAAGTACGGATTTCAATCCTATTTCGGTGAGAACATGTCATTTGTGAAATGTAAGTTCCAATGAGAATAGTTGAAGTCAATCCTTAAGATAAGGAAATCACCCTAATCCAGAGGACGAAATTTCACAAAACAAACAATTGGAAACCATTTATTGAAACGAATAGAGATTCATCAAAGTAAGGACACAACATAATTTCAGAGTCCTCTTTTAGAGACACAACAAGTGATTCATCGGATAAACACTTCCTTAAATTAGATACGTGAAAAACATTGTGCACACCACCAAGTTCAGTAGGTAGATTTAATTCATAGGCTACTGGGCCGATCCTTCTAACAATTTCAAAAGACCCCACGTAGCGAGGGTTCAATTTCCCTCATTTCCCAAAGCGTATAACTCCCTTCCAGGGAGATACCTTTAGCAAAACTTTATCTCCTTCCTGAAATTCAAGTGGCTTGCGGTGTTTATCAGCGTAGCTTTTCTGGCGATCCCTGGCAGTAGCCATGCGTTCTCTTATCTAGACAATTTTCTCATGAGTTTCAAAGATCAGTTCTGGGCCAGTAAGTTGACTATCTCCAACTTCTGCCCAGCAAAGCGGTGATCTACATTTACGTCAATATAAGGCCTCGAATGGTGCCGCCTTGATGCTCGAATGATAGCTATTATTATATGAGAACTCTACCAAAGGTAGATGACCTTCCTAGTTCTTTCTAAAATCAATAACACAAGCCCTAAGCATATCTTCAAGAGTCTGTATGGTTCTTTCACTTTACCATCAGTCTTAGGGTGATAGGATAGGCTGTGCTCATATCTAGACGAGTGCCTAGAGCTTTTTGAAGTTTATCCCAAAGATAGATGTAAATCGTGTGTCACGATTAGAGATGATAGACACTGGCATTCCGTGTCTAGAGATAATTTCTAAGCAACTAGGGTTAATGCTAAGTTAAAGAATAATTCCAGAAGAATCAAAACTATTATCAGCCCTGGTATCGAATAGATGTGTAGCTACCGATGATAAGGTATGTGCATGTAACAACATTTGGTCTTGTCGAATATGGCTTGCTTCAGTCATAAATGTATGACCGTGTGATGTATCACCTTGATTTATATGACCTTTATTTCCATAATTTAACTATTCTTACTTTCTAGTTATAGCCATTTCCTAATTCTGATTATTTCTAACTTGTCTTGGGGTCCTAATCAACCTAGGGCACACTGATGTTAATGGTCGGAACTCCAACCTTCTTAATGTACCCGTTTAACGCATGTTAGCTTAATCGTATCAACATAGCTAGGTTCACAACATTGGCATTAAAGCAAATCATCTAAACCATCAGAGAGGCTTATTCTACTACTCACTAGATTTTTTTTCCAGTGTCCTTAATTCTATTTGGTCTAATGTCATAAGGTATGACATCAGTTTTATCAATTCATGAAGTTTGTCAATATAAAGAGCACGACTTAACCCTACCATTGCATGATTTTAGAATTACAATTCTAACTTTTACATTTCATTCCTTAGGTAATAGTAACCCTATTTATAAACATCACCGGTATACTAAGAATGTGCTTAAACCGGTTACACGACATCCTAATTTTCCTTAGCATTATCCCAAAGAATAATGTAATGTATGTATAGTGAGTATCATCACTCTTCTATATTTCCTGTAGTCCACTTTCATTCTAAGCATTCAATCAGTTCCTCAGTTACTGAAATGCTAAGTGGAGGAATGTCTCTTAAAGGATAAAATTAATGTCATGATTGAAAATACTATGAAAGCTCTATGTAGGACAGGACTTAAGTAATAGCAAGTAAACTACAAGCACATAAGCACAATATGTCTAATGATAGCTGCCTATCCTTCATACTTTCAGGATTTCAGGTATAACCATGTTAGGGCAAGTACTAGGGAAACAAGTCTCTCTTTAGGTTAGGACAAGTGTAGCATAGATTACCAAATGGAACATGTCAAGGTAATTTGACCCATTTGCTTTATAGACTTGTGTATGACTGTAAGGCCCTCCTTTCCAGGGGGACCTCACAGTTGGTCATTCACAGCAAAACATTGATTTAAAGCAATCATTTACTCATATATGTATAAATATATATTGCAGCGGAAAATACTGTAGTTTCAGTTCATTAGAATTAAATATATAAACATTGTATTTAATCTTCAAAACTATTTAAAAGTCCTCTTAAGCTTTTCTCCATCAGGGATGCCAGTCTTCTAGTGCCAAGAAGCTTCAGTCCCATGCTTCTATCCCATAGCTCTAACTCTCACCTGTCAACTGATATGCATACAAAAGTCAGCTTCGCTGAGTGAATTCTAGGATTACTTTGCTAAATAACTTTTATAAAAGATATTAGCTTTATCAGTTGAAAATAATCATTGTCTATCAAATATCAATACACACAGGCTATCGCTTTATCAATACTTTATCATTTCTTGTTATTTATTACTCTTCTTTATCCGTCAATTCTCTGTCACTATCGGTGCCTAGGCTCGCCTAGGACTTTACCGACATGCCAATTAAGGACTTACTGTCCTACCCGATCAGGCCATTATTGTCATGCCAATTCAGGACTTACTGACCTGCCTTTTCAAGCATACTTTATCACTTTATCACTGGTGAGGGCACAACGAATGCAACCCTCCTTTATCAATTTGCTTGCAAGGCTTTACTTTATCACTTTATCAAGGTACACGTTATGGGCCCAATAACAATTCTTTAAGTTTCACTTATATCTTTAGTTTCACATACACTTAACACATAATAAGAAGCAAACTCTTAGTCTAAGCATTCACATTTCATCAATCATGAGAGATAACTAGATAACTGACCCTCCGCGGGACAGCGGGGGTTCGGGGGCGGCAGCCCCTGATAGCGGGGTTCTAGGGGCGGCAACCCCTAGTGGGGTCCAAGGGGCAACGCCCCTGGCTGGGGCTGGGCTGCCAGGTCAGCGCGCCCGAAAATTATTTTGAACTATTTAAATGGCACATTTTACTTTAGAAAATTTTATTTTCTTGATAAAAGGTCTTAAAAACCGTTCTCATAAAAGTATGAATTTTAGTATGCATATCACCCCAAAACATTGAAAACGGGTAAAGGAGGGGTCTAGAACTCACCTGAACTTGTCCAATAGCTTAAATTCTAAGTCTCTTAAGCTATAGCCTGAATACTCTAGCTGCACGAAAGTTAATATGCAAAAACGTCATTTTCTTCATAGTTTCGCCCACAGTTTCGCTGGTAGTTTCGCTGCCAGTTTCGCTGGCAGTTTCGCTACCAGTTTCACTGGGCAGCACTTCTGTCAGTTTCGCTAGACAGATTCGCTGGCATGAGCGCCCAACTGTCGTTGGAATTTCCTAGTTTCGCAATGTCTAAGGTCAGCCTAAGTACTTAGCGAAGCTATCAGCGAAACTGTAGTTTCGCTAGGATTCTCCTAGTTTCGCTGGATAAATGCACAGTTTCGCTGGATAATACTTAAATTCGCTGGATCGGGGCCCAGTTTTGCTGGATGAATAAAAACTAAGAACCAGCCCGTTTTTAACCTAAAATCTTAACTTTTTACGTCCAAATCCTTGGTTTACCTTCCATGAAACCAGATCTAGCCTTTTTACACGTTTCATACGTAAAAATTTGACCTTTATGTGTTTCTTTGAACTTTTCAAAACCCCAAAACCCTAGAATCCGGGTTTGATCTACAGAAGGCCTTAGAGGTCGATTCTTACCTTGTTTTGTTGCTCTTTCCTTGTGTTTTGCTGCTCCAATCACCCAGCTCTCCAATCCTTTAACCCTTCAAACTCCAAATCTTGATTTTCTTCACTTTCTCTCTCTACTTTCTCTCTCTACGAATTTGGTGGCTAGGGTTGCATGGTGATGGAATGGAACTGATTATGTATGTTTAAGGGCTGATTAGGGCCCTTAAACCCATCAAGCCTAGCCCATTAAGGCTAATTTGATCCATAGCCCACTAATTTACCCCATTATTTCTTAAATTAACCCTTAAAAGCCCATTATTATTAAATGGCTTGTTTCGGGAAGTTTCGGGGCGTTACAATGACCGCAGGAACTTCACGTGCAACAATAGCAGCAATCTTACGACCAGAGTTTCTAGACCGTGAACGGATTTGACGAGAAGCCATTCTGAAAGATAATTAAGAATTTTCCTAGAAATTGGGTAATATGAGCTATTCAACATGAAAACGACAATCGAGAATTTGGCATAATAGCAATGAGATGTTCCAGGTGTAATCGTTTGATTCGTAAATCAAAGCGAGTACGTTGACTAATCAAAGTATTAGGTCAATCACAACTTTGTTGAAGACATGCGTACCTATAAGCAGATACTCATTCCGAGAGTTCCCAGGTAAGGTAGACAGATCCATCGGTTGATTTGGATTTATACGAATACCTTGCCTAGACAGAACACCTCGAGATACAGGCATCACGCTCTTCCAGCATTACATGTTTCAAGTTGTAAGACACAGACTTTGATGAATTTGAAAACCACGAATAACGATTCAAAGCTCATTTTGAAAACCATTTGATTTAGGCACGATGATAAGTGTGGATCCCACATGTCGTTGAGAATAAGTTTAGGAATTATCGGGAAGAGTCAAATAGTCAAAGTTAAGTTTAGGAAAAAACTATCTAAGTTTAAGCATATACTTCTTAATCCTATTCGATCTCTAACTAAGGCAATTTACTTTGTGCAACTATTGTGTGTGGCTATAGGCTAGATGCAATTCCTAACTAATTATAACCAATGGCTCTGATACCAATCTGTCACACCCTCAAATTCCGGGTCTGGAATTTATCACGGAGGGGTGAGCAAACAGGATCGAACACAGTAGTTACACATGAGATGCAGTTATCTATATGATAAGTTTTAGAAAATCAATCCATTATTATTCAGAGCATTAGATATTATACGCAGCGGAAATAAATATATAGATTGTTTTCTTGACAATACGTCTAATCATGTCTTATCAATAAACAATATGTATCTTGAGCTCTTATATGATTCTACGTGCATGTCCATAAGCTCCTAGTAGATACCTAAGAATACATGTAAAATCAAGTGTCAACACAGGGTTGGTGAGTTCATAGGTAAGTAAAACATAATGATAAATCATCAACTATCATCAATTAGGATTTACTGTAAAAGTGTGAGTTTAATTTACTCACCGGTATATGAATAGCCTGTCGGAACCCTTTTTAATAAGGTGAACCCGCTATCCCACATACCCACTATGTACAAGCCCAACAAATCCTTCACATAGGATTTGCCCATGTATCATAGTTTAATATCCTTTTCATGTGTATATTATGTTATTTATAATAATTCAAATCAGAGGGCGTGAATCCTCTCTTTACATTTATCCTCATATGGGTTGTAAGTGGAACTATAATGGCAAACTTTATATAGCGCACATCTGCCTTCTCACACCAGAACAGTCATCCCGAATGACAGCAAGATCTTTGTGCATCTTGGTATGGACCACATGTCCAAACCTTTGTGGGGGTCAGTCACTCCCCGATAGTACTATCCAAAAGATCCCTGCCTTGTTAATAGTCCAGTTTACCGAGAAGGATTTTCATTATAACCATATGTAATCATAAATATGATTCAATTATTATTTAACATAATACACAAAATAATTTGTAATTTCAATTACAACGTGTATCCTTCTCCAAAATATTTAAATGATTTAAAAAGGGGAACAGTTAAGTATGAACTCACCTCAGTCCTTGTGTGGTGTTGACAAGCTAGTAAATTCCTCCTAAGGAATTATAATTCACATAAGCAAACAAACACAAATCCATAACCTAAATAAGTTAGATCTTGAACCTGACATTCGATTGATCTAAGGTTTGGTTTTCGGGGATTTGTTATAAACATATAACTAATCATTCAAATATCTTTGTTAAATCTTTAGTAATTAAAGATTTATATTTCATAAAATTTGATTAGTTTAATAATGATTTTAAAAGATCATTATATTCTAAATAAATTGTAAATATTATTTAACTTTGTAAGTTTATATTTAATTTTGTAAGATTTTATAAATATTTAAATTTATAAAATCTAATTTGTATTTATCTTATCAAGATAATTTATAATTAATATTATGACGTTCATTAATAATTTGATGATTTAAATTATTATTTAAAATCCATTTTTAAAAAAATACCCATTTACAACATTTTGTAATAATTATAAAATAATAAATAAATAAGGTTTTTTAAAGAAATAATTTTCTAGAAAATAATTATATAACTTCTAAAATAAACAAAGTTTATAAAAATTATTTTTATAATTTTTAGTAATTTTTCTGTATTTTTTAAAAGCTCAAAAAGGCTATTAAAAATATATGTTGGGGGCCGGGTTCGAACCCGTGACCTCCATCCCATAATCCCATACACAAACCAGTGAACCAAAGGCATACAGCCGCACTAGAACTCGGTCCGAGTTCCTTTTAACTCATTCCAGCCGAACACCCCCAAATCATATAAACCCTAGCTTCGACCCGAATCAAATTGAAGCCCAAAATTCGAATGATCACTGCAATCGACATGGGGCTTTTGTTCCCCATGTCAAATCGAATGTGTTCATGTATTAAATTACCTATTTGGAAGACGAATTGATGCTGGACCATTGAAGAACAGTCGCAACAGTCATGAGATCGGTTTGATACCCAAACATTGTTGTTAATCAAATTAACTTTGAGGTTAGCTTCGAATGAGGTTCTTAATGCAAAGCCCTCTATCAATTTCGTGTTTGGAAGCTCTAAGCATGGATCCCCATTAAGTTGCAGGTCGCGACCGAAGATGGGGATTGCAGTCGATGTATGTATTTGTTTCAGATGCAATTGGACTCGAAGGAAGGTTATAAACGATTAAAAGTTTATTAGTGCGAAGTTAGTTTGATTATTTAAGTGTTTTAGTGCGATTTGTAGTGGTTGGTCAGCCGAAAAAGAAGGAAAAGTGGGTTTGGTTGTAAACGCACTCAAATTATCAAATTGAGGTGGGTCTCAGATTCGAATCTCCCACTAGAAGGTGTCGGGATGATTTAATCGAGTTGAAATTGAGTGATTTGGCTGTGGTGGCTCGCCGGAGCATCGCCGAAGAGGTGGCCAGAGGGGGATCGACGGGAACAGTGGGCCGGGGGGTTGGGTTTTAGAAATTGCACAAATAGTCCCTGTAGTTTACTAGGTTTAATATTTTATGTAAAAACTTTGTTTTAAAGTTTTAAAATTTACACAATTTCCCCCTGGACTTATTAAATCTAAGTTTAATAATTTTTATAAATTATTATTATTAATAACAGTATTATTATTATCATTATTATTATTATTATTTATAAAATTAATAAAAATAATATAAAAATCACATAAATACTTTATGAAATAAATCACGAACTTTTTTTTTTCGGGTTGTCACATCTTCATCTTCTATTACCACATCTATATTCTCCAAATCAAGCACAATCTTGTTAAAATCATCTATATTTGACTCCAAAGTCTTACCAGATTACATTTGGAAAGTGTATAATCGTTTCTTGAGATAGAGTCTGTTGGCCAATGACTTTGTCATATACAGACTCTCCAGTTTAGCCCATAGACCAGCTGCAGTTATTTCTTTAGAGACTTCTCTCAAAACTCTATCACCCAAACTAAGCATGATTGCACTGTGAGCTTTCTCCATCGTGTTCTTCCACTTCGTCTCCAACTCCAATTTTCTATCCGGAGGGGTATTTGCTGGTATCACTACGTCTTCCCCTTTCAGGGCATCAACCACGCCCTGGTGAACAAGTAATGCTTGCATCTTTACCCTCCATAAACCAAAATCGTTTTTACCATCGAATTTCTCCAAATCGAACTTGGTATTCATCTTTCTTTCACTGATTGATCAATTAGCGATGATCAGCGGATCACAATCTATTACGCGTTGCGTGAATCAATCAAAGATCTACGATGATCTGCGGATTACAATTAATCAATCTGAATAATCAAATCAAGAGCCTCGCTCTGATACCAATTGAAAGATTAAGAAACAAGATGAACACATATACGATTCCACACGACTTGATTACTATCAAAAAAGTGATTACACGAATAACACAATTGAATAGATGATTATCAAAAATATATGTGATCAACAGCAATTAATCACACTTATAATCTCACCACTAATTAGCCGTTAACTTTCTGTTAATCAGCCTAACAACCATTAACTAACATCTCTCACAATTGACACAAATAGCCCTTATATTTCGAGCTTTATTACAATGACAACAAACATACAATCTAACACTTTAAGAAATGACAACATAAGTCCCTGTGCTTATATCTTGAGCACAACTTCTCACAACTAAGGCAAACGTCTCATGTTTGTATACATGATTATTAATTTATTTTAGCTATGTGCCTATCTCATTAGTCATTATGATACATGTGTTTTATTGTTTTATGAAAAAATTACATGGATCATCCAAGGTTTGCTCGAAATTTTATCTTTTGTATCAGGTATTGAAAAATTACAGGTTTAGTCATAAGATTTGAAAAAACGTAACGCGTTTCGTCCCTACGTATAACAGCTGTTAATTTATTCTACGTCTAAAAACCGTTAATTTATTCCGTTAAGTAGCTGTAAATTGACTGTTATACCCTTCTTCCTCATTTTATTTTTCAAACCAACTCATCTCAATCACCATTACAACAACACCACTAATCCACCATCACTCCTTGTCACAACCACCACACACCACCATTCCACCATCACAACAACACCACTAATCCACCATCACTCCTTGTCACAACCACCACACACAACCATTCCACCACCACCACTCCTTGCCACCACCACCATACACCCCCGTCTTTACCACACCACACACCCCCATTTCCACCATCGCTCCACCACACCACCAGCGTTGAACACATCTCCACCATACCACCGGCAGCGAACGAAGCCTACCAAGATTGAGTGACGCCATCGCCGCCGTCACCAGAGATAGGTTGTAAGATGGATACATGGAGTTGTGTTTGGTGATGGTGGTGGTGTAGTGGAACGGTGGTGGAGATGTGCGTGTGCGGTGGTGGTGGCGAGGAGGGGTGGTGATGTATGGTGTTTGTGACAAGGAGTGGTGGTGGTTAAGATGAGTTGATCTGAAAGAAAATGAGGAAGATAAAGGGTAAAATAGTTAATATACAGCTACTTAACATAACAAATTAATAGCTGTTAGACCAAGGAAGAAACGTGTTATGTTTTTTCAAACCTTCAAACAAAACCTGTAAATTTTTAATCACAAGAACAAAAGATGAAATTTAACCAAAAATCTCAGGCACGATCTGTGTAATTTACTCTTGTTTTATAACCATACTAGCTTAAGTAAACCCTGTATTACATGGGCTGAATAAGTAAAATATTAAATATAATAAAATTTTATTAAGTATAAAACTATATTAAAGTTATGATTGAAATCATATATTAGTATAAAAACTATATAAGTAATCAAATAATGATATCAACTTTTAAAATTTTATTTTTAACATTTTTAGTCAAAAAAATTAAACACGTTTCATAACAAACTGTATTAATTAAATATCTTATTTTTAAAATTTTCTTATTATAACTCCTGATTTTAATTATTTTTTGCTTATAAAAATTACTTTTTAAAAAACATCAATTTTAAAATATTTTGTATTGTTAAAAAAATTTGATGTTTTAGAAAATTTTCTAATTTTAAAAAAAATTACTTTTATAAAAAACATTAATAGGAAGATATCTTTCTTAATTTACTAAAAAATACACTTTAATATAAATAAGAGTTAAATACTATTATTAATAATTAAGGTAATCTATAATATCTTATAAAAAATGTTTTATTGCCACTTGTCATTCTCTTAATCTATGTTTTTACCACTTGTCCTTCTTCTAGACATCTACACATTAATTTTCCATCCAAAAGGGTATTGTAGTAATTTAAACACTCATATAAATTTCTCTCTTTTATCAAAATGAATTTTAATAATTGCTACATTTCTCTCTCTTCTCTAAATTTTTTTAAAATCAAACCATCTTTTCAAAAAATAGATTTACTAAGGAAATTAAAAAATCACATCATTTGATTATAACCGAAACAGTAAAACAACAAAAAAAGTTATATAATATGTAATTTTCTAAAACAATAGACCTTTTTTAAATAACATATTTTTAATCATTTTGTTTTAAAAAATTATAAAAAATGTAATTTTTAAAAAAAATATTGTTACTAAAACAACCAGAATAATTACAAACCAAAGTTTTTAAAAAACTGAATTTATATGAAAAATTTATAAAAGATCTTAAAACGAATGTTTAAAAATAAACTATTTAGATAAAAGGTTATTTTATTTCTTCAACTATTACGTATATATAATTTTAATTATATTTTATATTAAAATATTATAATATAACTATTTGTGTTTATTACTAATTATAATCCGTTTAATGAATGTGTTTTTAGTCTATCGATCGATCTATCTATCTATCTAAAAAACTAAAATAAACGTGATACAATTGTAAATCTTATCATACTAATTTTCTCATTTCTCTATATTATTAATAATAATATTAAATACTAATAATATTGTTCATACCATTTCAAATTAAAAAATATATAACTTAATAAATTAAAAACCTATACTTTTATTAGAAGCACACTTATTAAAAATAACATTTTTATAAAATACAGAATAAAACAAACTATTTTTTTAATTCACTTTTCTTAAAATAAAATATTTAAAAATCACAGTTATTTATAAAACAAAAGTTTAAGAAAAAAGTGCATCATTGTTTGTTTACATAAAGTAGATATTTGTACGTAATTGTAGTCATATATTATCTTCAAACATGATTTTGTAATGCGTAAATTTTTATTACTAATTATTATATATTTTATTTATTTAATCCGTGTAACACATGGGGACTAACCTAGTTATTGAATATGAGAGAGAAGCAGTAAAATTTTAATGAGAAAAAATATGATTTTGTCACATGTCCTCCCAAAATATTATTTTATTAGAGTAGAAAGATGAATTATTTCTCTTTCCAAATTTAAAAACATTTCTCTTTCCAAATTTGAAATGTTTGAACTATATAGATTTTTACCTGCATATCCCTCCATAGTATGACATTGTTACTTGTTAGGAAATCCAGGTGCACAATATACGTCCCATAATGAATTTTAAGTTTATTTATATGTTTAATATAACCAACTGTATTATTATTTATATCTATTGGTTAAGCGTCTAAACCTTTTAAGTGTGATATTATCTAAAATGTTATTTCTCTTGCTAAAGAATCCATCAAATTTCAATCAATTTAGTTCGTGTAAAGTTTTTTTCTTAATAAATAAGACTATCAAACATTAAGGGTGGCATCATGGAATGTAGGAACCCTAACTAGTAAGTTACTCGACTTAATTGATGTGCTGAAGAAACGTAGGGTCCAGATAGCGTGCCTTCAGGAGACTAGATGGCGGGGTGGGAGAGCAAAAGAGTGCAATAGTTATAAACTATGGTATTCAGGGTCTGATGGAACAAAAAACGGTGTAGGTTTTCTAGTTGCTAAGGAACTTCATGATAATGTTGTGGAGGTAAGAAGATACGATGATAGAATTATGTTGTTAAGAATAGTAATAGGGGATGAGGTAGTGGCAGTAGTTAGCGCGTATGCACCCCATGTTGGACTAGGGGAAACGAAAAGAAAGAAGTTTTGAGAGAGTTTAAATCACGTTATGGGCGACATACCGAGAGAAGATAAGATATACATAGGAGGAGATTTTAATGGACATATCGGTAAGGATAATGAGCATTTTCAACTGGTGCATGGAGGCTACGGGTATGGTCTTAGGAATGACGGCGGTAGGGAGCTTCTCGACTTTGCAGTAGCGCATGACCTAGGCATCATTAATTCGTTTTTTAAGAAAAGAAAATCGCATCTAATCATGTTTAGCAGCGGTGGGAGACACACGCAGATAGACTATATATTGACGAGGAGAGAAGATCATAGCTCGTGGAAGGACTGTAAAGCAATCCCGGGAGAGTCAGTTGTGACACAACACCATATGTTGGTGGCGGATATACGCCTCAAGAGACAAATTGCCCTTCCGAACAAGAGAGTTAGATCTACGATCAGATGGGGCCAGCTCAAAGACGAAAACATTACCATTTTTAGAGATAAGGTCATACCACTAAACCAGACTGGACCACAGGAAGATGCAAACCAAAAGTGGGAGGATATGGCAACTAGGCTTATCCAAGCAGCTAAAGAAACGCTAGGAGTTACAACAAAAAGGACAGTCGATCATAAGGAATCCTGGTGGTGGAACGAAAATGTACAGGAAAAGATACGAACCAAACAACAAAGTTTTAGAGAGCTTATACGCTGTAACAATGAGGAAAAACGCGCAGAGCTAAAAGAAAAATACAAAGAGGCGAAGCGACAGGCGAAAAAATCGGTGTCAGAGGCAAAGAACACGGCGTACGAGATGATGTATAAAGGATTAGAGACGAAAGAAGGAGAGCATGACAGTTTAAGATAGCCAAGGCAAGAGAAAGTAGAAGACAAGACTTGAGAATGGTGAAGTTCATAAAGGCTGTGGATGGAAAGGTTTTGGTGAAGGAGAAAGACATCAAGGTGAGATGGAAAACTTACTTCGATAACCTTTTCAACATAAGGAACCTAAATCAACAGACTGAGATAGATAGAACATCACAAACAACACAACAAAACAACTGCTATTGTACAAGCATCACAGTTGACGAAGTTACAAGAGCTATGAAGAAAATGGGAAGGGCTAAAGCAGTGGGGCCAGACAACATACCGATTAAAGTATGAAAATACCTGGGTGATGAGGGTCTTCAATGGTTAATAGACTTATTCAACACTATCTTTAAGACAGGGAAGATGCCAGGCCAGTGGAGAACCAGTGTCATAGTCCCCGTATATAAGAAAAAAGGAGATGTTCAATGTTTTGAAAACTACAGGGGAATAAAGTTATTGAGTCACACGATGAAATTATGGGAAAGAGTTATTGACACGAGAATTAGACGGGAAACTCAGATAATGATAAACCAATTTGGATTTATGTCAGGACGCTCTACAACAGAAGCCATACACGTCGTAAGGCGATTAATGGAGAAATACAGAGAAAAGAAAAGGGACCTCCATATGGTATTCATCGACCTAGAAAAGGCATATGACAGTGTTCCGCGACAACTAATCTGGGAAAGTCTACGAATTAGAAAGGTACCAGAGAGGTATATCAAAATAATTAAGGATATGTATGACGGGGCAAAAACGTGTGTGCGAGCACCGGTAGGAGACACAGACACCTTCTCAGTGGAAGTGGGACTCCACCAAGGATCTGTATTGAGCCAATTTCTCTTCACAGTAGTGTTGGATGAGATGACCAAATCTATACAACAGTCAGCCCCGTGGTGCATGCTTTTTGCGGATGATATTGTATTAATATCAGAATCTAAAATGATGCTTAACGACAAGCTAGAGCAGTGGAGAGCAGCACTAGAGTACAGAGGATTAAGGATAAGTCGCTCTAAGACGGAATACATGCATTGCAACTTTGGTGACGAGGCGGAAGAGGACACCCAAATCAGTATCCAGGGTATGCCGGTCCCACGGACGTCTAGGTTCAAATACATGGGCTCGTACCTGCAGGACGACGGAGAGATACACAGCGATGTAGCGCATCGCGTTCAAGCAGGATGGTGCAAGTGGAGAGCAACATCAGGAATTCTATGTGATAAGAGGTTTCCAGCGAAACTAAAGGGAAAACTATACAGAGTGGCGGGACGCCCAGCTATGCTATATGGAACAGACTACTGGGCCATAAACAAATCGCACGAGAAACAAATAGAGGTTGCAGAAATGCGAATGCTGAGGTGGATGTGTGGAAACACAAAAATGGATCAGATAAGAAACGAAGTGTTTCGTCAGAAGTTAGAAGTGGCTTCTATTGCAGATAAAATACGAGAGGGAAGATTAAGATGGTTTGGGCATGTCAAGAGAAGACCAATGGCTGCACCGGTTAGAGCAGTCGAGAACATCATCCTAGAGGGTAGGAAGTGTAGAGGAAGACCTAGGTTGACTTGGGAGGAGATAATTAGGAGAGATATAGTACACTTGCACCTCTCTGAGCACATGATCGAGGATAGGAGTGAGTGGAGGCGTAGAATTAAAATTAAGGACTTTTTGTGGGTTCTGTATCTAGGAAGGGACTTTTTGATTACGTGTTGCAGGGTCTGATGTGTATGTAGTTCGCTTCTGCCCTTTTTAGGGGAATCTTGCTGCTTCTATGATGTATGCTTGTTCATTTTTTTTCCTTTTGGTGATATTTTACTGTATGTTGTATGTTGTGTGCTGTATCATTTATCGTATCTTTGATTATATGCTGATTCGCTAGCGTTATGGTTTTTGATAGTGAGTCGGGGGTCTCTTTGGAAGCGGTCTCTCCACCTATCTGGGTAGAGGAAAGACTTGCCTACACCTACCCCTCCCAGACCCTGCTCTTGAGCGGGATATACTGGGTTTGTTTGTTTGTTTGTTTGTTTATATGTTTAATATAACCAACTGTATTATTATTTATATCTATTGGTTAAGCGTCTAAACCTTTTAAGTGTGATATTATCTAAAATGTTATTTCTCTTGCTAAAGAATCCATCAAATTTCTATCAAAATGCTATAAGCAACAAAAATTATGATTATGAAGCTAAAAATAACATATTCCCATAAATAGTATCATTCGTATTAATTAATAAAATTAGATAAATTTATGAGGACAACTTTTCACCAAACGTGAGCTCCATGTGCTTCCAAAGTTGGTAAGAATCTAATACTTGTTTTTTTAACGGTAAATGTACAACCCTGCTTCGAATGATAGGTGTTACCTTAATCGGGTCCACCTATCCGTTTCTCAGCCGAGACCGCACCCCCAACCTCCTTAGGAGGAAACTCATTGTTAAGCGAACCCCTGACTTAACTCTGAGCATTTTGCTCAGAGTGAGAATTGAACTCATAACCTCCCTTTATTTACATATCATGAATACATCATCTTAACCAATTGAGCTAAAGATCTAATTCGACCTTAGCTTACACACCCTAAAGCACATTACAGTTTACACGCTCTAAAGCATATTAACATGTAATGTTTAAAAACAATATGATTCACATCTTACTAAGCTTATAAGCTTATTCAAATAATTAATCTACGAATTTATCCTCTGACATACCAACTTTTGGGCACTTAAATCACACCAAGTTCTTAGAGTAGACATCTTGATGTATACTTTGTTCTGGAAAATATTATATGCTTATATTAGCAAACAAAGTTACAAACTAGTCAATCATTTCTGAAAACACTTAAACTTTCAGGTTTCATTCCAATTTCAACAAGTATGTTAAACTTGACATAATTCTCAATTGAATGACATGGCCAGTTTCACCATCTATATGATCGATTCAACTTTAGTCATTCAAACTTAACTATTGGCAGTCATTTGGTCATGTTTAATATAATAAGAATTTGGTCATCTTAAATAACAATTTCTAAGTTTGAAAACCACTATTGAGCAATGCAATTAATCAATTAACAAATTGTTAGATCTTCTGAATCGATTCATTTGATACTTAATATCATGTGTGTGATTATTGGAAACTTGATTCATCATATATTTATTGGTCGGTATTATCCATTTATAGACAACCACCTGAGCGGATCAAGATTCAAAGAAAAGAAGAAAGATACATTTTTAAAACTAATTTTTCTATTGCTCATTTATGAAATGTGTAGGACTTAATAGGCTCAGAAACACAAACAAATTCACATGATGGACTAACTTTTCTTTTATAAACAAGGACAATTTAAAAGCTAACAAAAGGGTAGACAAAAATTACACCCGGAGTTTAAAAATTAAAACGACAAAATTTTATCAGCATTCACAACTCATTCTTTATCCATATCCTTATAATCTAACTAAAAATCACCATCGCTTATAATTATATCTCATTTTTAAAAAATCTCTAACATCCCAGTTTTTATATTTATCTTTATATTCTTTTATCAATATTTCTTTCTCTTTTTTCTATTTAGAATCTTAACTATCAACTATTTTGTTTTTTTACCATTTACTTCTAAAATTTGTATTTTAATAAAATTGTATAAAAGTTTGACTATCTAATAACGGGTCATTTTACATAGAATGTGTTTAGGTTAGGATGAGTTCGGGTCAACACAGATCCATCTAAAATGAGATCATTTTGACTCGGGCTAGAGGTGTCCATAACAAATAAAACACTTGCATAATAAAGAAAACCCAATTGCAAAACACTCCTAATCCAACAAATGAAAAACACTCCAAAGGGCAAAATAGCAAGCAATAGAAGAAAAAAAATGGGCCCTGCAAACTCTTAAGTAATTGCAATTAAATAAAGCTTGCAAAAAGATGAATAAATGTGAAAGAAATTTTAAATAGATCATATGCATTACAATTATCTTCTCAATTTGTAACAAAATTAAAACAGATTCTATGAAATTTTAAACAAATTTAAAAAGATGAATAATTGTTCATACATTTACCATAGCTTTACTTATAATTTTAAGGACAAGGGATAAAGATAAAGATTGGGTTGGAGGAGGAAAATAGACAAGGTTAGTTATATTTCTTATAATATAGAGATAGAGATGGGTACAAAGAAGGGGTTGTGAGAGCATTCATATTTCGTTCTTTAAAATGCATGAGTAGAGTCTTTAAATTATATGGTATGGTTTTGAGTGGTTGTGAGTGAAGGAGAGAAAAAATGTTACTGTTCATATGTAAATTTGAAGATTCATTGTTCAATCTTTATAATTTTTTTAATATTTTTTAAAATGATTGTGAGTGAAGGAGAGAGAAAAGATAATAATAAAGATGTTAAAAATATTATTTAATTGAAATTAGAGAGAAAAAATAGTTAGTTTAAGTGTAAGTATAAAAATAAAATAAAAAATAGGATGTGAATGCTCTGAATGCTCTATAGAGCTATAACAATTAAACTAGAATAAACAACTAAAGTAAATAGAAAATAAGAATTCAAATTAGCAACATAAATAGACGTGGGATAGTGAGGCTATACTTAGATTATCTGTAATGATTGTTTCGTTAAAATATCATACCATATCATGTAAATAAAATAGCATTTCACTAGAGCTCTTTTTAAATCAAATATCATGGTTAACTAGTATTTAGAGCTCCTATTCATGCACTCATACAGAAAACTTGTGTTTGACGCCCGTAAATAACTAAGAGCCCTATAGATTTAAAGTCCCTTTTACTTATTCTGTAATAATATTTGAAACTCTTAAAATATTCAGTACGTGTAGTTTTATCATTCATCAATAATTTGTTTTTGCAAAAAAAAACACAAATATTTATTCTACCACTATTTTATTCTCAAAATAATACATCTATATTTTACAGTAATTAAACCACGACCTTGAAAAGTAAATCGTTCTACATCACCATATCACAAAAGTCATTTCGTGAATGATAAGACTCATGATTTTGAATTTTGATTTCTTCTTTGACTGATACAAATTCTCAAACAATCAACCACGAAAGAAGCACGACAATGTGATATGTAAACCGCCACAAATAAATAAACACACATCATAATTCATACACACACACTGCATCACTAGTGTGAATCTTGATCACCGACAAGATGACCCCCAAATCGATTTGCACTTCATCTTCTCCGGCCAACGGTGATTTTCCGATGACCACCAAATCACTGATTCTGCACGGCGTCGCCGCCGCCGCCGCATTAGTCGTCGGAGCTCACGCATATTATTATTATCACCGATCCACCAAGTTTCGCAGTCGAGTTGTGGGCATAATTCCAGCACGATTCGCTTCTTCAAGATTTCAAGGGAAACCCCTTGTTGAGATCCTCGGAAAACCCATGATTCAGGTTGCGTTTTACTCCTCAATTACGGGATTTCGTTAGTTTTTGTAAATGTTAAATCGATGAAGTTCAATGTCTTCAATTTTGGTTTTTGGAACTCTGTTGTTTGATTGTTGGTTATACTGATGGAAACTAGGGTTTATAGATGCTGAATCTGAGTTCACATGTTCCGATTCTACTTAATTTTCATTGGATTTTTATGCAATTGTGTAGAGGAAACTAAATGGGTGAATCGATTAGCTCACAATTTAGGGTTTTTGGTTTTTGTTTTAACAGAGGACTTGGGAGAGAGCAAAGTTGGCAACAACATTGGATTGTGTTGGTGAGTACTAGGATGTAGTTTCGATTTGGGTTATTGTTTGTTTTGATAATCTTTTGGGATTTGGGGGTAAGATGCTTGATTGTTTTATATATTGATCTCATTAAATTACTACAGAAGAAAGTTCAGAAATAGATCTTTATGGTTCATAATCATCAAGCTAAAGAATTGGTCTTATATGGTTTATATTTATCTAAATTTTACGCCTTTTATAGTGTTTGTTTTGAGAACATAGTTTAGCATTGTACATGATATGTTTCCGATATGGGAGGAAACTATGTGTTGATAAATCCATCAATACTTAGGTATAGATGTTGTTCTTGAGCTTTGCATGCGATAATGCGAATGATATTTGATTTTGGTAGCTAAATCTAACGTTATTCATGTTGTAGTTGTGGCAACGGATGATGAAAAGATTGCAGAATGCTGTCGAGGATTTGGTGCAGATGTGATCATGACTGCAGAATCATGTAGAAATGGTATGAGATTATGCTTATTTCTTTATTATTAGTTCTAATAATCTATATTATTACTTAAACAGAAAATACTATTTGTGTGTGTTGGTTTTAGGTGCTGAGAGGTGTAGTGAAGCACTTCAAAAGCTCAAGAAAAAGTATGATATTGTTGTTAATATTCAAGGAGATGAACCGCTTATTGAACCTGAAATAATTGATGGGATTGTCCAAGCTCTTCAGGTACCACATTGTGATCAAATTTTTTGTGAACTGTCATTTTAATATGTGTCGTTGAAAACTTGAAATATATCAATTTGTTCCTTCTGCAGACCACTTCGGATGCAGTTTTCAGCACTGCAGTCACATCTTTAAAACCTGAAGACGCTTTTGATCCAAATCGTGTGAAATGTGTGGTTGATAATCGTGGCTATGCAATCTACTTTTCTCGAGGGCTGATCCCCTTTAACAAGTTTGTTTCTTGATTGTCTAAAGATTGCCTTTCTTTCTTTTTTGGCATCTGATATTTTAATATTTAGCGGCTTCATTTATTTCATTATTCTGCAGATCAGGGAAGGCCAATCTTGAATTCCCATATAATCTTCATCTTGGTATTCAGGTACCCATAAAAAAAGAACAATATTTTCCATTGTTTATAACGAATTAATAGTAGATTTTTGCTTTCTAGTGCTATGATTCAGAATTTTTGAAAATTTATCCGGATCTGACACCAACTCCATTACAACTAGAAGAAGATTTAGAACAGCTTAAAGTTCTTGAAAATGGTTACAAGATGAAGGTACCTCCGCTTGTTAAAAAATATGCAGTTTTTTTATATAAAAATTCAGAAAACGAATTTGACCAGTTTGTCGATATATTTTCTTGACCCGTTTGCAGGTAATAAAAGTGGATCATGATGCTCATGGTGTTGATACTCCAGAAGATGTGGCCAAGATCGAAAATTTTATGCGCGAAAGGAACCTGTCATAAGGGTAATCTGTCAAGTTTTTTAATTCCAGTTTCCGTCATAGCACTTTTCATATTATTTTCACAGGGTGTTCATTTTGTTACCTGAGTGTAAATTATTGTTTGAAGCTTGAATGTGATGTATACATGTAAAAGCAGTTTAATCTAAAATTTACATATTAACTTGTGGTTTGTGTATTGTTTTTGTTAAGGTGTATATTAACTGTTTAACATATTTAAATTAATTAGTTATATTTGTACCTGTATCTGCCTTGATTTATGATCTTTATATGATTATAGGAAAATGAAACAAGTTACAAGGAAACTAGATGTGGGATTTTGGATGTTACAGAATTATGCATATATATTCTTTTAAACAGAACTCATATAGATATTATGATCCAGGAGCATCGGAGTTCCAACCCAAAACGACACCCGGCCCAACAGTCCTTAACAGTTAACACTGATCTGTTTAACGTCGTCTCAAAGCTATGTAGTTTTAACATGCTTTATCTATTATGTTAGGACGTTTGCCATGATACCAGCCCTACGCAAATGCGTCTTTCATGTTCACACTAGGTTAGTACCTCGTGTATTACACGGTTGAATAAATAAATTATTAAATGATTAGTAAAAAAATTTATGAATTATAAAACTATACTTGAAGATAAATATGATTATAGCTACGTATAAATTGCTATTTTAAGTAATAAACAATAATGTATTTTTCTTAAACTTTTGTTTTATAAAAAATATGTGGTTTTTAAATATTTTATTTTAATTAAAATGATTTTTTTAAAACTTTGTTGCTTTTTTGTTTTTAAAAATCTGTTTTTAATTTAAAAAAATAGATTTTCAATTTATTAAACTATATAAATTTTAATTTGAAAACGGTATGAGTAATATTATTAGTATTCAATATTAATTTTAATAATAGAGAGAAATAAGAAAGTTAGTATGATTAGGCTTACGATTATATCACGTCTTATCTTATTTTTCTTTATTATAGATAGATAGATAGACAAATAGATAAATACATATATAGATAGATAGGCTAGAAACTCATTTTTAAACGAATTATAGTTAGTAATAAAAATAAAGATTTACAGTACGGAATTTTAATATAAGATGTGAATTATATATACGTAATAGTTCAAGAAAATAAAACAGTTATGTTATGTTTTTTAACTCTCTTATCTAAACAGTTTATTTTTTAAACATTCGTTTTAAAATTCTTTTATAAAAAAATAATAAAAATCTTGTTTAATAAAAACTCTGGTCTGTAATTATTTTGGTTGTTTTCATAAGATTGTTTTTAAAAACGTTGACCTTTTTTATAATTTTTTTTAAAAAAAAGGACCGATTTAAAATATTTTGTTTCAAAAAAGTTTAGTGTTTTTTAAACTTTCATATTATATAAAAATACATTATTAGTTCTATTTTAATAAAAAATGTTATTTTTTATTTTCTTAATAAAATCTAATTTTAAAAGTTAATTGATTCTAAAAAATATAGATGAGAGAGAAATATTCCAATTAATAAAATTGATATTTAATAAGAGAGAGAAATTAGTTTTAAAGTTTAAATTATTATAATATCTTTTTGGAGGGAAAATTAATATGAGAATGTCTAGAATAATGATATATGGCAAAAAGTTGGGTCGAATGAGTGACAAGTGATAAAATAAACATGGGGCCTACCAAAGATACGCCCAGATGGATATCTGGACGCCCTCTTTACGGGCCATAATGAATGTCGGCCAATCAAATCAGTCATTCAAAAACGTAAAGGCCCGTGAAGGTGTTCACGGTGTTAAATTTCCACGACCCGTTAAGCGTTTCACGACCCGTTAGCCCTTTCACTTACGGCCCGTGAACCGCTTTACGGGTCCTATTTTCACCTTTAGTAATTTGACGAGATATAGTATTTCTCGTTTTTCGTGTAATTTTTTATTTATTATGTTATTTGATATGGCGTAATATTCCTCGATAGTCGTGTAATTTTGTATTTATTACGTTATTTGATATGACGTAATATTCCTCGATATTCGTGTTAATTATGTGACGGGATGCAATATTCCATGTGAACTACTATATAAACATTAGTTTATAAATTCATTTCATAATTCAAATTTCTACGATAAGTTTGAAATAATATTTAACGTTATGATGTCTTTCTGGGATAGCAACTATTTATTCGGTTCGGAATCTAACTATTACCCTGAGTAGAGTTACGGTTATTACGATGAGGGTGCTTCAAACTATTTAGGACAGTTCGCGTACAATTACGGCGGGAATGACGGCGGCGATAAAGGGGGTGATAACGGTGGCGATAGCAGCGATAATGACGGTTCTGATTCCGGTAAAAGAGGTTTATATGACACGAATCAGGTTATAAGATATATCATATTTAATTTTACTTTCATTTAGTAATAACTAACTAAAAATATAAAATTTATTAGGTTTTCTCATCTCGTGAATAATTAGTTGATTGGGCAAGTAACGTAGGGCGAGAAAATGGGTTTGTTATTGTCACCAAACGTTCAAAAAGAAATTCGAATGGTGTGGTGGTTAAAATTTGGTTGAAATGTGATCGTGGTGGTGTATATAAAATATGAATTTGAATATGTACCGTAGTAAGGAGTCGGCGGTATGAAAGTGATAAAAATCCGGAGGTCGTGACAGAGTGAATCGGATGTGTGTTTAGGGGGCGTAAATGAAGAAATGGGCCGTAAGGTCCTATATATAATCCGGCTTCACGGTCGTGAAGGGCCTCACGGCCCGTTACCGAGTACCAAAACGGGCCGTGAGAGACGCCACGGTCGTGAGGCTGGATATATTTTAAAAAACAACCGTTGAAGGGCCTCACGGCCGTTAACTCCTTCACGGCTCG
Organism: Flaveria linearis; assembly: GCA_024085815.1. Classification (NCBI taxonomy): domain Eukaryota; kingdom Viridiplantae; phylum Streptophyta; class Magnoliopsida; order Asterales; family Asteraceae; genus Flaveria; species Flaveria linearis. Next base: position 73,120,074 of record CM044006.1, on the reverse strand, counting down.
TGATGGCCTACAAATACGGGCCGTGAGACCCTTCACGACCGTTAACCTTTAAAATGATATTTCTCTTCATACGGATCCAGCCCATAGAACAGACAGCTCTTAATAAGCCCAAACTCGTCATAGGGGTATTTTTTAGGATCTAGATAATTTCCAAAGTTTAAAATGATATTTTTTTTCATACGGATCCAGCCCATAGAACAGACAGCTCTTAATAAGCCCAAACTCGTCATAGGGGTATTATTTAGGATCTTGATAATTTTCAAAGTTTAAAATGATATTTCTCTTCATACGGATCCAGCCCATAAAATAGACAGCTCTTAATAAGCCCAAACTCGTCATACAGATATTATGACAACAGCTCAAGAACGATATCGGGAGACTTCTGGAATTTCTTTTAACCATTTTGCGGCTTGGATCTTTTATAAAGATCAAGAAGATTAAAATTATGTGTTTTTAATAAAGTGTACTAATAAACGTTTATGTTTTAATAAAATATTTCATTACTGTTCTACATTATACGTCTAGAATACAGTTCGTCTGCCATAAATCTTCGGAATCTAAAGCAAGCATCCTGTAAGCTAACCTCTTGCCACTCTAAAGATCTATTTTGAACCAACCTACACAATAACATACAAATTACAACTCCCGAATCTCGACCAATATGACCGGCATTAGGAGGCCACACGGTTTCACCGGATACAACCAGTTCTTCGATTTCTTCTTGTCCGGAGTGCTGCCAATATTGTATACGTGACAGAAAATGTAAAAAGTACGATTCGAATTGTACGAAAATCGTTCGGGCATTACGATGAATGCACCATGAATCATAACACGTATTTGGTCGGCATTCGTATGGAGAATATATACGAACTTGTAGTGAGTCAGTAGAAATCTTAAAAAGATACCAATTTTCTTTGTTATCAGTCATTGGTACGTAAACCTACAAAACAATTTAATTCACGGTTATAAATTCATGATTTTTATTGTAAAATATGAAAACAGTATTACCGTATCAACTTCCCATAACGCGGGATATAGATAGTGTAACATCCTGTATTTTTGTTGTTAATTAAAGTTAACGTCATTAATTTTTGAAAGGACCATTGTTGTCATTTATGTAACTCACGTGTTGCTTATGTCTCTAACACTTTAACTTGAAAATTTAATAATGTTAATTAGTTCTTAATAAATAAATAATCACCATGATAATAATAGCCATGATAATTATAATAATCATAATAATAATAAGAACAACAACAATAATAATAAAAATAATAATAGTAGTAATAATAATAGTAATTATAATAATAATACAACTAATAGTAATAATAATAATAATAATATTAATAATTATAATAATTTATAAAAACTATTTAAACTTAATAATGTTAAAACTTAAAATTAATTAAGTTAGGGGGGGTTAGTTTGTCAATTTGCAAACTTTAAATGGAAATTGGGCATAAAATAATAGAACTTGAAACTACAGGGACCATTTTTGTAACATTGTAAAAACCCAACCAATCCTCCCCCTTAACCCCGTTTTTCCGGCGAGGGGTTCCGGCCGAAGTCCGGCGACCCCCAAAAACCACCAAAACGCCCGATTTCGACCCAAAACAGCTCCAAACTCTTTCGTATGCTTATATCGAACTTCATTATACCATTTAATCGCCTTTACAAGCCGGTTACAAACCTCAAACAAAAAAAAAAACCGATGCCCTTAAGCTCCATAACCGTTCGAGCATTAAAACTCAATAATAATTCAATTAACTGAACCTAAATGATCTTCTATCTATCTGTAATCGTTTAACCTTTTCAATTCATCTGAAACACACACGAATTCCACCTCGTTTACCCTTTTGAAGCCGCGACCTGCAACCACCCGAAGACCTCATCTTGAGCTCTTTCTCTTGCAATTGACAGAGGGCTTCTCATCTCTATGTCCATTAGAATCTTCCTGAAGAATGAATTCGATTATCATCCTCGATTGCTATCTGAATCATCTTCCCTCAGTCGCGACCTGTTCTTCAACTCATCTCCCTCATTTTCGAACACAATCACGTAAGTCTGTACATCATCATGCTCGATTTCACTTGGGGATTAAAAGCCCCAAGGTTAATTTCATAAACATAATCGATTTGGGGTTTAATTCGGATTCAATCAAAATAGGGTTCTTGAGTTTGGAGGATTGTTTCTTATCATGTTTAAAGGAATTTAAAACCAAGTGACACCAAGGCCGCGGCCCTGGTTCACTGGTTAAGACATTGTGCATTGAGCATGAGGTCCCGGGTTCAAACCCGGGCACCCTCATGCATTTTTTTAAAAGCCTTCTTAGCTTAATTTTAATTTTAGAAAAAAATTAATAAACATAAAAATAATTTTACAAACTTTTAATATTTTTAAAATCACCTAAATATTTTCTGTAAATTTATTTTTGTAAAATCTTTTATCATTTTATTATAAAATTTATTTACAAATGTTATAACTAAATATATTTATGTATAAAAAAATGATTTATAAACTTATTAGATTTTTAAGACATCATATTATTTTCTATAATTTATTTAAATAAAATATGTTAATATTTTTATTAAACGGTTTAGATAAATAATATATTTAGTTTATTTTCTTATAAAATGGATTTTTGATAGTGGTTTAAATCACTAAATTATTTGTTCAACAATATCTATATACATATATAAATGATGATTATTATTCCAACTTATAACTAAATTTTATTACAAATATTATTTCTTTTGTATTTCTATATACAAAAAATGTACACTTAGTATATTTTAGTTAATTTCTATTAAAACACATAAATGATAAATTTTGGTCTTAAAATATTTAATGTACTTATAAAAATCCCCAAATTCCACCTATAACCCTAATTCTCGTTAAATTGTTAAACTTATTATTAAACGTTAACCTTGTGATTATATATACATATATAGGTGCCTTGTGACTATTCACGTTGGAACGACACCTATTATTATTCTTATTAGTCATCCTACTTATACTTATTTGCCAAGTGAGTTTCCTTGCCCCTTTTTATGCTATTTCACACCGTTTTGGGGTGAAACATGTTACATTATTCAACATACACTTATAAACGTTTAGATCTTATAAAAGCACATGCAATTCATACTTTTATTTTTGTCATGGTTATTTGTGTTATTGTAAGTCTTATAAGAGTTACATATATTGTTTACAATCATTAACTATTGCTAGCCTGGCGACGTCTTAGATCTTTGGGCCTGACAAGCCTATTTGGTGCTAAAGTCGATGTATTGCCGACTCCTAGGAGCCGTATGCTAGTGCACTAGGGAACCAAGTACACTTAGCCACTCATATAAACATATAATCTAGTCGAGGTTTGATTGTACTATATGTGCTTTATAAACTTGCTAACTCATAACCTATGACATGAATTGCTACTTGAAAACCCATAGGATATTATGTATATGAAACCCTTGGAAACTCACCAACTTTATAGTTGACCCGTTATTTTTAACATGTTTCAGGAAATGCCAAGTTTGAAGTCATCATTTGAAGTTTGCTTAAATCTAGGATTTGGACCTAGATTAAAGAATGAAAAGCTTTGGATTACTTTTGTTTTATGTTTTGACTTATTTCATGTTGAAACTTATGATTGTAATTGCATTTGCAACTTATAATAATAATATTTACATTTAAGGTTAGCGTTATGTGGCTGTGAACGATCTTAACTCTCACACCTCGACGTTTCCGCCGTCAAGGTTGGGGTGTGACAGATTGGTATCAGAGCCCATAACTATAGGGATTTAGGTTATTAGAAATGGCGACCTAGACTATAGCTTATGCATGAACCTCATAGAAAGATCATTATACTTTTGTGCTTACTCATTGTTTGCGTGCTACATAATGCTATGCCTTTTGTGCAACTTGATGCCTTAGCATAGGATTGCCTTATGTGTGCTTAAACTTAGTTACTTGTCTCCCTAAACTTAACTTTGACTCTTTGACTCTCCCCGACAAATAACACTTCCTAAACTTATTCTCGACGTCGTGCGGAATCTACACTACCTATCGTGGGTTTAATTCCTTAGACTCTATGTCTAATCATTGAAAATCTCATCAAGGTTTTGATTTCATGAACCTAAGAAATTTGTGTGACCATAGACACCTGTATTCTGGATTTCCTGGCAAAAGGCCTTCGGGCTAAGGCAAGTATATCGTATAAATCTCATTGCGAGACCAGTTATGCTTACCTGGGGATTTCTGGGATGAGTGATAAACTATGGTCAACATACACAAGTCTCTAAGGCAAGTGGGTCAATTTACCTTGACGTGTCAACGAATCCAAATGGTAATGCGTTACTAAATGGAACCATCCTCTTTATATCTTAAAAATCTTTGATTCCTTGAACTGGTTTCTTCTCATTCCTATCATACATAATGTTCCTGTGATATTGAACTCGTCTTACCTTTCAACTCCTACGTTTAAACATCGTTACACGCTAGGCGTTTCATGTAGCTATTTCTATACCTTGATCAACGTATACATGACTCTTGTTATACCCAAAGATATTGGGAATCTAAACCGAAAGATCTTTAAAACTTTAAATCATTACTTATGGTTTTCAAATCTTCATAAGGGTGTGTCCCATAACTAAATACATTCAATGTTGTAGGTGGAATTCCTACATCTCGGGATACTTTGCTAATTGAATGTTAATTTTGTTAACTCAAATATTATAAGTGGTCACTCACCCCAATGATCAAATAAACTAATTATAACTTTGTTACCACTTATAAGTACACGTGTCTTCAACAAGGTTATGGCTGACCTCATATCTTGAGAAGTCCATGTATTCCTTTTGATTGTGAATCGAATGTTCACATCTCACTATGATGATTGAATCATTCTTGTCCTTGATTTCGTCTTCCCGATTTAAGCCATCCAAGATTTGAACACCATAACAAATTCTGTTGTCTCGAACTTTGATCTTAAGCTTGTAAGCATGATTTTCTCTTTTGTTACATTGATGAAACTTGAAATTTCCTGAACTTCTAATTGATATTCTTTTCCTTTCGCTGTTAAGTCAAACTTCGTACCGTTTGCACCATGGGAGATGCAAGAGTTTGTAAGTCAAGCTATGACTAAGAACATTCGTACCTCCTAAATGATTCTAACTCATCAAAACAGGGGTGATTCCCTTACTTTGATGGTTCTCTATTTGTTTCGATAAATGGTTTCCAATTGTGTATGTTAGGAGATTTCATTCTCTGGATCGGGGTGATTCCTTATCTTGAGGATTGACTTCAATTATTCTCATTGGAACTTGCATTTCACGAATGACATGATCTCACCAAAATAGGGTTGAAACCCGTACTTTGGTGACAATTGTCAATTTCCGATTGTTTTCTTGTTATTATGAAATTCAATCATCAAGATAGGCGTGAGTTCCATACCTTGAGAATAATTTTATTTTCATGGATTGTATTTCTCAAATAAAACGACCTCATTAAAGTAGGAGTGAATTCTGTATTTTGATGAGGAAGTTCGTCTTGTTATATTTTGTTTCTGTAAAACTTCACCGTTAAGATAGGAGTGATTTCCCTTACCTTAATGGTGAGTTAACTCGTCTTATTTCTATGGATCCTTAACAATGAGTTGGGGATCGAACTTTTTGATTGGTAAGTTAGTGGTCATACCTTGGGAGTACACCATCAAGTTAGGAGTGAAAACCACACCTTGATTACTATTCACATTTCTTGATCATCAACTTATCAAGGTTGTAATCAAGTGACGAGAAACATGTAGTAACTTGAAGGGTGAAACAATGATTAGTGTTTCGACCTAGCAAGCCAAAGCATGATCTCTGAACTTGAAAGGAGACCCGATCACTCTAGGTTGATTTTGATTCCGAGCTTGGAGTATGTAAATTCTTAAATCGATTTCTTTTCCTTTATCTTCATATTTTGATTTGATCTAGCTATATGGAATCATTTATTCCTTACTTATCAACTTTCATTTTGAGATATCATCAAACCCATAAGTATAGTCTTCCTAAATAATCTTTTGTCAAATAAAGGTATTATCAAATACCTATCCTATTGTTTGATGATTACGTATGTGTCACACCCTCGCTTAAAGCGGAAACACGAGGATGCGACGGACGGGATCGTCATAACACTTGGTATAAATACAGAGATATAATACATGCAAACTTCTCGTGTCATGACGTCCCCCGACACAATGGTGACTTGTGTCGTGGTTAGTCAGTTCCACGACTATCATAGTCTTATTGATTCTAAAATCCAAAATACACATTGTTCACGAATGAATACAAATGATATACATTACAAATGCAAAACTAATGAAATCCTGAGGGTCTCTGCTAAGGCATCAGCACTAGCTATCCTCTTTGATTATGATCACCTGAAAAGATATGCTCAAAAATGTCAACAATAATGTTGGTGAGTTCCGCAGGTTTAAATTTAAAACATATAACTGATGCTGTATAGATTTTTGATGTGGAATCAAACTGTAAGCACAAACCACATAACATGTGTTTAAGACAACCAAACCTACTGACGTTATGCATATAAATCTGACGGAATATATTCACCCATGGCCTGTTTGCTGGCAGCTGTAGTCGGTAACTCACAAGTTAAACCGATCTGTCGAGGGTGGGGGTGTCAACCCAGTAGTACTACCAATACCTAACCGTTGGTTCCCAAACCCGGGAATTAATGGTTGTTTGAGTTTTCCATAGATTAACACCATGTATGCATGCAAAACAGTATCACATTGATTCCAAGAATGAAAACAGAATATATAATGTACAGCATTGAAAACGGGTGAGCATACTTTTCCCCCAATTTGATTGAAATCATTGAAAACTTGTATAAGCATAAAAAGGGGCCACGAAACTCACCTTGTATTGTTGTATGCACACAGACTTCACAGAATAAGCAAACTTCACAGAATCAAGCAATGCACGATCGAACACGATCAAGACCTATTATTGATTATAACTAAGCCTTTAAAACATACTCAGTGTGAATAGATTGGTTTGATTGAATTCGAATCGGTTCGGTTTGATGCCCATGATTAGTTATATATATATATTTGAGTTTGATTTTAAACTTAGTGATACTAAGATTTAACATCTGCTAATGTTTTAATTATATCTCGTATATATATTTTCTTTGAAATCTTTGGTATAGATATTATTTACCGTATAATTCAATAATACTTTATTAATTTGAGTGTACAAAAATATAACATGTAATTACATTCGTAACTTATTTTGTATATAATTTCTATGATTTTAGTGATTATTTCATGATTATACGCTATATCGTGTCCATTTTTATTAAAAATGATTATTTATAATATTTTCAAATAGTATTTTATAGATAGTCTTAAGGTTTATAAACAAAATATATTTACAGAAGATAATTTTATGAGTTTTAAAATAAAGGATGTTTATAAAATTTATTTTATAATTTTTAGGAATTTTTGTGAAATTTTTAGATGCTTAAAAATGGTTTTAAAAAAAAATGCAGAGGCTCGGGTTTGAACCCGGGACCTCTGACTCAATATCCCACACACCAACCAGTGAACCAAGGCACCAGGCCGCGACAGAATCCGGTTCCAATATGTTTTAAACCTGATTTGCCGAGTTTCCCCAAATTCATATAAACCCTAATTCGATCTTAGCCAAATTGAACACGAATTCGATTTTGATAATAATTAAATTCATAGGGCTTTTGATAACCAGGTATAAACGAGTGTAGTGATGCATTTAATTACCTGATTTGGAATTGGATTGATGATAAATCAGATATGAACAAGCCGCGGTTGCCCTAAGTTCGAATGTTGATCAAATGATGATGAGAAGCCAATTAATCATACAGAAAGCTTCAAACAATGCTATAGACCAATAGCCCTCTGTCAATTGTAGGTTAGAATGCTCGAAAATTGGGGTTCGATTAGTTGCAGGTCGCGACAGGGATGAAATTGGTTCGAGTTGAATATGTTGATGATACTTCAATTAATTGCACAGACAATTTCTTGGGTCGATGATAAACAAAAGCCCTTTATCAATTTGGATTGAATGTGGTTTAAAATTGGTGTTGGGTAAAGTTGCAGGTTCGACGATGATGATGATCGGTTTCAGTGTTTGTGTGTGTTTCTGGTGTGATTTCAGGTTGTATTCTTTTGGAAATGTGTATAGGAACGTTCATGTTGAATCAATTTGATTAAAGTGGCGTTTAGTGGGTGATTTAGCCGTTTGATTTGGTCGGGAATAAAGTGGAAAAATTAGCCGTTGGTTTGACCGTTTATACGCGTGTTTGTGTTGGCTTTTTGTTCGATTGGGGTCCAAGGAACGGTTCGATCGGTTTGTGAGGTTCGAAATGGGGTATTTTTGGTGTTTTGGCCCTTACCGGAGAGTCGCCGGAATCGGCGCCGGAGATGGCCGGAAAATCGGGTTTTGGGCGGGGGTTGGGTTTGAAATTTCAGAAATTACACAAATGGTCCCTCGAGTTTTATTTTTATTATTTTATGTTATAAACTTATTTTTAAGTTTCAACAATATCAAAACACCCCCTTGGACTTATTATTATTATTATCATTTTCATTATTATTATGATTATCATTATAATTATTATGATTATTATTATTATTATGATTATTATTATTATTATGATTATTATTATTATTACTATGGTTATGATTATTGGTATTGTTATTATTATTTTCATTATTATTATTATTATTCGCACGAACGAGCATACGAGAGTTTCAACTAACACGACATATATACATAAAAACAATAGATACATAAGGATAATTAACACACATAGAATATGTACATGAAGATAATTCGATTAACACGATACATAGATTATGAATCTACGTGAGGCTAGTCAATATACACGATGAGTTCACGAGCTTGATGTTGGTTGACAGTCTATTAATGACAGATGCCACATACCATCACATTCACCACATGATCTTCAACAAGAAGAATCTTAGGTTTCCTTTCTGATTTGGGAATATCTTGAATGTTTCTAAGACTTTGTTCATTAAATCCATCTGTATCATCTGAACTGTCACGCTAATGTGACAGTAACTCACAATGTTCTTTGCTTGATTTTGTGAGGTGTCACAGTATCCCCCAGTTGAGGGAATTTCGTCCCGAAATTCAACTGGTGCTAGGTCCCAGAGTGTCATCCTCGAACAGATGAGGATATTTGAGTTTCATCTGATCCTCTCGTTCCCATGTAAACTCTGGACCTCGTTTGGAATTCCATCTCACACGAACAATAGGTATCTTGCTGCGTCTTAGCTTCTTGACCTTTCGGTCCATGACTTCAATAGGTTCCTTCATGAAATGGAGGCTTTGATCAATCTTGATGTCTTCAATAGGCACGTGAAGTGATTCATCAGCTAAACACTTCTTAAGGTTTGATACATGGAAAGTATCATGTACGCTGCCAAGCTCTTGTGGCAACTTTAACCGGTATGCCACTGGACCGATCCTCTCTGTGATCTCAAATGGTCCAACGTATCTCGGGGCTAACTTCCCTTTCTTTCCAAACCGAACTATCCCTTTCCAAGGAGAGACCTTAAGTAACACTCGATCACCAACATTAAACTCTAACGGTTTCCGACGGTTGTCGGCATAGCTCTTTTGGCGATCTCGAGCAGCCTTACGTCTATCTTTGATTAGGAAAATCTTATCTGTTGTTTCTTGTATGATTTCAGGACCAGTTAGCTGACTCTCGCCAATCTCGGCCTAACATACAGGTGACCTACATTTTCGGCCATACAACGCTTCGAATGGTGCACACCCAATACTAGTATGGTAGCTGTTATTGTAGGAAAACTCAATCAATGGTAGATGAGTATCCCAACTGCCACCAAGGTCAATGACACATGCACGTAGTATGTCCTCAAGCGTCTGTATTGTGCGTTCACTTTGGCCGTCTGTCTGGGGGTGATAGGCTGTACTCATATCCAGTCGAGTGCCCATCGCTTTCTGCAACATTTGCCAAAAGCGTGAAGTGAATCGACTGTCTCGGTCGGATATGATTGACACTGGCACTCCATGCCTTGTCACAACCTCTTTTTGGCCTAAATTTTGTGGCTTCCAACTTCATAACTCCTGACTCAACTTTGGAAAAGTCGAGGAGGTCACTAATAAGTTGAAGGACTAGATCACCAGAAGACAACATGACACTCAAAAGTTGTTTCTAATCTCTATCGAGTTTTGTTGTTGATAGAATTTCTGCTATGCTAACGACCCCTGATAATGGAGATCTTATCTCGTGTGACATGGTTGCTAGCATTTGTTTTGCTCTCATCGTTTCCTCTGTAATATGAACAGTTTTATTAAGTTCTGTCTCTTTGGCCTTCTGCACCGCTATTTCTTCCTTTAGTTTTGCCATCTTCTCTCTCTTTTTCACCTGATCAGTGATTTCCATGCCCATGTACTTAACGCCAATTTTCTCCCCATCTTTGCTGAACACGGGTTCAACATGTATTAAGAATGTTTTGGCTCTAAATAACTCAGTCTCAAAAGTAATTCCTCTCTTTGCTGGTAACTCTCTCCAGAACTTCTCTTTTAAAGTATTGTTGTTCGAATCCAAGATAGCATTTTAATGATTTTCGAAGTTAAGGATTCAAGAGCGGTTCAAGAAGTGACGCGCATAATAGGAAAGGTGTTTGTAAACATGTTTTGCAAGGTAGCAATATCTAAGTAAGTTTACATATGCAGTTCAACAAACCATGAGTTCAGCTAAGAACATTTACATGACTAGAAGTCATGTTCATGAGTTGATAATATTTTCAGCAGAGGAAGTGTTTAGGAAGACTACCATCGCACAATCACGTTTTGATGATAACTCAAAATGAAAGGGATAAACGTTTCCATATAGCTAGGTCAAAGTATGAGGATAGAGAAATTGATTTAAGAATTTTAAGTGCTCCAAACTTGGAATCCAAATCAACCTAATACGATCGGCTTTCAGGTTCAGAGATCATGCTTTGGTTTGATAGGTCGAATCACCAACATTGGTTCACCCTTCAAGTTACTTCATGCGTCTTGTCACTTGGTTACAACCATGGTAAGTTGATGACCAAGAATTGAGATTAGTCATCAAGGTATAGAATTCATGCCTAGCTTGCTACTAACAAGGAAATAATTTGTCACCAAAATACGGGTTTTAATCCTATTTTTGGTGAGATCATGTCATTTGTGAAACGTAAGTTCCAATGAGAATAATTGAAGTCAATCCTCAAGATAAGAAAGTCACCCTAATCCAAAAAATGAAATTTCACAAAATGAACAAATGGGAAACCATTCATCGAAATAGAGATTCACCAAAGTAAGGGAATCTCCCTGCTTTGATGAGATAGAATCATTTAGGAGATACGAGTGTTCTTAGTCATAGGTTGACTTACAAACTCTTGCATTTCCCACGGTGCAAGCAGTATGAAGTTTGACTTAACGATGAAGGGAAATTAATGTCAATTAAGAATTCGGAAAATTTCAAGTTACATTAGTGTAACAAAGGAAAGATCATGCTAACAAGCTTAAGATAAAAGTTTGAGATAGCAGAATTTGTTATGATGGTGTTCGTATCTTGAATAATTTAAATCAGAAAGACGAAATCAAGGACAAGAATGATTCGACATTACAATGGGATGTGAACATTCGATTCACAATCAAAGGGAATACATGGACTCCTCAAGATATGATGTCAGCCACAACCTTATTGAAAGCATGCGTACTTATAAGTGGTAACTAGGTTATAATTAGTTTATTCGATTATCGAGGTGAGTGACCACTTATAATATAAAATATTCAACTAACAAAGTATCCCGAGATGTAGGAATTCCACCTACAGCATTGCATGTTCTTAATTATAGTACACATTCTTAAGAGGATTTGAGGACCGTAAGTAACGGTCTAAAGTTTTGAAGACCATTCGGTGTTTAGGAAAGTGTTCTCGATACTTTCGAACCATTGTAGTAATCCGGTAGCTCATTCGGTTCCACTGAGCTTAGTGGGGTTGCAAGAACTGAAATGCTTGTAGGTACAAGCATGTGGAGGGTTAGGACAAATTGAGATTTGAGCAGGGTTCACGTCTTGATTCAGTTGATTTAGGAGGATTGGTGTACCTCACGTGCTATAATAGTAACAATCTTACGGCTAGAGTTTCCAGATCAGGGTATGTTTTGACAAGTAGACATTTTGAAATATCATTAAGATATTTTATGAGATTTGGGTAATATGAGCTATACAACATGGAAATGACCATCGAGAATTTGGCACAATAACAATGAGATGTTCCAAGTGTAATCGTTTGATTCATAAATCAAAGCGAGTACGTTGACTAACCAAAGTTTTAGGTCAACCACATCTTTATTGGAAACATGCGTACCTATAAGCAGATACTCATCCCACTCTTCCAACATTGCATGTATTTATTGGTGAGGCACAGACTTTGACGAGATTTTGAAAACTACGGATAACGATTCAAAGTTTATTTTGATAACCATTTGATTTAGGCACACAATGCCTTAGAATATGATTTAAGATTTGTGTGTGCTTTGATAGGAATCAAAGTATAAAAGAATCACATATGGATCCACTCATCAAGTTCCAATAACCCATGCTTCGGTCCATCAAGATCATCACGTAGCCCAGTTTAAGCACATTCTTAGTATACCGGTGATGCTTATATATAGGGTTCCCCGCAGCGTTCCCACCACATCCACGATATACCTTGAATAATACTTAAACTAGTTACATAACATTTTAATTTTCCTTAGCATCATTCCAAAGAATAGCGTAATATAAGTTTGATGTGAGCTACCGCAACTTATGTATAGGCGGTTTTACCAGTATATGACTACAGACAAACCTATACATCGGTTCCACACGGGAATTGATGACTGTAGAGAAAACATTTCCAAAGTGTAAATAGTTTAATGTGACGTAGCAAGATCCACAAAGCGTATATGTATGGTTTACAACCAAACCACTCCATGCCTCAGTCACTCGGGATCATCACGTAGTCCAGTTTAAACACATTCTTGGTATACCAAGGATGCTTATATATAGGGTTCCCCGCAGCGTTCCCACCACATCCGTGGCATACCTAGAACGATGCCTAAACCAGTTACGTGACATCCGTTTATCCTTAGCATGATCTTAAAGAATAACGTATTGTATGTGTAGAGAGTATCATTACTCCTCTACATTTATGTATTCCACTTTCATTCTAAGCATTAATCAGTAGTTACTGAAACGCTAAGTGGAGATATTTCTCATAAAATCAATATTATAATTGGAAATACTATGAAGGCTCTAAGCAGGACAGGACTTGAGTAAATGTTGATAATGTTTGATTACCTTTAACAAGGACTTATAATGTTTATTCGCCTTTAACAAGGACTTATAATGTTTGATTGCCTTCAACAAGGACTTACAATATTTGATTGCCTTCAACAAGGACTTACAATGTTTGATTGCCTTTAACAAGGACTTACAATGTTTGATTGCCTTCAACAAGGACTTACTAGAATTATGACCCTAGCACCCTAGGGTATAGAATAGAAACATGTGATACTCATGATCGTTACCTCATGGTAAGATTAACCAGACTTCTCATGCATGGTGAATTGCAATTACGTGTGCACCCGTAATGGTAATTTACCTTGCATGATCACCCTTAGCTTCACTTACCCCAAGCTAACATCATAGTATTATTTAGATTCATCAAGCACAAATAATGTATTGTCCTTATGTCCATGAGCCAGTATTCTAATAATAGCATGTAATAGCAAATAAGCACATAAGCACAGTATGTTTAATCATAACTGCATATTCGTCACATTTTTAGAATTTCACTCATAACTATGATAGGGTCGGATTCAATATCCGAGATCAACACTACGTGTGATCACCGAAGTTCCCTGTTACTATGATGTTGTGCGCATACAAGCGTAAAGTTCTAGCAATAAGGTATCCCAAGAAGATAGTCTAAGAGTAATAATGTCTTCCTTTGGGATATTCGGATAAAACGTGTATATATATAAAAGCAAGTATGTAGGAACATACTTGTGTATTATTAGGTATATAGGAATATACCTGTATATCAAGTTTATAGACTTTAGGTAAAATCAAATGCACACAATCCCTAGCATGCATTCTATATGAAGGTTCTTAGGTTATAGTCTAGGTCGAATTCTCCACCTAAATCTCTATAACCAAGGCTCTGATACCAATCTGTCACACCCTCGCTTAAAGCGGAAACACGAGGATGCGACGGACGGGATCGTCATAACACTTGGTATAAATACAGAGATATAATACATGCAAACTTCTCGTGTCATGACGTCCCCCGACACAATGGTGACTTGTGTCGTGGTTAGTCAGTTCCACGACTATCATAGTCTTATTGATTCTAAAATCCAAAATACACATTGTTCACGAATGAATACAAATGATATACATTACAAATGCAAAACTAATGAAATCCTGAGGGTCTCTGCTAAGGCATCAGCACTAGCTATCCTCTTTGATTATGATCACCTGAAAAGATATGCTCAAAAATGTCAACAATAATGTTGGTGAGTTCCGCAGGTTTAAATTTAAAACATATAACTGATGCTGTATAGATTTTTGATGTGGAATCAAACTGTAAGCACAAACCACATAACATGTGTTTAAGACAACCAAACCTACTGACGTTATGCATATAAATCTGACGGAATATATTCACCCATGGCCTGTTTGCTGGCAGCTGTAGTCGGTAACTCACAAGTTAAACCGATCTGTCGAGGGTGGGGGTGTCAACCCAGTAGTACTACCAATACCTAACCGTTGGTTCCCAAACCCGGGAATTAATGGTTGTTTGAGTTTTCCATAGATTAACACCATGTATGCATGCAAAACAGTATCACATTGATTCCAAGAATGAAAACAGAATATATAATGTACAGCATTGAAAACGGGTGAGCATACTTTTCCCCCAATTTGATTGAAATCATTGAAAACTTGTATAAGCATAAAAAGGGGCCACGAAACTCACCTTGTATTGTTGTATGCACACAGACTTCACAGAATAAGCAAACTTCACAGAATCAAGCAATGCACGATCGAACACGATCAAGACCTATTATTGATTATAACTAAGCCTTTAAAACATACTCAGTGTGAATAGATTGGTTTGATTGAATTCGAATCGGTTCGGTTTGATGCCCATGATTAGTTATATATATATATTTGAGTTTGATTTTAAACTTAGTGATACTAAGATTTAACATCTGCTAATGTTTTAATTATATCTCGTATATATATTTCTTTGAAATCTTTGGTATAGATATTATTTACCGTATAATTCAATAATACTTTATTAATTTGAGTGTACAAAAATATAACATGTAATTACATTCGTAACTTATTTTGTATATAATTTCTATGATTTTAGTGATTATTTCATGATTATACGCTATATCGTGTCCATTTTTATTAAAAATGATTATTTATAATATTTTCAAATAGTATTTTATAGATAGTCTTAAGGTTTATAAACAAAATATATTTACAGAAGATAATTTTATGAGTTTTAAAATAAAGGATGTTTATAAAATTTATTTTATAATTTTTAGGAATTTTTGTGAAATTTTTAGATGCTTAAAAATGGTTTTAAAAAAAAATGCAGAGGCTCGGGTTTGAACCCGGGACCTCTGACTCAATATCCCACACACCAACCAGTGAACCAAGGCACCAGGCCGCGACAGAATCCGGTTCCAATATGTTTTAAAACCTGATTTGCCGAGTTTCCCCAAATTCATATAAACCCTAATTCGATCTTAGCCAAATTGAACACGAATTCGATTTTGATAATAATTAAATTCATAGGGCTTTTGATAACCAGGTATAAACGAGTGTAGTGATGCATTTAATTACCTGATTTGGAATTGGATTGATGATAAATCAGATATGAACAAGCCGCGGTTGCCCTAAGTTCGAATGTTGATCAAATGATGATGAGAAGCCAATTAATCATACAGAAAGCTTCAAACAATGCTATAGACCAATAGCCCTCTGTCAATTGTAGGTTAGAATGCTCGAAAATTGGGGTTCGATTAGTTGCAGGTCGCGACAGGGATGAAATTGGTTCGAGTTGAATATGTTGATGATACTTCAATTAATTGCACAGACAATTTCTTGGGTCGATGATAAACAAAAGCCCTTTATCAATTTGGATTGAATGTGGTTTAAAATTGGTGTTGGGTAAAGTTGCAGGTTCGACGATGATGATGATCGGTTTCAGTGTTTGTGTGTGTTTCTGGTGTGATTTCAGGTTGTATTCTTTCGGAAATGTGTATAGGAACGTTCATGTTGAATCAATTTGATTAAAGTGGCGTTTAGTGGGTGATTTAGCCGTTTGATTTGGTCGGGAATAAAGTGGAAAAATTAGCCGTTGGTTTGACCGTTTATACGCGTGTTTGTGTTGGCTTTTGTTCGATTGGGGTCCAAGGAACGGTTCGATCGGTTTGTGAGGTTCGAAATGGGGTATTTTTGGTGTTTTGGCCCTTACCGGAGAGTCGCCGGAATCGGCGCCGGAGATGGCCGGAAAATCGGGTTTTGGGCGGGGGTTGGGTTTGAAATTTCAGAAATTACACAAATGGTCCCTCGAGTTTTATTTTTATTATTTTATGTTATAAACTTATTTTTAAGTTTCAACAATATCAAAACACCCCCTTGGACTTATTATTATTATTATCATTTTCATTATTATTATGATTATCATTATAATTATTATGATTATTATTATTATTATGATTATTATTATTATTATGATTATTATTATTATTACTATGGTTATGATTATTGGTATTGTTATTATTATTTTCATTATTATTATTATTATTCGCACGAACGAGCATACGAGAGTTTCAACTAACACGACATATATACATAAAAACAATAGATACATAAGGATAATTAACACACATAGAATATGTACATGAAGATAATTCGATTAACACGATACATAGATTATGAATCTACGTGAGGCTAGTCAATATACACGATGAGTTCACGAGCTTGATGTTGGTTGACAGTCTATTAATGACAGATGCCACATACCATCACATTCACCACATGATCTTCAACAAGAAGAATCTTAGGTTTCCTTTCTGATTTGGGAATATCTTGAATGTTTCTAAGACTTTGTTCATTAAATCCATCTGTATCATCTGAACTGTCACGCTAAAGTAACTCACAATGTTCTTTGCTTGATTTTGTGAGGTGTCACAGTATGCAATCTATATTTGGAAATTTGTTACTTTGCAAAACATGTTTACAAATACCTTCTTATTGTTTGTGTCACTTCTTGAATCGCTTTTGAATCCTTAACCTTGAAAATCATTGGAATTCTATCTTGGTTTTGAACAACAGGACTCGTTATTATCCTCATTACGATGTGGATATAAAGGTTCAGAAAATTTCGTAATTTGTAGTCATGGGTTTGGCATAAAAGAAAAGACATAACTTGGTATGTGCCCAAGTGTCTTACCGTCACATATGACAAAACCTAACTTCTGTGTTCTTGTGAATCTCATGTTTAACTTCTCATCACTGAATGCCTCTTGTTTTAGATGTCATGATAACAATTGGTGCATTATAGACCAATTGACTAGTTTCATATTGATTTATGTGGGATAACGGGTCGAGAAATTGACTTGTATCTGTTTCAAATATTCGTATACCATAGTATGGCGTTGAAATATCGATCGTTATTTGGATGATCGATTCATTTTCTGCTTTTAGTAATGTTCCTAATCATTATTGTGAACTTATTCCAAAATCTTCGCATATCGTATTATTCTTAGACCGATGGTTGGTCAAAGGAGGAATACATATTTACAAGATATGCGTTAATATCGTTTCATATAGTGACGTTTGGGATTCTTAAATCCTGACGGTTAACCTTTCTTATCATTGTTAGTCTTTTATTGATTTATAGATATCATTTTACTACGAAATTATATTCTAGAAGTTGTAGCTTATAAGTCTAACATACCACGGTAACTCATCATCGTTTTCCAACATTTCTTCTCAAAACGTCTCGCATTCCACTACAAGAGTTCAAATTTGGATGCATCGTGTAAAATTCCATAATTCGCAAAGTGAAGCGTCTCACCTGTAATCAACGCTAACCACAGTCCGTTAGTACACTTATCTTTCATCATAAGTCTCCTGTTCGTTTAAGTTTCATTCTTAATTTCGGGACGAAATTCTTAAAAGTTGGGGAGACTGTAACATCCTGTATTTTTGTTGTTAATTAAAAGTTAACGTCATTAATTTTTGAAAGGACCATTGTTGTCATTTATGTAACTCACGTGTTGCTTATGTCTCTAACACTTTAACTTGAAAATTTAATAATGTTAATTAGTTCTTAATAAATAAATAATCACCATGATAATAATAGCCATGATAATTATAATAATCATAATAATAATAAGAACAACAACAATAATAATAAAAATAATAATAGTAGTAATAATAATAGTAATTATAATAATAATACAACTAATAGTAATAATAATAATAATAATATTAATAATTATAATAATTTATAAAAACTATTTAAACTTAATAATATTAAAACTTAAAATTAATTAAGTTAGGGGGGGTTAGTTTGTCAATTTGCAAACTTTAAATGGAAATTGGGCATAAAATAATAGAACTTGAAACTACAGGGACCATTTTTGTAACATTGTAAAAACCCAACCAATCCTCCCCCTTAACCCCGTTTTTCCGGCGAGGGGTTCCGGCCGAAGTCCGGCGACCCCCAAAAACCACCAAAAACGCCCGATTTCGACCCAAAACAGCTCCAAACTCTTTCGTATGCTTATATCGAACTTCATTATACCATTTAATCGCCTTTACAAGCCGGTTACAAACCTCAAACAAAAAAAAAACCGATGCCCTTAAGCTCCATAACCGTTCGAGCATTAAAACTCAATAATAATTCAATTAACTGAACCTAAATGATCTTCTATCTATCTGTAATCGTTTAACCTTTTCAATTCATCTGAAACACACACGAATTCCACCTCGTTTACCCTTTTGAAGCCGCGACCTGCAACCACCCGAAGACCTCATCTTGAGCTCTTTCTCTTGCAATTGACAGAGGGCTTCTCATCTCTATGTCCATTAGAATCTTCCTGAAGAATGAATTCGATTATCATCCTCGATTGCTATCTGAATCATCTTCCCTCAGTCGCGACCTGTTCTTCAACTCATCTCCCTCATTTTCGAACACAATCACGTAAGTCTGTACATCATCATGCTCGATTTCACTTGGGGATTAAAAGCCCCAAGGTTAATTTCATAAACATAATCGATTTGGGGTTTAATTCGGATTCAATCAAAATAGGGTTCTTGAGTTTGGAGGATTGTTTCTTATCATGTTTAAAGGAATTTAAAACCAAGTGACACCAAGGCCGCGGCCCTGGTTCACTGGTTAAGACATTGTGCATTGAGCATGAGGTCCCGGGTTCAAACCCGGGCACCCTCATGCATTTTTTTAAAAGCCTTCTTAGCTTAATTTTAATTTTAGAAAAAATTTAATAAACATAAAAATAATTTTACAAACTTTTAATATTTTTAAAATCACCTAAATATTTTCTGTAAATTTATTTTTGTAAAATCTTTTATCATTTTATTATAAAATTTATTTACAAATGTTATAACTAAATATATTTATGTATAAAAAAATGATTTATAAACTTATTAGATTTTTAAGACATCATATTATTTTCTATAATTTATTTAAATAAAATATGTTAATATTTTTATTAAACGGTTTAGATAAATAATATATTTAGTTTATTTTCTTATAAAATGGATTTTTGATAGTGGTTTAAATCACTAAATTATTTGTTCAACAATATCTATATACATATATAAATGATGATTATTATTCCAACTTATAACTAAATTTTATTACAAATATTATTTCTTTTGTATTTCTATATACAAAAAATGTACACTTAGTATATTTTAGTTAATTTCTATTAAAACACATAAATGATAAATTTTGGTCTTAAAATATTTAATGTACTTATAAAAATCCCCAAATTCCACCTATAACCCTAATTCTCGTTAAATTGTTAAACTTATTATTAAACGTTAACCTTGTGATTATATATACATATATAGGTGCCTTGTGACTATTCACGTTGGAACGACACCTATTATTATTCTTATTAGTCATCCTACTTATACTTATTTGCCAAGTGAGTTTCCTTGCCCCTTTTTATGCTATTTCACACCGTTTGGGGTGAAACATGTTACATTATTCAACATACACTTATAAACGTTTAGATCTTATAAAAGCACATGCAATTCATACTTTTATTTTTGTCATGGTTATTTGTGTTATTGTAAGTCTTATAAGAGTTACATATATTGTTTACAATCATTAACTATTGCTAGCCTGACGACGTCTTAGATCTTTGGGCCTGACAAGCCTATTTGGTGCTAAAGTTGATGTATTGCCGACTCCTAGGAGCCGTATGCTAGTGCACTAGGGAACCAAGTACACTTAGCCACTCATATAAACATATAATCTAGTCGAGGTTTGATTGTACTATATGTGCTTTATAAACTTGCTAACTCATAACCTATGACATGAATTGCTACTTGAAAACCCATAGGATATTATGTATATGAAACCCTTGGAAACTCACCAACTTTATAGTTGACCCGTTATTTTTAACATGTTTCAGGAAATGCCAAGTTTGAAGTCATCATTTGAAGTTTGCTTAAATCTAGGATTTGGACCTAGATTAAAGAATGAAAAGCTTTGGATTACTTTTGTTTTATGTTTTGACTTATTTCATGTTGAAACTTATGATTGTAATTGCATTTGCAACTTATAATAATAATATTTACATTTAAGGTTAGCGTTATGTGGCTGTGAACGATCTTAACTCTCACACCTCGACGTTTCCGCCGTCAAGGTTGGGGTGTGACAGATAGTCACTCCCGTCATCATATTCGTTACCCTTAATGGACCCCGAGTATATTAAGTTAAACCACTCAATTGGGAGAATCGTCCAACGATCACTACCCGGTAACTCTTCTGTTCTACGTATTTCTTCGTATCTCCATATTGTGAGTCTATTTGTCCACGCCCAAACATGCTATAAAATAACAACTTTTTTAATTGTTAAAATTTTAAAATAAAATAAAATTTACAAAAAAAACTTTAAATCATACCTCTGTACCTAAAGACACGTTTCCGAGTAATTCACGCCAATATTCTAACGGAATATCGGAATTACCCATGTAATACACCCTACATGTTTGGGAATCACTGTTACGTATAAACTGAATAACATTTTCAGACCAGCTCCTCCCATTCTGCCAATTATGGTTATCTATTGGATCATGAATACTTTCCACAATATCTCGTGAGTTTGAAGAGGACTCATTTTGACGTCTTCTATTACCTCTACGAGAAGACATTTTAACTGTTTCGTTTCTCACTAACCGTATATAACAAGTAATATATATAACGTTTTATACAGAATCTTAAATCAAATCAAAGAATAATACGTCACGTCACATAATTATAAAATTAAAAAATGCACGCAAATCGAGGAAAATAAATTCTCAGAAGGACTACTACGGCCCGTGAGAGAACTCACGGGCCTTTATGACACTTGTTCACGGGCCGTGATGTTAGACGCTTACGGGCCGTGATGTGTTTCACAGCCCGTGAGCGGATAAAGCTGCGAAATTTAAATTTCGAACACTTTACGGTCCGTAAGGCCCTTCACGGGCCGTGAAAAAAGTCAAAGGGCGTCCAAATAACACCTAACAGGGTGTTCAATTAGCAAATGTCATAAAAATTCTTTTATTAGATACTATAGATTTGGTTTAGACTTGAGACAAATATTAAGGATTGGACTTACAGGATTTGAAACAAGCTGAAAAGGTTAGGATTGAGTCGAGACCACTTGCAAGGGTTTATTTTTATCCGTTTGTTAGAAGTCTAACATATTTAATATGATTATAAAACTATTTTATTTAACCTTTAACCATGAAATTACACAACTGTTAACTCTACTATTAAATCCAAATTATTATTTTATAACGAGACTTGAACTCTTACCACTTAACATTTAAATTCAAACTAGGTTTATTTCCATGTCGCGCGTTGCGCGATTCATCACTGTTGTTTTTTAACGGCTCAGAATAGGCAATCCGTAGCGGCTGTAACTCAGAATTACTGTCACGCAAACAACGGATCCCTTTTTATATCATCATAGCCTTGATGTAATGTGAATAACATTATCTTTAATAATAGTTTCTCAATCGGACAATGGAGACTCACATGAGCAATCACAAACCACACTGCTTCCCATGTCTCAGACGGGCATACAATATATGAACAACCCATCATCATTGACCTACCATAAATAATCAGGCACAAACCTCAACAATATGAATCTACCTATCGTGACAACTTGAATTATGTCTCAGCTGGCCCATACGCATAACACCATCGACCACATCACGGCTTGAGGAGCAAGGAAGATCAGAGGTCACACTGGAAAGCTATCAACTAACCTGTAAGAAGACTCGTCGTCTCAAATGAGCAATAGCTCAACATCATAGACAAATCAACAAACAAAAATAGAATAAATGCTAATCAAAAAGAGCATTAACAGATAGGAGAGATGTAACACCCCAACCCGGGTAGGGTTGACGTGTCATATAAACAGTAATCAGAGTTTCATGAATGATAGAATTAAAGTACTAAGAAATACTCAAATCCTTACATAGGTCCAAATAATTTAAATAAAGTCTTAAAATCAGAATACTATTAAATCTTATTAATCCAAATGTTCTCATCCTAACTTCTTGAGTTAACACTCTTCACTCGTTCCCCTGAGCCCCTTGAGTACCTGCTATAAAAATAAGAGAAAACAACAAAAGAAAATACGGCTGAGCCAAAGAATGCTCAGTAACGGAAATAAACAATAGCAATACAATGATCAATAATGATAACAATGAGATGATCAAGTTGAAAATCAAATGATAATGATCATCTAAAAGGAATACCCATATGAGCCAATAATAATAACAATTAACAATATGTACATTAGCTGCAGTTCTAATGCACCAATATGTGAGATAGGAATGTGGGCACACACACCTAACCATCTCACCAATAAACAATAACAATGATATCCTAGGATCGATCCATACGCCTCCTTTAACAATAATCAATATGTGTAACAACTTAGCACATAATAATAATGTAGAGACGCTGTGGTTGTCACACCCTCAAATTCGGGTCTGGAATCTATCACGGAGGGGTGAGCAAACAGGATCGAACACAGTAGTTACACATGAGATGCAGTTATCTATATGATAAGTTTTTAGATAACCAATCCATTATTATTCAGAGCATTAGATATTATACGCAGCGGAAATAAATATATATATTGTTTCTTAACAATACGTCTAATCATGTCTTATTAATAACCAATATGTATCTGGAGCTCTTATATGATCCTATGTGCATGTCCATAAGCTCCTAGTAGATACCTGGAATACATGTAAAATCAAGTGTCAACACAGGGTTGGCGAGTTCATAAATAAACACAATGATAAATCGTCAATTATCATCCAAAGAAAGATTTACTTTGTGAAGATACGGAACCCTTTTATAAGGTGAACCCGCTATCCCACATACTTACTAAGTACAAGCCCAACAAATCCTTCACATTGAATTTGTCCATGTATCATAGTTTATTTGCATATGGATAGCCTGTCGGAACCCTTTTATAAGGTGAACTCATTATCCCACACACAAGCATCAAGCAAAGCACCATCATAGTTCATAAAACAAAAGGGCATGTTTCATCCCAAGAACAGTATGATAATATCACAATTAAAAGTTCCAGCTTAAAAGAGCATGCATCATCCCAAAACCAAAGTAAAAGGGAAACACGAGAACTCACAAAATAATCTGAAATTTAAATCACGACATGTATTCCAGCCCCAAAATATTTAAATCATTAAAAAGGGGAAACAATTACGAACTCACCTCAGTCCTTTGTGGTGTTGACAAGCTATTAAATTCCTGCTAAGGAATTATATTTCACGTCAGCAAACAGATACAAATCCAAAACCTAAATAAGTTAGATCTTGAACCTGGTGTTCAATTGATCTAGGATTTGGTTCTCGGGGATTTGTCGTAAACATATAATTAAATCATTTAATTATTTTTGTTAATAATTAATGATTTAAAATTTAATTAGTTTAATAATGATTTTGACATATCATTATATTCTAATTAAATTATAGACGTTATATAAACATATAAGTTTATATCTAATTCGTATTTATATTATCAAAATAAATCCCTAAATAATATAATATCCATTAATAATTTGATTGTTTTAAAAAAACCCATTTTTGTATGGATAACAATTTATAATACATGTAATAATAATACATGTAATAATTATTTACATAAATAATTAGGGTTTTTAAATAATTGAATTTCTACAATTTTTATGATTTATCATTAATTAAAATGATATGGTGTTCAATTAATAAATTAATACTTTAAATCATAATTTAAAGTCTATTTTTATAGAAATAGTTATTTATAATATTTTTAAATAATATTTTATAAATTTTATTTAAAGTATTTTTAATTAAATAATTTACAGAAAAATATTTAATGGTGTTAAAAATAACAGAAGCCTTTAAAAATTATTTTTATAATTTTTAATAATTTTTATATATTTTTAAATAGTCAAAAAGGGCATTAAAAAAATTAATGAGAGTTGCACGGGTCGAACCCGTGACCTCAAGGATGCAATAGTGAGTTGGGAACCGGTGAACCAAAGGCCTAAGCCGCGGTAGAACCCGGTTCCAATTTCTTTTAACCCATTCCAGCCGAACACCTTGAAATCACCAAGAACCCTAACTCGATTAACTCCAAATCAAACCCCAAATTTGATGTTGTTAATCAGTTTATTGTTAGGGCTTTCGATCCCCATACGAAACCGAGCATATAGGTATGTTCAATTACCTGTTTTGAAGCTCGAAAGGTGATGTTTGGTTCGGTTGCATGTCGCGACCGAGAGGAGTAATCAAATCGATATGTTTATATGTTTTTGAATCAAATTGAGTTCGATGGTAGCTTTTAAATGTTTAGATGATCGTCAGTGCACCATTTCTTTTGATTATTATTATTGTTCAGTGCGGTTGGTGGCCGAACTTTCGGCCGAGTGTATTAGGTAGATCAATCGCACTCAGTTTGATTGAAATATTCAAATCGATGTGTCCCCCGAGTTCGTATCATGCACTAGAATGTGTCGGGATGGTTTAATTTGGTTAAAATCGACTAATTTTGGCGTTTAGGGGGGTCGCCGGAGCCTGCCGGAGAAGGTGGCCGGCGAGAGGGGAGTCGACGGGAAGGTACAGTGGCCGGTGTAAAAAAAAAATATATTTCCAAACTGGTCCCTCAACTTTACTATACTTATTATTTTATGCTAAAAGTTTTATAAAACAGTTTTTAAAATGTACATTTCACCCTCTGGACTTTGTTAAACCAATTTAATAATTTTATAAATTATTATTGATAACAATATTTTCATTATTATTATTATTATTATCATTATTAACATTATTATTTTTAATAATAATATTAATATCATTATTATTGTCATTATTGTTTTATTATCATTAAATAATAATAAAAACATAAAAACAATTTATAAATTCACATAAAAATTTTATTAAATCATGAAAAAAAAATTTCGGGTTGTCACATCATCCCCCTGTTAGAGGAATTTTCGTCCCGAAAATTTAGATGTACTCGTAACATTTTTGAACAAGTTAGAATACTTGTATATCATTTTGTCCTCTCATTCCCAAATGAACTCAGGACCACGTCGGGTGTTCCATCGTACTTTGACAACCGGAATCTTGCTCTGAATTTAAGAAAACTGGTTTTTCGATTAAATTTTAGCAAGGCACGAGTACTAGGGAAACAAGTATCTAAGTTTAAGCATATAACTTCTTAATCTTAGTCAATCTCTAACTAAGGAAATTTACTTCGTGCAACTATTGTGTGTGGCTATAGGCTAGATGCAATTCCTAACTCACTATAACCAATGGCTCTGATACCAATCTGTCACACCCTCAAATTCCGGGTCTGGAATCTATCACGGAGGGGTGAGCAAACAGGATCGAACACAGTAGTTACACATGAGATGCAGTTATCTATATGATAAGTTTTTAGATAACCAATCCATTATTATTCAGAGCATTAGATATTATACGCAGCGGAAATAAATATATATATTGTTTCTTAACAATACGTCTAATCATGTCTTATTAATAACCAATATGTATCTGGAGCTCTTATATGATCCTATGTGCATGTCCATAAGCTCCTAGTAGATACCTGGAATACATGTAAAATCAAGTGTCAACACAGGGTTGGCGAGTTCATAAATAAACACAATGATAAATCGTCAATTATCATCCAAAGAAAGATTTACTTTGTGAAGATACGGAACCCTTTTATAAGGTGAACCCGCTATCCCACATACTTACTAAGTACAAGCCCAACAAATC
Source organism: Flaveria linearis (assembly GCA_024085815.1). Lineage (NCBI taxonomy): Eukaryota > Viridiplantae > Streptophyta > Magnoliopsida > Asterales > Asteraceae > Flaveria > Flaveria linearis. Next base: position 73,093,378 of record CM044006.1, on the reverse strand, counting down.
CTTCACATTGAATTTGTCCATGTATCATAGTTTATTTGCATATGGATAGCCTGTCGGAACCCTTTTATAAGGTGAACTCATTATCCCACACACAAGCATCAAGCAAAGCACCATCATAGTTCATAAAACAAAAGGGCATGTTTCATCCCAAGAACAGTATGATAATATCACAATTAAAAGTTCCAGCTTAAAAGAGCATGCATCATCCCAAAACCAAAGTAAAAGGGAAACACGAGAACTCACAAAATAATCTGAAATTTAAATCACGACATGTATTCCAGCCCCAAAATATTTAAATCATTAAAAAGGGGAAACAATTACGAACTCACCTCAGTCCTTTGTGGTGTTGACAAGCTATTAAATTCCTGCTAAGGAATTATATTTCACGTCAGCAAACAGATACAAATCCAAAACCTAAATAAGTTAGATCTTGAACCTGGTGTTCAATTGATCTAGGATTTGGTTCTCGGGGATTTGTCGTAAACATATAATTAAATCATTTAATTATTTTTGTTAATAATTAATGATTTAAAATTTAATTAGTTTAATAATGATTTTGACATATCATTATATTCTAATTAAATTATAGACGTTATATAAACATATAAGTTTATATCTAATTCGTATTTATATTATCAAAATAAATCCCTAAATAATATAATATCCATTAATAATTTGATTGTTTTAAAAAAAACCCATTTTTGTATGGATAACAATTTATAATACATGTAATAATAATACATGTAATAATTATTTACATAAATAATTAGGGTTTTTAAATAATTGAATTTCTACAATTTTTATGATTTATCATTAATTAAAAATGATATGGTGTTCAATTAATAAATTAATACTTTAAATCATAATTTAAAGTCTATTTTTATAGAAATAGTTATTTATAATATTTTTAAATAATATTTTATAAATTTTATTTAAAGTATTTTTAATTAAATAATTTACAAAAAAATATTTAATGGTGTTAAAAATAACAGAAGCCTTTAAAAATTATTTTTATAATTTTTAATAATTTTTATATATTTTTAAATAGTCAAAAAGGGCATTAAAAAAATTAATGAGAGTTGCACGGGTCGAACCCGTGACCTCAAGGATGCAATAGTGAGTTGGGAACCGGTGAACCAAAGGCCTAAGCCGCGGTAGAACCCGGTTCCAATTTCTTTTAACCCATTCCAGCCGAACACCTTGAAATCACCAAGAACCCTAACTCGATTAACTCCAAATCAAACCCCAAATTTGATGTTGTTAATCAGTTTATTGTTAGGGCTTTCGATCCCCATACGAAACCGAGCATATAGGTATGTTCAATTACCTGTTTTGAAGCTCGAAAGGTGATGTTTGGTTCGGTTGCATGTCGCGACCGAGAGGAGTAATCAAATCGATATGTTTATATGTTTTTGAATCAAATTGAGTTCGATGGTAGCTTTTAAATGTTTAGATGATCGTCAGTGCACCATTTCTTTTGATTATTATTATTGTTCAGTGCGGTTGGTGGCCGAACTTTCGGCCGAGTGTATTAGGTAGATCAATCGCACTCAGTTTGATTGAAATATTCAAATCGATGTGTCCCCCGAGTTCGTATCATGCACTAGAATGTGTCGGGATGGTTTAATTTGGTTAAAATCGACTAATTTTGGCGTTTAGGGGGGTCGCCGGAGCCGCCGGAGAAGGTGGCCGGCGAGAGGGGAGTCGACGGGAAGGTACAGTGGCCGGTGTAAAAAAAAAATATATTTCCAAACTGGTCCCTCAACTTTACTATACTTATTATTTTATGCTAAAAGTTTTATAAAACAGTTTTTAAAATATACATTTCACCCTCTGGACTTTGTTAAACCAATTTAATAATTTTATAAATTATTATTGATAACAATATTTTCATTATTATTATTATTATTATCATTATTAACATTATTATTTTTAATAATAATATTAATATCATTATTATTGTCATTATTGTTTTTATTATCATTAAATAATAATAAAAACATAAAAACAATTTATAAATTCACATAAAAATTTTATTAAATCATGAAAAAAAATTTCGGGTTGTCACAGTGGTCTAATCGCTCTACCCCATAGGTGGATGTGCTCGGGTACGGAGGTCAATAATACAATCGATCAAGCCAATATAATACAATAAGTTACACTATTGCTCATAACCCTTAATCAAGGCCACTAGCTATAATCAATAATTTAGGAAGCATGTGACAATGAGTACAAAGAAGATAAATCCTATCACATGCAAACAATGTCAACTATACGATAATCATTTATAACAATAATCTTATGGATTTAATAAACAACAAGTCAAGTTCTGGATTCAGATAAAAATCAAGAACGAGAGGAATTCATGCTACGAGAGAGGAAAGGTCGGAATCCATACCTTATACACGAATGACAATAATCAGAAACAAAGTCTAGGCTCGGTTAACGCCGTGAGAACCTACGATAACGTAACGCAAATTACAGTTTGAAAAATTCCAGTTCTGCCTCTGTCTTTTCGCACTCGTTAAAAATACTAAACGACGTTTAAAAATTCTGAAAATCTCCAGTTTACTAGATTAGTGAGTTCTGAACAACTTTCATTTAGAAAAGTTTCTGATTTGGATTACCGAAATATGAGAAAAACGTGGATCTTTACAGCTGCGCAGAACTGCTAGCTGTTACGAAAACGACTGTTTGGAGGTCTAAACGAATGAGTTTTTCAATGTTTTATATATCAACGGATTCCTATTTCGACGAAATTCGTCATGGACATAAAGTTTAACTGATTTGAATCTGTTATGAAAGAGTTATGCTCTCTGTAAGTTGGCTGTAAATTACTAGCTTAATTCAACAAAATAAACTATTATAACGTTTGTTAAAAATATAAATATAAATTGTTAAGCTTTTTAATAAATTGATTTACAGAGATTAATTAGGTACCTTTATAAAAGAAGTCTTATATTTAATCCGATTTTTAACATTATTTAAAAGAATTTATAAAAACAATTAAATAAATGTCCTTGTTATATACTTTTATAAAGGTATAGGCTTAAAGAAAATTACAGAAAATTAATTGGGCACTTTTAAAATAAACAGAGTTTATAAAAGTTGTTTTTATAATTTTTGGTAATTTTTACAAAATTTTAAAAGGTTAAATAGGGCTTTAAAAAAAATATGGCAGGAGCTCGGGTTCGAACCCGTGACCTCCTGCCCACAATCTCACACACTAACCAGTGAACCAAAGGCATACAGTCGCGTTTGTTCTTGTTCCCAATTTCTTTTAAACAGTTTAACCCCAACTCCCCCAAATCTAAGAACCCTAGTTTTCGTTTGGATCAAATTGAAGTACAAAACGATAGTGATCAATGAAATAAACATGGGGCTTTGATTCCCCATGTGAAATCGAGTTTATGGGTGTGTTAATTTTACCAGATGTAGTCGAATCGATGATGAACACTGGATGAACAAGCCGCGGTTTTTGTGGTGTTGATTTGGAAATCAAATGGTGATGTTAATCAAATTAACTTCACAGGTAGCTTCAAACGAGGTCAAAGATCGAATGCCCTCTGTCAATTTCATGAATTGATGCTCATAAGGCCGAGATCGATTTAGTTGCAGGTCGCGGGGAAGACAGAGATCGAATCGAGGTTTCTGTGTGTTAATTGGTGCAATTTAAAGCTTATACAGATTCGTAGTATTTTTAGCATCGTGCACATGTGGTTAATTCGATTATAATTGAGTTTTTGAATGCGATTCAACTCTGTAAAGAGCCGACAGTGTTCACGTGGGTGTGTAGATCGCATTATCGTTTGATTCCCGAATTATTATGGGGTTATGGTTCGAATCTTGATCTATAAACGGTCGGTATGAATTAATTGGGTTAAAGGCACTATTTTGGCCGTTTGGTACCCGCCGGAGAGTTGGCCGGAGAAGGTGGCCGACGGGCGGTGGTGGGGGATTTGGGTTTGAATAAATTACAGAATGGTCCCTCAACTTACTTCTTTTATTATTTTGTGGTTAAACCTTTTGAAACAAGTTTCAAAAATTACCGAACAGCCCCTGAACTTATTTAAATCAAGAATAATAAATCTTATAAATTATTATTATTATTATTATTATTATTACGGGTATTATAATTCTATCCCCCTTAAAACAATTTCGTCCTCGAAATTCTAAATAATGTAGCATGAATCCTTCTGAAAATACAATACGGTGAAAATAATACTTCTTTAAGCACACACCACTCACGAATAGAGTAATCACTAACAGTTAGGCTTAGAAAAACTTACACTTAGTTGTCGAATAAGTATGGATACTGTGAACGAATCATTTCTTCTGTCTCCCATGTCGTCTCGCGTTCCGAATGATTTTTCCATAAAACTTTAACGAACGGTATAGACTTGCGTCTCATAACTCGTTCTTGACGATCAATAATAGCTTCAGGTTCTTCTTCATAAGAAAGATCTTCTTGAATCGCGTGAAGAGGGTAACTAATAACGTGCAACGGATGATAGTTGTATCCCCTCAACAAAGAGACATGAAAAACGTTATGAACATGAGAGAGTTGCGGGGGCAATGCTAAACGATACGAGACTTCTCCAACCCTTTCAAGAATCTCAAACGGACCGATAAAACGTGGACTTAACTTTCCTTTAATTCCAAATCGACGTATGCCACGACAAGGTGACACTTTGAGAAACACATGATCTCCGACTCTAAATTCCAACGCTCGTCGGTGTTGATCGGCGTAACTCTTTTGTCTAGTTTGGGCTTCTTTCAACTTCTCCCTGGCAATGGCAACTTTGTCATTAGTAATTCTAACCAATTCCGGTCCTTCGATTATCTTCTCTCCAACCTCATTCCAACATATTGGTGCTCTACACTTTCGACCATATAGAAGTTCAAACGGGGCCATATTTATACTAGCCTGCCAACTATTATTATACGCGAACTCAACTAAGCATAGATACTCATCCCAATTGCCCGTCCATTCGAGTACGCATGCTCTAAGCATATCTTCCAAAGTCTGAATAGTGCGTTCAGATTGTCCGTCAGTCTGCGGATGGAAGGCGGTACTAAATCTTAACTTAGTTCCCCAAGCATTTTGGAAACCCTTCCAAAAGCGTGACGTGAAACGCGGATCTCTATCACATACAATCGATGATGGCGTGCCATGAAGTCGAATAATATCTTGCAGAAATACCTCTGATAATTTGCTAACTGAGTAACCCTGTTGGATGGGCAAGAAATGAGCCGACTTTGTGAATCTATCAACTACGACCCAAATGGCGTCGTTCTTCTTGAATGTTTTGGTAGGCCTGTAACAAAGTCCATGGAAATATCATCCCATTTCCACACAGGAATATCTAATGGTTGCAGTAATCCACTAGCTCTTTGATGCTCAATCTTTACTTGCTGACAAGTTAAACAATGACTCACATATTTAGCTACATCTTCTTTCATACCACTCCACCAAAAGTTCTGCCTTAGATCTCTATACATCTTAGTGGCTCCCGGGTGAATAGAGAAAGGTGAGCTGTGTGCCTCTGCTAATAAGGAGTCACGAAGGGTTGAGTCATCTGGCACACATAATCTATTCCCACACCAGATAACTCCTTGTTCATCAACTCGAAACTCAGATTGTTTCCCTATCTTCAAATTTTGTAATATCGCCCAAAGTTCTCCATCTTGATTCTGAGCTTCCTTGATCCGTGTAATAAGATCAGATTCTATCCTCATCTTGGCTAGATAACCGTTAGACTCACCAAGCTGTAACCCAACTTCCATTCTATCCAGATCTGAGATAATCTGTGGTTGGATTTGAAGATATGCTACTCCACCTGCACTCTTTCGACTGAGACCATCTGCCACGACATTCGCCTTGCCCGGATGATACTGGATGTTGGCATCGTAATCCTTGAGTAGTTCTAACCATCTCCTCTGCCTCATATTGAGTTCTTTTTGAGTGAAAATATACTTAAGGCTCTTATGATCAGTAAAGATGTCACATGTCTCTCCATACAAATAATGTCTCCAAATCTTTAATGCAAACACTACAGCTGCAAGCTCTAAGTCATGTGTTGGGTAGTTTACTTCGTACGGTTTAAGCTGTCGGGAAGCATAGGCAATAACTTTACCATGCTGCATAAGAACACAACCGAGTCCCTTCTTCGATGCATCACTATAAACTTGGTATCCGCCAGAACCCGAAGGTAACGTAAGAATAGGGGCAGATACCAGTCTTTTCTTCAGTTCCTCAAAACTCTTTTCTCTATCCTCGTTCCACGTAAATTTTACACCCTTTCTCATAAGTTGAGTTAGAGGTAATGCTACACGAGATAAACCTTCCACAAAACGTCGGTAATAGCCCGCTAAACCAAGAAAACTACGAACTTCAGTGACGGATGTCGGTCGAGGCCATTTAGTAATAGCTTCCACCTTTGCCGGATCCATAGTGATACCTTTAGCTGATACAACATGGCCTAAAAATGCCACTTGTTCAAGCCAAAAGTCACACTTAGAAAATTTAGCATATAACTTCTTTTGGCGTAAGGTCTCCAAAATCGTGCGAAGGTGGTCTTCATGCTCCTCTCTACTTTTAGAGAATACCAAGATGTCATCGATAAAAACAATTACAAAGCGGTCCAAATACTCATGGAACACTCTGTTCATGAGGTCCATAAAGACAGCTGGAGCATTGGTCAAGCCAAAAGGCATAACTAGGAACTCATAGTGACCGTAACGGGTGCGGAATGCTGTCTTAGGAACATCTTGATCTCGGATCCTCAATTGATGGTATCCTGATCTGAGGTCGATCTTAGAGAAGAACCTTGCCCCTTGTAGTTGATCGAAGAGATCGTCAATACGCGGTAACGGATAGCGGTTCCGGATAGTAATCTTATTAAGCTCTCGGTAGTCGATGCATAGACGCATACTACCATCTTTCTTCTTCACAAATAATACCGGTGCCCCCCATGGTGAAACACTTGGTCTAATGAATCCAAGTTGTAATAGCTCATGCAGTTGTTCTTTCAATTCCTTTAACTCTACCGGAGCCATCCGATAAGGTGCCTTAGAAATGGGTTCCGCCCCGGGGATTAAATCAATAGTAAACTCAACTTCACGCTCAGGTGGTAACCCTGGAAGTTCTTCAGGAAAGACATCAGGGAATTCCTGAACAATAGGAAAGTCTTCAATACGAGGAGTATCCTCTGATGTATCTTTTATAGAAGCTAAGAATCCCTCACATCCACGAGATATAAGCTTTTGGGCTTTCAGAGCAGAGATAATTTTGAGAGGCTTCCGAGGTAGGCTCCCTTGGTAAACTAAGTCAGGATTCATAGGATCACCAAATAGCACACGACGAGTTTGACATTCTATGGTAACCTGGTGTCGCGTTAACCAATCCATGCCAAGAATAATATCGAAATCACCCATGTGCATAGGAAATAGGTCAGCCTCTCTTATGGTTGATTCGATCTGAATAGGACAGTTTTGGTACACTTTGGAAATAACAATCGATTCTCCAACAGGAGTAGAAATCACTAATGCAGGCTCTAGAGCGGTAGGCATGATCGTAAGGCGCTTTGTGAATAGATGAGATACTATCGAGTGTGTGGAGCCAGTATCAAACAATACATAAACATCATAGTCACCATGACGAAGTATACCACAAATCGTACCTATGTATTGATAACTAATGAATACTAACGACGGTAAAACTAGAATCAATGGAAGTAGATTATGATTATTAGAATGAATTAGTACGGGAAGATGTACCTGGAGCATTAGCAGCTTCCCCTACAGTTAGTGCGAATACTCGACCTCCAGTAGTGGGTGGCGCATTGGCTCCCTTAGCATCATTCTCTGGTCGGTTCCTCGCCTTTGGGCATTGACTAACCCTATGCCCTATATCTCCACAACCAAGACAAGCTCCTGTAAGTCGACGACAAGTTCCGGGATGATGCTTTCCACAATGAGTACACATCGGATGTCTGGAAGGATTGCCTTTTTGATTCACCGGTTGAGCTGCAATTGGTTGTTGATAGGGTATCATTTGACCTTGACTTCGAGTCTTACCATGCCATGGCTTAGTGTTCTTCCCCGATCCTTGATTTTTCTGACGATCATTTCCATTTCGGTCAGATCCTTGAGATGACTCACCGCCAGCCTGAATACGAGTCCCATCTCTACTGCGCTTCTTATTATCCTCAAATTTTAACAAAAATTCTTTTCTCTCCAGGTCCACCCTTTTTGCAGCCCTAACTGCTTCCTCAACATTGTTGAAAGTGGAGTGAATAATAGCCTTACGAATCCGATCACATACTGCCCATTGATACTTTTCAGCCCGTTCCTCAGGTGGTCCAGCAGAAGAACCTAGAAATCCCAACAGTCGATAAAACCGGTCTGTAAAATCAGTGAGTGATTCATCGTTTCGTTGACGGATGTTATCATACTCCCGCCTGTATGCTGCTTTATCCACATTCGTAAAATACTTGTCGAAGAATATGGAACGAAAATCATTCCAAGATAGAATCTCCATGAACTGTTCGCCTCCTCTTTCAGCTACCACATTCTCCCACCATACTTGAGCATCTTCCTCCAGCTTATAAGCAGCTAAACCCGCCCTGTACTGCTGATCAACTCTAAGCACGGTAAAAATTTTCTCAATATGAGCGATCCAGTCTTTGGCCACTGCAGGTGTAGCCGCCTTAGTGAATGATCGTGGTTTTTGCTTTTGAAATCGCGCTAGCCAAACGTCTGCACCAGTTGGGTTTGGATTGGGGTTTGGATTTGGGTTTGGATTCGGATCCGGATTTGGGTTTGGATTTGGATTAGGATTTGGATTTGGGTTTGGATTCGGATTACGTACCGCATCAATCAAAGTCGGTAGTATAGCAGTAAGTGCTTGGGTCATAACACCAACAAGGTTTGGATCAGGTCCATTCGACCCGCTAGAATTTCGTGAATTACGGCTGGGAGGCATCTAAAATGAAAACATTTCACATTAATCAGAATAACGTGAATTAGAAAATAGCCATATAATATATAGAGAACCTAACCCAATGTCTACCCAATCCTCACATGTCTTAATTATTTAGTTTAAGTTTCTACAGGAAGGAGCCTAAGCTCTGATACCATAACTGTAACACCCCAACCCGGGTAGGGTTGACGTGTCACATAAACAGTAATCAGAGTTTCATGAATGATAGAATTAAAGTACTAAGAAATACTCAAATTCTTACATAGGTCCAAATAATTTAAATAAAGTCTTAAAATCAGAATACTATTAAATCTTATTAATCCAAATGTTCTCATCCTAACTTCTTGAGTTAACACTCTTCACTCGTTCCCCTGAGCCCCTTGAGTACCTGCTATAAAAATAAGAGAAAACAACAAAAGAAAATACGGCTGAGCCAAAGAATGCTCAGTAACGGAAATAAACAATAGCAATACAATGATCAATAATGATAACAATGAGATGATCAAGTTGAAAATCAAATGATAATGATCATCTAAAAGGAATACCCATATGAGCCAATAATAATAACAATTAACAATATGTACATTAGCTGCAGTTCTAATGCACCAATATGTGAGATAGGAATGTGGGCACACACACCAACCATCTCACTAATAAACAATAACAATGATATCCTAGGATCGATCCATACGCCTCCTTTAACAATAATCAATATGTGTAACAACTTAGCACATAATAATAATGTAGAGACGCTGTGGTCTAATCGCTCTGCCACAGATAGAGCACGTCACTTGTGCCACAATGACGCCCTATGTCCCCATAGGTGGATGTGCTCGGGTACGGAGGTCAATAATACAATCGATCAAGCCAATATAACACAATAAGTTACACTAGTGCTCATAACCCTTAATCAAGGCCACTAGCTATAATCAATAATTTAGGAAGCATGTGACAATGAGTACAAAGAAGATAAATCCTATCACATGCAAACAATGTCAACTATACGATAATAATTTATAACAATAATCTTATGGATTTAATAAACAACAAGTCAAGTTCTGGATTCAGATAAAAATCAAGAACGAGAGGAATTCATGCTACGAGAGAGGAAAGGTCGGAATCCGTACCTTATACACGAATGACAATAATCAGAAACAAAGTCTAGGCTCGGTTAACGCCGTGAGAACCTACGATAACGTAACGCAAATTACAGTTTGAAAAATTCCAGTTCTGCCTCTGTCTTTTCGCACTCGTTAAAAATACTAAACGACGTTTAAAAATTCTGAAAATCTCCAGTTTACTAGATTAGTGAGTTCTGAACAACTTTCATTTAGAAAAGTTTCTGATTTGGATTACCGAAATATGAGAAAAACGTGGATCTTTACAGCTGCGCAGAACTGCTAGCTGTTACGAAAACGACTGTTTGGAGGTCTAAAAGAATGAGTTTTTCAATGTTTTATATATCAACGGATTCCTATTTCGACGAACTTCGTCATGGACATAAAGTTTAACTGATTTGAATCTGTTATGAAAGAGTTATGCTCTCTGTAAGTTGGCTGTAAATTACTAGCTTAATTCAACAAAATAAACTATTTATAACGTTTGTTAAAAATATAAATATAAATTGTTAAGCTTTTTAATAAATTGATTTACAGAGATTAATTAGGTACCTTTATAAAAGAAGTCTTATATTTAATCCGATTTTTAACATTTATTTAAAAGAATTCATAAAAACAATTAAATAAATGTCCTTGTTATATACTTTTATAAAGGTATAGGCTTAAAGAAAATTACAGAAAAATTAATTGGGCACTTTTAAAATAAACAGAGTTTATAAAAGTTGTTTTTATAATTTTTGGTAATTTTTACAAAATTTTAAAAGGTTAAATAGGGCTTTAAAAAAAATATGGCAGGAGCTCGGGTTCGAACCCGTGACCTCCTGCCCACAATCTCACACACTAACCAGTGAACCAAAGGCATACAGCCGCGTTTGTTCTTGTTCCCAATTTCTTTTAAACAGTTTAACCCCAACTCCCCCAAATCTAAGAACCCTAGTTTTCGTTTGGATCAAATTGAAATACAAAACGATAATGATCAATGAAATAAACATGGGGCTTTGATTCCCCATGTGAAATCGAGTTTATGGGTGTGTTTAATTTTACCAGATGTAGTCGAATCGATGATGAACACTGGATGAACAAGCCGCGGTTTTTGTGGTGTTGATTTGGAAATCAAATGGTGATGTTAATCAAATTAACTTCACAGGTAGCTTCAAACGAGGTCAAAGATCGAATGCCCTCTGTCAATTTCATGAATTGATGCTCATAAGGCCGAGATCGATTTAGTTGCAGGTCGCGGGGAAGACAGAGATCGAATCGAGGTTTCTGTGTGTTAATTGGTGCAATTTAAAGCTTATACAGATTCGTAGTATTTTTAGCATCGTGCACATGTGGTTAATTCGATTATAATTGAGTTTTTGATTGCGATTCAACTCTGTAAAGAGCCGACAGTGTTCACGTGGGTGTGTAGATCGCATTATCGTTTGATTCCCGAATTATTGTGGGGTTATGGTTCGAATCTTGATCTATAAACGGTCGGTATGAATTAATTGGGTTAAAGGCACTATTTTGGCCGTTTGGTACCCGCCGGAGAGTTGGCCGGAGAAGGTGGCCGACGGGCGGTGGTGGGGGATTTGGGTTTGAATAAATTACAGAATGGTCCCTCAACTTACTTCTTTTATTATTTTGTGGTTAAACCTTTTGAAACAAGTTTCAAAAATTACCGAACAGCCCCTGAACTTATTTAAATCAAGAATAATAAATCTTATAAATTATTATTATTATTATTATTATTATTATTATTATTACGGGTATTATAAGAGAAACCCACATGATCTCATATTAAAATTCATAATCTCAGTAACCAAACTAAACAACACCAATTGTTTCAGCAATAACATCAACAAAAACACACGGGTTACGACAACCCGCTTCGCTCTCCAAACAACCCTAACCTCACCAACAACAAATCCTGATCACCAAACAACACCGACCTCACCACCAATACGTCCACCGACATTACCATTGCCCAAGCAAGGTGTCGCAAACAAAAGAAAACCAAAAAAAGTAAGCAACCCGAATCAGCGTTCCAGTAGACAAAAGAAAGAAAGCACAACTCAGACCCAAATTCATCATCATCGTTGCAAAAGAAAGAGGGTCAGAGGCAGCCACGGCTGCAACCAGAGTTACCACGCCAAATGGCGCCGTACCATCATTGCACCCCAAAAACAACCGTGCTCATAAAAACCGAGGTCGTCGGAGACATGCAAGGGTATGCGACTCCTCAACACCGCTGTTTCCATCTCCAATAGACCCAGATCTACAATCATCATCGTCGTTGCAAAATAAAGACCCCTCTGATGCCTCCACTGCTGCAACCGGAGTTGCCTCGCCAAGTGGATGGCCACCATCATCGGGTCTCAGAACGAAAACCCTAGGAAACAGGGAGAGGGTGAAAGGGCACAACAGAGCACCAAACCCCCACTGAGTAGCGGGCTTAAGGTGAAAAATCAAGAGAACGCGTCTGGTATGGCGGGAATCCCAAGACCCGATGATGATACACAACCCAACACATGCTGGAAGAAGAAGAAGAAGAGAGAGAAACCGGACGGTAGGTGGGCGGCGGTGAGGCGAACGGGGACGCAGATGACGGTTGAGCCATGGACAACCGTCGCCTGCTTCACCTCAACCACAGAGGGGAGGCGAAGCAGCAATAGAGCCACCGCAACAACCGCCGTTGTCGCCTTCGCTACAGCCGGCCACCACACAAAACCCTAGAAAACCCCTCTCGCCTTTGGTACAACCGACAACACAGGCACCACCACAAGAACCGCCTTTGGTGTAGGCGATCACGCTGTAGTAATGCCTTCCGTTGAAGGAGACCACAATGGTAGCGTTGTAGACGGTGGCGGTGGCGGTGGCGGTGCCGGTGATGATAAGAGAGAGCACTTTATCTCTCTAAAAATGATATGGATGGGACACAGGAATGATTTCCCCTCTTTATCACATTTGCAGGGGTGCAATTTGTCAAAGTGAAGAAAGATGTGTGACAAAACCATAAACACACTGAACATAACTGCTTCTTCCCATCTTCTATTAATATATATATAATTAATATATAGGATAATTAAATCCAAATTATTACACAACCATTAACTCTACCTATTGAGTACAAGTACTCAATGCACATAATAATGGCAACATAGTAATTTCTTTAACTCAAACTTTATTCTATACTATGAAAAAAGCAACTATGATGAATAGTGGATTTTGAAGGTTTTCGATTTGGCCACAGAGAGTTTGGTTTGTTGCATTTGTGCCCCCGTCTGTCTATATATAGGCCACTATGGCCGAGAGGGGCCAGAACTACGCCGACTGCCGCCGCCGCTCCAGCCGACGACCGGCGCATGCCTTCCGCCGGTGCCCGCCGCCTGTTTTCCGTCTCAGTGATACCTGGATGGTGCACGACGGGTGATTTCGGGGGGCGCCCGTAGGCCGACCGGAGGTCGAGCGCCGATTAGGCGAGGCTTTTTTCTAGCCTACCAAGGCCCTATGGGGCTCCGATTGGTCGACGGAGATGTGCGGCCACTCATCTGCGTCGCCGATTTATGTTACCGACTCAAAACCCTAGATGGTTGTTGCATGTTGATGATGATAGGTAAGTATCATCGAGCGCCGCCACAGCACGGCGGTGGGCCTATATCGTCGGCCGAGACTGTCCGGCGGTGGCAGCGAGGCTGACCGATGGTAGGATAGTCGACGATTCTGGGCTGGTTGCTGGTGTGTTACCGCCGCAACCGGATGCTTTTTTGTCGGACGGTGGCTGTTCAACTCCGCCGCTCCTCACGACGGTAGTAATGCGTGCTGATGATGAGCAGTACCTCGTCTGAGGTGTTGGATTTCATGAATTGAGCTCTCTTCCACCGGCCGCTTGCGGTTTGGGCGTGGTGGTGGCCGTCGTCTAGGTGTGGCGGTGGACGGCGTCTAGGCCTGGAGATAGAGGTGGTCTCGGCGTGGCGGTGGACGTCGTTTGGACCTGGCGATGGAGGCGGTCTGGGCGTGGCGGTTGACACGGTTTAGGGTGCCGGTGGTTGTTGATGTCGATGACGATTCGCCCGAGAAAATAGGAGAGGGGAAGACCTTTCATGCCATTGAGGGTTTTCTTTTCACCAGATCTATTAGGGTTTTTGTTACTTGGAAACAAACGCTTGGTTGCCCTCTTTTAATTGTTCTTTCATTTGGGGTTGAGTTTTCATCGGTGTTGTTGGCGCTGATAAGGTTATTCAGAGACGAAGATGGATGTGTGATTAGAACACCATGTATTGCAACCATCTATGGACGGTTATGCATGTTGAAACCGACTCAGATCTGTCGATTTAGACGTTGCGACCGCCTTTGGTGGCGTCTGCATGACCTTCATGTCCGGTTCTTGCTATCCTTTGCCCGATGATGATGGCGCCTTGCGCATCTGAGGGCTCTAATCTGGATTTTGATGATCTGCCTTAGTTGTCGGCGTAGGTGTTATTGTTGGCTATGATGATACAAAAAGCAATGTCGGTTGTTTTGGTCTGGCATACCGATCTCGGTGGGCAACCACAACTCGACATCGATTCTGAGCCAACTTATAATTGTTTGTGTTTTGGCCATGATGCTCTAAACGTAATGCTACGAACGTATGCGTTTGTCAGAGCCTAGGTTTACTTTGTTTTAATGACGCGCAACGCGCGTCAAGAAATACACACTAGTTTCATGTATTGATCTAAATTTAATCTTTTAACCTTAAATCTTACTATTTGACTGCTTAAATTTAGTTATATGTAAATTTTATATCTTATGCCGATTTATTTGTCTTTTGACTCGTTATTTATTTTGTTATTTTTCTAGCTTTTCTTTAATGGTGTTTAAAATTTAATTTTTTATAAAATTTTATTTATACTGTTACGACGTATTTAATATATCTATATTTAAGTGCAAACCTCATTTAAAATGAAGTTGTATGTCATAATTTACAAGTTATAAAACACGAACATTGAAGATGTCAAAACATATTCAACAACATGATTTTTTTATAGTTTATTTTTTCTTCCTACAACTTTAAAATACGATGTTTTATAAACTTTAAATTTTGTACTTATTTTTATCAACTTTTTAGATTTTCATTATGTCATGATTATTTTTATTAACGTTTCGATGATAAAAATTATACCGCTTCGTGTTAACATAAGGCCGCAGTTTCGTATATTATCGATGGTCTCGCCCTAACGCATAGGTTTGCGAAGGTTTTGGCTTTTTATATAAAGTTTTGAATGACGTTCATGTTTGTTTTTCTTATGTAGTGTAACATACGTCATTGATGCCCCTTCAATGTGTGGGTTCCCAGTGACATTTCAAAGTTAGTTTTTTTCATTGTTTTACACTCCGTCATAACGTGGTGTTCCGTTTTTTTAATATAATGTTTCGAGTGATATCAATAACGTATAAGATACAAGATGTCTCTTTATTGTATGAAGTTATGTATGTTATCAATGTCCCATTCGTTGCGTGGATTATCGACAACATTTCGATGTTAGTTTTTTCATGGCTTTACACTCTCCTCATAACGCGTGGATCTTAATACTAGTTATTTACAAAATATAGCAATTTGTTTCATTTTAAAATATGTTCATAAAGGCCATCGATCGTACCTTCAATAAATGGCATTAAAATTCTGAGTAAAAGAATCTATATTTTTTTTTCATTTAAGCCACATATCTCAGATAAAACATGGTATTCATGGTTCACCTAAATACAATAATCTCTGTTAATTTTAATTTAATATTCATTTTATCTTTTTTAATCGCAATTAAAATTTTATATTTAACTTCTGAATCAAAATTATTACAAGAAAGTTAGTTGGACATACAAGTAAATCATTTCCTATTTAATGATAAAAATCTTAATAATTTCATAGCTCTTCCTTTTCCACATACGAACCTTTGATATTCATCATTTTGTTACATATTTTAATACGACGATTAATATTTTAATATGGACATCAAGCACATTACCATTTTCCGAGTTATGCTTTAAAAAATGCGTTAATTATTCAACAAATGCGGTTTGAAAAATACTTACAATATAAAAGTTATAAATTAATTTGGTTGCTATAATATATATCAATTAAGTTATAGAAACGTGTTAGCACTTTAATCATAAATTTTGATTTCGCGTTATAACTGCAAAATTTTGTGGTGTCAGCATAATAATTGTACATCTCACCCATTATTTGACAGCATGGGCAATGGCTGCCAAATGGGAGCCTTAATATATATGTACGTAAAGTATTTTGTGTTCATCATTTAAAATATAACGTGTTCAGCTAGGGTTAATTTCATCTCTATAAACTATGTTTTGTAAAAACATATATATTTGCAGGCCAGTAAACCGATAGTTTATACTTTATTGGTTTTGGTTTAATCACTTGATTCGATTTTAAAACCAGCCGATCAGTAGAAAAAAAAAGAAATAATATTCGTCTGTTTTGAGTAGTTATTCTGATTAAGTTCAAATTTATTGATTCATGAGTGTTTGTAAAAATGTAATCTTAGATAAGCTTCATATTTAACTGGTCGAAATAGTTGGACTGATAATATTTTCTAACTGACGTTCTTAAGGCCCTGTTTGATAGAGCTGACCCGCGGTCTGACCACTGACTGGCTGACCCGGTCAGCCAGTCAGTGCGTTTGATTCGTCTGACTGGAGCATCTGACCCGGACCGGAGGACTGACCCAGTCCAAATTTAATTCCCTTCTGACCCATTTCTTCTCTTCTGACCAGACACCCAAAGCTCCACCACCACCACCCTTCCCCCCCCGTCGCCATCGACCGCTGCTGCTGCTGCGACCTCCCGGCATCGCAGCAATCGAACCATCATCATTCCCCGATCGCCATCATTCCCCGATCGAACCTCCAAATCGATCATCCCCTTCCCCCCGTCGCAGCAGCACCCAAAGTTCCACACCACCACCCTTCCCCCCGTCGCCATCGACTTGGAGTTTGCCCGCCATCGACCCCTAATCGAGCCCTAATCGACCACAATCAACCACTGGAGGTTCGATTTGGAGGTTCGATGATGGTGTTCGATCGACTTGGAGGTTCGATTTGGAGGTTCGATGATGATGGTGCGATTGATTTGGAGGTTCGATTTGGAGGTTCGATGATGATGGTTCGATTTGGAGGTTCGACAGGGGATGATCGATTTGGAGGTTCGATCGGGGAATGATCGATTTGGAGGTTCGACAGGGGATGATCGAGATGTATGTGTATGTAGATGTATGTGTATGTAGATGTATGTGTATGTAGATGTATGTGTATGTAGATGTATGTGTATGTAGATGTGTATGTAGATGTATGTGTATGTAGATGTATGTGTATGTATATGTGTATGTAGATGTATATGTATGTAGATGTGTATGTAGATGTATGTGTATGTAGATGTATGTGTATGTAGATGTATGTGTATGTAGGTGGTGGTCAGACGCATACCGAATCAAACAACCATGTTTCAGTCAGACGCATACCCAGTCAGAACTTCTAACTGGGTCAGCTTCTGACCCAGTCAGATCTTACCCAGTCAATTTTATCAAACAGCCCCTAAGTTAACTTTGTCCAAATTCTTACAATAAAAAAGTTCAAATGCCATTAATACTTTTCTAAGGAAATACCATGTTGAACTCTAGAAACAGTAAAAACAAATACCCTTTAAATTGGTAAAGGCATCTAGTATTTCTATTTTAGCATTATATTAAAATAATTAATTTAAATATTTTATAAGTAATTAAGAATCTTACTAGAAGATGACTAATTAAAAATTCCATCGACATGCCACAGCGCTTTATGTTGCTGGGATTGATACCTGATGTACAGTTTAAACCTCCTTTTTTATTATTAAATTTGAATTTAGTCAAACTATTTTTTTAAATTTCCCTTTTTTTATTGAATTTAGTCAATCTATTAATACGATTTATTACTTCTCACAATGGGTGCATGGATTATTTATGTAATTTAATAATTCTTCCAAATCTTGATCTTGACTTCATATTGGTTGGACATTGTCTGTCACCTTAATTACAGCAATGATATACGTCCATTAGTGGGGAACTTTCAAAATACTTTAGAAAGTTAGTGTTTATTTATTTCAGATGTGTATATAATATTATTAAAAAGTTACTAGCTTTCGCAAACTATTCATACTTACAATATTTTATTTATTTATTTATTTATTTATTTGGAGGGGGGAGGGGGATGATCGAGGAAAGGTGTTCCCAAGCGGCTAAACAACCACATCAACCTCCTGTCCTAACCTTTCATGATATAGAGAAACTATACTTGGATGATTAATACTTGGACAAACTAAGAGTCTATATTGCTTTCACATTGAAACAATTAGATGTTTCAATCCAAATGCTCAATCGGATAAAACTCAATCTTCAAAAACAAAGTATAGATATTTGAGTGAATTTCGAACCAGAGAGTGCGACCAGAATCAAAATCGTTGCTTGTCAAGAAATGAAGAATTCATCGTTTCCTGGGATTGCGGTCTAATCGTTCAAAAACTGTTTGTTGACCGTTTCATTTTAAAATTTAACTAGTGTTTTTCCTTTGACACGCGTTGCGCGTGTGGTAAACAGGTTAAAGCAAACCTCAGATACACGCAAGTAATTCAATGATTATAGAATCTCACTATTTAATATGTTATCATCACAACCTCAAAATTATAAATTATACTATATGTTAAAAAAACAAGTGTGGAAGGGCTTATATCATAAATTGATAGGCTCAAAAGCATAAACGGAATAATGGCATCATGGCTGCAGAGGGTTGTGGGTAACAACCCGCCATCCTCGAGATCTGTCACGCCAAGGTTGCACCTGATTCAAAATCTATCTATTGCATTTAAGGTCATCATAGCCATACAATAAAACCCAACCAACAATTTTAACCACTGAAGGATGAGATCTCAACGATGCCTCAGACGGTCTAATACTCGCCTTCATCACCCTAATAATAAACATAAAGTCAACCACATCAGACATTTATAAACATCATATTAGTCTCGTAAGTGCCCAACCAACATCCGAAATCACAAAAACATCTCAGACAATACAAATCCTCGACCACAGACCCAACATACTAAAAGCAATCGTGATCAATTAGGAACACATCAAGAAATGAAAATATTTCAGACAAAGCAAGAGAGAACAACAGTGGCGATTCCTCCCAGCAACACCGCAAAGGCACCACCGTGTGCCTTTTTCTCTCTCACAACAAAGTTATAAGCCGATAAAAAGGTGGTAAGTGGATGCATATCTTATTTGTACCTGATCAATACCTACACACCACACAATGTAAAACTCATGTGGCAAAAGTAGAAAACATGAAAACTCCTCTATTCCTTTGAGTTGTTTTTTTAAAATTATGTAATATCCATTTAATGGGAGCCAAAATTTGGGTCGAATTTGTGGAGAGGAACTTATGAGCGGAAGAAGCTATTCAAGGCATCATATTAAGAATGCTTCTTGAATGAGCATAACTATAAGAGAGCTTGGATCATATGAAAAATTCCCAAAAATTCAATTTTTAATAAACTTTTAATGAACTTTGCCCTTGGACCTTGTCAGGGGCTGTCAATGAGTCCGCCACCCCTTGGATCCCCCTCTCATGGGCACTGTCTCTGGACCCTTTGGAACCCTCATTGTTTAGGGGCTTTGCCACTAGTAAATGATAAGATTTTAATACCGAGAATCATAATAAACTGAACTTAGCATGCACTCCGCACTTTCAAACTTATCTTATGAATATTATAACTACATTGGTCATCCTAATCAATTTAATAACATTAAAATATCAAACACATGACATCATCCTCCACACACACACACACACAGTCAGTAACATTGGTGACCGCAAGCTGGATCTCCTCCCTGAACAAAAGCCACTATAATGGGGCGGTGTTCATAGCGAGGGACCACATAGGCCTCCCCGTCCCTATCATCTTCACCCATTCTGTCCTCACTAATGTTTTAAACGATTAATTTTCTAAATGCTAAGAGTAAGATTACAAATATACTATCTTAGAATTATCTGTACTATGCTATGATATATATATGAGAAGGACAAAAAGGTATTTAAGTGTTCAAATAATTAAAACTTTTAAAACACATAGCATAGTTTCTTAAAACTAAATTATCAAACATGAAACCAAATGGTTGTCAACCAAGTTTTAGAACAACTTTACTCATGATTTTTAAATAGCCATAACTTGTTTATACACTAGAATTTATTTTTAAAAAAAGTTACACTGTCCAAACAATATTTTTATTTATTTTAATTTGAGTATGATATTGTTATAGTTTTTTCAATTTAAAAAGAATTTACATATTGTATTCACTGAATCACTACCACATCATAACATCCATGTATTTAAGGCTCATTAAAAAATTATTTTCAGAAATAAATTCGGGTTTAAAAATTAAACAAATTCAAACCACAACAAACCGTGTTTCCATTTGATAAAGTTTCAAACTTAACAAAATTCATTCAACAACTAAAACACACATAGTTACGATATTCTACCATTGAAATAAAAGTACAAACTTTAAATTTAACCGCACACATATTTAGATTTGATTTGTTTTTTTATCTTTTACATTACATTATAAAGGCTTTTTGAGGGTTTTATGTTTTTGTTTGTGAATGACAAAACAGAAAGAAATGGTAAAAAAAGGGGCAGAGGAGGTCAAGTGACATGAAGGTTGACCCAATGTAAAGACAGCTGCAACAACTTTAAATATCAATTTTTATCACATGGCATTTCCAAACCCAAAATTACAACCAAGATTTTTAATTGTCATTTTTTATAACACCAACATTAGATGCTTCAAATACAAGTTTTATGAACAATATATTATTGGTAGTAACAATGTATAGTTTCTAAAGCTTTATAGTTTGTACATGGAGCAACAAATATGAGTGAGAGTTTCTTCTCATCCAGTTTCTCACAAATAAAATTAATTTAAATTAAAAATATGTTATGTAATTAAACTTAGATGTAAGACTACTTTGTTATATTAGTTAATCTAAATTAAAAGTCATTACTATAGTTAAATGCTTAAAGACTCATTTTTCTAAGTCTACTCTCCACATTAAAATGTTTTTCGTTCATAGAATTTCTCAGAACATGTCTCTTGCTTGCGTGATGCTGATTATAACTTTTAAAGGAGTGAAACAGTGTGAACTAAAAGAACCTTCATATGGAGAATAAGACCAAGAATAGTAGTTGATGGTTATCCAACTAAAATGTCATAGTTTATACATAAATAAATTAAAACGATGTTGTTCTAATAGTTTTTACTTCTAAGCATCATTATGCGATAACACTATATTCATTTTCTCATATACACACATCAAAATAGTTCATATGACTGTTTAGATTACAACACTAGTAACTCATCTCGCTATCAAAGAGACTATGTTCTTGACAGACTTTACTGGAGTTCAACCTTCTATCACGTCCGTAGCTCTTAATAGTTTTGGCTTAGAACTCCATCCTTTTTTATTACCTAGTTTTAACTAACATCAATCGGGATTAATATCATACAACTATACACTCTTAATAAAAACTCTTGATCATACGCATACACGCACAAGAGAAAACGCTAGGAGACCAAGTCGACGATAGATACTAAACGGAAAGAAAAATCAAGTTGGCTATCATGTCACTTCAGTATAACCTCATCCTACTCATCAACAATATCACGAGTTACCTTAACCAAAGCGTCCAACTTATCATATTCCATCAGCAAATAATAATAAAAATACGTTACTCAAACCGAAAATATATCATAACACGTTAGTTTTCACATGCAATATTCTCTTTATATTCATACATAGTATGTTATCATTGTTGGATTAAACATCAAAAGAAACTTGAAATTGAAGAAGTAAGTGAGAACAAGATTCGATCCTCTTCATATTACTACTGATTCACCTTAAGTAAATGTAGAACTCAATCAACAACTTCTAACAGACTCATAACAAACAATCTACACATTACACCCTCATAGTTTGAAGGACTTACACTAGAGACACAAAGTAAACTAAACAATACAAAACTATTACAAGTTGACAATAACAGTCCCTGTACTTTAGTGACTACAAATGAGATTGACTCTACATCACTACAATCTCCACCTTAGAGTCAGAATCTCATACGACTACCCAATACCAAGCTCATCAACACAAAAGTCAAACTTTGAACCAGCCAATCCTTTAGTTAACATATCAGCCAAGTTCTCTTCAGTACCAATTTGCTTCACTACCACTTCCTTGTTGCTAACAACTTCTCTGATAAAGTGCAGCCTAACATGTATATGTTTTGTCCTTTCATGAAAGATAGAGTTCTTAGTAAGCTGCACTGCTCCCTGATTATCACAGTACACAACAGGTGTCATTAACCCAATACCCAACTCAGCAACAAGCCTCTTAAGCCACAAAGACTCCTTAACAGCCTCAGTCAATGCAATATACTCAGCCTCAGTGGTTGATAAAGCAACCACATGCTGAAGTTGAGATTTCCAACTCACCACATTCCCAATGACTTTAAACACATAACCAGTAACAGACCTCCCCTTATCTAAATCCTTAGCATAATCTGCATCAACATAACCTGTGACACATTGACCATCAACAGCCGACTGTGTAAAAGTTAACCCCCAACTCTTAGTACCTTGAAGATACCTCAGAATTCTTTTAGCTGCTGACCAATGTACTTTCCCAGGATTAGACAAGTATCTACTTACTAAACTTACTGCATAAGCAAGGTCAGGCCTGGTACACACCATTAAGTACATAAGGCTCCCTACAACATTAGCATAAGGCACACCCTTCATGTACTCAGCCTCTTCAACTGTATTAGGACAGTCCTCTAAAGACAACTTAAGATGCATATCCATAGGAGTCTTCATAGGCTTGCATTCACTCATAGAAAAATTCTTTAACACCTTATTCACATAGGATGTCTGTGAAAGCTTTAATAGCCTTTTACTTCTGTCCCTAGTTATCTCCATGCCAAGTATCTTACTAGCCTTCCCCAATTCTTTCATCTCAAATTCCAGCATAAGCAACTTCTTTGTGGCAACTATCTCCTTCATATCACAACATGCTAATAACATGTCATCTACATACAACAGCAAGTATATGAAGCAACCACTTGTGCACTTTCTGAAATACACACAACTATCATATGCACTTCTAGAAAAACCATGAGATACAACATACTCATCAAATCGTTTGTACCACTGTCTAGGGGACTGCTTAAGTCCATATAAGGACTTCTTGAGTAAACACACCTTATCCTCACTACCTTTGACCTCAAATCCAATAGGTTGCTGCATATATATCTTTTCATCTAAGAACCCATGTAAGAAGGCTGTTTTAACATCTAATTGTTCCAGTTCAAGGTCATATGCAGCTGTGATTGACAAGAGAACTCTAATAGATGTGTGCTTTACCACTGGTGAGAAAATTTCATTGTAATCCACCCCAGCCTTTTGAGTAAACCCCTTTGCCACTAATCTTGCCTTGAACCTGGGCCCTTCACTCCCTGGAACTCCATCCTTCACTTTATATAACCATTTGCATGAGACAAGTTTCTGATTCTTGGGTTTATTAACAAGAACCCAAGTTTCATTTTTCTCCAAAGATCTCATCTCTTCCACCATTGCATCATACCATTTGCTACTTTGATCAGAGCACATAGCATCCTTATATGACATAGGCTCATATAGACTTTCTTCTTCTGCAGCTGCAAACACCACAGCTGACAAATCACTATTATTTCTATATCTCACAGGTGCAACTACTTTCCTCCGTGGCCTGTCCCTTGCAATACTTGGAGCCAAAGAACTTTCTTCAAAGCCCTGCTCTGATTGAGAACTGGAAGATGAGTCCACTTCCTTTCTTTCTTTACACTCCACCTCAATCTCAACCTTCTCCTGGTATAAACCTTCATTAGAACCATCACTATGATCACGGCCCATAACATCCTGGTAGAACACATCCTCCTGAAATTCTACATTCCTACTCACAATGATCCGAGGCCTACCACCTGACAGCTTCCACAACCTGTACCCCTTTACTCCCTCAGGGTACCCCAGAAGTATGCACTTTTGAGCCCTGGCATCCAACTTATCCTGAGCAACATGGGAGTATGCCACTGACCCAACTACCCGTAAGTGACTGATGTCAGGCTTTACACCAGTCCACTTTTCCATTGGTGTTAACATTTCCAATGCCTTTGAGGGGGATCTATTTATTAGGTATGCTGCAGTGGTCACCAACTCACCCCAGAACCCCTTTGGTAATCCAGCACTAAGTCTCATGCATCTTACACGTTCAAGAAGGGTTCTATTCATCCTCTCAGCAAGCCCATTCTGCTGAGGGGTTCCTGGTACTGTCAAGTGTCTAGCCACACCATGAGTATTGCAGAAATGATTGAACTCACTGTTACAAAACTCTAACCCATTATCGGTTCTCAACTTCTTTAGCTTCCTTTCAGTTTGAGTTTCTACCAAAACCTTCCACTCAACAAACTTTTGAAAGGCATCACTCTTGTGTTTGATGACATAAACCCAAACCCTCCTAGAGAAGTCATCAATAATAGACAGAAAATAGCTAGAACCACCAATGGTTTCCACTCTAGCAGGCCCCCACAAATCGGAATGTACATAGTCTAGTATACCCTTTGATACATGTTTCCCCTTCTTGAACTGCACCCTTCTTTGCTTTCCTAGTACACAAGTCTCACAGAACCCTATATCATTAGCTTTAAACTCTTTAATGATACCTTGTTTTCTAAGCTCTATGAGACCTTGTTCACTCAAGTGCCCAAGCCGTCTGTGCCACAATGATGAACAGTCTTGTTTAGACTCAGCAGTACAAGCCACACATGGAATGGCTGCCCCATCTAATGCATAGGTATTATTACCCTTCCTGGTACCTGTTAACACTACTAGAGCACCCCTCACTACTTTGGCCCTGCCACCCTTCAATGCAACACAGTACCCTGACTTCTCGAAGGTACCTAGAGACAACAGACTTCTCTTCAAACTGGGAATATACCTGATGTCTTCTATGTCCACTTCAGTCCCATTGTCAAGCTTGAATGTGATTGTACCAGACCCAAGGATCTTACACGGCCGATCATCTCCAAGTTTTACTTCACCCAGATGTTGCAACTTTAATTCCTTAAAGAATTCCCTACTAGGGGTCATGTGAAACGAGCATCCCGAGTCTAGTATCCATCCACACTCGACTTTCCCCACAGTTACATTCATTACATCAGCACTATCATAACCATCTGATAACTCTTCTGACACATGATTGCTGTGGCCCTTCGATGAACTTGATTCATGTACCTTTTTCTTTCGTTCTGGGCAGTCTTTCTTCAAGTGCTTCTCCGAATTACACACATAACAGCGCCTTCTAAACTTGGACTTGGAGCGTGACTGACTCTTGCCTTTTGCTGATCTCTGTTTGGATCTTCCCCGAACATACAATCCATCACTTGCATCATCTTGAACATCACTTCGTTTCTTCAACTCTTTGGAATTCATGGCTGCAAGAACTTCTTCCATTGAAAGAGTTTCTCGACCATACATCAAAGTGTCAACGAAGTGCTCATATGACTTAGGCAACAAAGTCAAGAAGATGATAGCTTGATCCTCATCTTCTAATTTCATGTCAATATTTTCAAGATCCAGTATGAGTTTGTTAAACTCATCTGTATGATCCTCCAGTGTCTTGTTCGCAGCCATGTTAAACGTGTACAACCGTTTCTTCAGGTACAGTCGATTTGCCAGGGACTTAGTCATGTATAAGCTTTCAAGCTTAGTCCATATCCCTGCTGCTGTATCTTCTTTCGACACTTCTCTTAGCACCCGGTCACCGAGCGACAAAATTATCGCACTATGAGCCTTCTCCATCACTTCTCGTTTTTCCTTAGCTGTGAGATCCGCCGGTAAATTCGCTTCTCCGGCAAGAGCCCCAACTAACCCCTGATGGACTAGTAATGCGCGCATTTTCACTCGCCACAAACCGAAATCGTTTTTCCCATCGAATTTCTCAAGATCAAACTTTGTAGTCACCATTGCCGATCTTCAATTTCACCTCTGAATACTCAGATCACCTTCGCCTCTTTTCAATCGTGAGCCTCCACCGTGGCTCTGATACCAATTGTTGGATTAAACATCAAAAGAAACTTGAAATTGAAGAAGTAAGTGAGAACAAGATTCGATCCTCTTCATATTACTACTGATTCACCTTAAGTAAAGGTAGAACTCAATCAACAACTTCTAACAGACTCATAACAAACAATCTACACATTACACCCTCATAGTTTGAAGGACTTACACTAGAGACACAAAGTAAACTAAACAATACAAAACTATTACAAGTTGACAATAACAGTCCCTGTACTTTAGTGACTACAAATGAGATTGACTCTACATCACTACAATCATAATAAAACAATCCAACAATAATATTATTATTTCCATAGTTGCTTTCATGTTATTTCCCTCCTTTACAAAAGAATTCAAAAAGAAATCCAAATAAAACAAGCACACGTACACGTACACACCCACAATGTGTGATTATATATACTATACATCTCTTCAAGAAATTCCCCCCTTATTTTATGCTTTCATATCTCTCACTCTTGCTATCCCCCAACCACTCAACTCTTTCACACACAAACACACACAATCATGGAAATCAACTCGATTTCCAAATGGGTTTTGTTCTTCATGATCGCAATTCAATTGGGTTGTCAATTGATTTCGTGTACGGTCACGTATGACGGTAAAGCCATTGTTATCAATGGTCGAAGAAGAATACTCATCTCTGGTGCAATTCATTATCCCAGAAGCACTCCTGAGGTGTTGTGATCGTGAATTGCTAATTGTTTTGGTTTGATTTTCATGGGTTTTTGATGGATTTGGGTTTGTGGGGTTTGACTTGCAGATGTGGGAAGATATTATTGTGAAGGCGAAAGAAGGGGGATTGGATGTGATTGAAACTTATGTGTTCTGGAATGTTCATGAACCTTCTCCTGCCAATGTATTTTCTCTCATCTTTTTGAATTTGAAATATTAGTAACCATTTTTGTTTGATTTTGAAGTTGGAAGAAACTAAACTTCCTGTAAAAAAGGAAGATAAAGCTTTTCAATTTTCAAATGTATGTATCTATATATGTATGTATGCATGCATGTATGTATTTATCTGTCTATGTATGTGTTTGTGTATATATGTGTGTATGTATGTATGTATGTATTTATCTGTCTATGTATGTAAGTATGTGTGTGTATGTATATATGTATATGTGTGTGTGTGTGTGGATGTATGAGACCATCCAACTAAAACCCATGCATATCTTGTCATTTAACTGCCATACTTTTCCAACCATGGTTTGCATCATATATATGACTCCAAATTTTTAATAATTATTAAATCATTTTTGAAAACTGAGTGTTGTTTTATTAGTTATTAGATCATCTAGCTTTGTTTATAGATGATATGTATCTCATTGTTTTGTTTTATTTTTTTTTGTTGTGTGTGGGAAAAACAAAAAAAAGTTTAATTTTGAAGGGAGATACGATTTGGTGAGATTCTTAAAGACGGTGCAAAAAGCAGGCCTTTATGCTCATCTCAGAATTGGACCTTATGTTTGTGCTGAGTGGAATTTCGGGTAATTTCTATTAATTTGTGCACAAAAAACTTATAATGTTTATTAAAAGAACAAAATTAAATCAGAATTCTAATAATGTGTATCATACTAAAATTATATTTTTAAGAGAGTTTCCTTGACAATTAAAATTATTATCATTTTATCTAGCAGCAGACCTAAAACTGGATATTTGATTATATAAAACTGATAACTTAAACTAAAATACTGAGCTTGACACTCTATAGTAATTATATTTATCTAGGTTTTTAATAATTCACAGGTGAAAAACTACAAAAATAAAAATCATAGATTCTTTTATTAATAATATTAATAATTATCATAATAATAATAGTTGTATACTACTTAAATAGTTCAAACGCAAAAGGTTATAAAATTAAAAAAAAAACTAATGAATGATTTTAGTCTGCCAGGTTTATATCATATGTGAATCACATTTAAAACGGCTAACCTTTTAAATTAATAACATAACATATTTGTTTGCATAATGAAATGATAACTAAAATGGTGCAATTAATGATAACTTGATTAAATTTCTTCTGAAATAACAAAAATAGATTCTGTCATATTTATGTATTAAACATTCATTTATTATTTATTGTATAAAATTGAGCAGAGGATTCCCAGTTTGGCTGAAGTATGTACCTGGCATTAGTTTCAGAACTGATAATGAGCCATTTAAGGTGACAATTTCTCAATTTATTTCATTAAAATTAATGCTAAATTATTTTGTAATTAATTATTTTTTGAATTTTTGCAGAGGGCCATGCAAGGGTTCACTCAAAAAATTGTGAACTTGTTGAAGTATGAAAATTTGTTTGAATCCCAAGGAGGCCCAATTATACTCTCTCAGGTTAATCACTTGTGTACTGTTTGCTATTAGCAAATTTGTAATATCAATCTTTTATTTGGATATTATACATTTATACTCCAACAATATTCAAACATAAATTGGTAGTGCAACAACAACTTGTATCTTATATATTAAAAGTTGTACAGATAGAGAATGAGTATGGGGTGCTAGATAAGAAATATGGAGCTGCTGGATATAACTATATGACTTGGGCCGCAGAAATGGCTGTTGGATTACGAACTGGTGTCCCTTGGACCATGTGCAAACAAGATGATGCCCCTGACCCAATTGTAAGCATTTTTCCAGCCCGGCCCATTTGCATTCGTTGCGTAAAATTAATGAATGAACACAAACTCACACGAATATGTTCATTTCCTTAATGAATGAACAGGAACGACCAATCTAGTTTGATAAGTGTTTGTAAACAGTTCATGAACAAACTTATTTCATTAACGAACAAACACGAACAAGACTTTACTCGTGTTCGTTTGTATCCCTAATTTTATTTGTCAAACTTTCTGGGCATGGGTCTGGGCCTGGCTATGGGTTGGATTTTTAACTCGGAAACATCATATGCAGATAAATACATGCAATGGCTTCTATTGTGATACTTTCAAGCCCAATAAGCCATACAAACCAACAATTTGGACAGAAGCATGGACGGGATGGTATTGTCTTTTATCTGTTTTTAAGAACATTAAATAACAGTTACATATGTACATTACATAAAAGAAAGTTATATAATCAAAATGAATGTAACTTGAACTTCTTTCATTGATTCCCTACAGGTTTACGGAGTTTGGTGGTGCGGTTCACAAGAGGCCGGTTCAGGATTTGGCATTTGCTGTTGCGAAATTTATACAAAGGGGCGGGTCATTTGTCAATTACTACATGGTTTGTTTTTCATTATAAGTCTTATTGACTATATGATACAATGCGTGTACAAGATTCGGTTTTGACTTGAAATATGAAACGTTATGTGTTTTAAACACAGTACCATGGAGGCACGAACTTTGGGCGGTCTGCAGGAGGCCCGTTCATCACTACTAGTTATGATTATGATGCTCCACTAGACGAATATGGTAATCTTTTAACATGAGCAGGATCCATACTTCAAAACTTATACACAATGTTCAATCATTGCTAAGAATCCCAAATATGATGTTTGTTTGAACTCAAAAGTCAAAGTCTTTGTGAATGCAAAAGTTGACTAATTATGTGAATCTTTACAGGCTTGATCAGACAACCGAAATACGGTCATTTGAAAGAGCTTCACAAAGCGATCAAAAAATGTGAACCAGCTTTGGTTTCTGGAGATCCTACTGTCTTCTCTTTAGGACACAATCAACAGGTTCTCATCTTCATTGAACTCAAATCTTAAACTTTAATAAAAATCAAGAAAATTTGTGCTAAATGATTATCAATCTCCAGGCACATGTATACTATTCCGAATATGGACATTGTGCAGCCTTTCTAGCAAACTATGACACGACTAATGCCACCCGAGTGATGTTCAATAACAAGCACCATACCTTACTTCCATGGTCCATCAGTATTCTTCCTGATTGTAACAATATTCTCTTCAATACAGCCAAAGTATGTCATTTGATTCGTACTTTACTAACATTCATGTGTTTTGTGTCTGACAAGATGACATCTGACAAACTGTGCAGATTGGAGTTCAATCAACACGAATGACGATGTTACCAGCCAACTCCCAGATGTTTTCATGGCAGACATATAGTGAAGATATAACCACTAGTGTTGAAGACTCTGCTTTCACCACATATGGTCTTTTGGACCAAGTAAATGTCACTAGAGATGCTAGTGATTATCTTTGGTATATAACTAGGTATGCATTGAATATGCAACTCTATTTATTCTTTTGTAAAAATGAGTGTTTTCATGACTCAAATCCACGACTTACAGTGTTGATGTTGGCCCATACGAGTCTTTCTTGCATGGTGGGGAGCATCCTAAGCTCTTAGTGCAGTCAACTGGACATGCTCTTCATGTCTTCATAAACGGAAAACTGTCTGGTAAATTTCTTGCTTCGATTTTGAATCTGCAGCAAACTGATTTTGATATTATAGTTCATCATACTTTATAGAAAATATAGATAGTTATATGGAAAGATACAATAGGTGTTATAGATGCAACATGAAATGGTTATTTTTGGTGATAGATAAAGAAAGAGAGACTGATATATGTTGAATCCTCAACTGTACCTATATATTTTTAAGGTTCGGCTTATGGAACAAGGGAAAATAGGAGAATCAAATACAGGAATAGGATCAAACTGCATGCTGGAAGGAACAAGATTGCGTTACTCAGTGTTGCCATGGGATTATCGGTTAGTTTCTTGTCTTTTTAATATGCTGATTCTACAATGCTCGATCAACTCTAACACTGGTTATTTTTAAAGAATATTGGGGGACATTATGAGAGTTGGGAGACTGGAGTACTAGGTCCAGTGGTTCTGTATGGTCTTGACCATGGAAAACGGGACCTGACCCACGCCAAATGGTCTTACCAGGTTTGGTCCACTCATGCTAACCCTTTTTATGTTGTATGCTCGAGTTGTATACTAAGATGTCACTCATGGTTCACTCAGGTTGGTTTGAAGGGTGAGGCCATGGATGTTATTTCCCCAAACGGTATGTCTTCTGTTGAATGGGTGCAGGGTTCACTAATCGCAGAAAATAGTCAGCCGCTGACATGGCACAAGGTATGACAAACTGAATCATGTGGGTTTGTGGCGACTGGTGAGGTCATATAACTAACCAGAACATTTGCAGGCTTACTTCAATGAACCTAATGGCAATGAACCATTGGCCCTAGACATGCAAAGTATGGGGAAGGGTCAAGTGTGGATCAATGGTCAAAGCATCGGGCGATATTGGACAGCTTATGCAACTGGTGATTGCCACCGGTGTCACTATAATGGGAATTATCGCCCTACTAAGTGTCAAGTTGGCTGCGGTCGACCAACCCAACGATGGTAAAACTGCCAACACACCACATAACTTAAATTTTCAGGACATGGCTGTTAAAAAATAAAGAAATATTGTATGACAAGTTGGGCGTTATTGACATACACGCTCCAACTTGAGGGGGAGTATTGGAAATATGTGTCGAAAGTCGAATAATAATGATGTGTGGCCAATTATGAGTTTGCATGTTTTGTGAAGTGGTGGACCAAGTCTCTCGCACCATCACCCCATTTTCTGCATGTTTTATATTTCTATTCTTAGTGGGTAGGGTCATGTTTCCATTTGCTTCCATATTGTTAGGCTTTGTAAGCCTTTAAATGGCAATGGATTGTACTGAGTTTCAAGACACAAAAAAATGAAGAAGATTAATTAAAACTTTCTGATCAATTCTTACATGGTATCAGAGCAAGGTTCCTGATCCTTGAAACAATTTGCTCATCAAAGAAATTCCAAATAAAAACCCAAAATCCAAATTCCAAACTCAAACCAAGCAACCATGTCCGGAGACGACAACTCGGGTTCCGATTTATCAATCCAACTAGCCAACTTTTTCAAGAATGGCCTCAACATCCAACCCCAAAACCCAAAGTTATCCGACAACCTACAAATCAATCTCAAACTTAATGGTCAAAATTTCGCTTTATGGACTCGAATGATTCGAGTCGCCATAGGCGGAAAATCAAAGAATCTATTGAAACACTTAACCTCTGACCCTCCAGATCCAAGCGATGAAAGTTTCGAGCAGTGGGAACAAGAAGACTTGATCGTGTTTTCATGGCTAATACAGAACATTGAACCAGAAATTGCCGGCAACCTAACCGAGTTTCCCACGGCGAAATCACTATGGGATGCTCTGGTGGTCACCTACAGCAGTGGAAGAGACAAGTTGCAGACATTCAACCTTCACGGCAAAGCTAACAACATCAAACAGAATGAAGACTCTCTTGAAAACTTCTGGTTACACTACAGGGGATATGGGGTGAAATTGACCGAATCGATCCGAATCCCATGAAGTGTCCGGAAGACATCCAAACATACTCAAAAATCAGGTCAGAACAGAACTTTTTCATTCCTAAATGCCCTAGACCAAAAATATGATCCTATAAAGCGAGAAATCCTCCGGTGGGAGCCTTTACCATCAGTAGAGACGACCTATGCTGCTGTTAGGAAAGAAACCGCCCACCAAACTATTCTAGGAACGGCTCCTAGTGATACACAAGGCATTGGAGCTGGTTATTAGCCACCGAATCTGACGGGTTAGGCCTCGCAACCAAAGGATATTGCAGGACAGAAAAGAAGAACGGAACACCAATTAGAAAAGATAAATCGCACCTCAAGTGCACCCACTCTGATATGAGGGGACACACCAAAGAGGAGTGCTTTAGAATCGTGGGGTTCCCTGACTGGTGGAGTGACAACCACAAAACTAAGAACCCTAATCAAGAAGGGAAGGTTGTCATTGCCATAGGCAACAATAGTGCTACTAGCAACGACAGCGCCGAGAAGGTTGGTGGTGGTGAAGCTTCCGAAGGAAATCTTTGGACCTGGCACTGAGTGCTGAGAGGCGAATCGTCTTAAAAAGAAAAAAAACAAAAAAAAAAAAATCCTTTTTAAACATAATTAAAAAATTTTTCTAAAACCAAAAAATCCAAAAACCAAATTCTCAAACAAAACAGAACCTTTAAAAAAAATTTCCTCAAAACCAAATCCAAAACGAAAACCATTTTAACTTGAATTTTGGCGATCCCACTAAAAATATAAAAAAAAAACGTTTCCGCTAAAACAAAAAATCAAAGCTCAAGAAAAAAAAATCAAAACCCAAATCAAAACAAATGCCAAAACCCAAATGGCCAAGTTGAATTTTTCAACTTGAGGGGAAACCGAAACCAAAACCAAAACCCAAAATCAAAACCAAAACCAAGGCACCATGTCTATCGACGGTGTCTCCAAACCAAAACCAAACTGCCATGTCATGAATACGGTAGTTCAAACCAAAACCAATTCAAGTTGAATTATGGATATCCCACTATTCAACTTGAGGGGGAGTGTTAAAAAATAAAGAAATATTGCTTGACAAGTTGGGCGTTATTGACATACACGCTCCAACTTGAGGGGCAGTATTGGAAATATGTGTCGAAAGTCGAATAATAATGATGTGTGGCCAATTATGAGTTTGTATGTTTTGTGAAGTGGTGGACCAAGTCTCTCGCACCATCACCCCATTTTCTGCATGTTTTATATTTCTATTCTTAGTGGGTAGGGTCATGTTTCCATTTGCTTCCATATTGTTAGGCTTTGTAAGCCTTTAAATGGCAATGGATTGTACTGAGTTTCAAGACACAAAAAATGAAAAAGATTAATTAAAACTTTCTGATCAATTCTTACAATGGCTCAGTTTTGTCTAAACAATGTTGCAGGTATCATGTACCTAGATCATGGTTAAAACCAACAGGCAATATATTAGTACTATTTGAAGAAGTCGGGGGCGATCCCACGAGGATCACACTAACAAAGAGATCAATGACAAGTGTATGTGCTGATATGTTTGAACATCACCCAAACACCAAGGATTGGCACACTGAAAGTTACGGGAAAATGCAACAAGTTCATAGACCAAAAATACACCTTCAATGCAATCCGGGTTTATTAATTTCTTCAATTAAATTTGCAAGCTTTGGAACTCCTATCGGAACGTGTGGTACCTTCAAAAGAGGAACTTGCCATGCTCCTGCCTCATATGGTGTTATTAGAAAGGTACTATTTTATTTTTATGTACTTTAGTTAGCTTGTACTGCCTGCGTATACAGTTCTACTTGTATGAATCAGGGGTTAATGGATTTTTTGTTACGCAGAGGTGCATAGGAAAAGAAAGATGTGCAGTTACCATATCAAACAGAAACTTTGGTCAAGACCCATGTCCAAACACATTGAAACGATTGACTGTTGAAGCTGTTTGCGCTCCGACTTCAACGGGTTGAACCAAACACACAAAGCACTCGAACTAATCCGACACGAATTGTAATTTAGATTAGTTCTTCACAGGGTTTTTTTATTTAATTTTAGATTAGAAATTCTGGTTTACATAAGTTAGTGAAGATACTGGGAGTTTTTATTCACAAATACCATGAAAGAAAGGTGTATGCAGTATATTCGTAACAAAATCCATACCAAACCGAGGATCCCGCAAACCAAACCGTGATTTAGCGGCAATTGAAGAAGAGTTACCATGACGAAATAACATCCCCGTGATTTAGAGCCGTGAACGTGTTGCCTCTTGTAACATTCTAAACGAGGATCCCGCAAACCAACCGGTTAGTGAGTACGACAACACTTGTTTAATATGAGATGCATTAGGTAATTTAACTAATTATGAATGAGGTATATGCTATAAAATGTTATCAATGAGGTAGCATATGAACGAATTATTGATTACAATCATATTACTAATTTTATAAAAATAAAAATCGGTTTAAATCTATTGAAAAGTTTCTTTATAAATTTAGGCTATTATGCTTTTGAATCATGTTTGTTTTCTAGGCCATTTGAAAAGGATTCATAATGTTTTTTTTTTTACAAAAGTGGGCATCCATCAGACCATCATGTCATTAACGATAAAGAATTTAAATTAGCAAGTCCCGAATAATATACTTTAGAATACTTTAAATATGCTATTTTTCGTGTATTTTATAAATTCCTTTACATCATTGTATATTTTTGGACATCTATTATCTAACCTGTTTATGAATGTGACTCGTGTATATTTCCATACGCGCATGAATACTTGTGTGTGCATATTTAGACTATACGTAGTGGATATCTTGGGGACTTAAACATGATAATATGGATACAAGTGGGACTCCAGACACTATTACAAGATGATTAAAAAGGGCACCAAACTCATAGGGCTCTAAGCCCTTAATGGACGTCAAACACAACATTTCTTATATTGTTTCATCAATAGGGTTCCAAACACTAGTTAACCACTACATTTGATTTAAAACAAACATTATTAAAATGATTTTTATCTACATATCATTTAACTTACAGTATAATTAAACAATCACTACGCATAGTCTTATAGATTTATAATATGATAGAAAAAAGTTAACCAGCTATAAAACTAATAATTTGATCATGGTTTCTTTCATAAAAGATTTTTATGTTAATTTATTGTTACATGTGTATAAATAACCATATTAACCAACCAAAAGAAAATTAAAACTGTATTTCGTGTTTCTTATTAATATAATAACACGTTATAGATCACAAAAAGTGTAAAATTTATGTAAATAACATACTAGTTATCATTTATATCACTTAAATTAAAAGCAGATTGAATTTTAATAATCTAAACTATAATTTATTGGCTGATAATAATTCATACTATCAGTTTGGCTGTCAATAATCCAAACTTTTATTTGTTGTCCATTACAATCCTATTAACATGATTTTCATTGATTTATACTTAATTTTTACTCCATTTTTTTGTATGTTTTATTATTTCATTCACAATCATCATCATGAGTAAAATCAAGTAAAAATTAAATGTAAACCAACGAATAATTATGTGGTAAGGATTGCCCTTGGCAACATAAATATAAGTTAGGATTATTATCGGCCAAATTAATAATATAGATTATTATTAGCCAATAGATATAGTTTGTATTATTAAAATTTAATTTTCCTAAATTAAAAAAAATCCCAATATTTTATCTTACTTCAAATATAATTTTCTCTATTAACCGAAGGTTGTTTGGATCCAACCACGTTCAACGTCGATGCTTAACATATATATGGTTAATGAATCCGATCCATTATGAAAAAATATTAAACCAAAACATTGATTATAGGTTCTGTCTTTCTCTTATTAAACACCAAATCAAACGTCGATGCTTAACAATCTTACTGCAGATTTATCGTTCAAATGTAATATCACTTACAATAAGGAGATCGAATCTAACGGATCTTAACAAAAGCATACAATAATATTCCAACCGAATCAACCTTTTTAGGAGTCAATATCACTATAAATTCAGAATCCCCTAAACAAATTACATCTATCATCAAATACCGCCGCCGGCAGTAAATCCACCAACAAACCTTTAAAATCATGTGGTCTCTCGTAACAATATTGTTGCTTTTATGTAACGGTCTAACCGAAGGAGGCATAACAAGCACCTACGTTAGAAAAGCCGCACCGTCCGTCGAGATCCCGAAGAAATATTTCCCCCGACCTCCCGGTTACAATGCCCCCGAACAGGTCTTGTTTATTAATGAGCTTCAGCTTGTTTAAACACAGTTTGGTTATAGATTTTAACAAGTTGATTTCGAGTAGCTGACTAATGATCTGACCTGACCCCTGGTCATGCTGAATCAAATGTTGCATTATTTTTGTAATGGTAAAGAAAATGTGTTAATGTGTATGTAGGTTCATATAACACAAGGTGATTACACTGGGAACAGTATGATAGTTTCATGGGTGACACCATTGGAGGAACACCCCAAATTCGTGACATACTGGGAAGCCGATGACGAAAAGGGTGTCACGCGTAACAGGGCTCGCTCGAAAACAACCAGTTACAAATACTATAACTATTCTTCTGACTACATTCATCATGCGACTATCAAGAGATTAAAGGTACTCTAGCTAACCCATGTTTTCGTAATAGACGACTTTAAGTAGAACTGACCAAACAGAACCATTAAATATCATGAGACCTTTATCAACAGATAAAACTGTCAGTCTATCTTTTAGTTATTGTTTTTTTAATGTGCACGCGCAGTATAACACCAAATACATGTATGAGCTCGGCAGAGGCAATGGCACACGACGATTTTGGTTTACAACTCCTCCGGAAGTAGGCCCTGATGTTCCGTACACATTCGGGATCATTGGTATTTCGTCTTTTAAACATTTGTCACATCATACACAAAATAAACACGTTGTGATGTCTAAAATTAAAATACACTACAACACAATTGACTATCTGTGACGGTCAAAACCGTCACAAAGATGTGTTTGTGACAAACAAATGTGGTTAATGTGTTATTAGGTGATTTGGGACAAACACAAGCATCAAATGAAACATTGCAGCATTACTTAGCTAGCGGAAAAGGTCAAGCCATGCTGTTCCTTGGTGACTTTTCGTATGCCGATGTACATCCATTTCACGATAACGAGAAGTGGGATACGTTCGGGCGGTTCATCGAGAAGAGTAGCGCGTACGAGGCTTGGATATATTGTCCTGGAAATCATGAACTGGACCTTGCTCCTGAAATCGTAAGACTAAACAAACCGTCTAGTATTTTCAATAACATTATTAATCCTATGTATTTTTTTGTATCCTTATGGCTTCATACGCTTTAAAATGTTATTTTCTAGGGAGAAAACGTTGTTTTCAAGCCGTACAAGCATCGATACCACGTACCTTTCCGAGCCTCTCAAAGTACATCGCCACTTTGGTACTCGATTAAGCGCGCATCAGCGCACATCATCGTGCTTTCTTCTTACTCGGCCTACGGTAACTAATGATCAATTATGAATATGTTATATATTTGTTTCTATTTTTACTTCTATCTTACATGATTTCGCTAATCTTTTCTGGGATTATATCAGCGATATACACTCCTCAATACCGTTGGCTTAAACAAGAACTTCCAAAGTAAACCGGAGTGAAACCCCGTGGTTGATTGTTCTGATGCATTCACCAATGTACAATAGTAATAACTACCATTACATGGAAGGCGAGACCATGAGGGTCGTCTTTGAGCCGTGGTTTGTTAAGTACAAAGTCGATCTTGTTGGCCGGTCATGTTCATTCATACGAGCGTTCGGTATATGCACGCTCTTTTTATTATTATTACTACTACTGTTTTCTTATTATTATTATTATAATTGTTATACATTCATATTCTTTTATAAATATATATATATAGGAGAGAGTATCAAATATTCAATATAACATAACCGAAGGAGTCAGCAGCCCAGTTAAAGATCCTTCAGCTCCAGTTTATCTCACCGTAGGTGATGGTGGGAACATAGAGGGTATTGCTGATAGGTAATATATGTTTTATTATATATATTTTATAGGTTCTATTATATGGATATTAAATGTTAAATGAAAATAATAGCTTTATTTGTTTGTTTTAAAAATTTGCAGTTTTATAGCACATCAACCAAGTTACTCGGCTTTCAGAGAAGCGAGCTTCGGACATGCATTGCTAGAGATAAAGAATAGAACACATGCGTTTTACACGTGGCATCGCAATCAAGACAGTGTGGCTGTATCTGCCGATTCTATGTGGTTCTACAATCGCTACTGGTTTCCTAAAGACGAGACTAGATTCACCACAATGGCCTAGTTGATATCTTTGAGTGATTTTAGATTTAGTTTGTTTGTTTGTTTCGAATTTGAGAATTTAATTTAGTGAGAAGATATTTAGTATTTTGTTATATATTCTATCAACTTACTTTTAGGTATGAATGGTGTCAACAAAACTAAAAATTATACTCTAATTTCTCTCAAATGAAGTTTTACAACCAGAAGATGAAAGATACAATTAATCTAACTCAAGAAAATGTAAGATCTTAACAAACCATCAAAGAGATAAAAAGAATAGTCAAAGAACAAGATTAGTAGACAAGAGAGACGATCTGATAGATGTAAATAGTGTGATGAAGACGATATCAAACCTGCAACAATGTGTTGCAGGTTGAATGAAGATCAAGACTCCTTTGTTGAAACAGGTCGTGACCTCTTATTTCTTGAGAGAAAAGACCAGCCTTTTGTTTTTATCTCAATTCTCATCTATCTTTTAAACCATCAGCTACAACCCATCTACACTATCAGCTACAGCCCATCTACACTATCAGCTACAAGCTCACTTTAAGCCCAGTCCATCTCACACATCCAGTCATCATGCAAAAAACACAAGAACAAACTTATAAGAAAACAAATCATCAATTATAAAGCTAAACTACTTGACATTGAATTGATATAATTCATATATATATTTCAACATCCCCCCTCAATTCAATAGTCAACCACATGAAAGTCTAACCATGATCAAACCATAACTCGTTTCTTTGTAGAAACGAGTTACCAGTTAAAACTTTATATTTCTAGATACACACACAACTAAACTCGTAGCCATATCTCATATTTTGACAATGAATTTAGCACTATATTGAAAAAACAAGAGTTACGAAGAAGACTACGATGGTCTATACTTCACAAAAAACAAACACATTAAGCTGCAAAGTTTACTCTTATGAAGAATATGATTTAACAGTAGAGCCAACGTTGACAAATCAAACCAACACAATTTTACCAAACAAAATTTATTAGGACAAAAATATGAGCATTACAAGAACCCAATTAGAGAGATTAAAGGCATAGAGATGAAAATATACAAGAATAGAGTTGCACACAAAAACATGAAAAATACAACTAAAAATCACCCTACCTTTCAAAATTAATACACATGGATATGTTTTGTTCTTATTGTCCAACAGCTCTTAAGTATAAAAATAAACATGAAGCAATAAAGACTGAGATAAACTTTTACCAACATACGAAGACAAGACTAGTATAACAACTTGGTGTAAGTAAACGAATCTACATAGCTTGCAACTCTCAAACAAGCAATAAGAAACAGATTCTAATTATTTCATTTAAAAACAACCAAGACATACTACAAGCTATTAAATCTTTTGATCCAATCACTTTCTCTCAATCACATCTATCACAAATATATATTTAATCAGGCAATAATAGCCAAAAACATTGCCACATGCCATACCATATTAATTTTGAAATTACTAGAGAAGACCAACGATCATATATACCACATAAAATGATATGATTGTATAACATATATCAAAATGAATCAAGAAACAAATAGAAAGCCATTCCGATCATACGAAAAATCACAAGATTCAATAACCCAACAAGGAGAACAAGTCAAATAACTAAAATCACATGATTTTAGAACTTGCAAAGACAAAGAACACACCATGTCACACGACATATGAAAAAAGAAAGCAGAGATAAAAATTCTGATTAAAAGAGGGACAGAACCACGTAATTCTACAAAGAATCCCAAGATATTATGACTAGCAAGTGGACTTTAAATCCACCACCAATATAACATAACGAACAAGTCATAAGTCATACAACCCATGACCACATAAGAGAATCAGATACATGTCTGAAACAAAATAACAAGAAGTCATGCGACCTCCAAGACAAGACATTTATCCATTTTCTCTAACAATAAAGAAAAGAATGAAGACATCAGAAGCATTTGTCAACTTTCTTTAACAATAAAGAAAAAAGAAAATGACAAAGAAAGAATCATGTGATTCCATAGAACTATCAGAACCATATTCGATAGAAAGAGAGAAAACACATGTTTTAAGAACTCAGACTTATATCTGAAGATAAGACATATGAAGAACATACATCAAACACCACAGAAAGAAAAAAAGAAATCGGAAAACAAATTCCGATTAAGACATAGAGAATCAAAAAATTCTACAAGACTATCAGATATATCATATCTGATAAGAAAAAAAACCATACGGCTTTTAAGAACCCAAACCCACGTCTGAAGGCAAGAACTGTGAAGAACTTAAAGACTAATTTGACTTGATCAAAACTTTTACAACCTTACAAGAAATATATCAAGAGAGTACTTGTAAGGAACATAAAGACTAATTGAATCAAGCAAAAACTTTTACAACTTCACTAATAACACTGAACCACAAGATTCAAGAGACATGTCCGATAAAAAATAGCATAAGCTATATCAGACAAGAAAGATGAACAGATGCAAA
This sequence comes from Flaveria linearis, assembly GCA_024085815.1. NCBI lineage: Eukaryota > Viridiplantae > Streptophyta > Magnoliopsida > Asterales > Asteraceae > Flaveria > Flaveria linearis. The sequence continues at coordinate 73,051,871 of CM044006.1, read as the reverse complement.
CTCACACGATATGTAGCAAAGATAAACCAAATCTCACACAAATGAGAGCATGCAAACTGTTAAAGAATGAAAATGAATCATATAATACAAGAGTAAGATTTGAGAAGAGTAATATCTTTGAGATTATTACTACTAGCAACCTTTAAAAATATGATTCTAGACAATAAAGAATAAGATTCATGAGATAAATCTAATACTAATAGAATAACATGAGCAATATCAGATTGCATAGCCATACAAGAGATCAGAATATAACACAAATCACAAGATTTGCAACCAGAAATATTCACACAAAAGGACAAAGAATTCAGATCAAATTTAACAATTAAACTATTATATTTAGCAGCTCTAAACAAAGACAAGTTTCAACACATATTGAGCATGTTACAACCAATGAGCTACTGGAAATGCAAACCACATAATCAATCTAGCAACTTTATTTTTAATTTTTAGACTAAGCCAAATGAAAACAAACTAAAACATAACATGTGGTCTGATTTGATACACAACCCTACACAGAGACATGTATTATTGTATGATACACAACCCTACACAGAGACATGTATTATTGTATTAACACAAAACAAGGTTAAATGAACTACAACAGTTAGATGCATTTCATATTCTTCTAGACTTTCTATTAAAAAAACGTCTTGTGATATATGTGTTACTTGATTAAACCTTATCCATACAAAATTCTAGAAAACAACGCTTAAAAAACAGGCTATAGATTTGATGATTGCAATATATTGAAACCAATTTTTTTCTAAAATAATTTGCTTAACCATGGTAAGCATCTGTTAGTAAACATTCACTTATGAGACATCTCAATTCGGATTAAGTAAATACAAGTATATCATTTAGATACTAGTGATAATGATGAGAGATTATTTTGTATCTAACACAATTCACAGGTTACACAAACATTGTAATTTTTCCATATTTAAAAATTGTTTTGGATTTTTTTTCAAGTACACATAAAACATTTCATCAGATAACATACTATTCACAACCCTGAAGAAAAAATTTCACCCCCCCTTTTATATTTTGAAAAAATCGATCAATAACAATAAGTACTACACAAAACTCCTCGCAAACTTAAGAAGCAAATTTTATAAGACCACACTGGAGATTGACCATAAAGTTTTGAAACTCTAATGTGAGAGTTACTAGAATCAAGCTTGCATATTCAACAAATAAGATTCACGCATGAGCATATGCAAAAATTAGAACCAATCAGATTTACATCAAGTTTACTAAACCTGGAGTGTCCAGCTCTACCGCACTCAATAGAAACTCAACAAGTGCTAACTAGGGAGTGAGAAACCAAATACAACTAAACATAAAAAAACAAAAACCAAGACAGTGAACACCACAACTAAGTTTTTCACACCACTTTTAGTGGCAGATTAAGGACTTGTGAAGGTTGTTGATGCAATACACATATATAAGACCACATTGGTTGAAACGCACAGATAAAGAATTTTGACAAGCAAAAATAAATGCAACACAGAACAGGGTTGTGGCTCTCCCTGATAATCACCAATACCGGTCCTTCTAACCCGGTCAAATAATATCTAACAGATTATTTCGTGTGACAAGAAAGAAATTAATAAGAAGGAATAATCTTACCCATAGGGCGCCCGGGTTAGAATGTTCCAAGCGATCAAGACTTTCAGCCCTTCTCTTAGGATTTTGGATTAACGAACAGATGAGCCACCATAAGAACAAATAGAGCTATCACCAGAAAAGGACTATAGCAGTTTAAAAAAACTCCATGTTCCTTTCACATAAGAGAACAGAGTCCACACAACCTCTTTTGACCACTAAAGCGTCTTCCAAACCAAATAAATTGTTCAAGAAGCCTTTAAATAAACTTTGTACCTCACTGGCTTTATCATCAGAATCGCATCTATCGTCGGACGCTTCACTTTTAACATCACCAAAACCTGATCGACCTTTGGAGCCTTTTTTTATCTAGGGTTTTAATCTCAAATCGAGTCTCCCAGCGACCACTGACCGAGTCTTTAAAAAGCTTCGATCTCAAGCGCCTTGAATAAACCCTAACACCGATCATTTCGATTTCAGTCGCTTGAGAATCATGGTCGCAAACAGACCAAGAATCAGACCAGAAGCCCCATGTGTAATCGAAGGGAATCTTTCTTTGACAGCGGAAGATTTTAATGCAAAAATTTAGAATCGATAGGCTACCCATAACCAACAAAGCAACAGGAAAGACAATGAATCAGAAGCCATACGCTCTGATACCATGTCAACAAAACTAAAAATTATACTCTAATTTCTCTCAAATGAAGTTTTACAACCAGAAGATGAAAGATACAATTAATCTAACTCAAGAAAATGTAAGATCTTAAACAAACCATCAAAGAGATAAAAAGAATAGTCAAAGAACAAGATTAGTAGACAAGAGAGACGATCTGATAGATGTAAATAGTGTGATGAAGACGATATCAAACCTGCAACAATGTGTTGCAGGTTGAATGAAGATCAAGACTCCTTGTTGAAACAGGTCGTGACCTCTATTTCTTGAGAGAAAAGACCAGCCTTTTGTTTTTATCCCAATTCTCATCTATCTTTTAAACCATCAGCTACAGCCCATCTACACTATCAGCTACAGCCCATCTACACTATCAGCTACAAGCTCACTTTAAGCCCAGTCCATCTCACACATCCAGTCATCATGCAAAAAACACAAGAACAAACTTATAAGAAAACAAATCATCAATTATAAAGCTAAACTACTTGACATTGAATTGATATAATTCATATATATATATTTCAACAAATGGTTTTAAACTTCTAATGGTATTTTATCAACAAACTCTTACACTTTCTAATTTCTATGTTATTCGTGCTTTTATTAATTAATAATTAACTTAATCTATTTTCTAGTACGACTTACACAATGATCTAACATATTTATACTTTATAATTTATATATCATAACTAATTTAAACTAAATTGTCGTTAGCAGAACTCGAGCATTATCTCGAGATAAGCTTCATCACGCTAACAAAAAAATGATTTTATCATTATTTCTGACTTACTTCAATTAACTTTATACATACATTTCACATGTGTATTGTTTATCCTGGGGCTAGTTAATGAGAGATTCATGTATGTTCGGTGTTTTGTAAATGTGAAGTTTTTCCAACAAATTGTGTATACACACTTTATTTCAGTAAACTTTTGATGAACCGACACAATTTTAACCTATAAACTTTAGTATAACATAACAATCATAAAAATTTAGAAATTATTTAATTGTGTACAAATGCCACCAAATAATAACCCTGGTTTATAGTGTCTCATGCTTCTTTTAAAATCTTTAAAATAACTACTTGTATCATGCCAATAAACATAAACGATAAAGAGATAGATAATGATTAAGCAAATTTCTGAGCACTATCTTAATACCTTAAATAGTATAATATTACCTAGAGTGATGTTTTTCAGGCTGATAACTTGACGTTAAATCTATCGATAATTAGTTGTTAAGTTTCTGATTTTATTTATATTCATCCCGACTTGGAGCTCTAAGTAAGTAAAAGGTATCCTGTTTGACCGTTAAGGATCTCACCATCTGAGCTGATGAGAACTGTATCACAGTTCTTCACAAATCACATCCACAATTCGTGGTGAAGTTTTGACAATTTTGTAATAATCACAAACCCTAAGGGGTAATGTACGCAGATCCTGCAAATATGAAGGACAATATTTGCAAAAATATACGAGTCTCATGAAGACCACACCAGGTCTCAACACCACCGCCAAAGACGCTCGAAACCGTCGTACTTAACCCACCACCCCCCCCCCCCCACCCACACACCCAAATCTTCATCACTGTCGACCTTTTAGTTGTGGAGATCGATTAAATTAAGGAAAATCAACAGACGATCGCATTAGCATCAACATGAGGAAGCGAGATTTAGCGATCCTTATGCTCGCCGCTTTCGCCATTTTCTTCTCCCTTCAGGTAAATCAGCTTATTTCAGTTGATAATAGTAATTGACCTAACACCATTTGAGGTCTAAACTTCTTGATTTTGTTAAGGAAAGTGTGCTTCTAAGTGGAATTACATGATTGCTTCGACTAACTTATCTAATTGTTGAATTTTGACTCTAGCACGAAGGGGATTTTCGTTTAGGGAGGCGTGGTATCATCTATCAGACGAATATCCGATCAAATACGAAGGGGAGCGTCTTCCTCCTCCTATTGTCTCCGATCTTAATGGTGATGGGAAGAAAGAGGTGCTTGTGGCTACACATGACGCTAAAATTCAGGTATTGTATGTTCAGTTTGTACGGTAGAATTGGGGTTTGAATTGAACCACATAGATATAGTTAGGGCACCTGTAGTTCTAACTTTGAACCAATTCGGATTGAATGTTATGACTTATTAGTTGTAATTATCATAAACTTAAGTTGAGCTCAGAGTCCTTGATTAGTTCTTTGTTGATCTTGTTGTTGCTTTTGTTTGTGTAAAGACTGCTAGATGCCTCTTAATCTGTACTTTCTTTGTACTCATTGGTTCATTCAAATGATAAAGACTTTTTAAGTGTTCCATTTGCTTCATATCATATTTGAAAGTGTGTTTATGTGTTTGATGGAGCTTTTGTAGTTAAGTACTAACACATCCATGGGTGACAGAGTAAATAAAGTGATGTGAGGGATATTCTGGCTATAGATTACATGGAAATAGCTTTTGTATTGTTACCTAGTATATGGTCAATTATCTCCAGGGGTTAAATTTTTATATTTCATATGATTATCCTAGTGTTTGGGGATTTCTTGTGATGGCTTGAGGTTATGCGCTCAATCCCCTATTTGGTTCAGGGGTTACCTTTTGCCAAGATAAACATTATTGCTTTTTTTTTTACTGTTTTTCTCTTCTCACACTTGGTTTCCATTCTGTATTACACCCTATACCAAAGTTAATGCTAATGGATCCGTTGTTTACTTGAGGTTCGTATTGCGTACTGTCTATAATTTTCTGTACAAACAATTCTGGTTTGGCAAACTTCAAGCCAAAAGACTAGTTTCCCTTGTAGGATAATGTACTAATTGACTCACTGGATATCAGTAACTGAGCAAAAACACAATTTGTGATATCTTGTACTACTTTTTAAACTAATAATAGGTTTTGGAGCCTCACACTAGGCGTGTGGGATGAAGGGTTTAGTGAGGCCCGTGTTCTTGCAGAGGTGAGCTTGTTACCTGATAAGATCCGGGTAGCCTCAGGCAGACGGGCAGTGGCCATGGCAACAGGGATGGTTGACCGAACTTTCAAACGTGGTCAAGTACAAAAACAGGTCTTGGTTGTTGTGACATCTGGTTGGTCCATCATTTGTTTTGATCACAACCTCCAAAAACTATGGGAGACTAACGTTCAGGTGAGAGCATGAAAGGCTATTTTGGAATCTAGGTTTCTGTGTCCAAACTGTTAAAATTTTGCACTTCGTTTCACTTAGTCCATTTCTTTTTCTATTTTAGGAGGATTTTCCACACAATGCTCACCATAGGGAGATATCTATATCTGTAAGTAATTATACATTAAAACACGGAGATGCTGGGCTTGTAATTGTCGGAGGACGAATGGAAATGCAGCCTCATGTATGTCTTTTTCTATGCTAATACATACTTTTCTCTTATTTTCTTGAATAGATTTAAGTATTAAACAATGTTAAATGGTGGGCCCTAGTACTAATTGCATTCTTCAGATGCACCTCGATCCTTTGAAGAAATTAAAAGGGCTGAAGAAAGTGCCGATCAGCATAGAAGAAGTGCAAGTGAAAAAGAAGTAAGAAATTGCAAATTAAATATAGTTTATCAAAATAATTTTTTTCTTATAGCAACAAAGTATAAGAATTTTGCATTTAGCCCGTGGATGCTTTGACTGCTGTGGATCTACGCCATTTTGCATTTTATGCTTTTGCTGGGCGAACTGGTACACTTCGCTGGAGTAGAAAGAATGAGGTTATTTGAAATTTATGACTAAACTTTATTGGCATTGGTCTACTTTAATTACTGTTGAGGACAAAAACTATACCATCATATCCATTTACTTACACTTATTATCTTAAATAATAGAACGTTGAAGCAACTCCATCAGATGATTCTCCACTAATCCCACAACATAATTATAAGCTTGATGTTCATGCTCTTAATAGGCGCCAACCAGGAGAGGTACTCAAAACACAGCATATATTTATATCTTCGTAATTGTTCCTTGCTATAATTCTGATGTCATTATTCCTGAACATTTTTATCTGTAGTTTGAATGCAGGGAGTTTAGAGAATCAATCCTCGGAATTATGCCACATCATGGGTGGGTACAAGCGTTTGTTTTTCCTTTCTTTTAGTTTTCAGTTTTTTTCCATTAAATCACCTGTCAAATTTCATCTCGATCAGGATAGGCGGGAGGATACAATGTTAAAGCTAGCCCACTTTAGGCGTCACAAAAGGAAGGCAGTGAAGAGAACACCTGGAAAAATTCAAATTATCCTTTCCACAAGCCAGAGGAAAATCATCCTCCGGGGAAAGACTCATCAAAAAAGATTTCAAATTTGATAGGAAAAGCTGCAAATTTTGCTAATTCAGCCAAAACTAAGAAGGTAACTTTTTATAGAGGTGCATTTAATAATCCAATCTTGTTATAAGTATTGATGTTGCCTTAAAATTGGACTCTGAATTAGGACCTGTACATGTAGCCAGATGATAGCGCTTTCTATGGGGCCTGATTGTAGAGGTCATTTTCACATGTTACTGATGGAATTTATGATTGCTTTGCAGGCATCCCCATATGTTCCCACAATTACAAATTACACACAGCTCTGGTGGGTACCTAATGTTGTTGTGGCTCATGCAAAAGAAGGGATTGAGGTTTTGCATTTGGCATCTGGTCGCACATTATGCAAGGTAGACATGATGCCTTCAAAAATGATTGAAATAAAATAACTTATCACACAGAACGTTGTGGCTCAATTACACAACCTATATTATTAATTACTAATACAAACATTTGTATGGCTGTATATGTATCATGCTTATATCAATTATTCGCCCCATATATCATTTTGAATTGTCTCCAAAGTTACTGTCATTTTATTTCTCTAGCTTCACCTTCAAGAGGGTGGCCTGCATGCTGATATTAATGGAGATGGAGTTCTTGATCATGTCCAGGTTTTGCTGTTTTGATTTTTTTTTTTCTGCCTTACTAAATTATTATATAATTATATTAAAAACATGTATGCACTATGCAGGCTGTTGGGGGAAATGGTGCTGAACAAATAGTTGTTAGTGGATCAATGGAAGTGTTAAAACCGTGTTGGGCTGTTGCAACATCTGGTGTACCAGTACGAGAACAGCTTTTTAATGTTTCTATATGTCATCGCTCTCATTTTAACTTATTCCCTCATGGAGAATATTCTAGAAGTTTCGGTAGAGCTGCAGATCTAAGTTCACTTGAGGTAGCAACACCAATCCTCATCCCAACAAATGATGGCCATAAACATCGAAAGGGTAGCCATGGAGACATTGTTTTCTTAACAAACCGTGGAGAGGTATGAATCACTAAACATTCTAGTTTTTGTTTCATCTAACAAACTATTGGGAATTAAGAGGTAAGATTACGTGTGGCAGGTTACCGCTTATTCACCGGGTTTGCATGGTCATGAAGCGGTTTGGCAATGGCAGCTGTTGACTGGTGCAACATGGTCAAACCTCCCATCACCAGCTGGGATGATGGATGCTGGTTATGTGGTTCCCACTTTGAAACCGTTTAACTTGCGATTGCATGACAATCTGCATTTTATCTTAGCAGCCGGTGATCAAGAGGCTGTAGTGATATCTGCAGGTGGAAGTCCACTGACTTCCATTGACCTTCCTGCACCACCAACTCACGCCCTCGTTGATGCGGATTTTTCAAACGATGGGTTAACCGATCTGATTGTTGTGACTTCTAACGGGGTGTATGGGTTTGTACAAACAAGGCAACCAGGGGCTCTCTTTTTTAGCACTCTTGTTGGCTGCCTAATCGTTGTGATGGGGGTTATATTCGTCACTCAACACTTGAATTCAATGAAGGGGAAGCCTCGAGTTCCATCAGGCCCCATTTGAAATCAATCAACCAGAGATCAACCATATACAAACGTGAGCTAGGTTTGTAATCAAACATTAAAAGTGTTTTTGATTTTGGTAATGGGATTTACCAGCTCTACTAGGAATCCGTTAGATGCATCTCTTGTATTTGTTTCAAGTTGGTAATGGAGTATGATGTTATGAGAATAGTTACGCGGGTTTTGTATATGAACCCGTGCATAGCACATATAGTTATAAACTTATAACACTGTTTAATTTTTGTAAATTTGGTGTTTATAACTATTATGTCGTGACAAGGTGAAATAGCCTGTATGCAAGATACAGAGAAAAGATGGCGTACAAAGAATTTGGTTCCAATAGTTGCTTTGCTTACAAGGCCATCCATGGCAATAAAAAGGGAGGGAAAGTAAAACATAAAAGTACCGATCTCTCAATTTACTTAAATATTTCCAAAAAAAATTATAATATGTCAATTATATTATCTTTTCATAATCTTTAACGTCACACCCTCAAAATCTACTAACGGGGTTTTACCGTCAGACGTGTAACATAAACAGGATCTCAGATAAGCATCAGTTACACCAAGCGACTCAATAATTACAAAACATATAAGTTGCTTCATAATAGTGTAACAAACCAATTTTGTTTAAGTATTGCGGAAGCGAAATCAGAAAACATTTAACGACTGTTTAAACTGCGCAAACACGCGCCCAAACCAAGTTAAGTAAATGTAAATGTAATTAAACCATGAAATCAGTTTAAAAGTGAAAGTAGAATGATATGTAGTGGATGCAGTGCTCCTAAACGTACCACATCAACGACCTGAGAGAAACATGCTAAGATCAGTATAAAGACTTGTGAGTTCACAGGTTTAACAGAAAACAGTAATTAACGGTAATGAAATTCCATTTAGTAATTAAAGCATATAAGTAGGTAGCTAGCCTACAACAAATCACTATGTGTATGAAGTCGCGACCGAGCTGACAGTAATAATAATGTAATGAATGCCCCGACTGTGGAATCCCTACCACAATACTGTAAAACAGGCTAACCATTCACCCGTTTGACCTCCAGTCAAGCTAGCGCGACTAGCCCGGGCGGGATTTGTCAAACCTAGTAGATCTAGTAACAATCACCTCGCTAGTAACATATTAACGGTCCGAAGAGGCGTAGTATAACATCATAGTATCAGGTATATGCAGTATTACGAAATCTAATGTATTGTATCGTTTATGAAAAACATCATGTTTATCTTCCCCAAAAAGAGTAAATATATGAAAGTGGGGCTGTAAACTCACCTTATAGCACAACAAAATCAATAAGTGTAAGCACGAACGATTAAGTTTCCGCACAATCTGGATGCACATTTATTACGTAATTAATATTAAATATTAAATATTAATAATGGGTCGTACGGTTTCGCGCTTCACGACTCGGTTACGATTACAGTTCTCAACTTTTCCCATTCATACTCAAGCACACTCAAACTTTATAAAACTCAATTATTCCCACGTATACAAATTCATGTACAAAGATAATCATTATGTATTTCTTTTAGAATAACTTATTATAATAAAACCTATACGATTCATAGTACGTCACTTACATATCACCACCACCTCAACACGACCCAAACAAAACACGCACGTATAATATATATTACACAAACATAATATATATTACCCTAAACAATATATATATATATATTATACACATACACACATATTATATAACTTACACACACATATATATAACATACACACCAAGTGCCATACTCCATATCATATATACATGCTATCATACTCATACAAACATGTCTATATTCAACCCCATCCTAAGCATAATCATACATATTTGCATACATACAAACAACCATAAACATAACCCATGTGAGCAACAATTCAAAACAATTATATACAAATCAATTACCCATGTGAGCAACATATAAATATATATATATATATATATATATATATATATATATATATATATATATATATATATATATATATATGTGTGTGTGTGTGTGTGTGTGTGTGTGTGAATTAACTAATGTTACAGGAACATACACATATAATACATATACTCATGGGCCCATATGCATGGTGAGCCCACATGAAAATTCTACAAATTTACATACACACATGCGACCATATATACAAATATACCTACATATATCGAACAGTGGCATACACACAACCCATTCTGCAAATTTACATACACACATGCGACCATATATACAAATATACATACATATATCGAACAGTGGCACACACACAACTCAAATGAATCTCGCACAACCTACAATACACATACAACACACATATGAAATCACACACCGCACCAGAAAAAACGACAAGAACATACGACTTATGCCATAACCCGTCCTAAGCGAAGCGAAACCGTAACCGAAACAAAATCGGGCAGAAGTTTGGGAAAACCTTACCGTGAAGATTGCTTCAACGACCACCGAGGCTGCCCGGAATCATGTCGTCTGACGAAAACTTGTAGGTTGGCGGCGAAACATTGTCGGAGATGGGAAGAACTTGGTGATTGTCTTCGTTCGCTAGGGTGAGAAAGAGAGCCGAAAAGGAGAGTTAACATGAAGGGGTGGGGTTTGGAGTATATGGTAACCGAAAAGCAAACGTGACCGGGAATGGTGGAAATTTGGTTAGGGGAGGATGCTTGGATAATTTTGTTTAGTTAACAATCATTTAGAAAAAAAATATATTTGTTAACTAATTAATTTGTTTAATTAGTAGTAACAATCATATTCTTATCATTTATAAGAGAAAATAATAACAATTATATTAGAGTAAATTATTATTTTCATCCCTATGGTTTGAAGTAAATTGTCACTTTCAACTTCAATATCACGTTCATATTCTTTACTAGCATTGTCTCCACCTTCATCACTAAGATCATAATCCACAGCAGCAGTAAGTTCATCTAAATCTACATCAATGTCTTCAACTAAATTGTCTTCATCTATAATAAAATCAGAGTCAACAAGAATCATTATCATCCTCACTTCCCTCATCACTTCCCTCATATCTTCCCTCAACATCATTAAGTTCACTGTCATACACTTGTGTGTTATATCCTAAATCAACATTTGGGTCCAAAGTTAGGAACTGTTTTCATATTCTCAACATAGACTTCAGTTACTTTGTTAATTTGAGCATACTTGACCAATCTAATAACATCATCATCATTACCTAGTGGTCTTAACCCAAAATCTAAGTTTTCTCCAGGGACCCTAAAATGGTAACTCAAATCATCTAATTCTTCTTCTGAATAACCAAGTGATGTCAACATATCATTCATTGTTATCATTGAAAATATGTATGAGCTAACCTTATCTACAAGGTAATTTTTCCCCTCTCATAACTCATCTGTGAAAAGCTAGTCAATTCCCCTCCATGGTGGAATTTCATATAAATAAGTTGGGGTTATTACCTGAAAGTGTAAAGAACAAACATTAACACAAATTGTTGTATGAATGCATCAAGAAACTATAACTACCACGCACCTAAACAAGGGTTGGATCAAAGAATTTATCTGGTTCTCGAACACTCCACATTTCATCCATTTTAGCGACAAAGGCTTGATCTTAATCTTTATCTCGAACGATGCTCTGCTCGTATTTTGATTGCAAGTTTCAGGGGAGGGATAATAAACTAAGGTTTAATGGAGTTTAATGGATGTTAAAAAGGAAGAGAATTAAAATCAGGATAAAATGACCTTTTACCCTTCATTTAACGGAATATGTTGGATTGGTTAACTATCAGGATAGAATGACGTCGGTAGGGAGCTTCTTGACTTTGCATTAGCGCATGAACTAAGCATCATAAATTCGTTTTTCAAGAAAAGAGAATCGCATCTAATTACGTTTAGCAGCGGGGGAGACACACACAGATAGATTATTTGCTGATGAGGAGAGAAGATCGTAGCTCGTGGAAGGACTGCAAGACAATACCGGGACAAACAGTAGTCACTCAACATCACATGTTGGTGGCAGATCTACGACTGAAGAGAGCAATTGTCCAACCAACTAAGAGAAGTAGACCTACGATCAGATGGGGACAACTCAAAGACGAAAAGATTACCATCTTTAGAGATAAAATCATACCAATGAACCTGAGTGGGCCACAGGAAGACGCCAACCAAAAGTGGGAGGCTATGACAACTAGAGTCATTCAAGCAGCTAAAGAAACGCTTGGGACTACAACAAATAGGACAATCGGTCATAAGGAATCCTGGTGGTGGAACGAAGATGTACAAGAGAAGATAAGAATTAAACAACAAAGTTTTAGAGAGCTTTTACGCTGTAATAATGAGTAAGAACGAGCAGAGCTAAAAGATAAATACAAAGAGGCTAAACGAGAGGCGAAAAAGTCTGTGTCAGAGGCAAAGAACACAGCATACGAGAGGATGTATAAGCGATTAGAGACGAAAGAGGTGAACATGACATGTTTAAGATTGCCAAGGCAAGGGAACGTAGTAGACAGGACTTTAGATTGGTGAAGTTTATAAGGCCGCGGATGGAAAGGTCTTTGTGAGGGAGAAAGACATCAAGGGGAGATGAAAAACTTACTTCGATAACCTTTTCAACATACGAACCGTAATCAACAAACGGAGATCGATGAAACAACTCAAACGACGCAACAAAACAAGTGTTATTGTAGAAGCATCACTGTCGATGAAGTTAAGAGAGCTTTAAAGAAAATGGGAAGGGCTAAGGCGGTGGGGCCAGACAATATTTCGATTGAAGTGTGGAAATACATTGGAGATGAGGGCCTACAATGGCTAACGGACTTATTCAACACTATCTTTAAGACAGGAAAGATGCTAGAGCAGTGGAGAAGCAGTGTCATAGTCCCCATATATAAGAAAAAAGGAGATGTCCAATGTTGCGCAAATTACAGGGAAATAAAGCTATTGAGTCACACGATGAAGCTATGGGAAAGAATTGTTGACACGAGAATTAGATGAGAAACTCAGATAGCAGTAAACCAATTTGGATTTATGCCAGGACGCTCTACAACAGAAGCTATACACGTCATAAGGAGGATAATGGAAAATATAGAGAAAAGAAAAGAGACCTACATATGGTACTCATTGACCTAGAAAAAACCTATGACAGTGTGCCGCGGAAACTCATCTGGGAAAGTCTACGACTTAGAAAGTTACCAGATAGGTATATCAAAATAATAAAGGATATGTATGACGGGGCAAAAACGTGTGTACGAGCACCTGTCGGAGACACAGACTACTTCCCGGAAGAAGTAGGACTCTACCAAGGATCGGCATTGAGCCCATTCCTCTTCACAGTAGTTTTGGATGAGATGATCAAGTCTATACAAGAGCCAGTCCCATGGTGTATGCTGTTTGCGGATGATATTGTCTTAATATCAGAATCTAAGACGGTGCTTAACGAGAGATTAGAACAGTGGAGAGCAGCACTAGAACGCAGGGGCTTAAGAATAAGTCGCTCTAAGACAGAATACATGCATTGTAACTTTAGTGGTGAGGCCGAAGAGGACACCCAAATCAGTATCCAGGGCATGGCGGTCCCCCGGACGTCTAGGTTCAAATACCTTGGCTCGTACGTACAGGAAGATGGAGAGATACACAGCGATGTAGCACACCGTATACAATCAGGATGGTGCAAGTGGAGAGCAACATCAGGGATTTTATGTGATAAGAGGTTCCCAGCAAAACTAAAGGGAAAACTATATAGAGTGGCAGTACGTCCAGCTATGTTATACGGCACAGACTGTTGGGCCATAAAGAAATCGCACGAGAGACAAATAGAGGTCGCAGAAATGCGAATGCTGAGGTGGATGTGTGGACACACAAGATTGGATTGGATAAGAAACGACGTCTTTCGCTAGAGGCTAGAGGTGGCTTGTATCACAGAAAAAATAAGAGAGGGAAGATTAAGATGGTTTGGGCACGTGAAGAGGAGAATGATGGCAGCACCTGTCCGAGCAGTAGAGAAACATCAGCTTAGAGGGTAGGAGGAGTAGAGGTAGACCTAGGTTGACTTGGGACGAGGTTATTAGGAGGGATATGATAGACTTGCATCTTTCTGAGAACATGATCGAGGATAGAAGTGAGTGGAGGCGTAGAATTAAAATTAAGGACTTTTAGTGGGTTTTGTGGTAGGAAGGGTATACGGTGACATATGGCCGGACCCCACACGTTAGGTGTAGTTTTCCTCATCTACTCTTTTTGGGTGTTACATGCCGTTTTTTTATGAGCGCATTATCTAATTCTTCATGTGATATCTATCTTTGTGTTGTATGCTTTGTATTATGATTTTATTGTTATTGCCTTTGTTAACAAGTCGGGGGTCTCTTCGGAAGCGGTCTCTCTATCTTTCAAGATAGAGGAAAGACTTGCCACCATAAACCCCTCCCAGACCCTGCTCTTCAGCGGGATACACTGGGTATGTTTGTTTGTTTGTTTGTTTTGTTGGATTGGTTAACTGAGTTGATGAAAATGACAAGATTTTAAAACCATAGGGACTCATATATGAGAAATCAAACTATTGGATGAAAGTGACAATTTACTCCAAACCACAGGGACGAAAGTGACAATTTACTCATTATATTATCATCATTTATAAGAGAGATTAGTTAACAATTAGTAATGAAATTAATTAGATATGACATTACCTGAGAATACTGGGTATCACATTTAATAAGTTATAATAACTTATGAGCTATTGATTTTACTAAATGATGAATATCAATTTCTTTTTAAAAAGAAACTAGTTTGATACCCGAACGCGTGTTGCGCGTTAGAAGGACGGCCTAAACGGAGGCTCAGAACTCTGTCATGATAGCCGCAACCTAACACTTTCAACAAACGATGAGAGTCGATACAATGACAAATATAATACCGCCAATGATACCCATAGCCCTCTGATGCACCTTATGGCTATCGTCATCAAGCAAACTATGAAAGGCAAACTTGTAAGTATAAGAGCACAAATGCTATAAGGCTCAGAAGCAGTTGTTTGTTACGGCTGCAAACATCAAGTTTACCACGCCGTAACAACAAACATATCCTTCTTTTCATCATCATCGCCTCAAAACCATCCAACATTAACCTCTAAACACTTAATTAACAACCAACAACATGCATATGGTCTCAGATGAGGTTACGCTCATCGTCATCGACTACTACACCATCAAAGAAACTACTACACCATCAAGAATCAAATCCAGTGATACCAAAGGTTGACAGACCCCAAGAAGAGGCCTTCACGCTTCCTCGACCATCACCACCATGAATAACCTCAGATACCTTGCTTAAAAGATATGTAGTCCAAGTCAACACTGAACCAGTGGTTTCATGTCCAGCAACCAACATTCACAGCAGATCATCGCGTAGCTGCTGACTTGAAACCTGAACATAAAACATGAGAAAAAAGACCGGATATTAACAAATAAGAATGGGTAGTCTCGGATTATGCTTTATCTCTAATGGGTCGACACTAACAATTAAAGGGGAAAAAAGGATTAAAGGATAACAGGTTGAAAGTTACCCAGATGTGTAACTTTGCTGAATAAAACCTCTTAAATCATTTTATTAAAAAATTAGGCAATTTCACAATTATTGGAATTAAATAATTTTTGTAATCCTTTTTTACAAAATCATGTTTGAAAAGAGTTAAAATGTTAGGATAAAAAGTATTTCAGGTCAACATGGCCCGTTTCAATCCACACCAAAAGTTACTCTCTTGACCCATTACCCAACACGTTAATATGAAAAGAAGCTGATACAGATCACTGTTTGCAGACCTCTTCCCTACTGGCAAGCAAGAATCTAAGGATGCTTGGATCTGCATCATTTACATAATCTTCATCATCAATTTTTTCACCTTCTTTTTCAACAATTTCCTTGCATTTCATAATGAGTTCTTCAACGGTTTCTCTAATCACAGTAACTGCTTGTTCGGCTTTTATTTGCCTTGGTATAATCTTACATAAAGCACTTATCTGCACAAAATGTAATCAGCCAACATTTATCTTTAGTCTTCACTTTTTCTTAACACCCGCCATTGGAAAAGTAAGTGGTTAAAGTTTGACTAATGAGGCCAAACCTAATCTTCATCATCAATCCCTGCTCGCAAGCAAGAAACTAAGGATGCTTGGATCTGCATCATTTACATAATCTTCATCATCAATTTTTTCACCTTCTTTTTCAACAATTTCCTTGCATTTCATAATGAGTTCTTCAACAGTTTCTCTAATCACAGTAACTGCTTGTTCGGCTTTTATTTGCCTTGGTATAATCTTACATAAAGCACTTATCTGCACAAAATGTAATCAGCCAACATTTATCTTTAGTCATTACTTTTTCTTAACACCCGCCATTGAAAAAGTAAGTGGTTAAAGTTTGACTAATGAGGCCAAACCTACTACTTTCTGAATAAGAACAAAAGCACATCCAAACACTATTTGCTCTAACCCACTTTATAACAGATGATTATCTCATAATGAATTTATGATCATTCAAAACCACATAATCACTTTCGGTAAACACATCAAATTATCAAAACGCTCCCTTAGTCTGACCTCAAAAAGTCTAATAACATCTATTTTAAAAATGTATGAAAAAGGGTAGTATTAAAACCTGCCTTCCAATATGGTAACAGATCAGTTGAACGGGCTTCAGCTTCTTTCAATACAGTATAAACAGAATCAATCACAGGACTATTAGCAGTAAGTGAATCAAAATTGTAATTAAATACTGCTAGACCAATAACATCAAGAGTTAACTGAGAAAACTGTTGCTCCATGTTAACAGCCGTGTCATTGCTCGCGTACGATTTGAGCTTTTCGATAAGTCTCTCAGAGGATTTGCAAAAGACTCGAACAACTATTACTGATAAGTACTTCTTGTGAAGTGATGGAACGACAGCCCTGCGCCTCACCTATGATTAACAATTACAATTTGCAACAAAAAATGAGAGGGTAAAAAACATGATCTTCAAACCATTTCCCTACCACTAACATCAATAAAACAATAAAAATCAACATAATTTAACAGCTTCAACACACTGATTTCTGATTTACAAAGTACAGGTTTCGTGAATGGCTGCAAAGTGAAGACAACGCTACGCCAAACTACGGAAACCTGTTTTAAAATCATCATAGCCTTCATGAACATGTATACAGTAACACACAACATATATAGTGTGTGAAGAATTAAGGGACAAGTAAGCCACACAATTGCCACCAAAAGAAACCACATAAAGCCAACCAACACAACTAAAGAAAAAGGTTGCGCAGAAAGAAAAAAAGGCGCGCATTGCGCGTGTGATTGAATAAATCATTGCATTCTATTGGCATAGTCATTTTTCATTACTGAAACAGCCAAAAATATATAAATAGTATAAGAGGCTCGAAGAAGATAATTCGTGGTGGCTGCAAACATTGTGTTTACCTCACCATAACAACGAACATATCTTTTTTTATATCATCAACGCCTGAAAAGTGGAGGCCACCCAAAGTTTAAAAGAATGAGTTGTGTCATCACCGATCAGATAATGTAACCATAACCAGCACAGTGATGTCTCAAACGAACCTAAGCCCATCATCATCGTCGTAACATCATTACCATCATCAACACTGTTGCTCGGCTATCCAAAACCCATCATCATCGGACAATCACCAAATACATAAAACCAGCCAAACTATGTCTCCGATAGGCACAAATCCATCATCGTACACAAACCAAAACATCAGCACAAAGCCATGTGATCGATCAACCAACCGATAAGTGCAATGGCCACAAAGTTTCAAATATTCCAACTAAAACCCAGACATCCAACCGAAACTCAGACATGCAACATTTATAGGTTTTAAACCAACAGGGAACCTCTAAGGCTCACATGAACCATCATCTTCATCGTCAACCTAGCTAGGAACATCGATACAGGCACAACCGTGACATAACAAAAATAACCCCAAAAAGGAAACAAAAAGATGAAGATGAAGCTTCAAGTTCAGACACCTCAATCCAACACCTCAGATGAGGTACTGCCCATCATCATCGAATCGTTGCACCGTTCAAAGAGAAAAAAGGCAAGAACTCGTAGCAAAAAAAAACTACAAACACCATATGACCAATAACCGAATAAAAGTGTAACCATAAAAATGGCAGCCACAATAATCACCACATCTCCGGCCGGAACAAATCCATCATAGCCTACCCGTTGTCGCCTTAGGCTTACAAAACAGACACATAAACCCGGTGGCAACGACGGAGGCATGTTAGGAAAAAGACAATACCAAAACGAATTGGATTTGTAAACCGACTCCACGCACCAGAGAGGGGAGGTTAGGGTTTCCGTAAGGAAGAACTGAAATCGTCCACCTGAAGCGCCACCGCCACCGCCACCCCTAACAACTGAAATCATCCACCTGAAGTGCCATCACGACCACGGCAGGCCGACACACCACCAGCCACCACCACCTTGTACTTGGGTCACTATCACCGCCATCTACCTATAATATACCACAATCGAGCCAACATATACCACCAAACTCTCTGATTTAGATCTAAATCCAGCCGCCTACCACCGCACCACCTCAAATTTGGGGTTTTTAAAATTTTAGGGTTTAACAGCGGAATATGAAGGGGATTTGGCGAGATGATGATGATGGTGCGATGGTGAAGGTAGTGGTGATGTTGCGATGATGGTGATAATGCGGAGGTGGTGATGATGCGATGATGGTGATGGTGGTGATGAGCACAACGTCGTGTACACCATCGGGACCACCGTCACAAAAATCAGGGCTACCTCATCGATCACGTCCACAGCGGCGGGTGGATTAGATCCCTGAGACGGTAGCGGCGCACACAGCGGCCATGGGAGGCGAAGGAAAGGGTGACGATGGAGCAGAAGAAGAGGAGAAAGTACTATTCAATGAATAGTATTATTCATCAGTTGCTTTTTTCATATTATGTAATAAGCTAAAAAAGATAAGTAATTTTATGTATATTCTCTTTTAGATGTATTATATCTACTTATTTGTCCATATATATGTCTCGGTAACATTAGAAGATACATATATTTTTATTTATTAATTTTCTAGAATGATTAACTCACACACCCCTTAATCTGATTTTTAAATCCACTTATATTGGTCCATATATTTAATCCTCAAACTATTTTGCACCAGTCACACCCATTAATAGAATCTCATATCATATGTTTTGAGTTCTACAATGAATAATATTCGTTGGTAACTTCGTTTTGCTTTTATCTTTTACTTAATTATATGTGACGTCATTCAGTGTTTGAGAGTAATCCAAAATGCTAGATTGGTAGAACGACTAGTTCAATGACATTTTATTTTTAAACCGATTTTGTATTATCAGTGTTGTTCCTTATTTTGGGATTCACATAAGCTTAGTTGCATCCTTTGAGTGTGTTCCAACTAATGCATCAAGGGTATCGGTAACTCAGTAAGTCCCACAGTAAGATATTGTCGATCGATCCCTATGTTTCGGGAGTTCTTTAGACTCATCCATCTTTGGGTGGATGACTTAAGGTGGACAAGAGAGATTAAACAAGTCATCTCAACAAATTAAAGACTGTTTTATAGATTGGTTAGATAGCTTCTTTTGGGTGGCAAAAGAGACATATCAAGCCACTAAGGCTTTGGCAACGATGGACCTCCCCTTCCTCTGCAAGGTCGTTGGGCCCCCACCGAGCGGCTTTGAAAAGCTTGACGAGCGCAACCATCCCAAGTGTTACTGTAACAATAATAAAAAGCATTAACCATTTAACACTAGTACCATGATCCACGAGCAGCAACTAGGGCGTTTTCTTAACCATTTGAAATCTAAATTTCTGAAAGTTAAGTCGAAAAAGATGCATAGAGGTATGGTTTCTAGGTACAAGAAGCTCCACACCACTCTGGGTTATTTAACACAATAAAATAACTATTTATATCTTGATATATAAATCCAACATACTATTATTTTTTAAAAAAACTTGTACATAAATTAAATTGGGCAAGATTGCAGACTTTTTGGAGACATATTAGAAACAATGTGTAGGACTAGGAGAGAAAAAAGGCAATTCATAAAAGTGGCAAGAATGTGCAATACCCTTGTCTTTTGGATCTTGCCAATGTTTCAATCTATTTTTTCTCTTCACTAAAACTTCTCTTGGTGTCTTGCTACCTTCTCACATGTAACCACCATGGCCACCGGAAAACACCGTACCACCAAGCGATCTTCTGGTGGTTCCTATACATCCACCGTCTCCACCGTCGTGTTTCTATGCATCTTTGTTTTAGGTGTCTGGATGCTCACTTCTAACTCCTATGCTTCCTCAAACAAGACCACCACCAGAATCTCTCAGAATGCTTCTTTCCGCAAAATCCCAATTGATCCTCCCCCTTTTGAAGACAATCCAGGTGATCTTCCGGAAGATGCTATCCAGCCGGATGATGGTTCTGGCACACGCTTTGACGAGCCGGCCACCAAGTCAAATGAAACCAAACCTCAAGTTGAAAGTGCTGACAAACAACCGCATGTCGAAAAGGAAGTAGAAGAGATTAGAATGTCGGAGGAAAGTAGAAAGAAACGAAACCAAAATGTTGAGGGAGTCCCAAAGGTGGATAACACTACTGGAATTGAAGATCATACACGAAAAAGCAAGCATCAAGAAAAGAATAATCATAAACAAGCAGACGTGGAAGGTGGCAATAAAACTGGTGTAGTGAACAATGAAGAACCATACATATCAGAGGAAGAACAAGAAAAGAGAATTAAAAATGATATACAAACAGTCGATGATAAAGGCGGTATGGTGAATGATGATGAACATGATGTAACAGAGGATGAAAAAGAACAACCACAAAACGAGGAAACTAGTGTGATCAGATACAGCACAATGAAGAAAAAATAGTAGAAAGTGAAACTAATTCACGAAATGAGACAAAACTGACAATGGAGGAAGTCAATACAGAAACAAACACCACCGCCATTGCCATCATAGCATCGACTAAAGATTCAGATATGGCAGCAGGCGGTGGTGCAATGATGGTTGACGGGAATTCTTCCGGGATTCCAATGGAGTCAATGAATCAAAGAAGGAATGGAAAACTCAAGCGGGTCAGTCAGACAGCGAAAAAGAGAGACAACAACAAGGCAGAAGTGATGCAGCTGAAATGGCAGCTGATCACAAATGGGAATTATGCAATGTTACAAGTGGGGCGGACTATGTACCTTGTTTGGACAATGAAGAAGCAATCAAGAGACTGGTTAAAAGGAACCATTTTGAGCATAGGGAACGCCATTGCCCCGAGGTGAGTCCTACGTGTCTTGTCCCGATACCGGAGGGTTATAAGCCACCTATTACATGGCCTCAAAGCAGAAATAAGGTATAGTTTACTATTTATGATGCCTTTTGGATCTGATAACTTGAAGTATAGGCTATAATATCCATAAACATTTGGTATTTAAATGATATTTTAAAGATGTAAATGGCAGATATGGTTCCATAATGTACCACACAAGTCATTGGCGAATATAAAGGGGCACCAAAATTGGGTAAAAGTGACCGGTGAATTCCTTACTTTCCCAGGAGGTGGAACTCAATTTATTCATGGTGCTCTACACTATATTGACATGCTGCAACAGGTAATTAAGTTAACTATCAAACTGCACAACTTTTCAGTTTTCATAAAATATAAATGACTCACCGTACTTTTACCTGATGCAGGCAGTGCCTGAGATTGAATGGGGAAAGCACACTAGAGTAGTTTTAGATGTAGGGTGTGGTGTAGCAAGTTTTGGAGGTTACCTTTTCGACAGAAACGTCCTTGCAATGTCATTTGCACCTAACGATGAACATGAATCTCAAATTCAATTTGCACTAGAAAGAGGAATACCTGCGATTTCTGCTGTTATGGGCACCCGTCGCCTTCCGTTTCCTAGCAATGTTTATGATCTTATACATTGTGCTCGTTGTAGAGTACCCTGGCACAAAGAAGGTTCATAAATTAACTTCTTTTCATCTTCCCCGTTTAAACTGATAGTGGCACACTGGCAGGTTGCGTAACCCGTCAAAACAGATTTTGTTGCACGGATTTGTTGGTTGAACGCTTTTTGTGACATTATTTAATGAATAATTAGTGTGCCAAATATGACGGTTCAGTAATAGTCTTCGTTTTAAAAATGTTTTATTCGTTCTAAATAAACAATTTGGTGCCTTTAGACCTGTTCGACCCCTTTCAAGCTATTTTTAGAAATTACTTATTCGACCGCTTATAAATTAAAAAAGAAAAGGCTGAAATCAACCATTCATGAGTAAACGGGTCAAAACTGTCGCCTTAATAGAAATGATGCAAGAAAATATGAAGATGTGACATAGAAAATGAAAAGTTCAGTAGTATAAGCTTTAAAACCTTAAATTACCATATGAACTGCGCAACTAAATCACGGTTATTTCTCTATAGATGGCATGCTTCTTCTGGAGCTTAATCGTTTGCTTCGGCCAGGAGGTTATTTTGTTTGGTCAGCAACACCTGTTTACCGAAAAAATGGAGAGGATGCCAAAATATGGGCAGGTATCGTAGAACAATTTTCATGATAGATTAAATTTATATTAATATTGAAATGACTAATATAAAAACTCACCCTCAGAAATGTCTGCTTTAACGGAGGCAATGTGTTGGGAGCTTGTTACTATCACAAAGATAAACTCAATGAAGTTGATGCCGCTATCTACCAAAAACCAGAAACAAATGAATGCTACAATGGAAGAAAGAAACAGGAACCACCAATGTGTAAACCTGATGATGATCCAAATGCTGCATGGTAAACATCAAAGAAAAAAATAGGTCATATTTGACTTTTGAATTAAAATAATAATTCATTTTTGTTTTATTTGGCAGGTACATACCTCTACAGGCATGCATGCACAACAACCCAATTGGGGACATAGAGAGAGGTTCAAGATGGCCCGAAGAATGGCCAGCTAGGATCCAAACACCACCATATTGGTTAACGAAATCCCAAGTAGGAATATATGGAAAACCAACTCCAGATGATTTTAAAGCAGATTATGACTATTGGAAACAGGTTGTTAGAAAATCATATATGAATGATTTAGGCTTAGACTGGACCAATGTAAGAAATGTTATGGACATGAGAGCTGTTTATGGTGGGTAAGTGCCAAATCAAACTTTCTTCTTCATCAGGCTCCCTCTGCATGATTAATATTAAGATACAATTTGAAATCTGACTAATGTTACCCCATTTTTGTACAGGTTTGCTGCAGCATTGAAAGACCTAAAACTATGGGTTCTGAATGTCGTGAGCACAAGCTCTCCTGATACACTGCCAATAATATTTGAGAGGGGACTTTTTGGAATTTACCATGATTGGTGCGAGTCTTTTAGCACATACCCTAGAACTTATGATCTCCTTCATGCGGACCATCTTTTTTCCATGCTGGCAAAAAAGTGCAAAATCACACCTGTCGTCGTCGAAATTGATAGAATTGTAAGGCCAGGTGGGAAATTGATTGTTCGAGATGATTCCAGCACGATAATGGAAGTTGAAGAATTGTTAATGTCACTGCATTGGGATGTCCATCTAACCTCTTCTCAAACCAAGAAAGAATACTAAGTGCCCAAAAGTCAACATGGAGGCCCAACATTTATGCAGCAGGTTCATAATCATGATCCCAGATATACAAAATAGATAACTCTCACTTTGACATCATGCAATCTGGAAATGTGCATTCATTTGGTAAAACACGTGAAAATGTGTTGGAATGTAGATTTATTGTAGAGAAGATAAGAGTAAAGAAGTCGGTTTGTACAGAATAAGTGCACTATTGAAACACAAACAAACTTCAGTTTTCTCCAAATTGTGGTTATACCAGTATATGATTTACATTTTAAATGTCAAGGAGGGAGAAAAATTAGAACTACATCAAAAGATAATACTGACAGTTTCCCTTCAGATTCAACTTGTACCCAGGAGATCTTGCAACACACCATTCCGGACAGCTACTTGAAGATCTACAAAGAATAAATTATTTATACAAAAATACGAAAACCTTACTGATTAACTTTAAAGTAACCAAATAGCATAACCAGAAAAAGGGAGAAGAAAAGCTTACCATCAGCACCACCGATATGCTTTCCATTCACAAATATCTGAGGAACAGTGCGACGGCCAACCAGGTCTAAAAGCACATTCTGGATTTTGTACCCATCATCTGAAATTTAATATGTTTGACCATTAGATATTATATTATCCCAAATGCAATTGACTCAAGTAAATGTTAACAGTTAGGGGTAAAAGAAATATTAGATGGCAAATACCTCGAAGATCAAGCTCCACAATATAAGGTTGCTCTTTTAGTTCAGCAAAGATGTGCTTTGCACGACGGCAATACCTGAACTCATGGCATATAACACTAAGCTTTTCAATACTGCTTCCAACAAGAAAATGAGTCATATATACAATCTAATAACCATGTGCTTCCTTTACATACATCATTCGTTACATATTTTAATCAGATAAGATCAACTATTTGCTTGGTTTCAGGTATTAAGCAATATTACATATCCTACTATTTATATAATAATGGTTGAAAATAATCAAGTTGAAGCAGAGGAAATAGAAGGCAGCACTATATGAAGCAGGAGGCCAACATAAAACAACAAACAAACAAACATACCCAGTGTCTCCCGCTGAAGAGCAGGGTCTGGGAGGGGTATATGGTGGCAAGTCTTTCCTCTATCTAGAAAGATAGAGAGACCGCTTCCGAAGAGACCCCCGACTCGTTAACACATGCAATAACAATAACAATCATCATACAACGCATATACAAAGCATATAACAAAGCATATAACAAAGCATATAACAAAGCATATAACAAAGCATAACACAGCTACCGAAACCACTAAAAGTCCTTAATTTTGATTCTACGCCTCCACTCACTCCTATCCTCGATCATGTGCTCAGAGAGGTGCAAGTGTACCATATCCTGCCTAATTCTCTCTTCCCAAGTCAACCTAGGTCTTCCTCTACTCTTCCTACCCTCTATGATGATGTTCTCCACTGCTCTGACCGGAGCTGCCATTGGTCTCCTCTTGACATGTCCATACCATCTTAATCTTCCCTCTCGTATTTTATCTGCAATAGGAGCCACTTCTAGCTTCTGTCT
Organism: Flaveria linearis; assembly: GCA_024085815.1. Classification (NCBI taxonomy): domain Eukaryota; kingdom Viridiplantae; phylum Streptophyta; class Magnoliopsida; order Asterales; family Asteraceae; genus Flaveria; species Flaveria linearis. The sequence continues at coordinate 73,026,530 of CM044006.1, read as the reverse complement.
AAACACTTCGTTTCTTATCCGATCCAGTCTTGTATGGCCACACATCCACCTTAGCATTCGCATTTCCGCAACCTCTATTTGTTTCTCTTGTGATTTCTTTATGGCCCAGCAGTCTGTTCCATATAGCATAGCTGGGCGTACCGCCACTCTGTATAGTTTTCCCTTGAGTTTTGCTGGAAACCTCTTATCACATAGGATCCCTGATGCTGCTCTCCACTTACACCATCCTGCTTGGACACGGTGAGCTACATCGCTGTGTATCTCTCCGTCCTCCTGCAGGTACGAGCCCAGGTATTTGAATCTAGATGTCCGTGGTACCGGCATACCCTGGATACTGATTTGGTGTCCTCTTCCTCGTCGCCACCAAAGTTACAATGCATGTATTCCGTCTTAGAGCGGCTTATCGTTAATCCTCTGCTCTCTAGCGCTGCTCTCCACTGCTCTAGCTTGTCGTTAAGCATCATTTTAGATTCTGATATTAAGACAATATCATCCGCGAAGAGCATGCACCACGGGACTGACTGTTGTATATGCTTAGTCATCTCATCCAACACTAGTGTGAAGAGAAATGGGCTCAATGCCGATCCTTGGTGTAGTCCCACTTCCACTGAGAATGAGTCTGTGTCTCCTACCGGTGCTCGCACACATGTTTTTGCCCCGTCATACATATCCTTAATTAATTTGATATACCTCTCTGGTACTCCTCTATGTCGTAGGCTTTCCCAAATTAGTTGTCTCGGTACACTGTCATAGGCCTTTTCTAGGTCTATGAATACCATATGGAGGTCCCTTTTCTTTTCTCTATATTTCTCCATTATCTGTCTTATGAGGTGTATGGCTTCTGTTGTAGAGCGTCCTGGCATAAATCCAAATTGGTTTATTGCTATCTGGGTTTCCCGTCTAATCCTCGTGTCAATAATTCTTTCCATAGTTTCATCGTGTGACTCAGCAGCTTTATTCCCCTGTAGTTTTCGCAGCCTTGGATATCTCCTTTTTTCTTATATATGGGGACTATGACACTGGTTCTCCACTGGTCTGGCATCTTCCCTGTCTTAAAGATAGTGTTGAATAGATCTGTTAGCCATTGGAGTCCCTCATCACCCAGGCATTTCCACACTTCAATCGGTATGTTGTCTGGGCCCACCGCTTTAGCCCTTCCCATTTTCTTCATAGCTCTTTTACTTCGTCTACTGTGATGCTTCTACAATAGCACAGGTTTTGTTGCGTTGTTTGGGTTGTTCTATCCATCTCCATTTGTTGATTTGGGTTGGTTTTGTTGAATAAATCATCGAAGTAAGTTTTCCATCTCTCCTTGATATCTTTCTCCTTCACCAAAACCTTTTCATCCGCCGCCTTTATGAACTTAACCATTCCCCGATCCTGTCTGCTTCTTTCTCTTGCCTTGGCTATCTTAAACATGTCATGCTCTCCTTCTTTCGTCTCTAATCGCTTATACATGTTTTCGTATGCCGCGTTCTTTGCCTCTGACACCGCTTTTTTTGCTTGTCTCTTAGCGTCCCTGTACTTTGTTTTAGCTCTGCGTGTTCTTCCTCACTGTTACATCGTATGAGCTCTCTAAAACTTTGTTGTTTGATACGTATCTTCTCCTGTACATTTTCGTTCCACCACCATGATTCCTTATGACCAACTGTCCTTTTTGTTGTAACTCCAAGCGTTTCTTTAGCTGCTTGGGTGATCCTAGTTGCCATAGCCTCCCACTTTTGGTTTGCGTCTTCCTGTGGCCCATTTGGATCATTGGTATGACTTTATCTCTAAGAAGGGTAATCTTTTCATCTTTGAGCTGACCCCATCTGATCTTGAGTGTACTTCTCCTGTTCCGTTGGGCAATTGGTCTCCTGACTCGTATATCCGCCACCAACATATGGTGTTGCGTCACAACTGTCTCTCCCGGGATTGCTTTACAGTCTTTCCACGTGCTATGATCTTCTCTCCTCGTTAATAAATAGTCTATCTGTGTGTGTCTCCCGCCGCTGCTAAATGTAATTAGATGTGAATCTCTTTTCTTAAAAAACGAATTTATGATGCCTAAGTCGTGCGCTACTGCAAATTCAAGCAGCTCCCTACCGCCGTCATTCCTAAGACCATACCCGTATCCTCCATGCACCAGTTGGAAATGCTCATTATCCCTTCCGATATGTCCATTAAAATCTCCTCCTATGTATAACTTCTCTTCTCTAGGTATGTTGGCCATAACGTGGTCTAAACTCTCCCAGAACCTTTTTCTTTCCGTTTCCCCTAGTCCAACATGTGGTGCATACGCACTAACTACCGTCACTACCTCATCTCCTATTATTATTCTTAACAACATCATTCTATCATTGTATCTTCTCACCTCCACTACATTATCTTGGAGTTCCTTAGCGACTAGAAAACCTACTCCGTTTTTAGTTCCATCAGACCCTGAATACCATAGTTTATAACTATCGCACGCTTTTGCTCTCCCACCTCGCCATCTAGTCTCCTGCAGGCATGCTATGTGGACCCTACGTTTCTTCAGCACATCAATTAACTCTAGTAACTTACTACTGATATATTAAGCATATTAAGCTACTCTATGAATGCCTCAATGGTCAATCATGGAAATCATTAAACATGTTAAACATGAATATGGAATCAAAGTGCCTATCAATGCATAGTCATATGTTATCAGGTTTCAGAAATAGCTAGATCATTAATTCTATGAGCTTAACTTCCAACTTTAAAACCAATCACAATCTAGCAACTTCTACCCAAGGAAACTGAATCAATAACGTCACTTGAGAATTACAGCAGTGTATCGCCGTAAATGAGATTTCAGATATTAACATTGATGACAAGCTGTTACCAGGTCAACCAATAAACAATATGAACAATAAGTTTTTCTCCTAGTAGCTAAAAAATCAGCCACCTAGAATCAAATTGACAGATAATCCTACATGTTCCAAATATGATGACGCAGTACATTAATTCAGATATTATGAAAACGCGAAGATGATCAAACCATCATAATGTACAAGACATTACATCGAATTAGTCCTCAATCAGTATCACTCAAGCCTTCTTATCCTAAATCATAACAAAACATATCTCTGTGTATCTAGGTTACTTTCACCGTAAATACTACTATACTAGTAATAAATCTTCACTTATATAATAAGGAGTCAACAGAAATGATTTTCAGCAATCCTATTTATCTATCCGACTCGTAATCTTCGCAGTTCTCCTTAAATCAAACATATGAACTGATTTCGTCTACATAGATATCAATAGAAAGAAGACTTACGGGCAGTATGACTTTGAGAAAATCGCGACCTTATCGGAGTAGATGACGGTCTGAACAAACGCCGAAGGAGACTTCGAAGCGGCGACTTCCATCGGTGCATGGATCATTAACAGAAGCATGATTCCGAATACTAAAACACAGGACTTACAGCGATTATCTGATCGATGTGCCGTCTTCGTCTTCATCTCGATCCTCTTTCTGTCTCTGCGTTCGAGCTGGTGTAACTGAAAATGGTGAAATTAGGGGATGGAACGAATTGTCAAAATGAGGCAGTTGGGCTTTTTCATTTTTTAAGTGGACAAACGTTGGGGGTTTCATCACGTATTTACTATTTATTTAGTAAGTTTAAACTAGCATCAAATTGTTCGTATTTTAAATCTCTAACTAACATTATATGGTCTAATGGTATATTAGGTGTGAAGACATGGGTGTTTTTATCTACGAGTTTAAGAGTTTGAGTCTCTTTTTAAACAATGACGTGTGTTTAGAATAGAATTAGACGAGTGATAAAAAAAATAATAAGATTAAAGAAGAACGAAGATCAGGAAACTATAATCATATGTAGGATGAGATCGTGGCATATAATCCCTTAAAGCATTTCAGGTTTACCTAACCAATCGCTCTCGAAACTCATTCTTAGTGCGGAGCGTGCTACGTTTGTTGCATGTTTTTGAGATCCATATATGTTTCTTAAGATCACTAATTAAAACTTAATACTTTTAAATGATTAAGAAAACTATAAAATTGTAGCTTTTGTTAACATTTCTATAATATATGACACCCACTCACATACATATGGGGAACGGACTAAGGTTGTTTTAAATGATTAAGAAAACGATAAAATGGTTAGTTTCATCTTGTTCATTGTTTAATTAGGCTAAGGTTGGACGAGTTGACATTGCCTTTTCGTCTTTGATTTTCGTGATTTTGAGTCGTAGATCACTTTTGATGGATTTACCTCTTTACCTTATATGATTTTTAGTATCAGTTCGTGAGGGTACTATGTTGTTGAGATCGGAAGATGAAACAACATTAGAGTACCTTAGCATTTCGTGTTTAGTGAGATCGAAAGTGATCCATTCCATTATCTTGGTGCTTTATATAATCATTAGGTTCGTTTAACTGAGTTAGTGGGTCTGGAAGAAAATCTAGTATAGTTAAGTGTTTCCCAAGTGAGTTTCACCTTTAGATCAAATGCCATTTGATTAGTCAATTTCAAAAATAGTCTAGTCATCAATAGGTTTCCTTGCTTAGGTGGATTGCTTCTCCATAGCTGGTTATCTTTTGTACTTTAGTTTTTTTGTCCATTGCATTTTTATTTTCCTTCCATCTTTAGTATTTACTTAGTTTTTATTAGTTAGCTAAAATCACTTAAGGGCTGTTTGTTTCAGCTTTTAATGGTTCATGAGTCTGAATGATTCAGCACATAATGGTTTATAAGTCTTAATGATTCAACACATAATGGTTTATAAGTCTTAATGATTCAGCATATAATGGTTCATACTGTTTGTTTCGCTAACAAATATCTACATGATTCAGACATTTTGCCTCTAATGGTTAAGCATTATACTAATGCTGAATGGTTAACACCTCTTATCTGAATTGGTCAGCCATTTGTCTTTAAATAGTTAAGCGATATACTAGCTCTTAATGATTCAGACCTCTTAATAGTTCAGCACTTAATGGTTAAGAACTCTTATTGGTTCAGCACTTAATTATTCAGAAATTACCAAACAGACCTTAGTTAAGTAGTTTAGGAGTTGATGCATTGCTTAGTATTTAGAGTTGCATATCAATGTCTCATGAATTGACACTCAGACAACGGAACTTACTTTAGCTATATTGCATACGCTAGGTACACTTGCTTGTTTCGTGTGATCTATTTAGACGATTCCTTAAGACTAGGTTGTGATCATTATCTTTATTTTATATATTATAAACCACACATCATGAAGTCCTAAGTTGCTCTTACTATGGACTCCAACAAATCAATCAGAATATGGTTTAATCTTGCACTCGTCCCCATTAGCTTCGTCTTCCACTCTATCATCAATAATATCATTGACTTCCTTTTTTGCAAGCAACACCGCCCGTGTTGGTTCTACTAAATATTATTTATTGATCTCTAAAGAAACAAGTCTAAAACAATATATGGTGAACTTAAGCTTTGTTGCCTCCCTAGTGCATTTGAGCAAGTCGTGACGAAACGCGCAACTCCACCAATTTTGGGCACTAGATCTATTTGAAGGTTTAAAAGAAAAAAAAAATAAGTGAGATGTAATGGGTGAGTGGGCGAGTAGGTGAGTGGGCGAGTGGGTGAGTGGGGAGTAGAGAAATAGCTATAACCATTATATAAGAATCATAAGTAACTTCTAGAGAATTACCGATTTAATTTAAACAATTCAGATTTAAAGCTAACTAAACTCTACTAAAAAAGCAATCACACATCACGCGTTAGAGATATATATATTAATTTTTGTGAACATGAAGCTAGAATTCGATGTAGATCTGAATAATAATGTTCGGTTCTGTAACTGAATTGAAAATCCTCTCTTCATGTATTCGTTGGATTTTTCTCTTTGTAGAGAAACTACACTTTATTAATCTAAAATAATCTTACAAAACAAGACAAAATCCCAAACATTAACATGACAATAACATACTAAAAAATATAAAAAATGGAAAGTAAAAACTAAAAACCTGCTTCTCCTCTCTGTGTAAAAACACTGGTGTTGTTCGTGAGAGACGTTACCCGCGTCATGAGCTTACGCAAGATCTTCGCACTTTGCTCTCACTCGATGCTGCTACTTTGAGCTTCACCTTCGAACTCCCCTTCACTCATCCATCATTTGCAGAAGAAATCATCCAATTCCACATCCTCAGCTCCCTCAGAGAGAATTTAGGGTTTCTTTTGTCATTTCAGTGGGGAAGATGACAGCAATGGCTACTGTTTCTTCTCCGTGGACTCCTGAAGATGACTTTTTGCTCAAGAATTCGATTGAGGTTTCCATTCATCCTTCTAATTGCTGCCTTCCATTTTTTAACTTCTTTGTTTGGGATTTGGTATCATTTGTAATTGATGAGTATGTTATAGTTCGAGCTTTTAATAAGGTTACTTCTAGTTGGATTGATGACATGATAGTGTGGTTATAAAATTTACGAAGTTGGAGTCTTTGTTTATTATTAGTGGAAATCACCTGGTTGGATTGATGACATGATAATATGTTTTTAGGTTATGTTTCGAGAAATTCGTATTGGGTGTATACTGTAGTAGATTGGTGGTCCTAATTTATGAGTCTGTTTATTATGTTGATGGATGATTGCTGGCCCTAATTTTGTGCACAATGCTAGGTTACTGGCCCTAATATAGGCATTACGCTTGTATTATGTTTATGATAGATAGATAGCTAGATAGGTAGATGCTTTCTTTTGATTTTTTCTAGTTAGACCATGGAATTGAAACTTCTGCATATATCGCAATTGAAGGATGAAAAGCCCTAACTTTAGGATGTATGCAATGTACATGAAAGCATGTATGTCAGCATATTATAATCCTACTCAATTAAATGTAGATCCTCTCTAGGATGTTTCAATATGTTGGTGAGTGAGTCATCGACGGGCTTCACATGTGGTGGTAATGTGATGGAGATTCAAAATGTCAATTGATCTTTTGATTAATAGTATGCGTTGAAACCTTGAGTGGTGAAATGATAGTATTTTCAGAACTACTCAGAGTCTCAGATTTGGGAAATGATTTATGTGATTCACGTTTGAGATTCAAATAAGAAAAGACTGGGGTATGTTAGCTATCTTCTGTGATTGTATATACTTCATGACTGTCCTGGAGATTTCCAGATGTACCTGAGAGTTTATGTCAAATAGACAGAACTTCCTTCTGTAAACAACACTTCTTTTTGTAAATTATGATGTGTTCAACAGGCTAAGAACATTTAAGAGTGTCCTCCTTAGAAATGTGTCATAGACAAGTTGATGTTAAAATTGGAAGTCAGATGCCAATTGTTGTTTCTGTGATGTCAGTAATCACAGATGGAAGGTGTAGGTGTAGATTTTTTTAGAAAACTTGTGCACCATACTTCTTCCTATGGTCTTATTTGTTGTGATTGGAGAGGGGTCTGATGTGTAGTTTTGATTTTACCTATTTAGTCTGCATCAGTTTCCTTGCAAGTTAATCACACACGAGAAAGATAGATATAATATTAAAAAAAAATCAATGCCTATTTTGGTTTTTGGTGCATACATAAGAATAGAGATGAAACAATGTTCAAGTTCAAGCTTATCCTGTATGAAATCTTGTTTATTAATCTTCTGCATTTTTCCCTCTTACAGGCTGGTGCCTCTCTTGAAGCACTTGCTAAAGGGGCAGTAAATTTTTCACGCAGATATACGTTTCGTGAAATTCGAGATCGGTGGCATTCTCTTCTTTATGATCCTGAGGTTTCCGCTCAAGCTTCTGCCCGCATGGCAGAACTTGAATTATCTGGTTCTAATCCATCATCAAAACCTAGAATAGAAAATTTGAAAGGAAGTGAAAAAGCCTCTGAGAAAAGAAAATTTGGAAGCATCCGTAGACATTATTATGCCATGCGTAAAAGAATAAAGAATGATTTTTTTGGCTCTCAAAATCTTGGGTTTTTTGAAGAACGCAACCTTCATAGCTACAACCACCAAGAACATAAATTTCAGGATACAACTCATGGTGGTGATGCTATGCTAGACGATTGTCTTGCAAATAATTTAGGGTTTGAGGAAAAAGATTTTGAGATCTTGCGCCAGGCTTTTCCAGAATCATTAGTGAGCATTTCTACTACGGCTACAACAACTACTGCAACTATAGTTGATAATCAAGCTAATGATTTTCATTTGGAAAGATGTCATAAATCAGTTGAAAATGATTTTATAAATGGTTCTGTAAATGTTTCCACTTCACGAAATGAATTGATAGTAAAAAATGCCGCATGTATTGATGAGTCAGGTCCATCTGAAACTCCTCCCAATGAAAACTTACCAAAAGTGACAAATCAGTATTTGGTGGGAAACACCATTTTAACTCCCCTGTTTCAGATGGTAGTGCTTCATTTCACACAATGGGTGGATTTTCATCTCCATCAACTAGACAGCCACTCTGGAAAACGATGGAAGATATTTCGGCACCTGATATGCCAGTTGATGATAACAATGCAGAAAGTCATCAGGTTGCAAAAGAAACATTAAACGAAGAGAGTTTGCCAGGGTGTAATGGCCCCCACCAAATATCCCTTTTGGGAGACAACGAGTTAATCAATTCTATTAGTGTTCAGGAGGGTGAATACACAGATTTACCAGAATCTCTTCTCAACTTTTCAAATGAGGATGATATTCTTTTCATGGATGTTGATGCAAAAGATACATTAAACGAAGATATAAAAGAAGTTGATTTACCTGATGCTGCCACATCATCAGTTGCAAGTACTAACCTAGAAGTTTCTGGTAATCGATGTCCTGAAGAATCAAAAGATTCCCCATTTCATAGTGATCAGCATGATGTTTGTCATCAGGAGCTTACTGAAGGGAAAATTATTTGCACTTTAAACAGAGAAGACCCAGATATACCATGCAATGATGATATTTTCTTACTGATTCACCCGTCTACTCAATTTGCTCCTTCGGTTGGAGTGCAAATCGCTACAGATTCTATGGGTCCATTATCCTCATCGTCACATGAGAAAGATGGTGAACAGGGGCTAATTACAGTAAGAAAAGGGAAAGATCTTGCACCAAGTTTCCCACGGTCACATACAGGGGGACTAACTGCATTACCTGCATTCAAACGTGAGTTGCCTGATGGTGAATTTGGGGGCCCACTTCCTGGAAAGCCTAACAATCTTAGAATTCCTAGTCAAACCAGGCCCATGCACACACCTTTAGTAATTAGTGGGAATGGAATACTGGAGGAAAATTGTAGTAAAGTTGAACCGCAGGTAATATTGCCTCTTATCTCACAAAAATCTGAAATTATGTCATATCATCTCAGTTTTATATTAAGCTTTATTAAAATTGTACACAGGGTTTAGTTAGCCCAGCAATGTATAGTGAAATGCCATTACCATTAGAAGTTGGCACTGTCAAAATGATTGATCCAGAATCAATGGGTGATTCTTGTATTAACGAGAACAATTCTGATAGTGATGGTGACATACCTTACTTTTCTGATGTTGAAGCTATGGTAAAATTTTGTGACTGTTATTTATATTTTCATTATCACTTTTAGGTTTTCCACTTTAATAGTGTTGTTGTATTTCTTCAGATACATGAAATGGACTTGGCTGATGGTCAGGAGTCATCTTTCACAAGTGAAGGTAATGCTTTTATTGGCAGTTTGTTATTATCAATGTCGCTAATATAACTAGGTATACGTTTTACATATTGTTTATTTTGTCCCAATCTGCAGTTGCAAGATATCAATTTGAGGATGCTAAAAAGATGATCATGAGGCTGGAACAAGCGGCTCGTTCTTCCTTCCAAAGAGCCATGTCATCTCAGGGAGCCCTTGCCGTCTTTTATGGCCGCCACTTGAAGCAATATATCAAGAAACCTGAGGTATGCAGATCAGTTTCTTCTTTTTTTAGTAGAAAGTTGTTACACTTCTGTTAGATTGAGCCTAGGTCCTGAAACTGTGAAACTTCATATTCGGTATGACACAATTAGAAGAGAATTTGTGTTTTGCAGGTCACGATTGGAAGATCGACAGACGATACTGAGGTTGATATTGATCTAAGTAAAGAAGGTCGTGCCAACAAGATATCCAGGCGGCAGGTGATAATCATTAGACTTTTTTAAACTGTGCATTAATCCACACAATATTAGGCATGACGTCTATCTGTTTTGCTAACTTCAATTTTATCTTCTATAATGCTGAAACCTTGATCAATAAGATTCATGCATTTAAACATATGTAGGGCTGTAATTTAATAAGCACAAACGCATGCCACTATACGACCATTATGCATATATATCTTGCTACTGCACGTTGTTAATCTTTAAGATCACACCTTGTTTATGCGCACAGGCTATCATAAAGATGGATGCAGATGGATCATTCAGTCTCAAAAATCTTGGAGCAAGTTCAATTTCTATTAATGGCAAAACAGTTGCTCGTGGACAGGTGGTTGGACTTGCTTCAAGTTGTTTAATTGAGGTAATCATGCCTGCTACTTCAAGTTGTTTACTGCTAGTGATTTTCTCCGCTTGACGTGCACTTTTAACTACAATTTGGCTACTCCTAGTTAGTTGATAAATGAACACAAAAAAAGTTAAAGGTCAACCTGACCCTTGCTATAACTAATTGGCTTACCCAATCCGTCTGACCCATCCCTTTTGGATTACATTCTTGCATTCATTCTTTTAACTTTAAAGTATAACTGACATATTTAACTGTTTTAAAACGGTAGATGCGGGGGATGAGTTTTGTGTTTGAGATCAACGACAAGTATGTGAAACGATTCTTGGATAACCAGCGAAGCTAATGAGTAGCCAAGTGGAAGAACTTTTGACCGGTGGTCACGTGACTGCAACAGTAGTGTGCCCTGATCCTAATAATTATGTAATCCTGTCAAAAATGTCAATCCTTCTCATGTTCCTTAGGATATCTATACCATATGCTCCCCCATAAATATGCAATTATGTAGATATGTAATATATATCATAATCTATAAACATGGTTGCTGCATTTAGTTCAGTCTTGGGGACATGATGAGTTTGTTCTTGCAAATTTTGGATTAATGGTGTAATATTTGATTTTAGTGTAATTTAGAAAGCCTTGATCAATGATCAAAATCCTTTGTTTGAAAAAAGTTAAGAATACATTGAACATCTTTTTTAAACAAAACTCATTTTCATAAGCTAGATATTCTTTTTATGTTTTCATTTGTCTAACACTTTGTTTCAGATAATGATAGTAAAATTATTTTTGTTGTTGCCAAAAACATCACAAGTTTAACAAATAATGTCTTCAAAAGGTTACAAAATTAAGGTTTATAAACAAATGCATATACCTTTTAGGTGTTGGTTGTTGCCAAAACGTGTTGGGTATATGATACAGATAAATGTATATAAATCATCACTAAAACTATAATCTTCTTTACTTCATTGAATTTTTAATTTTGCAGTGGTATATGATTGTCTAGTGTGTCAAAGTCGTTTATATATACTGTGTTCAGTCGTTTATTTTTCACCCTAAGTCAATGTTAGCATACACATACTGATTAAATCAAGGGTTTCTCATCTGTATGATATAACTATAAAAGGAGCTAAAATTTTCATATCAATGTTCTATAAAACATTGTTTGATCACCCTATCTCATAAATAATCTGATATGGCTCATTCTAAGTTTATGTGTTTTTGTTTTTTTATGTTTTTCCATCGTTTTAAGGTTGCAAAGTCAAAAGATTAATCATGATTTTTTAACTAATTTACAAAACATGAAAATTGTATAGTTTCTACCTTTTAGTTTCTTTTAAGAAAATAACACAATACTAATATTATATTTAAGGAGATTGCTTCTAGTTGCACCAGTGGTCTAGTGGTAGAATAGTACCCTGCCACGGTACAGACCCGGGTTCGATTCCCGGCTGGTGCATTTGTTTTAATTTTTTTCATTTAATTCGGTCATGTGGCTGTTTGGCTGAAATGTTTTTTCCTGCTTTAGGTGGATTCTATCCTATATGCCCTAAATCTTCCTCTTTCTTTAATATTTTATTTTATTTGATACAAGCATACAAATGTAAGCATGTACAAAAAAAGCCAGTGTATATGTTTAAACTTTTAAGCTTTTTTATAAAATGGTATACGCATATAGATGTTAAACTAGTATATAAATATATAAATATAAAAATTGGTATGAATTTATAACGTCACATCAATAAAAATTATCTCATATACATTACGAATATACAATATTATTTTGATATGCTTAACTTTATTGAAGTGTAAAACAATAGATGAAAAAGTATAATACTCATTCTAACAAAAAAAAAAATTAGAACAATCATTTGAAAAGATAGATCTAGTTTTTAACGCAAAAATATCATATGAGATAAAATGTATGCACCATTTGTATAGTGATATTTTACACACCATGGTCAATGACTTTGTTAGGAAATCTTGATGTGATATTAATTTTACACATAATACAGAGTACTAGAGAGCGTACCTAAGCGTTGTTGCACGCTTTTGCCGATGTTGAATTAATTACGTGCACAAGCATGAACATATAGTTAAATATTATTGATGTATGATCTTGAAAAGTCACACGACAGACAACGACAAAAAAGATTAATGTGTCTAAAAGTATTTAGAAATATACTTGATAAAAAGTTCATGAGATGAATTATATATCAGAGTTGCAAAACACAAATCCTAGCCACCATCACCAAGGTGAGTCGGCTCCCTCTTCTTTGGGTCGATTTCGGCAATTTCCTTTTATTTTATCATTATTATTGTATTGATAATTATTATATATACTACTATTGGATTTACAAATTTACTTTTTCTTGTATTAACAAAAAGTCCAAGCGATCTATTAAATTTCTTTTTTTCAGGTTTCATGCAAATCGGTAGTTATGTGTCTCAATCAAATAGATTTTTTAGTTGATTTGAAATACGTATTATTAAATGATCACCTAATATAAATAAAAATTTCATTGAAAAAATTAATGGCGCCTTAATAACGTTGCGATAAAAAAAATAATAAAAACCATAAAAGTGTCTGGTGGACTGGTGATCACACCCACAAACTTTACAAGGTTTTCCAAGTTATGAATTCGTATCATAAACGTTCCTATATTTTTCATATTCTCACCAAATTAATAATAAACTATTTTAACTTCAGTAATAAATTATGTATTTTCTTATAACTTAACAAGTTTAAATATTATACAAAAGTTCATATATTTATTAAACTAGGAATTTATCCCGCGCTTCGCCGCGGGTTCGAAGTGCGGGTTGGGCTAGCTTACGACATTTTGTAATTTTACCTGGCATGCAGACCTATATATGTCCAGTCGGGCACGTACTCTTAATGATAACTGATGAATCATGGCGGCTAGTTAGCGACAAAATGAAACGTGCAGTTCAAACCGATACACAACGATTCCTTACAAAATGAAGCTGCAATCTTACTTTGTAGCAAAAAAAATACAAAGCACAGACTGAATGTGCCTGCAAAACAGCATACTTTACATTATTGTCAAACTTCATTAATAGATTAATATAAATGTCCTAACATGAAAACTCATACCTTGGTTGATTATGTTTCGTAAGGGACGATTTACGGATCATTTGGGTATCCGTTTTATCACCAAATCTTTGAAGCTCAAGGGTGTTTAAATGCCTTTCAAGTTCTATTAGTTGGGTTGTCAAGTTCTGGTATTCAAAACTGTTATTATGGTACGTGTACGTCTCATTCGAATTGAACCAAATAATCAGTAAAAATATCTGGAAACCTGATTTAGCTCTAATATATGTCTACGCTTCAAATCCAGTTCAGAGCTCAGCTTCTGGTTATTCCAAATATCCAGGTATTTACTATATGTAGCCTGTTTCACGATTGCTTCTATATATATTTTCCTTGCCAAAACTAAAAAAAATATGAAACAGCTGATCAATGAATAAGATAACCATCAAACCATGGTATTTACCAATCTAAATAACCACAGAAGAAGATCCAAAAAGATAAAACTTAATATGAATTTTATGTACTCTGAACCGTCTTGTCAAGAAGAAGTTGAACCTCTTCAAACCCTTGATGCATTTTGTCCTACAAGATCGGTACACATCTATTTCAGTCTAGAGAAAATCAAATTAGATTACTTATCAAATATTGCATTGCCAACATGTATTTGTGCATTGGGATAATATTCACTAAAATATAAAAAGAATGTAAAATGATGAACAACTGAGAAATGCCCATTCATACAAAATTCAAATTAGAGATAAGAAGATGAGACATATAAACAAACTCACATTCCATTTTCGGCATCTATCTGAGAGTACAAAAATGAAGGCAAATAATGTGGCTCGATTTGTGATTTATGAATCATATATAACCTGAGTTCCTTTGACTCAATAAGCTGTACTCTAAATGTCTCTGATTTCCTTCTTCTAGACCTGGGAAAAGCTCCTGATGTCAAAATGAAATAGCACGACAACATGATTTGAATCAATTTATCAAATAATTCTACAGTTTTCTTTTCAATTCAACTTTTTTTTTGTTTGCAAAAGAAAATTCCATCATAAAAGACATATTGTTGGATTAAACAAACCAAGCTTCCACCATTTTATTAATCAAATTGCTTAAACTTTTTGTAGTGGTTTAATCACTTAACTTCTTTTTGTCTTACTTAGAACATATATTATAAGAGGACAGATTTTATGTTTCTTTTATCGATTAAATACCTACATTCAAATCCATAAGCAGAAAACACAGTCAACTATTCTAAGAGAGATGAAGAAAAGATGGTCTGGACCTCAAAAATTGCTATTTAATTGGTTGAACAACAATGAAATTCCACAAGCTGAGTATTCTGTCACGCGCTATATGATACTTGCTGTATAATTTCATAGGGCATACAAAAAGTTTCCAGTTTCTATTGCATCTTCTAAATTTTAATTCCCTACAATAGCACTTATGAAAATTGATCCAACTGTATCCTAAGACGGTCTCACGCCATGGAAACATCTCTTTCTTTTTGGACTTTAAATATTAACAACCCTAATAAAAGTTATCTTCAAACTTATTATTGATCTCGACGACTTGAAGGCGTTTGTTTGAATAACAAATGTCAAGAAACAAAACTCAACATATCAAACTGCTAATCTAAGTTATAAAACAATATACTAAATTAGCAACATCATAAAATGAAAAGGCAATTGCAAAAGCTAATTGGAATCTCTTTTACCATTAGGATAAATCTGAAACTCATCTCCTTTCTTATCCTTGAATCCAGATTCACTTGTTCGATAACACGATTCCTCTGCAAAACAAAATTCACATAAATCCAATCAAACCCTAATTTTCTAAACCTCAAAAGCAGCACTATGTTACAATGTAATCAAGATTGTTACTTTATTTTGTCTTTGTATTAGGTAGTTATGGTGAATATATAATTTAGGAAGATGTTATTCTAGGACTAACCTGTTCTAATAAGGCATTGTGTGACCATAAGTTGTTAGGTTGTTGGTATGGATTTGTATTAGAATCTACCTCAAATGTTGAAGCCCTGAAATTACACACAAAATGTAAATAATCTATTTCTGTTTAATAAAATGCTAGATTTCATTCTTTTTATGGTTAGAAATTACCTGTCATTTCCTATTAATTTAGACTTCTAATTACCATTTAAATATTTCGCCGTTGCAATATTCTACCATTGATGCAGTAGCTTCGGCATCCATTGGTGTAGCAGATCCGACATACTCCATTCAGATCTTTAACGTTTGTCTCTGATTTCAACTTTAGATCCGAGCCAACCGGGTCATCGAAACACGGTTCGACCCCCAAATCGTTTCCAACTGGCCGGTTCTCGAGATACAAAACGAACCATGATAGATCGGACCGGCGGCAACACCGAATCCCGGTCAGACCGGTCGGACCGGCCGGTCCGATCCGAGCATGAAAACATTTCAATTAATTCAAAGTCAACAATGGAATCATAATGTATAACAAAAACAAAAATTTACAGGGAATGCAAGATTTTTTACACAGATCTACTATTAAAGGGTTGGGTCAATATTAGATCACTATTAACCCAAGTTACCTATGATAAAATTTTCAATTAAATCTTAGTCCAGCCTAAAATCTTAAGCACGTGTTCAATCAGATTATCTAAATTGTTGACTTATTGGGCTCCTCACAGGGTCAAAAGTCAACTCATGGTCAAGGATTCTCAAATTTTGCATTTTAAAATGAGTCTAATGACCCTGCTTCATTAGGATATAAGCTATCTTCAATCAACGTTCTCGTTTTGCAAGCTTGGATTTGTTTTTAAGCTTCAATCATCAGTTCTTTTGTGGGAAATTACTCAAGTGACCAATTGTATGTAACCTTTTGACCAATATTGAAAAACTTAACCCAATATAGCATTCATAAATCAATCTTAAGTTTAATGCTTCGTTTATAATTTATAAATCAGTTGTAACGATCCTTTACCATATCAAATTGCAAATTTCTTTTATATAATATACAGAACAACAAAAATCCCCAATTCTTAATCAAAACATTCAGCTTCATCAATCACGATCCTCGACCTCCAAATTACCAACACAACTCACATCATAACACGATAATCCATCTCATAACTACTTTGAATCAATTAATCAACACACACACACACAAATCTGTACAAGTTCATCAAACTCAAAATTAACTCAATCAAGTACCAAATTCTCATCGAACCACAACCTCCAACCCTAAAATCAACCTAATCAAGTAAACAAAGGTTTGATGATTGAAGATGAACATCCATACCTGTGTAGACACAAGTGACGTAGATGAGAGTCTCCTTAGGGCCAGCCATGGCGTCAATCGGAGTGGCATAACCAGGTCCGTTGTTGCAGCAACTGCCGTTAGCCACCGGAGCACCGCCGATCGGAGCGATTGGGACGCCCACGACGTTTGCTCCGCCCTACATGATCGAGGACCCTCACTTCAGAATTCGAACCCCTCGTTTCCGCATCCACCTTCGCTCCGATCTCTGTCGCCTTCTTCAAATCGACGCCGTGGTGGTGAGCTCCGACCTCCGTCGCCTTCTTCCGAATCGACGCCGTGGTGGTGAGAGGTGGGAGATTTGGGTGGATCTGGTGGTGATGGGGCTGCGATTTGGGTGGTGTGGGGGATTGGAGGTGCGGGGGTGATGGTTTAGGGTTTGGGGATCCTCCACCGACATAAGTCTTTAATAAGAACTAGGAAATGAACCCGCGCGTTACCGCGGGGTTCTTTTTGAATGTCTTGCAGACGCAGGTGTTAAGTAAGAACCTCCGATCCCGATGGTGACAAATTCCTTCAACATAACCTGTTGTCGACGTACAGGTAACCCACCTTAATTTACACATTTATGGCTACAGAAGATGATCATTTGTAGTATATAAACGTACCTGGTTGTAGAAGCATGAGCCATGATGTTACCGCCAATGGGTTTGATTTGAGGCTCGGCAAACATGGCAGAACCATCTACTTGGGCCACCACTTGATTAGTGATCACCACAGCTACACCAAACTAATCAAGAAAACTAATCAATAGCAATCAAATTACCAAAGATCATCTAATCACTTAAACTTGAGCAAGAGATTCATGAAAGCATATTACCTCATCTGCTAACTTCTGAAGGCTCCTCAAGAACTTTGCAAGATGCATTTGGCGGGCTGATAGTTCCCCTCTACCAGAGAAATCAGTTCTGTAGAGGGCAGTTGCACTGTCCACTATCATAAGTGCAAACCTTCATATCAGCACAATAACTACCCACTATAGTTTATAATATTCTTTTCTAATAGAATCATTAATATACGGTACCCACATACTAGTATATATACTAAAATGTGTGTGCGTGTGTATGCATATATGCAAATGGCAGCCCTTCTACATGGATAACTTTGGACGAACTGCTTTTCCTCTTAGAAGTCTAACCACTCGATATTAGGATGTTTAAGTTGCAGACTGATACTGATTATGTAATTAGTGCAACTTAAATTCATAATAATCAGACTCTGCTATTTATTATTTGATTGTTTAGGGGTCAACTAATTAGTTTAGATAAACAGAATCATATTAGTTACAAGTAATTTGAGATCTAAGGTAAACAACTATATACTTCCTCATTCTTTTGACCTAATTTGAGGGACTTCTACTATCATTTGATTCATTTCTAAATAAGTTTATTGTCCTTTCACATAAATGTCTTTTTTGTCACATAATCATATACAAGACACATGTCACAACTCACAAACCTTATATGTCAATAGAAGTGCAGACTGAATTATGCAAGAGCATAAAGAAGCACCTCAAAAAAGTAAATAAATGAAGAAAACCTGGTTTCAACCATCATGGAAGCCGCTTCAAGCAACAGCCTTGATTGATGATCTGTGTTATAAGCTCTTGCATATGCTACATTTTCCAATACATCATTGCCATTCAACCCAAACCTGCAACATGATAAATGCATGATAAGAAAAAATGCAATTGAGCTCGAATGTAAAATCATAAAAACTTAAAAGAAACCCAAGATTGGATTGAAAGAGAAAAGTGACTTACATTATTAAAATAAAGTTATTACCTATGCAAGTTTGGAACTGGAGATGCGAGACGAAGCCACCATAATTGACCTTTTTTCATGATAGTGCCTTTAATGTAGCATAAAAGGATCCAATCTGAGATATTTAAAAGGAGGATATATAAACTAATTTACCCTTAGATGCATAATGTTAAAATTAAAGGAAGCCATCTCAACCCTCCACTACTACAACCTTTGAAGAAGACATCTCATGATTCTCAACTATTATCTCAATTTGTTGAACAACAGTCATGTAAAAGATCATAATTTAGGACTATATGTTCCATGACACAACCTAAGTGATTTTTAGCTTTAAAAGACATGGATCAAAAACTGGCAAAAATTATGTATAAATATCCAATCTAAAAAGATAAAGGTTACACCTTATCTAATTAACTAAAGCTAGCACCTACACATTAGAATACAAAACATGTGTACATCAGGAGCAACAAAACTTCTGATTGAAACTCATACAATACCATAAAAAATATTAGCATATATAAAAAAAGATTATAGCTTTAAACTTTAGACCGGAAATTCGCTTAAAAAAGCTAGGAATTGCAACTCTATAACCGGAACTTAATTTTACATCGTTAATATCATGCGAATCAAAAATTAGTATGACCATAAACAAATGATCAATTACAGGTTTGTTATCAAGCAAGCTTTATCAATGAGCAAAAGCACATGGTGGATATTAAATAACAACTTGATATCATCATCATCATACATTATAATCCAGGAAAATAGTAAAATTTTCAATACTTTTTATCCATTCCATACTAAAAGTTAGATAAATCAGAAGTTTACAACCTTCAAAACACAATGAATTCAAAACTCCATATCATTGATGAAAAGAGATAGAGCTTACTTGTCGTGTAGCCAAACCATAGGGTCAGATCCCCAAATCTATGTAACATCCATAAAATATCATCTCATGTAAAGAGAAATGAAGCTCCAGAATCAACATTCAGAAAAACATTTACTGAAGGTTATTGTTTCAAGGGATGATAATTTAAATCCATTTACTTTTAAACAGGTTGCTATTGGTTAATGTTGAAGTTGTGAAAAGAAAATGGGTCTAACGGATAAAATTAAAAACAATGAGCTAAAAGGAAACGGGTCAAATGGGCCAAAACTCGAAAGTCAATCGAAAGTTCTCCTAATGCATGCAACCTGCTAAATATTTTTAAAAAGTAGATTCTTACTGCAATAATATAATTTTTATAATGTTTATCACACATGTAAAAAAATTAGACAAAAAATGTTCCAGGCTTAGCGTGGGGAGATCCATTTGGATCCATAAAAATGAATGCTTTGAACCGACACATATTGACCCTTTACTCAACCTGCTTATTTAGCCACCTTTACCAATTATACAAGACAGAAACTTACGTGATAAACCAATGGCAGCTAGAATCTTCCCATTTCCTAGATTCAAATGATTTTTGTATCTGCGATCATCAACAGCAACAGCTACAGATGCAATCCATGGATTGTAAGACACTATGGTTTTGGGTAAGGGGCTTTCATTTCCAGATGCCTGTGCAACAAAAATTCCAGCTTTGACAGCTGAAAGAAGTGTAGCATCAAACGGGTTAAAAATGTGGTCTTTGTGATTCAGTATGTCAACACCATCATAAACCGCCTGTTAACACATGTAAAAATATATTAAAGATAACACTCGATATGTGTTCTTGTAGACAATGATCATAAAAGAGAAAGCAAGCACACCTGATCAATGGCAGCAACTACATCAGCAACAAACCCTCCAAACATGCGGTAGAGTGCGTTATAAACATCAACTACTCTAAAAAAGGTACAAGAAATATATGCTAGACATTTGGAATATACATAAATTACTCTAAAAAAGGTGAGATGTACCTCTGGTGGAAGACCATTCCAACCACTAATTCTAGTCCCAGGAATATTTGACATAGGATTAGAGGATGCCATGGGGCTTGGACTTCTATGGCGTAGTCTGTCCAGCTCATTAAACCCTGGATTCGGCAGCGTACTCGAGACCCTTAAGATCTCTAAAAACAACATTGATTACACATGATTTACTAAATTGTATAAAATGATCAACCATCAGAAATAATCTATTGGCAACAGAATCAACACCTAGAAAAATGGTGTTACCAACATTAAATATTACATGCTTCGTTACATGTTGGAGATGTAACAAACAAATGTGTTGAAAAGGAATATGATCAATTAAGAGAATACTAATTCACTTAAAATTATCAAAAACTGCAACAAATTGATTAACAAAAGGAAGAGTGCAAGTACTTAAATACCTCCATCATCTATTTAGTCTTTACTTAAAAAAAATAGAACCACTATTCACTCAAATCCATCAAAAGTTATTACATCACTTCAAGCAACAATATCACATCCAAACACCACATCAATCATATTTTATTATGGTTGATTATCTGATTTTTACTATTTAGTATAAATTGTATAATACAATCTGTAACGCCCCAAAATTTCCCGAAACAAGCCATTTAATAATAACGGGCTTTAAGGGTTAATTTAAGAAATAAAGGGGTAAATTAGTGGGTTATGGATCAAATTAGCCTTAATGGGCTAGACTTGGTGGGTTTAAGGGCCCTAATCAGCCCTTAAACATGCATGATCAGATCCATCTCCTCACTTTAACCCTAGCCACCAAAATTTCGTAGAGAGAGAAAGTGGGAAGAACTCAAGATTTGAGCTTATAAGATTGAAGGATTGAAGAGCTGGGTGTTTGGAACATCAAAACCCAAGGGAATAGCAACAAAACAAGGTAAGAATCAACCTCTAAGACCTTCTGTAGATCAAACCCGGATTCTAGGGTTTTGGGGTTTTGAAAAGTTTAAAGAAACACATAAAGGTCGAATTTTTACGTATGAAAACGTGTAAAAAGCTTAGATTTGAATTCATGGAAGGTAAACTAAGGATTTGGACGTAAAAAGTTAAGATTTTGGGTTAAAAACGGGCTGGATCTGAGTTTTTATTCATCCAGCGAAACTGGGCCCCGATCCAGCGAATTTAAGTATTCATCCAGCGAAACTGTGCATTTATCCAGCGAAACTGTGCATTTATCCAGCGAAACTGTGCATTTATCCAGCGAAACTAGGAGAATCCTAGCGAAACTACAGTTTCGCTATAGCGAAACTACAGTTTCGCTGATAGCTTCGCTAAGTACTTAGGCTGACCTTAGACATTGCGAAACTAGGAAATTCCAACGAAAGTTGGGCGCTCATGCCAGCGAATCTGTCCAGCGAAACTGATAGAAGTGCTGCCCAGCGAAACTGGTAGCGAAACTGCCAGCGAAACTGGCAGCGAAACTACCAGCGAAACTGTGGGCGAAACTATGAAGAAAATGACGTTTTTGCATATTAACTTTCGTGCAGCTAGAGTATTCAGGCTATAGCTTAAGAGCCTTAGAATTTAATCTATTGAACAAGTTCAGGTGAGTTCTAGATCCCCTATTTTATACATGTTTTAAATGTTTTGGGGCGGTATGCATACTAAATAATGCCTTTATTAACAGTTCTTTTAAAGTACAGTTTTATACTCTGTCTTATAAGGAATAGGTTTTTCTAAGGAATTGATGACGTGTTTTCTTTACTGGGATAGAATCTTGTAGCGATGAATTGTCTTGTAACGTGTGGTGTTATATTATGTATAACTTAATCAAGAAAGTGGAACGCAAATAAAGGTTATGAGGCCCATAACGTGTACCTTGATAAAGTGATAAAGTAAAGCCTTGCAAGCAAATTGATAAAGGAGGGTTGCATTCGTTGTGCCCTCACCAGTGATAAAGTGATAAAGTATGCTCGAACAGGCAGGTCAGTAAGTCCTGAATTGGCATGACAATAATGGCCTGATCGGGTACGACAGTAAGCCCTTAATTGGCATGTCGGTAAAGTCCTAGGCGAGCCTAGGCACCGATTGTGACAGAGAATTGACGGATAAAGAAGAGTAATAAATAACAATAAATGATAAAGTATTGATAAAGTGATAGCCTGTGTGTACTTATATTGTGATACACAATGATCATTTTTAACTGATAAAGCTAATATCTCTTACGAAAGTTATTTAGTAAGGTAAACCTAGAATTCACTCAGCGAAGCTGACTTTTGTATGCATATCAGTTGACAGGTAAGAGTCAGAGCTTATGGAATAGAGGCATGGGACTGAAGCTTCTTGGCACTAGAAGACTGGCATCCCCGATAAAGAAAAGCTTAAAAGGACATTTAAATAGTTTTGATGTTTAAAGACAATGTTTATAATTTAATTTAACTACGTTGTAATGGGTTGAATTACGGTATATTTTTCCGCTGCAATATATATATTTATACACATATGAGTAAATGATTGCTTTAAATCTATGTTTGCTGTGAATGGCCAACTGTGAGGCTTCCCTGAGAAAGGTGGGCCTTACACAATCATTCTCTTAAAAACAATTAAACAAACATCTAGGCTAGCGCAGTGAGCAAGCATAGCTTTCAGTTGCCATCACAGCTTCAACATCAAACAACCATACCACCAACAAATGCAATACATTCAATCATCAAATAAATAATACCTCAGTTCCAATATGATTGTCACTCTAAAACATAACATTGACATAATGTTAGTTATTTGGCAAATCTACTGGCAATCAAGTATTGTGTTTACTCAAACAACATTAATCTATCATTATCCCTCTATGAAAAGAGTCCAAAGACAAATAATTTACAACAGGTATAATGCAATAAAAAAACTGTAAAATGACAAAAAATCCACAGTAGTCGATGAAGAACAAAACCTCCGTTATTGGTCCAAAAGGGATCTACATCAAACAACCAAATATTCTGAACAATATTCTTCGTCAAAGCAAGAACTCAAAACCAATAACATCGATAAATAAAACCTGCAAATTGGAGAGCCGGCTCGTTATCCTCCACGATCAGCTGCACGTTGTACGCCGATCGGAAGTACAGCGATTAAACCCTAAACTAAAGAACACTCACCAAAATCAAACTTTGTTTCAAATATCAAACCCTAAATTAAATAACACCAATCAAAATTACCAGTTAAAAGAACCTAATCGAGATTACCTCATGAACTCCGGCCTTCATAACCTCCCGACGGAACCTTCCGACCAGCTTCTCCTCTGGCTCGTTATCCTCCACGATCACCTGCACGTTGTACGCCGATCGGAAGTACAGCGTGCTGGCGTACGCCAGCGACAGACAGACGACCGACGTCAGGTCGTCGGAGGCGGAGGAGGACGCTTGATGGGGCCGTGAAGTCAGCCGTGTGGCCGGAGCTATCGGTGTGAAGAAATTGGGTATGAAGAAATTGGGTAAGGGGATTAGGGTTTTATTTGAGGTGTGGAGGTCGGTGGCACTGTAGCCACCGACATAAGTCTTTAATAAGTATTATAATTATAATGAATAAAAGAATCGAATTATTAAAAAATAGAAATTGTTTAACTGGTGTCCCGAGGCCATACATGACTAGTAAAAGAATATTAGATTAGGAAAAATGTAAGTAGCATTTCTTCTTCTTTTTTTTTCTTTCTTCTTGGTTAAAAATTCAGGCTAGGTAACTTATTATGAGGATAGCGTATATGACGTTAAGTAAAATTACATAACTTATTACGATTACTTTAATATATAGAGATGAGGATAGTTAAATCAAATGTGAATATTCCAATGTAGTACGACATAGTTTTTTGACTGAGCTGGAGATTATTAAACTTATTTAGACTAGATAAATCTATAACTGCGAAAAGCAAAAAAAAAAAAAGTAATAATAAAAAAAGCGTTGAACACGATTAACCACTTCAATTATTTTTTTGAATGGTAATTATGTAATTTAAAAAGCCTTTTATAAAACGTACTTTAGACTATTTTTTTAATCGTTTAAAAATGAGTGTGGGCCTTTTATTCAAAAACCTCTTGTTACATATACGTTTATCGATTGAAACGACAAGTTAGTATTATTTATGTGACTCGATCTAGCCATCAAATTTTAGATGTCAAATTATAAGACATCCGAGCATTAAAAAACAACCTTAGTTTTAAAAAATCTTAGGTCCACCGGTGAGGTCACGAGTGGTTTAATTAGTTAACGAAATCGATTAATAGTATTTGCATCAAATTTTCAATGTCAAATATCTACATGGATTTTCGTGTATGCATGATGGCATAAGCATGTGGCCATAGATTTATGAAACAATATGTTTTTTCCCTACTTTTAATAAAAACATCAATCATATATATTGAAATACAAAATTACCCTTAGGCTTGTGTTGGTGTAGGATCAAATCAATTGAGGGTCAAGATGGGGACAGAAAGGTCATTTGGGTACTATGTAGTATACTAATGTACTCTTTGCTTCCAAGGCATGCCTTTGCTTTGTTCTTTTTCCATTGGCCTTTTGCTTCTATAATCATGAATTCTCCCACTAATTTCTCCTTTACATCCATGTAAATGCTTCAAAGATTCATTGACACATATCTCCTTACCCAAAAATGGCGGATAAATACACATATCATTCATTTCTTATGCGATTAATTTTGAAGTTGTAAAATGTAGTTAATTAACAAATATAACCCTTTAATTTGGTGAGTTTCAAAAATAAGTTAAGGTGAGGTTATTCTACAAATCGTATTTTTGCTACAAAGTGTGAGAAGACACAATGAGGCTAAAAAGTCATAAAAATTTACATCTCACAATCTAAATCGAATTTCAAAAAAGTACTTCGGAGTATCTGTTCCTCCCGTCATCCTCTTTCAGAAAAAAAATAAAAATAAGAAATAAAAGAAAATTCATTGTCTTTCATAATGACACAATAACGTTACTGTGTCTTTCATAAATGACACAATAAAAAAACATTAATTTTTTATTTTTCGCTTATTTTTTCCTTAGTGAGGATGGCTAGGGGAACAAAAACTCGAAATTTCTTTTTTGAAATTCGATTTAGATTGTGAGATATAATTTTTTTGTGATTTTTTTATTCATTGTGTCTTATCTCACACTTTGTAGCAAAAATTCACTTTGTTTTTAATCTCTTTCATAAGTTAAAGAAGAAAATGAATTACTCAAACTTTAGGTTTATATGTTTTCATTAATTTTCAACTAAAAGGTATTTGTGCAAAATATTAATCTTGTATAATAATATAATGCATGGTAATATAAGAAGGGGTAACTTTGTAAAATAGTAACCAACTTTCAAAAATGTTACAATTAGGTAATTCAAGTTTTAAAAGTGTTCCAATTAAGTCACTCAGTTTTTATATTTTATATAAATTAGAAGCCTTAACATTTTTTAGCATGTTATACATTTGGTTTCAATTAGAAAATATTTTTTTCTATCTTTTGATGCTGATATGGAACGTTGACGTAATTTTTAGGTACTTTTTTATATTTTTTCATAATTAACATGTTTTTTATTTTTTAATATAATTTTATATATTGCAAATTCTGACCACTACGTCTTATCCACCGTTACTTATTTGACATAAGAAAATTTAATGATGACTCGATTTGATCATTTGATGATCCAATTTGAAAAAAATATGCATGAGTGACTAAATTAAAACATTTTTAAAACTTAGTTAATATTGTATGACATTTTCCCTAAAAAGAAAATAAGAAGTTAATCCTTGTACCCAAAAGTAGTTTTCTCCCAACAAAAAGTTAGAGCAGTTTCTATTTTAGATCGATATAATAAAAACCACAACGATTTTTCTGTAGAAATATGTTTCTTAAGGTTGTTTATTTTCACATTAACAATTATTAAAAGATATTAGTGAGTGTATCCGTGTAGGTACGAGTCATATTACTCAACTTTGTTTATCAAGAGGTTTTAAAAGTTTTTAATCCTTCATAGTTTGGTCAGGTTACCTCTAGCATTGAGGCATATAAAACAAAACGTGAATATTAATTGAAACCTCATAGCAAACATCAATCAAATAGCATGAATTCGAATTTTTAAATCGAAGTGTCCGATCTCACTAGTGGAATTGATGGAAATGATAATATTTGATAAACTATGGTGATTGAAATGACAAAAAAATTTTTAGATTGAAATGATAAATTCAACAAAACGATATAAACGAACATAACATTTTAGTCCAGAAGTTATTTATATAATCTTCAATATAACAATATAACAAGGTCAGTTATGATAATTACTATAATATCTATATGAAGGCTCTAGAGGGGTACAAATTTGTAAGAAAAGGTAATTAATGCGGCGGAGATGGTGGTGTCCCGGTGGTGGTAAGTCAACTAGCATTCACAGTCCATTCCTTATCTTTATCCATATAATTACACTAAAAATCACTACTTCTTCTCTCTCCTTTCAATTAAATAATATATTTTTATACCTTTTTCATTACCTTTTCTCTCTCCTTCACTCACAACCACTTTCAAAAATATTAAAAAATTTATAAGGATTGTACAGTGATTCTTCAAATATACCAATCCACAATAATTTTCTCTCTCCTTCACTCACAACCACTCAAAATCATTCCATATAATATACCAAACACACTCACATGATTATAGGGCACGGGTTGTGAATGCTCTAATTTTGCAAATTAGTCAAAAAAGTGGTGGCCCAACTAATTTTGAATTTTATCAGCCCCTATAAAAATATCTTCTCCTGCATTCTTCTATATAAATTGTTTGAAATTCAATCATTTGATGTTACTACTTCTGTCTAAAGTTAAAAAGCTTAGGTGTGTTATCAACGTTCTGTCATTTAAGAGTTTTGTCTTTTTTTATATCTGTAATTTTACAAAATAAACATATTATATCTAGATGTGAGTTAAGCTAAGCTTAAAGTATCACTTTGAGTTAAATTGTGATCGTATATAGCAACTTATTTACATTATTATATGTTTTGTTTATGTGTGTATACATAATAAACATACTATTTGATCAAGTCAAACTTAAAAGTATTGGGTTCAAGGGAGAAGTTTTTTAATAAGTAGTGTTAATTTTTGTTTGATATTTAAATTTTTAGTATGAATTGTTGTTTTTCTTCTTATAGTTTGCTCACATTTGTTATTTTCATTTAAAACTGTTTTTTCTTACCCATTTGGCTTCTCAAGTTTTGAAAAAATTATCATTTTCATCCAAAAATATTAACTCCGTTATTTTAAAATATTAAACATTCATCGTTAAAAGGGTACTTATGCAAATTTTCATATAAAAATGAAATCTTGATTTATATTTACGTGTTGCTGATAAAATTCATTTCATATAATTCATGTTTTGGATGAAAATGACAATTTTTTCAAACATTGGGAAGTCAAATGTAAGAAAAAACATTTTGAATGAAAACAATAACTTTTTAAACTTTGAAAAACCAAACGTAAAAAACCCCTTTTAAATGAAAATGATAAATGTGATCAAATCAAAGAAAGGAAAATCATAATACAGTTTTCTATATTTATTAAGTTTGTCCTTCCAAAATAATTATTTTCACCGCCCGCCTTAACTATAAACTAGTTCAAGAGTAACAAATTAATTAATGCAAAATTTAATTAATATTATTACTAGTTTTAATGTTTATAAATGAGTTGCGTTAGAATTCAAATATCTATTAATTAGTAAGCTCGTGTTTGGAAATAAAGGATCAAGCTCAAAGATAAGGCTCCCTCAAGTTGAGAATTGAGGTTGTTAAAGTACATAGATTATCACACACGAGCTTAATACTCTCGTATTCTTTTGGTTCCACT
Organism: Flaveria linearis; assembly: GCA_024085815.1. NCBI lineage: Eukaryota > Viridiplantae > Streptophyta > Magnoliopsida > Asterales > Asteraceae > Flaveria > Flaveria linearis. The sequence continues at coordinate 72,998,192 of CM044006.1, read as the reverse complement.
TGACTTGTTACGTCTAGTTTTATTGTGAAACTAGGCTTTTTATTAACTCAAAAACAGTTAACAGCTTATTAAACTTAAGAAGATGTAGACATTGGTGGACAATACTTGTTTTGATCGTCAAAATCCAAAGTAAATAATCTTTTTTAATTAAGCAACACGATAAATATACCAAACTAATTTTCTTTTCACACCAACTTATTATTTTCATATATATTATCACACCAACAATGTTTTTCACATCCTCCTCATCGTCGTCATCGTCGTTGGCATGATCATCATTCGATTCAGACCCTGCGGATACAACTTTTCCCAAATAGTTTTTTCAGCTGTCAAAATTTTTATACAAGGTCTAAAGGGTTTCCAAAAACCCAAAAAGCTACACTCAATAAGTTAGTTTATTTATAAAATACATTTTATTTATTAAGTTATTCTAAACAATTGCTTATTATATAAAATAAAATGTAAATAATAAAATCATTATGTATTACGTAATAAAATAATAATAAAGTTACTAAAAACATAAAAAAAAGATATTACTAAAGTCAATATTTTTCCCTAATGCAACTTGGATAACAGGTTCATTATCATTTGAATTGTCGATCCATGCACGTGTCAAAACTGATTACGAGACCAAACAATATATTTTTTATATAACTACCTTGTTTTCTTTAAAATTTATATAGAAATATCTAAATTAATATATAAACAAACATGTAGTTTAAAAAATATCAAATGAACAAAAGTTGTTACTTTAAAATCGAAGTAAATGATAAATTATATTACCAAATGCATAAAAAATATAACAAAATTAATGGAATTCTCAAAGTCATGAGCATGAATCTACTTATGATCTCATAATTCATGACACACTCACACGGGGCCGGTGTGGTGTGCTCAAGGGTGATTTAACGTAGTCACTTATGGTCATCATTTAAATAGATATGCTAGATGCCCTAATGTTAGAGAGAAGTATATTATAATAGTTGATATAGTAAGCTCACATTACAAGCATAAGTTTTTCTTTTCATTGTGGACCATATGTATATAACTACTATTATTAGCCTTTAAGTAACAAGTTCAGTACTTTCTATTAAGTAACATTACAAGCATAAGTTTTTCTTTTCATTGTGGACCATATGTATATAACTACTATTATTAGCCTTTAAGTAACATGTTCAATACTTTCAATTAAGTAACATTAAATAGTCTTTCAATTATGCATGAAATTACTAAGATTCATTAAACTCAAAGAATAGAAAATAAAAACTCCTAAATCCCTTCCCATGTCATGTCTGCCTATTCTTGCGATTGAAAGATGTCTATGAAATTGATCAAAGATGACGAGCAACATATTGTGGTAAGCGGTAACGGTAAGTGATATTTTCCCTTAATCTTTGAGAATTTCTCTCAACCACTCTTTGCTTCATCTTTCCCGAACACTACGACTGTTGACTGCCTCTTCTCATATCGATATCATTGTATATTGTCATGACTAACATCTTCATGTCATCTGACACTAATAAACAACCACACAGTTCAGTATGGATTCCAAACACACACGCACACACAGAGTCTCCACCAATTACATGTTTTGTTGTCACACGTCTTCATAAAAAAGAGTTAGCCTATCGTACATAATTAACAACTCACTATATTATTTGTCTTACAGATCAGTTACCCTCACACCCATAAGCGTATGAGCTGCTAAAATATACTAAACACAGAGACCCACGAGAAGTCATAACTTCTTGTGCTAGAGTGAACAAAAAGAAAGATTAAAACATGATACTGACTAGTAAACTGCAATTGACCGTATATCTAATTTCTATAAAGATATCAAACTTACAATACCACATTATCAAAAAAACCATCCATATACATTTTCTAGAGTCATTAACTCACAAATCTTCTAACTACTGTTTTTTCAACTTTTGTCCACTACAACACCTGAACACTTCACCATTCCACCGTTTACGAGCCAGACTCAAATAACTTTTCTTAATATAAAGGATACATATATACAATAAATATAAAAGAAATTAAAATGTTAAAAATGAATAATTAACCTCTAAAATGTTTCTTGTATACATGTGGGGTTACTAGTTGCCTCCTTATCCTTGTCTCCTTGATATCATCAATCATAAAACTCCATTTATTCATCTCCTTGTTTTCACAAGTCTTCAACTACATGCCTTCTTCTTTGCAAATGGACTTCAAACCCACTTTCATCAGCCTTAAACTAACCCACCTCACACCACCGTTCTCCGGCGACTTCTCCACCGTCAATGCCGTCTCCGGCGACGATTTCTCCGTCGAAGACCTTCTAAACTTCCCCACAGACGCAAATTTCCTTCAAGAAAATCACAACCCACAAGCACATGCTACAATCAACGACGAACCCACCTCCGTTTCTCCCGCGAAAACACCCAACGACGGTGAAACCACCGTGCCGGAGTCAGAACTCCGTTTTCCGGTGAGAATTAATGAAGTTAAGTATTAAGTTATTAACCCTCTTCTTGTCTCAAAGTTTACAAATTTTGGGTTTTGAACTGTGTGTTACAGGTGAATGATGTGGGTGACCTTGAATGGGTGTCTCAGTTCGTCGACGACTCGTTTTCCGGCGATTTTTTACCACCATTTCAGGCGAGAAAGCTGCCGGAGATGTCTCCGGCGACGGAAACTGAAACAGTAACACTTGTTGATGTGAACCCTTCGTTTGGAAATTCGGTTAATAAAAGGGTGAGAAGCAAACGACGCCGTACCGGCGGCAGTGTTTGGTCGCTCCGGTCATCTTCTCCGGCGACTGATTGTTCGACAACTTCAAGTTCTTCTGCTTCTTCATGCACTTCAAAGCCTCTGTTGTTTGCAGAGGATGTTTTGGGGGAACCGGCGGTTCAGGTGAACAGAAGAAGAGTTCCGGCGACGGTGGGTGGCTCCGGCCGGAGGTGCAGCCATTGTTTGGTTCAGAAGACTCCACAGTGGCGAACCGGTCCACTCGGGGCGAAGACGCTGTGTAATGCATGTGGGGTCCGGTTCAAGTCCGGTCGGCTGTTACCGGAGTACCGGCCGGCTTGTAGCCCTACTTTCTCGAGCGAAATGCACTCGAATAATCACCGGAAAGTGCTCGAGATGCGGCGGAAGAAGGCGGTGGAGATAGTGGGGTGTGGCGGTTTAACGGGTTCGGATTAGGGTTCTTGAGTTTGAAGATGTCTCCGGTGGAAGTAGGAGAAGGTGTGAACCGGTTGGGCTATGAATCTATGATGATTGATGGCTCGATGTTGTCCCGGTTCGTGTGAACCGGTTAGTTTAAATGGTTTTGTTTATTGTAGGTTTTTGCTAGATGGTTTTTTAGTTGATTAGAAGAGTGTAATGTAATGCATTTTGTGGCTAGTCTATGGGAAGTTGTTAGTCTTGTACTGTTATAAGATTCAGGTTAATTCGTTAGTTTACTAAGACGGTTTTTAATTGATTATAAGGTTTTGTAAGTATACGAACGTTTAATTACGACCAGAGGTTAGCAAATTCTTTTTAAAAATCGAGAGACCTAATGAATCAGTCAGCAAATAGTCGTGTATGGACGCATGGTTAGGTCCTTGATTTCTAGGCTCGGTTTATGTTAGACGAGTTTATTATCTATTTATCGGTTTATATTTATCTGCTATTTTTTTTTGTCAATTATATTTATCTGTTATTTTTTTTGTCAATTTTATTTAAGTTTTTTGTCAATTTATCTGTTAGTAGCATTTTATAAACATCCTTAGTTTGGTTAAATTTAACCAACATTATTTGTTCCTTTATAGATAAAAATATATTAATTCTTTTGGTTCTTTCGGGAGATATTATTCTTCTTGTCATATAGTTAAAAAAACTAGAATTAAGTTCTCGCGTTGAGACAGAGGCGTAAAACTGTACCAAATAACATAAATGTCATACCACCATCAACTTACACCAACATTGAAGTTGGGTTGTGTTAATACAGAGAAATTAGACCGACACGTAAAACATAGAAAAGTTCAGTTAAGTCGATCTAGGACCCGCGTGTTGCAATGAACCTGCCAAACAAGTATAAATAAACGTAAAAAAGTTGAACCACATCCGCATGTTGTGCCGTATTAAGTCATAAAATTTAGAATGAAATGTAAAACGAAATGTAAAAATGTTAAATCACACGTGCATGTTGCGCCGTGTTAATTTGCAAAACTTAGAACGAAACGTAAAACAGAAACTTACGAAAGATAAAAATTTTGAGATAAACTTGTAAAGTAAAAAAATGTAAAGATCAAATTGCAAAATATAATAAAAATTTGGGTTAAAAAGTAAAAACTCAATTTTTGTGAGGTTATATTACAAAAATGAAAAGTTTAAGGTTAAAAGTAAAAAGGTATTTTTTTTATAAAACACTTCAAGCATAAGATACAATACCTTATGCATAGAAAATTTGAAAATTAGTATATTATAAAGAGTAAATTACAAATTGTGTCCTTTATTAATACACGAAATTACATGGTATGTCCTTTAGTTTAATAATTACATCCAATGTCCTTTTTTTAAAATATGTGCACACCTATTGTCCTTTACACTAACTTTCAGTTAAATATACAATTAACTCAGTTACGTATATCTCACATGAGGTGTATTTTTACCATTTTCTTTCCACAACTAATATACTAAACAAATAAAAAATTAATTACTTTATATGAAATATATAATTAAAAGATATCGGACCATTGGGTAAGTCAGTAAACCCGTATTTCTCTTACCTTCAATACCATTAAATCCACCATCCCTCCTATTTGATAGCACACTACCAGTAATTTCACCTTTTCACCACCTACAACATCTCACACATCATTAAAACCACTTAAACTCGAACAAACAATGATGGTAATATTAGAATCGCTAATTTACTTTTGTATTTCGTTGTTCTTTGAATTTCTGGGTTATGTTGTTTTGTGATTAACAAGCGACTAATAGTTCATTTTCTTGCTTTTGCAATTATAAAAGCGTTTTAAAGAATCAGAGGCAATCTCCAAGTTTTTGTTCCTTATTGATTTTTCATTATTTGTTACTGTGGGTAGTTTATAAATTATTTACGTGTATTTTTTGTGTTTATTATTGATTTCCTGACCTTCTAAATAATTTGTGATTTAGACGTTTTACTTTGATAAATGTTAATTGGAGGTTGTTGTCATTAAAAGTTTTGACGATTTGTCGAATAAACACAAACCAAGAGTGATTGGTTTCACCGACTTACCTAACGATCCAATATTTTTTAATTTTCTTTTTTCATTTAAATTTTTTATTATTTATAATTTTTTTAATATATTAGACGTGAAAAATATGATAAAAATGGCCTCATGTGAGGGAGCATATAACTGAGTTAACTGTATATTTAGATGATAGTTAGTGTAAAGGACAATATGTGTACAAAATCTTTTAATAAAAGGACATGATATGTAATTATTAAAACTAAAGAATATATCATACAATTTTATATATTAATAAAGGACACAATTTGTAATTTACTCTATTATAAATTTATGATTTTAAAGGTTTCGGCTTCCGACTCTTGTTCTAGTTGCATGTGTTTGTATACTGAAGAATCGATACTTGTCCTTTTTGTTCTAGTGCCTATCTTGACGCCAGAAAATACGTATAACCTAAGAAGAGTTTCAAATACAAAATGTATTTTTATTATAAAATATAGAGTAAATCTCGGTTTTGGTCCCTGTGTTTTGCAAATTGACTCCACTTGAGTACCAACGTTTATTTTGTCTCCATTTGAGTACCAAAGTTTAAAAAAGTTGTCTGTTTCAGTCCTTTTGACTAAAGGTGTTAACTTTTTTCCGTTAAGTGATTGTCAATTTACTAAAATACCCCTCATTCAAAACACCATCTTCTTCTAAACCTCTCAAACACCACACACCACCACCCCTAACCTCTCAAACAAACCCCACCACCACCGGAGCCATCATCATCGGCGTCGGCCTCTCCGGCCTAGCCGCCGCCGTCCGCCTCCACTCCCACAACATCCCTTACTCCTCCTCGAAGCCTCCGCCGTCCGCACCCAGATCGCCACCACATCCAATGATCGCATCCACCACCGTCACGCACTGTCACCACCTATAACCCACCAACCACCACCAAATCCGGCCACCACCATCGACGATGCTCTCTTTATCTCTGTTCGTCTCTCTTTCAGTTACACAACCACCCCTTGAACCAGAAAGCGGATTGGGGTATAGTGGAGTGGGGTACAGTAGCGGTGTTCTGGCCATCGAAAGGTGGCCATCGAAAGGGGCATGTGGTGATGGGGTTTCGACCACCAAAGGCGGCGTACGGTGATGGGGTTGTGGGTACCGGAGGCAAGTGGCGGTGGAGATGAGAGAGAGGGGTTTGCTCCTGAAGTCTTGACCTTTCAAGACACTGCATCTTTCCTTTGTTTATTTCAAGATTCATCTTTCAATTCACAAACTTCACCACATTAGATTCATCAATTTAGGGTTTAATGTGTGTGAGAAAGAAGATAGAAAGAGATGGGTAGATAGATAAAGATTCAATTAATTGATCCAGCTACAGACCTCTATCTTATCATCAGCATCATCAATTATCCATACCCAATTCAATTCACACCTTTGAAAGCTGAATCAGTTCATTCATCCAACAATTTGCTTATGTTTTGTTCAAATCAACTCCACCAGCAATAACCCTTGCACAGATTCAATTCATTCACAGGTAGTGTGTTTGTTTTGTGTGTATGTGTGTGCGTGTATGTGTGTTTTTATCTCTTTTTATAGTATTCTGCAATCAAAAATAGGTTTTTTATAACTCTCTTGATTTGGGTATTTCAGTTTTTGTGTAATCAAAGTTCACTGAGAAGAGTTTTAACTTTTAAGTTTAATGGCAATTGGTTAATTGATGAATGTACCAATTTCTTGATTTTATGTATGGAGGTGTGTGGAGGTGGAGATTGAGTGTGTTTTATGGTGTTTGTTTGTTCAACTCTGTATCAATTTCTTGATTCTTGAACCACAGTTTATGGTTACGGTGGTGTGTCATGGCGGTGGTGTGTGGTGGCGGTGGTGTGTGGTGATGGTGGTGGTATGTGGTGTGTGGTGGACATGGTGATATTTTTATAACTCTTAGGGGTATTTTGGTCTTTTTAAAAAAATCTAACAGAAAATGTTAACACCGTTAGTCAAAAGGACTGAAACAGACAACTTTTTTAAACTTTGGTACTCAAATGGAGACAAAATAAACGTTGGTACTCAAGTGGAGTCAATTTGCAAAACACAGGGACCAAAACCGAGATTTACTCTAAAATATAAGAAAACACAATGAGTCAAAAAAGTCACAAAAAATTATATTTTACAATCTGAATTGAATTTCAAAAAAGTAATTTCGAGCTTTTGTTCCCTTAGTCGTGCTCACTAAGAAAAAATAAACAAAAAATAAAAACAAAATTAACGTTTTTTTATTGTGTTATTTATGAAAGACACAGTAACCGAAGACGTCATTATGAAAGACAATGACATCATTGTGTCAAATGAATTTTTTTTATTTTTTTTTTAAAGATGAGGACGAGAAGAATAGAGACTCCGAATTACTTTTTTGAAATTCGATTTAGATTGTAAGATATAAATTTTTGTGACTTTTTTAGCCTCATTGCGTTTTTTCACACTTCGTAGCAAAAATACACTTTGTATAATAACTTTACCCTTAACCTAAAATACCTTATGATTTTATAATTAAAGGTTAAAATCAGCCAAATTTATAGATTTGAATCAAGATTGTGAGGCATGTTATCTAGTTAAACTTGGACGTTAAACTAAATAAAGAAATCTAGTTTATCTAACCATTTAAACAACATAAACTAAATTTCACAGTTTGTCCTTATTATAGCATAATCGTTGCTCAAGACATATAAAGTACGAGGATAATACTAATATTACTGAGGCCGAAACTCAAATCATTAGATCAACAGCTACACGGTACGTTATTAGATCAAGTTACGACAGGCGAAGCGGCTATCAAAAATTCATACGAACACAACAATCTTTACATCGCTAATAACAACAATCTTTACAGATGGAACGCATTTGGTTCGCATTTTTTGCATTCTCTAAGCCTTTTTGGTCTCATGTATTTTTATCAACAGGTAACAATCTTTACAACACTTCTATATCCCTTGCAGGCTTAGCCTTAGAGCTACCAGGTTAATGTTAAAGTGTGTAAATCATTAAATAAATATTTTAGACTTGTGTATTTATCTATGGTATTTGCACATTAGTAACTTCCAGTAATGCAATTTGACTCGATGCATTACATGGATCTAGATCTAGTCGAGAGAGCGGGTACCACAACTGCTATTAAAACTAGGGTTGATGGCATTCAATATGGTATTTGCTTGTTTTTTTTTTATTATGATAAAACACATATCCTTTCTATTATACACATTTTATTTTTAAAATTATCATACATGCACTCTATAAGATTTAAACCTTCAGTCTTTTAGTTAAAAAGTACACTACTTTACCATCATGATATTTTCTTTAGAACACGCATTTCCTTGCTTGCTTTTGATGTAAGACTAAAGAGGATACTATTAACATCATTTTTTATACAACATCAACTTTACCTAAGTAGTTTTCACATTCCAGGTGACATGTCACATACTTAATTATAATTTGTTTCTTAAATATAAATTACATAAAGATAGTTCATTGTACAACAGCAAAACAAAATAAAAGAAGCTCGATAGCACACCAATGACCCACTACCTTGGTTCAAGCCAAACTGGTCTGGTGTTCCGCGTGTGACTAACCCGCCACCCAGAACGATAGGACCATGATGAGTACGTTAGAGGGCCTAAGTTATACATGATACAGTAATTAAGACAATATTTCAATGTAAGTTTTATCAACAATATTACAAAAAGTAAAGAGAAAAAAATTCATAAAATAGTAAACAAGTTTTAAAAGTGTTCTAATCAGATCACTGATATTTTTATTTGTTCCGATTAGACAACCAAAGTTTTAAAAGTGTTCCAATTAAGTTACTTATAATTTTTAAAATTCTAAAATAATTTACAATTTTTAAATAATTTGGTTTTTTATAGATATATTAAATTTTAAACATTTGAACTTTTTTAAAAATATTTTTACAGTTTATAAGTGACCTAATTAAAACAATCCAGAAACTTTAGTGACGTGGTTGGGACAAAGAAATTTATAAGTGATCAGATTTAAACAACAAAATTTATGAAAAACCTAATTAAAACAAATAAATTTATAACTTATCTAACTAAAACAATCTTAAAATTTAATTTATTATAAAGTGTTTGAAGTGTTAGAACAGTAAACAGCTGGTGTTCGACTACCCTTGTATGGAGGCATGGATGCTGCTTCACTTTGACATCAATCATCCAACATTAAACTCCTCTTCTTAATATCGCAATTTGCACATTCAATCTCTTCAATACAACATCCTTGTCCCACTTCTCGTAGATTTCTTCATCACACCCTAAATCTTCTCTCAACTATCTCCTAATCAGGTTTCTTGTTTGATTTCTTAGTTAGGGCTCTTAATTTCGCATTTCATCAGGCCATCTGTCATGTTATCGTCAAAAAGCCCCGATTTTTGAATTCATCTTGGGTCGGTAAATGGTAGTTGAATTGTGGGTGTCTTTTTCTCTCCCACCAAGTGTTCGATCAAATTCCCCTGAGACAATTTTAACAAAATGAAATGCTTTAATGAAGTAAAGAAACTCAGATATGGGGAATCAAAGATTCTGTATGCTTATCAAGTCATGTTCTTTGGGACTACTCTTAATGCTGCTAGAATACCAAGATTCCAAATTACACAATATTCTTGTTGCAGCATGGGATTTCATCAAACAGTTGAAGTGCTACCTAAACATAATATGCACCTGTGGCAATCGTTTTCGACGATGGCGAGCACCATTCTTGTACAAGCTAGGGACCCAGCTAAGCTAAGTGAGCAATTGCAGAATGCACTTGATGAACGTAGGCTTAATGATGCTTGGAACCTACATGAACAACACATGAACATGGAAGGCTTTCCTAGGAAATCTGTTGTGAACAAGCTTCTTGCAGCTTTTGCTCAAAGTCTAGAGCTTGAGTGGCTTGATAGAGCTTATGATCTTGTAGAAAAAGCCATTAAGGAGCACAAGCAGAACTTGTTAGATAAGGAGACCCTTATTTATCTATCATTATGTCTTGCTAGATATGGTTTACCTGTGAATGCAGCAGCTGTTTTGAGGAAGCTGGTTGAAACCGAACAGTTTCCTCCGGTGACTGCTTGGGCTGCTGTATTAGCTTACATGTCACAGACTTCTGCTGGTGCTTATCTGGCTGCTGAATTGGTTCTTGAGATTGGTTTTATGTTTCAAGATGGGAGGGTGGACCCGCGTAAGAAGAGTAATGAGCATTTGATTGCTATGAAGCCTGATACGACAGCTGTGAATATTGCGTTGGCGGGGTGCCTTCTTTTTCAGACAAATAGGAAAGCAGAGCAGATTTTGGACATGATACCTCGAATTGGTGTGAAGACTGACGTTACAATGTTGATCATGATGGGTCATCTTTATGAAAGGAATGGAAGAAGAGAAGAGCTTAAGAAACTTAAGAGGTACATTGATGAAGCCCATGATTTAAGTGATAGTCAGTTTAGAGAGTTTTACAACTGTTTGCTTTCTTGCCACTTGAAATTTGGGGATTTAGAATCGGCGTCCCACATGGTTCTTGAAATGCTCCGAAAGGCAAAGAAAGCTCAATGTTCTCTTGGTATGTCCACCTTCATGTTTGAAGGTATGAAAATTAACAAAATAGAATCTCAAGAGAGCTTGACCCATGAGAAGTCGAATGATGCAGAGTGCTCTACGTCGATTAAAACACATGCATTGACTTATGAAGAGTTTTGTGGGGACCGGAAGTTTTTAAAACTTGAAGCGGAGGCTAAAGAATTACTTAAGACATCAATAATGAAGTTTCAGACCCAATTACAACTTATCACAACTGAACATGGCATTCTCCAACCAACAGAAACAGTATTAGTGAAATTAGTCAAAGCTTTCTTGGAATACAACAAAATAAAAGAGCTTGTTGGATTTCTAGTCAAGGTAGAAAAAGAAGATTCCCCTGTTTCTCCTGATAGCTCGCCTTTGGTTCAAGTAATCAATACATGCATATCTCTTGGATGGTTGGATCAAGCGCATGATCTGCTTGATGAAATGCGCCTGTGTGGTGTTAAAACAGGATCCTCTGTGTATTCATCTCTTTTAAAAGCGTATTGCAAAGAAAACAGGCCAGCAGAAGCCAAATCACTCCTTAAAGATGCACGTAAAGCTGGCATCCAACTAGATGCAAGTTCTTACGAGGCGATGATGGAGTCCCATGTGGCTGGAAAAGATACTCGAGGAGCTTTATATCTATTTAAAGAAATGAAAGAAGCTAAACTAGACAAATCCAGTCAACAAGAATTTGATAGTTTGGTTAATGGATGTATAGGTGGTGGAGAGGCTAAGTTAATGGCAAAACTTTACAGGAAATCAAAGACGGTCAAACAGTTGACAGTGGCGTTCACGATTGGAACAATGTGATTCACTTTTTCTGTAGGAAAAGGTTAATGCAAGATGCTGAAAAAGCCCTTAAGAAGATGAAAAGCTTAGGACATGCGCCAAATGCTCAAACTTTTCATTCTTTAGTGACAGGTTATGCTGCTGTTGGAGGGAAGTATACGGAGGTAACTGAACTTTGGGGTGAGATGAAGGTTCTTGCTTTTTACCATGGAATGAAATTTGATCAAGAATTGTTGGATTCTGTACTTTATACTTTTGTTAGGGGTGGATTTTTCATTCGGGCTAATGAAGTTGTGGAGATGATGGAGAAAGGGAAAATGTTTGTCGATAAGTATAAGTACCGAACGCTTTTTCTAAAGTATCATAAAACATTTTGTAAAGGGAAGGCTCCCAAATTTCAGACAGAATCACAGTTAAAGAGGAGGGAAGCTGCATTGACCTTTAAGAAATGGGTTGGGTTGTTTTGAGCCATATATACACTTTTCTGTTCAACCCATGGTTCATCTTAACTATGCGCAATCCAATAAATACTTGGATTTGTTAGCCTGCTTTGTTTTTATATCTTTATGTTAAGAGTTATGCAGGGTTCCTTTAGCTTATTCAGAACTTAACTTTTAAAAACATTTTCTATCCTTTATAACAAAGCATTATTCTGTTTATCTATTTCATCACATTGTTTATTTGTTATAAGAGATGTTGATTCTTGGTAATCCAATACATGGAGGTGGCTAAATATGCAGGTCAGGCTGATTGGGTAACAAGTCGTAACAATCCACACCGGTACCTTTTTATGCTGGTTGGGTTTCTTATTTGTCGAATCTAACATTGTATCATCTATGGCGTTACAACATAGCTATTGTTTTGTTAAAGGAAAATCGGATAAAAAATAAGCTTGAAAATTTTGAGCACGATATGTATCCTTTTGGGCTGATTAACGGGTGATCTATGGGAAGTTACCAAGTGTATTGCACTATTGCAAATTAATTTCGGACCAGAGTAATCATAGCAAAGGATGGTCTGTATTCTAGGTCTTCATCTCACGATACTACGATAGTCAAACTAGTTCAATATGATCCCTCAATGTCCTCGTCATGCTTCGATAGAGCTGGCCGTATCTTGCCCTCCCGGACTTGCAATGCAATCTGCTCATCAAACAACATAAAGGCACACCAACTATTAAAAGCCCTGCTTGTATAACAAAACTCTTTTGCAGTGTGCTTTAGTTTTGCGTAACAAAACTCTTTTGCAGTGTGCTTTAGTTTTGCGTAACAAAACTCGTTTATTAAATATTTAATAAAGTTCTATAAGTTTTTCTACGATTTTAATCTTGATAAAAGGAACAAATAACAAATTCTGTTTCCTTATAACTTCAATCTTGTAGTTTAAAAATCCCCATATCTACCCTGACATATCATTTTTATCCCCGTTTGCATCCAAAATGCAAACACCGTTTATCTTGCCGTCAATCATCTCTCTCTTCCAGGGGTAATTTAGTCAATTCATCAACAGACACACACTTCATCAAGCACATGAGAATCAACTGTTAAGTCTAAAACTGTTTACATCTTCATCAACAGACTTCTGGCCTCATCTCTGCTTAACAAACAATGCTGCTATCCACCATTCGAAATTACACCAACAGCTACTTGAGTTCCCCTGCTCTAAATCAGGTATCTCTCTCTCTTTCTCACTCAAACACACACAACAACAAGCTTATGCTCTTGAAGTCTTGAATTTCAGTTTATGATATCATCACAATCCTGAACTTTTTCTGCAATCAAAAAGGGTAATCAAGAAGATAAATCACAATGGGTGAATCCACCACAAGAACTCAAGTTTCTACAAAGATTAGCCCCATCTTTACTTTCTGCATTTGTAGCCTTATCTCCTATCATCGCTGCTCCAAGTGAACAAATTGCCACTCATTTCATTCAATTACAACAACCCCTTTTCGTAATTTAACCTTACGAATCGATACACTCCCACCTTCCTGTAAAAATTGCAATAAATCAACCCAATTTTTATGTTTTTATGTAAAAAGTTTTTGATAATCGGTAATTAGGGTTCATGAGATCCCCAAATGTTTGCTAGACATGTTGGTTAAACAGTTAATTACTATTATTTTCATGTTTGATAGTGTCGTATGGCCAAGCAATAGATGTACAGCGAGGAGCTTTGTTATTTCGACGTGTTTGCATTGGATGTCATGATGCAGGTGGAAACATATTATAACCAGTGAGTTTCTTCAAACAATAGATAACTGTTATCTTTGATAGCCAGATTAAAGATTTGTTTTTAGTTAAGAATCCGTAATTAACGATCTTATCCGCGCTCATGCTTCAATTTCAATGTGTTCTTCCAGGGTGCAACTCTGTTTCTGAAAGATCTTCAAAGGTAAGCAAGCCCATCAAGATGAATTTTATTTCATTAATTAGCAATTGGGTTATCAAGACAATAGTTTATCTATCCTGGGACGATTTGACTAAATTACCCCTGGAAAAAGAGATGATTGACGGCAAAGTTAACCGGCGTTTGTATTTTGGATGCAAACGGGGACAAAAATGATATGTCAGGGTAGATATGAGGATTTTTAAACTATAGGGATGCAAATGATCAAAACCATCAAACCTAAAAGATGCAAATGATAATTTACTCTATTCTTTAATAACAAAAGTCATTACCGTACAGTATTGGTGAGAGATACAATATGTTCAACTTTGTTAGCCCAAAACGGTTTCTCTTAAGTTTTTTTTTTCTTATTAAAGGTCTACTATTAGTAATAGAATAATAGGGAGGCGTTCTTTACGGAATCAATTTTATTCTAAGTACTGCGAGTACCGCATAACGCATTTATATGTGATGCGTTGATGATTTATTGAGTTAGTGGGATGAACAATTATGTAACTATGATTAAAGAAAAAAGTACATGTGCATAATGTGTTCTCAAATCCCTGCCATTTTTTTTTTCTTGAATTGATCGGCTCCTTGTATTAATATTATACTAATGCATATATCAACAAAAGGAAATAACATTATTTAAGGAAGACATCAACAATCAACATAACGTGAAATATATTACTGGAATTCAAGTATATAAAAAAGTTAATTGACAAAAGCTAAACTACAATGATTTAACCATCAGATAAACAAAGATATATGGTATAAGGTATGAAGAGTTTCCAGTTTCCTTTCACATTTCCTGTCATTCTTCTTGTAATAATCCTCATACTAACGCACTTAATCGGTTATCAAAGTGGTTACTAGTCCTCATCAAACCAGCAGCAACTGGTCTCTAGATCAAACGGTTTAAATGTGTAATTATGACGGTATTAAAGTCCGCTTGTGGGATACACAGAACAAAAGTAAACCTCAAACTCATTTCTGCAATTATCAGTAGGTGTAAAAAAAATAGTACTAGGCTGTATACCACAAACCTAAATCATCAACCACTTTGATATTTAGTTTTAACACATTCCTTATGAGCAAAAATGAACATTCTAGCATCCTTAAAAGTAGAGACATCACCAGTTTTAACGACTTGATTTTATGTTCTTACTTTATTCGGTAACTATTTCTTACTTTGGTCGTCGATAGAAAATGTCATCAACACTATCCTTTATTTGATTCCCAACTTTGCGTGCGTTCTTTGCTACCCCTGATGCAACTAAATTTGCATTTCTGGTAAATCTGTTTTAAATGAGAGAAAGTGTAAGCAAGTTTATGAAAGTCAGAATGATCAACTTAGACATTTGAGGTCAAACCCACTATTATTAATTAATTGCATAAAGTTTACAGCATTATACATTTCTGAGAAAAGATTACCCTTGCATCATTTTGAAGCTGAAAGCATGGTTTTAAAAACGGTTGAGGCGCGCACCTCGAGACGAGGCGCCTAGAAAACGAGTCTGAAGCGGCGCCTCGGGGGGTTATTTTGTACGTGCGCCTCATATGGTTGAGGCAGTGAGAAAGGTTGCACCTCAAGGTCGCCTCAGGGGTTTTACCGTTTGTTTTTGATATTTTAAACTCTGTGTCAGTTTCAAACATTCCATGTCTTTTTAATGTGTGTTTTTGTCTTTTTGATGTTTTTGATGAATCCGATGATGAAATTAGTTTGAATTTTATTTTTTATAAGATATATAATTTTTATATTTATTTTTTAATTCTGCCTCGGGCTTACGCCTTGGTTCGCCTCGAGGCTTACGCCTCATGAGGCGAAGGGAAAACGCCTCGAGGCTCGATTCCGTACTTTTAAACCTTGGCTGAAAGTATCTGATTTGACCTTGAAGCTCAAATGTAACAATTATGGAACAAATGGAGGACGCATTAATTATGGAAGAAATGGAGCACACATTAAAAAAACATAAAAATTACTACTTGCCTGGTAAAGAAATCATCTGATGGAGACTGAGGTGGCCTGTTACTCGAGGTTGCGGCATTGCATGATTATCTTCAAAAACAATGATGGATTAGCTTTGTTATACCAACTAAGCACATGCAGTAGCTGATAGGTACAGATTAAAAATCAAGTTCGGGAATAAAACTTTGATCATCAAAGAAACTAGCTTTGACTTCAAAATACGTTTGAAAGGGCACACTTGACACCCAGAACATATCAAGAGGGTAAATATTACACCAATCTTTTGAAGAGCCATTATTTGCCACTGGACAAAACTAAAAGTGTTTCCATCCAAAACGTATCAGTTTTATTCCTATCTTATTAAAAGCACTTATTTGCCACAGAACAATTTTGTGAATTACCCACTAAACAGTATGAAGTTGGCATATTTGATATAATACATTGACAAGTGGTAAAATGGAGTATGATACATTCACACTATAGACACTCATAACAATTGCATGGTGATATGCAAAGGCTACATACAAATGTACGGATATAACTGCATTAAGTACAACTTAAACTAACAACTTAAACCAGTCATAATAAATTAAAATTGTGAATCTTATGTAGAGTAGTCAATATTCCACCATGTATAAATAAAGCAGGAATTGTTGGGTGCCAGTGTGCCACATAGGGAACTTTTTTTGCAGATTTAATTTGGTTGTTATACAAAAGATGGATGGTGAATTTAGCATCCTGACACGTGTTAAATGAGAAATTTGCCTTTTTAACTTTTACAAACAATATGAATATATTCATTTTTTAGGGGAAACAATAAATACACTACAAAGTACCACGGCTATAAGTTATAACTAGAATAAGAATAAAAAATGTATATAATAATATATAATACAAGTTTGACATTTTAAATCAAAGGATGACATCTAACAGATAAAATAGGGGTATATCATATAATATATCACTTGGAGGTTCACTTTAATGCCATTGCTCACAAAATACAGCATCTCATAGGTGATCATGTGCAATAACCCATAGTAACTAGTAACAACTAACAAGAACGCTCAACCATCTATGATCATGATGTTAGTTCAATAATTTACCTTTGTTATGAGCATGAGTAGAAGGAGAGTTAGCATTAGTAACTTTTCTGTTAACCAGAACCTGCAAACAGTTATACGGCCCAGGTTAGGGAGTCTCTCGGATAAATCAGTAAATGGTGTTGTTCTTGTATTTTACATATATACAGAGAGAGAGAGAGAGAGAGAGAGAGAGAGAGAGAGAACCTCAAAGCCAACACAGACTGGCAACTCCTTTTGTGTTTCTTGTGCATGGCCAGAGTGATTTTTTATGTCTGGATAAACAGAGTAACCAACACAACCGTATCTAAAATCAGAAGGCTCCTACCCTCTTTTGAAGTATCCATCTCAGATTCTCCAGCATAGTAGCGAGGTACTAATCACAAATGTTAAAATTCAGGATCCCATATTTTTTAAGTTAACAAGCGGTATTCAGAAAGAAAAAACAATATAAATATTTCTAATTGCTATAATATCTCTATGTTCCATGGCAATTTAAAGTTCAAGTTAGATTCACTGGTTTTGCAAGAATTACTGGCATTGTATCCAACAGAGTATGAGGGAACCCTTTTCAAAAAGCAAGCACAGTCATAATCTCTTGTTTATTGACACAAGGTTTATAGTCACACTAGTTACCTGACTACAAGATCATCATTTAGGAATTTAACCATGAAATGTAAAATAACTGACATATAAAAAACAACTTACCAAGTCAAAGTTCAACTGTAATAAGGTATTATTGTCAAGATAGCTAGGTACTATGTAGTGTAATAAATTAATTTCATGTTGTTAGCATACCCTGTAAATGTAATAAACTAACAATCTTAAATTTTAAAATCGTTATCACCTATAATGCACAAAAAGACACTTCTAAGTTTCGACTAGTGAGACAATGTGATGTACAGTTAAGACACCCAGACATACTTAACATATAGCGTGTTTTAAATTTTTGTTAGAATGACAGCTCACCATCCACCTAACCATCTCCTAATTCTATACCAGCCAGCCATAGGCGGGGCTCGAGCCCTTGACATCAAGGGGAGCTTCACCACTCTAACCACAAATGGCTTTGCCAATGGACCCAACCCCCACACTTAACATATAGCTATATAAGGATCAAAGTACAGTGCTACATTTAAAACTTAACTTCCTAACTGAATTTTTACAACCTCTAATTACCAAGTCTAAATTTTACTGGAAAAAAACAAACAAACTGAATGATACTCTACTTCATGAAGCATACTATTTCTTGCAGATCAACTCGCAGTTGCAGACCGCCAAAATTCATATTTCCACTACCTTAGCTTGTCTAATTTTGTACAAGTAGACTTGTAGATGCTGACGCCGCAAGTTCTCTCTGAAATCTGAAGTGGAAAAGCACTGCCTCCCTCCCAGATGTCAACTTTGGTTAAATTATAGTAACAAGTTTCATTTAGATAGAATTGTTGCAATATAAAATTGTTGCCATCAATTCCTATACAAACTTCATAACGAGTTTTCATTCAGAAAGTAATAGGTTTGATCAAAACCAAAATGTATCCAAGCTAAATGAAGACAGATTCAGCCCAATTCATATAAGTAATATGGTATGGAAGTGAAGTTGTTACTTTATGTAGCCCAAACCCACCTAATTGTAATAATTTAGAGACAAACTTATATAGTTAAATGACGAAGTTGAAATAGACGATCTCATGACCTTTTTCCTAATCCATTATATAACTAAGAGAAGTGGGGGTACAATTTACATTAATCAGATAGACTTCATGCTTTACAAATCCTATAGCAATGGAAACTTCTAAATAAAACACTTAGCATGAACCCGTATCAGAACAATACAGCATTAAAATTTAAGTTAAAGGTCTGTGCAAAAAAGAACATAGACGCAACCACACAATGCTAAAACCAAAATCAACTCAAATTCATCACATTCATATTAATACATATCTGAACGAACATTATCACTTCACAATTTGCAGCAGCACAGTAACTTAACATCTCTGCGCGTAAGAATCACTTGCAAGTGAACTCTACAGACAAACAAAAACCAAACCGAAACGGCGAAACAAAACAACCAAAAACTATTAACAATCAAAACCTAACACGTTTTCCAGATCACTAATCACAAATCAAATCATTCAAAACATGTCGGATAGAGTAACAAAGTAGAATACCTTTAGGAAGCGAACGAGTGATGCCGACGCAAACAGGATTCCGAGAGTTTGATTTGAGAACTGATGAATAGTACAAGCATCCTTTACACGATTTACCTTTTCTGGAAGTAATTTTCTCGTTTAACAACTGTCGATTGCTCTGATTATCATGATCTATGGAGTTAGGGTTTGCTTCTTTAGTTTTTCACCTTCGTCACCCATCTCTTTCATCCTCTAATCTCACTGATGAATACAGAAGCTGTAATACGGTTGATTATGCTTCGGATTCGTTTCGTATTTGCTGATGAAGTTGTTGATGAAGGAAATTGGAACCATATGAACCAAAAATGGTGTTTGTAGTTTTGTTTAATTTGGGAAGCAATGCAATTGTGATGTTAACTACACAGCTATACTGTGGCACTGTGCCCTTTGAGCACCATTCGTTAATGAAGAAAGTGGAATTTAATGTAAACATTTTAATTGTAAATCCGTAAAAAATAGTTTATGTGTAAAGTGTAAGTTTAATGTTGTGTAAATCAGTTCATGAGTCTATTTTTTTTTTTTTTACTTTGTGCAAAAGGATAGCTAAATTCATGGTTTTGAATTCCGGATCGGACCGGCCGGTCTGACCGGTCGGACCGGGAACCGGACTCCAATCCGGTTCGATTCGGTGCTTAATACCGGTTTAACGTTGAACCAGTGGTCAGACCGGTTGAACCGGTTGACCGGCGGTCAGATCGGTTGAATCGGTCGGACCGGCGGTTGAATCGGTTTTTTATATAATTTTTACATATATTTATAAAAATAATTATAATTTTATCCGGTTCTTATATACGGTCCGACCGGTTGAACCGGTAAGGAGTCCGGTACACTGTCCGGTCCGGTTTTAAAAACATTGGATAAATTAGATACCAAAACATTGCAACTTTTTTATCTACTTTTTTTTAAAAAATTTTATGTAAAATGATATTGTATTTTTATGGTGATAAAGAAAGTTTTGTGGAGGGCTGCTTTGGTTTCTAGAATAGAATGAGAATTGATCGTACGGTTCTGATTTTTTGATTATTTCTTGTTTGTTTGGTATGATTGTATTTGTATCAATGATCGAATTAACTGAATCAAACTAATGTCAAACCAACTATTTAGTTTTGAACTTTTATAAATAACATGTTATATGGGCTAGATTGATTACAAAATGTTAAAGTATTACGAGACCAAAAGATAAATTAACATCAATTTTTTATCAGTTTCATATTTTTGGAAGAATCTATCAATGTTACTTTTATGAATTCTCATCACGCACTCCTAGTTATGCTCCCAATTATTTGTTTGATTTAGATGCTTTAACGATGACTTTCACAACTTCCTGTGAGTTGAATGCAAAACCTATAACCGGTGACAAGAGCATATATTTGTTGTTTGAAGGGTATAGTCCGGATAACACTAAGTCAAGAGTCATAGGTCGCGACAAATGATCATGGGCCGCGGCTGGCGAAACGGGCCGCGGCTGGCGACACGGGCCGCGACTGGCGACAGGGCCCGACTGGCGACACGGGTCTTACGAGGCAAAGGAGAAAGCAATGAAGCTATACTTGGAGAAAGCAAAGACACTAATCAGCAACTTCAGAAAGTGCAATGTCACACGTACCACAAAGTAAGAACAAGAAGGCGGACGCCCTTAGCAAACTGGCTTCGGTCACCTTCAGCCACTTAGCTAAGGAAGTCAAGATCGAAGTATTGCAAGCACCATCAATTGAGGAAACGTTGTAGCTTCTGTGGAAGGCGTGGGTGAAGAATGCTGGATGAGCCCAATCTCAAGTTCCTAGAAAGCGGGAGCTTGCCAGAAGACAGAGGAGAAGCACGCGCCATACAAGCAAAGTCATTACATTATGAACTTCACCAAGGGATCCTATATCAAAAAATCATACATGGGACCGCTTCTGCGGTGCCTCACACCATAAGAATCCAACTACATCATAAGAGAAATCCACGAAGGCATATGTGGAATTCACGCATGCCCAAGAATGGTGGTAGCCAAAGCGATGGGGGCAGGGTATTATGGTCGGGCATGCACAGGAGTGCCATTGCGGAAATACAAAAGTGTGAAAGCTGCCAGAGGCACGCCCCAGCATATCACAGCCAAAGAATGACATGATTCCCGTTAGCGCGGCGTGGCCTTTTTAAAAGTGGGCAATGGACATTGTTGGCCCATTCCCAGAAGCTGCAGGAAAAGTCAAGTTCCTGCTAGTAGCGGTCGACTATTTCACAAAATGGGTAGAAGCTAAAGCTCTAGCATCAATCACGGGACAACATATCAAAAATTTATATGGACAGACATCATATGTCGCTTCGGGTTACCCTTGTTCATCGTGACAGATAATGGAAAACAGTTTGCGGAGAATCCTTTCAAGGCATGGTGTGAGGATTTGAAGGTCCAACAGATCTTTACTTCAGTGGCACATCCCCAAGGCAATGGTTAAGTTGAGAGAATAAACAGGAGCATCGTGGAAGGTATTAAAACACGCTTGGGCATGGAAGGCAAGAATTGGTTGGACGAGTTACCAAATGTCCTCTGGGCTCACAGAACCATGCCAAAAACCAGTCATGGCGGGACCTCGTTTAGCTTAACTTATGGTTCAAAAGCCATGATACCTGCAAAAATTGGGATGCCCTCATGTGACGCCCTAAAACCGGCAGGGCACCGGAGGCACGTCACGCAGTTGGATTAATATTTTAAACACAAATCAGAGCTTTCTATTTACAGCGGAAGACTTTAAACACTATTAGATATTAACCCAACTTTTTAAAAACATTTACATACGATTGTATTTAATTACATCGCCCTATTTACATTAATAACAAGCAATATCTATGTCAGCAGTTACTCAGGGATAGCGTCCTCATCAGCTCATACTTGCTTTCCTCTATTATCAGAGGATCCCTCCTTACCTAGCACACACAACACACTCAAAACATCAGATAAACTGGTGAGTTCTAATTTTCATTAAAACATTAACAACATTTTCACACACCACAGCTATCTTTTTATTGGCAATCTTATAAATTCATCTTTTATCATTATTCTGTCCCACTGGACCTGTCCCATCGAACGTCGGTTGCCCCATCTAGCAACTATCAGTTCCCATACCCAGTAACGTCGGTTGCCCACATCCAGCAACTACCAGTTACTACACTCAGAAACATCGGTTGCCCACATCCAGCAACTACCAGTTTCTCATACTCGGTAACGTCGGTTGCCCACATCCAGCAACTACCGGTTACCATACCCAGAGACGTCGGTTGCCCACATCAGCAACTACCAGTCTCCCATACCCAGTAACGTCGGTTGCCCACATCAGCAACTACCGGTTACTATCTCTCATCCAGTAGGATGCCAAATAATCATCTAGGGTCGTCACCACAAGATGTTCACAAAGCTGAGTGATCGTCATCACTCCTATCAAACTGTACAGTTTCACACTCAGGCATCTTACCCTAACTGGCCTGTTGAGATTTACATCACATTACCATTTCAAAAACATTTCTTTTATTATTGCCAATATTATCACATTCATTCACTTCACACATTCTTTCTTTTAGTACCAGTTTTAACATATTTTCATTCATCATTACACCCCATCTGACCCATTGGAATCATTACCATCACGTAATGATTAAAATGCTCAGATGACTATCTTTTACACTCTACCTGACCATTGCATCATTACTATCATGTAATGATTAACAATGTCCAGGTAATCAGTTATTACTTCCCACTTTCCCCTAACAGCTTTACAAACTGTTAGAAACACATCACAAATCTGGTACTAAAACATTAACTTCATTTATCATTAATGTGTGCTAGCCCGAATGTTAAAACCAAACATTTGAAAAGGGCTTAGAACTCACCTTATCAACTTTCTCACGACAATCTACACAATCCACGTACACGAGGTAACAACTAACTAGTCTTCCTCTAATCAAGGTATATCTAAAGCAATAAACCCTGATTCAATAAACTTATTCAAAACAGGCCCTCATGCGATTGAACACTTATGCGAATGAGCAATCATACGACTGGACCTATGCGAATGAACCATGCGACTAAACTTCAGTCGTACGACTAGCAGTTCATTCGCACGATTGAGTTCTCATTCGTATCCAGTGTTCACTGTCTTCATTCGGCCTTCTAACCAGGCGACTGAGTTCCAACGCACGACTGAACCTCCATTCGCACTCAGTCGTACGACTAGACTCTCATTCGTACGACTGAGGCATGCGATTGAGCCCATTCGCCTGAAACGATCAGCAGCTGTGTTCTTGACGTTTTGATCCAAACTCACTCAAAATTTGAGTTTTAACCATCCAAATCATACCATATTCAAAACAGATCCTATACACATCGTTTACAATGGTTTCGGACCATTATTTCATCAAAATTTCACAAAAACTTGGATTTGAATTCTTGGATTTTAAATTCAGAAATGACCAGACCAATTTACTGATTTAAACAGGTATTGGATCAAATTCAATCATACACACAGCTTATAACATCTCCGGATTGATCCGTGATGTTCAAAACTTACCAAAAGGAGTTTCGCCTAGTCGATTTCGTGAGAACAGGGTTTTGGGTGTGAAGGGGACAAGAGAACAGAATAGGTGCAGATAGAAATCTACCCTTGAACCCCTGCACCGCCCTACTTATCCTTACACTTCAATTTAACCGCCTCACCTTCAGTCGCACGACTGAACCATTCGTACGACTGAACCGTGCGACTGAAGCTCATACGCCTACGATTCGTACGACTGAGTCTCAATCGCACATAACTAATGCGACTGAAGTTCATTCGCATATGACTTATGCGACTGAACACTTAAACACTCAAACAACTCAACTTAATTAATTAATCATAACTATAATATAATTTACAAGTCCGGATTTAGAAACCGGATGTTACAACTCTCCCCCCTTAAATAGGTTTCGTCCTCGAAACCAACTATTCAAACACTGGGGATAATCTCTCTTCATCTCATCTTCTGATTCCCAAGTGAAATCAGATCCCTTTCTATTCGACCACTGCACTTTAACTAAATCAATAGTTTTATTCCTCAGCCTTTTCACCTTTCTGTCTACTATAGCAGTAGGTTTCTCAACATAGTTCAACTTATCATCTACCTCTATATCATCAAAGATACATAAGCATTCTCATCGGCCAAACACTTGCGCAATTGTGACACGTGAAAGGTTGGGTGAATCCTTGCAACTGATCGGGTAATTCTAGTTTATAGGCCACTTCCCCAATCCGTTCTATAATGCTAAACGGTCCTATAAAACGAGGACTTAACTTTCCCCTCTTTCTGAATCTGATAATTCCCTTCCAAGGAGATACCTTAAAAACTAATCTCCTACTTCAAACTCTATATGCCTTCGCCTTTATCTTCATAAGACTTCTGTCGATCCTGAGCCGCTTTAAACCGAGCTTTGATCTGATCCAGTTTCTCATTCGTAGCCTGTACAATTTTCCCAACTGCCCAACTCTTTCTGCCCAACTTCTCCCCAACATATGGGACTCCTACACTTCCTGCCATATAACATCTCATACGGGGCTCTCCCAATCGTAGAATGATAACTGTTATTGTAGGAGAATTCAACTAATGGCAGATGACTATCCCAGCTACCACCGAAATCTATAACACAAGCTCGTAACATGTCTTCAACTGTTTGGATAGTCCTTTCAGTCAACCCATCAGTTTCTGGGTGAAAAGATGTGCTATGTAGACGAGTACCCATATCTTCATGAAACTTCCTCCAAAATCTCGAAGTAAAACGTGTATCTCTATCTGACACAATAGACAATGGTATCCGTGTCGAGCAATAATCTCTCGAATAAATAGTTCTGCTAACTTCTCAGAGTTATACGTCTCCTTAATTGGTAAGAAATGTCCACTACGTGTCAATCTATCTACTATGACCCAAATGGTATCATAACCTTTAGCTGTACGCGGAAGCTTAGTTATGAAATCCATTGTCAATTCTTCCCACTTCCATTTCGGATCTCTAAGGGTTGAAGCTTACCATATGGTTTTGATGCTCAGCTTTAACTGAAGACATGTCAAACACCTATTCACATATTGCATCACATTAAACTTCATACCGGGCCACCTTTCTTGTTTCAAATCCTTATACATCTTAGTAGCACCAGGATGTATAGAATATCTGGACTTATGAGCTTCATCTAACACCAATTCCCTCATCTAATCGGAACCCACATACGACCACATTTCGTCTTAACCCCAAAACTATTTTCTAGATCCTTTGTTTGACCCTTCATTCGTTCTCGCTTCAAGTTCTCTTCTTTCAGTGCTTCTAATTGAGCTTCTCGTAACTGATGCATAAAATCTGGGGTTATCACTAACTTGTATGACTTAACTCGAATTGGAGGGTGTTCATTCTTTCTACTTAATGCGTCAGTCAACAACCACATTTGCTTTACCAGGATGGTAAAGTATTTCACAATCATAATCTTTCACCAACTCTAACCATCTCCGCTGGCGCATGTTCAATTCCTTCTGATCAAAGAAATATTTCAAACTCTTATGATCTGTGTAAATCGTACATTTCGCCCCATACAAATAAGCCTCCATATCTTCAAGGCAAATACCACTGCTGCCAGTTCTAAGTCATGGTTGGATAATTCTTTTCATGTTCTTTCAATTGTCTGGAAGCATAAGCTATCACTCGTCCCCTCTGCATTAAAACACAGCCTAAACCTTGATACGAAGCATCTGAATAAATCACCAAATCCTCATTTCCATCTGGCAACGACAATACTGGTGATGGGTTAATTTCTGCTTCAGTTCTTGAAATGCATTTTCTTGTTCTGGTCCCCAAACATATTCTTCATTCTTCCTCGTCAGTTTCGTTAACGGGGATGCGATTTTGGCAAAATCCTGAATAAACCTTCTATATAACCAGCCAGACCCAAGAAACTACGAACCTCAGATGGCGTCTTTGGAGGACTCCACCTCACTACTGTTTCAATCTTGGCAGGATCTACTAAAATACCTTCTGCATTAATCACATGCCCTAAAAACTGTACTCCGCAACCAAAACTCACACTTAGAAATTTTGCATAAAGCCTTTCTTTTCTCAGTCTTTCCAGTACTTCACGAAGATGGCAGGCGTGATCTCCCTCATTCTTTGAATAGATCAGTATATCATCAATAAACACAATTACTGATCGATTCAACATTGGCTTGCACACCCTATTCATCAAATCCATAAAAGCAGCAGGGGCATTCGTCAACCCAAAAGACATGACCAAAATTCATAATGACCATAACGTGTACGAAATGCGTGTCTTAGGTATATCTTCTTCCTTGACTTTTAACTGATGATATCCCGAACGAAGGTCTATCTTAGAAAACCAACTGGCTCCCTGTAGCTGATCAAACAAATCATCTATTCGTGGGAGTGGATACTTATTCTTTATTGTCAACTTGTTTAATTCTCTGTAATCAATACACATACGCATACTCCCATCTTTCTTCTTCACAAACAATACTGGAGCACCCCGGGGAAGAACTGGGTCTAATGAAACCCTTTCCAGCAAGTCTTCAGTCTGTTTCATTAACTCCTTTAATTCCGATGGAGCTAATCTATAAGGTGGCTTAGCAACTGGCTTAGCACCCGGAACCAAATCAATTCTAAACTCAACTTCACGATCTGGAGGAATACCCGGTAATTCCTCTGGAAACACATCTACAAAATCTCTAACCACAGGAATGTCTTCTATCTTTCTTACAGGCTTTTGCGAATCAATTACATATATCAAATAAGATACACACCCGCGGCTCATTAACTTATCAGCTTTTATCATAGATATTATTTCACCGTTGACTCCTCTCTATCACCATATACATTGATCGTTTTCCCATCCGGTGCTCTTAACTGAATTAACTTCTTATTACATATAATATGGGCTTCATGGTTTACCAACCAATCCATACCCATACTACATCAAACCCTCCTAACACCATTGGATATAGTTTAACAGGTAACTTATATCCTTCTAATTCAATATAACAACCATCAATCATATACTAATCATCACAGATCTATCATTAGCAGTTTCAACTACAAAAGCTACCTCTAATGGTCGAACTTCACATGCAAGCATAGGGCAAAAATCAATAGATACAAAACTTCCACTCGCACCAGAATCAAATAACACATTAGCTGGAATTCCATTCACTAGAACGTACCTGAAACTACATCTGGCAACGCTTTAGCCTCACTGGCTGTCATAGAATATGCTCGCCCCTTGGCCACACTCGATCCTTCTCCTGACCCTTTCATCGATCTAACGGTTCAGGCTTTCTAACTACTAATTTTGGACATTCACTTCGAATATGCCCCATTTCTCCACACTCATAACATTTACGAGGGCCTTCTCTACATTCATAGCATAATGTCCCATCTTTCCACATCTAAAACAATTCTGCTACCAATCATACATTCACCCCTGTAGCCTACCCCATCTCCCGCAACGTGGCAACTCATTTCTGACATTCCTCGGGAATTGACCCCTTCCAAACTACCTTTCTTTTGGAAGCTTGGTTCTCAAATCTTCTCTGCACTACAGGTTCTTCACGCCTCCTTTTACTCCCTTCCGGAACAACATTACTACCATAAACTTCTTGATACATATCTGCAGCTAAGTTACCGTCAACTGGTAACTACTGGAGCAGATGATCTAACCAACTTCTAACCTCCTGAGGTAAACCCTGTGTATACCTAAAATCTTCTTCTCTTCAGGAACCACCAAATGAGGCACCAACCGCGCCATCTCCTCAAACTTAGACGTGTATTCCCTATGAGACATATTACCCGCCTGAAACTGCAGGAAACTCATTTCTATTCGATCCATCTCGCCTTTCGGACAAAACTTGTCCGACACTAACTTTCTAAATTCAGGCCAAAACATTTTGTCAGTAGCCTCCTCGCCTAACGTCTGGATAATGTATCCACCAATACAGAGCCTCACCTACAAACGAGTGGGCTGCAAACTTTACTTCTGATCCTCCCTACACTCACTCAACTTGATCACGGCTTCCATTTCACGAAGCCATTTATAAGTGGCTACCACATCCATAGCCCAGAAAATCGTGGAGGATTACATTCTTTAAACTGACTGTACGTAACTCCCTTTCTCTCACTAGACCCCTCAGCTTTATCACATTCCTACTTTCATCAGGTCTAGCTGCATTCAAGGCTTTACGAACCTCCTCAGCAATCACATCATGGAATTGCTGCCTCGTCATACTAAGCACCTCGGTGCTCTCATCAACATTTCTTTCCGAGGTCCACCTTGCATTCTTTCACTCTCCCTATCAGCCATAACCTATTAAAACGAGATCGGGATTATTTGGTACTCGCATGTAAGTATATAACCAGAATACTAATAGTAAAGTAAATTATTAATAATGTTGGCCAAGTACTATTAATTGTTTACTTTACTTTTACTATCTCGTTATTCCTTCTCATGATAGTCCCATCACCTTCTCTTGTTTTAATAAACTATTCTATCTAGCTATCCCCGCTGGCATATCTATTTTCTAGTTAAAGTCTAGTTATTATGACACTAGATCCCTTAACTACTGCTCTGATACCAACCTGTGACGCCCTAAACCCGGCAGGGCACCGGAGGCACGTCACGCAGTTGGATTAATATTTTAAACACAAATCAGAGCTTTCTATTTACAGCGGAAGACTTTAAACACTATTAGATATTAACCCAACTTTTTAAAACTTTACATACGATTGTATTTAATTATACATCGCCCTATTTACATTAATAACAAGCCCTAATCCTATGCCAGCAGTTACTCCGGGATAGCGTCCTCATCAGCTCATACTTGCTTTCTTCTATTATCAGAGGATCCCTCCTTACCTAGCACACACAACACACTCAAAACATCAGATAAACTGGTGAGTTCTAATTTTCATTAAAACATTAACAACATTTTCACACACACCACAGCTATCTTTTTATTGGCAATCTTATAAATTCATCTTTTATCATTATTCTGTCCCACTGGACCTGTCCCATCGAACTCGCGGTTGCCCCCCTCTAGCAACTATCAGTTTCCCCATACCCAGTACGTCGGTTACCCACATCCAGCAACTACCAGTTACTACACTCAGAAACATCGGTTGCCCACATCCAGCAACTACAGTTTCCTCATACTCGGTACGTCGGTTGCCCACATCCAGCAACTACCGTTTACCATACCCAGAGACGTCGGTTGCCCACTCCAGCACTATCAGTCTCCCATGCCCAGTAACGTCGGTTGCCCACATCCAGCAACTACCGGTTACTACTCTCATCCAGTAGGATGCCAATAATCATCTAGGGTCGTCACCACAAGATGTTCACAAAGCTGAGTGATCGTCATCACTCCTATCAAACTGTACAGTTTCACACTCAGACATCTTACCCTAACTGGCCTGTAAGATTTACATCATATTACCATTTCAAAAACATTTCTTTTATTTATTGCCAATATTATCACATTCATTCACACTTCACACATTCTTTCTTTTAGTACCAGTTTTAAACATATTTTCATTCATCATTACACCCCATCTGCCCATTGGAATCATTACCATCACGTAATGATTAAAATGCTCAGATGACTATCTTTTACACTCTACCTGACCCATTGCAATCATTACTATCATGTAATGATTAACAATGTCCAGGTAATCAGTTATTACTTCCCACTTTCCCTCTAACAGCTTTACAAACTGTTAGAAACACATCACAATCTAGTACTAAAACATTTAACTCATTTATCATTATATGTGTGCTAGCCCGAATGTTAAAACCAACATTTGAAAAGGGCTTAGAACTCACCTTATCAACTTTCCACGACAATCTACACAATCCACGTACACGAGGTAACTAGTCCTTCCTCTAATCAAGGTATCTCTAAAGCAATAAACCCTGATTCAATAACTTATTCTCAAATAGGCCCTCATACGATTAAACACTTATGCGAATGAGCAATCATACGACTGGACCTATGCGAATGAACCATACGACTAAACCTTCAGTCGTACGACTAGCAGTTCATTCGCACGTTGAGTTCTCATTCGTATCCAGTGTTCACTTGTCTTCATTCGGCCTTCTAACCAGGCGACTGAGTTCCAACCGCACGACTGAACCTCCATTCGCACTCAGTCGTACGACTAGACTCTCATTCGTACGACTGAGGCATGCGATTGAGCCCATTCGCCTGAAACGATCAGCAGCTGTGTTCTTGACGTTTTTGATCCAAACTCACTCAAAATTTGAGTTTTAACCATCCAAATCATACCATATTCAAAACAGATCCTATACACATCGTTTACAATGGTTTCGGACCATTATTTCATCAAAATTTCACAAAAACTTGGATTTGAATTCTTGGATTTTAAATTCAGAAATGACCAGACCAATTTACTGATTTAAACAGGTTATTGGATCAAATTCAATCATACACACACTTATAACATCTCCGGATTGATCCGTGATGTTCAAAACTTACCAAAACGGAGTTTCGCCTAGTCGATTTCGTGAGAACAGAGCTTTGGGTGTGAAGGGGACAAGAGAACAGAATAGGTGCAGATAGAAATCTACCCTTGAACCCCTGCACCGCCCTACTTATCCTTACACTTCAATTTAACCGCCTCACCTTCAGTCGCACGACTGAACCATTCGTACGACTGAACCGTGCGACTGAAGCTCATACGCCTACGATTCGTACGACTGAGTCTCATTCG
The DNA here is from genome assembly GCA_024085815.1 of Flaveria linearis. Classification (NCBI taxonomy): domain Eukaryota; kingdom Viridiplantae; phylum Streptophyta; class Magnoliopsida; order Asterales; family Asteraceae; genus Flaveria; species Flaveria linearis. The sequence goes on along the minus strand of CM044006.1, from coordinate 72,967,180 downwards.
CACATAACTAATGCGACTGAAGTTCATTCGCATATGACTTATGCGACTGAACACTTAAACACTCAAACAACTCAACTTAATTTAATTAATCATAACTATAATATAATTTACAAGTCCGGATTTAGAAACCGGATGTTACACCTCAGCTTGCGTGTTATAAGCTTCAGAAGCTAACAACGAGGCAGAACTGCGTTTGAATTTGAATCTGCTAGAAGAACGGAGGATGATAGCAGCTATCCGGGAAGCAAGACACAAGAGAGAAGTAGAAAGGTATTACAATCCAGAGTAAAGAAACAATTTTTCAGGGAAGGGGACTATGTTCTGCGGAGCAATGAAGCAAGCCGAGTCGAAAGTCAAGGAAAGCTCGGACCCTTTTGGGAAGGCCCCTACCAGATAATCGAAGTCGAGGAAATGGAGCTTACAAAATAGCAAGTTTGGATGGGACGCCCGTACCACAAACTTGGAATGGAGCTCAACTCCGACGATGCTACATGTAGTAGTGTAACATCTCGTATTTTTGTTAATTAAAAGGTTAACTTCGTTAAATTTTAAAAGGAACTTTTGTGCCATTTTGAAACTTTAAGGACTTATTATACTTGATAATTAATTTAGTGATTAACAATTAATTAAATGAATAACAGAAATAATATTATTAATGTTTAAAACGTTTATTTATTATAATAAAACTTAACATCAAGTTATAATAATCTTGATAAATATGATTTTTATAATAAAACTAATACTTGTAATTATACAAGTGATTTTTACATTTGCTCTTTTTGATAACAATTTATGAAATCTAAATTATTGTTAAATATTAAAAACATTAAACTTAATGGGATAATAATCTTAAAAATTAATTATAATAATAATAATAACAATAATAATAATAATAATAATAATAATAATTAATAATGTTAAACATTAAAACTTAAGTTAAGGGGCTTTAGTGTCATTTTATAAACTTTAAATGAAAGTTTATACATAAAATAATAGAAGTTCTAAAGTTCAGGGACCGAAACTGTAAATAACCCAAACCGCCCCCTTTTCCCTCTCGTTTTTCCGGTCACCGGACCGGCGGTCTCCGGCGAGCAACCGGCGAGCCAAAACACCACAATTAACGCGGTTTTGACCAATCAAATAATCCCGACACTCACATGTAGATTCGAACTTGTTCCCCACTTTAATTTGAAAAATATAATCGATAGTGCGATCTAAACCAACCCACGTTTTTCGGCCCCTTTTTCCAGCCACGATCCGCACTAACTATCAATAATAATCAAATTAACTTCGCCTAATCAGTCGCTTATCTGTTCCTATATCATCACAACTCTCAATTGATCTGAAACACAACAAACCACCTCCATCGATCACCACCTCCATCCACGACCTACTACTTAGCCGATGACCATCTTCGAGTATTATTACTCAAAATTAACAGAGGGAAATCAATCATGATCATCATAAGAAGCTGTCCAAACGTTTAATTGAATCAGAAGGTCATAAACATCCCGTAATGACCCCTTATCAGTCGCGACTTCTCCCCTGGGCTGTTCATGTTCATCCCGTTTCAATTCAATCCAGGTTATTGAATGGGCTTTGTACATGATTTGATGTGGAAAATCAAAGCCCTAATATTAATTTATGTAATAACAACGAATTTCTAGTCAATTGGTTCAATTTGATTTCTAGGGTTCATTTGGATTTGGGGGCACTTTGTTAGATTAACTTAAAAGGATTTGGAGCCGGGGTTATGACGCGGCTGTATGCCTTAGTCTACCGGTTTTGTGCTCCTTTGCTATCCGTGAGGTCCCGGGTTCGACCCTGGACACCCTCAATTATTTTTTTTGGCCTTTTTAGCCTATATAAAAATATATAAAAAATTCTAAAAATCATAAAAATAAGTCTTACAAACTCTCCTTATTTTAAAAGCTACCTAATTAATTTTCTATGAATTTATTTATTTAAAACACCTTAATAATTTTTATAAAATATTATTTACAAATGTTATAAATAAGTATTTTTAGAAAAATGGACTCTAAATAATAATTTAAATCATTAATTTATTAATGGACACTATATTATCTTTAATATTGGATTAATCATAATTGTAGAAATTATACAATTTATAATCTCACAAAGTTATTTACAAATATTATTTCTCATACAATATACCATAACAAATGGTTTAGATTAATATTATTGATATTAATCTATATATTATTCTAATTATTTGTAAATAATTATAAAGATTTATTTATACATTAATCATAGCAATATTTATACTTAAGGCATTTCTAAAATATTTACATATATAATTCTTCTAATGGATTAAGAACGTAAATAATTACTTTGTAAAGTGTTATTTATCAAAAACCCCATAATCCCGTTGAAACCCCAATTCGTATTTGAACGTTAATGTTAGCTTTAATTTAAACTTGTGATACATTTTTAGGGGCCTTGAAATGAATACTTTGGATTATCTTTTGGATCATACTTTAATTTTTATCATCATCTTATAATGCCTACATCAATGTGAGTATTTCCATACTCATTTTTCTTATTTTCACACTTTGGGATGAAACATGTTAACTTATATCATTGCACTTATAAACTTATTCGAGACTTGTAAACTTTATGGCAATTTAACATGTAAAGTTGTGGTTAGTTGAACTTTGTGGTTACCATGTTATGGCGTTATATGTACAATCATTAACTATTGCTAGCCCAGCGAAGTCATAGATCTATGGGACAGACAACCCATTTGGTGCTAAAGTCGATGTATTGCCGACTCCCAGGAGCCGTATGCTTGTGCACTAGGGAACCAAATACACTTAGCTGATCGTATATACTTTTAACATTTGATACTTGTAAAACTTTGTCGAGGTTTAATTGTTGCATTGTTCATAACATCCCTAATCACTTTATTTACTAATTTACAACTTAAATTGCCATCTTTTATGTATTCTATGTATTGAAAACTACGGAATGCTCACCAACATTTTTATGTTGACCTTTTATTTTTAACATGTTTCAGGTATAACCCAAGTATGCGTTCTACTCTTTGAAGCTTATCTCACTTAGGACTAGACTTAGAGAAATAAATAATAATCTTGTTACTTCAACCTTGTATACATGATGTATCTTTGTTTGAGCCTTTTACTTGTATTGTTACAATTAAATCTTGATTAATATATCTGGAATTAATAATAGCGTTATGTGGCTGTGAACAATCGTAACTCTCACACCTCGACGATTCCACCGTCTAGGTTGGGGTGTGACAGATTGGTATCAGAGCCCATAACTATAGGGATTTAGGTTATTAGAAATGGTGACCTAGACTATAGCTTATGCATGAACCTTATAGAATGGTATTCATATTCTTGTAAATATACCTATGGTTTGCATGCTACATAATGTTATGCCTTCGTACGTGCAACTTGATGCCTTAGCATAGGATTGCCTTATGTATGCTTAAACTTTGTTACCTGTCTTCCTAAACTTAACTTTAACTCTTTGACTCTCCCCGATAAATGAACTTCCTGAACTTATTCTCAACGACATGTGAAAGCTACACTTATCGTCGTGTGTTCAATTCCTTAGACTCTATGTCTAATCTATGAACATTCATCAAGGTTTTGATTCTATGAACCAAAGAAATCTGTGTGACACATAGACACCTGTATTCTGGATTTCCTGGCAAAAAGGCCTTCGGGCTAAGGCAAGCATATCGTATAAATCTCATTGTGAGACCAGTTATGCTTACCTGGGGATTTCTGGGATGAGTGATAAACTATGGTCAATACACAGTCTCTAAGGCAAATGGGTCAAATTACCTTGACGTGTCAACGATTCCAAATGGTAATGCGTTACCAAATGGAACCATCCTTTTTGTATCTTAAAAATCCTTGAATCCTTGAACTGGTTTATCACCAAAATTTAATATCTTCTTATTCCTAACCTAAATAATGTTCCTGTTAATATTGAACTCATCCTACATTTCAACTCTCACGTTTAAACACTCAACGTGTAACGTGTAACGGTATTGAACTCAGCGTTTCATGCAACTATCTTCTTACCTTGACCAACGTGAACATGGATTTTAATATACCCAAGATATTAGGAATCTAAACTATATGGTCTTTAAAACTTTAAAACCGTTACTTATGGTTCTCAAATCTTCTTAAGGATGTGTCCCGTAACTAAGAACATGCAATGCTGTAGGTGGAATCCTACATCTCGGGATACTTTGCTAATTGAATGTTAACTTTGTTAATTTAAATATTATAAGTGGTCACTCACCTCAATGATCGAATAAATTAATTATAACTTTGTTATCACGCGTGTCTTCAGTAAGGTTATGGCTGACCTCATATCTTGAGAAGTCCATGTATTTCCCTTCGATTGTGAATCGAATGTTCACATCTCACTGTGATGTCGAATCATTTTGTCCTTGATTTCGTCTTCCCGATTTAAACCATCCAAGATTTGAACACCATCATAACAAATCCTGTTACCTCGAACTTTGACCTTAAATTTTGTAAGCATGATTTTCCTTTTGGTTACATTGATGTAACTTGAAATTTTCTAAATTTCTAAGTGACATTCTTTTCCTTTCGTTGTTAAGTCGAACCTTGAACCGTCTGCACCGTGGGAGATGCAAGAGTTTGTAAGTCAATCTATGACTAAGAACACTCGTACCTCCTAAACAATTCTAACTCATTAAACAGGGGTGATTCCCTTACTTTGATGATTCTCTATTCGTTTCAATAAATGGTTTCCAATTGTGTGTTTATGAAATTTTCATCCTCTAGATTAGGGCATATTTTTCATCCTGAGGATTGACTTCAATTATTCTCATTGGAACTTGCACTTCACAAATGACATGATCTCACCAAAATAGGATTGAAACTCGTACTTTGGTGACAAATGTTAAACTTTGATTTTTTTCTTGTTATTATGAAGCTCAATCATCAATGTAGACGTAAATATCATACCTTGATGATAACTTCATATTTATGAATTGTATTTTCTCAAATGAAACGACCTCGTCAAAGTAGGAGTGAATTCTGGATTTTGATGAAGAAGTTCATCCTGTTATATTTTGTTTTTGTAAAACTTTATCGTTAAGATAGGAGTGATTTCCCTTACCTTAATGGTGAGTTACCTCGTCTTATTTCTGTGGATCCTCAACAATGAGTTGGGATCGAACTTTTTGATTGGTAAGTCAGTGGTCATACTTTGACAGTACACCATCAAGTTAGGGGTGAAAACCATACCTTGATGACTATTCTCATTTCTTGATCTTCAACTTATCAAGGTTGTAATCAAGTGACGAGAAGCATGTAGTAACTTGAAGGGTGAATCAATGTTGTTGTGATTCGACCTATCGATCAAGCCAAAGCATGATCTCTGAACTTGAAAGGAGACCCGATCGCTTAAGGTTGATTTTGATTCCAAGCTTGGAGCACTTAAGTTCTTAAATCGATTCCTTTCCCTTTATCTTCATGTTTTGACTCGATCTAGCTACATCGAACCATTTATTCCTTACTTATCAACTCTCATTTTGAGATATCATCAAACCCATAAGTATAGTCTTCCTAAACAATCTTTTGTCAAATAAAGATATTATCAAATACCTATCTTATTGTTTGATGATTACGTATGCATCTATATTTGGAAATTTGTCACTTTGCAAAACATGTTTACAAATACCTATCTTATTGTCTGCGTCATTTCTTGAATCGTTTTTTAATCTTTAACCTTGAAAATCATTGAAATTCTAACTTGGTTTTGAACAACAAGACTCGTTATGATCCTCATTGCGATGTGGATATAATGGTTCATAAACCTTCATAACTTGTAGTCATGGGTTTGGCATAAAGGAAAGACGAAACTTGGTATGTGTCCAAGTGTCTTACCTTCACATATGACAAGACCTAACATTCGTGATCCTATGGATCTCCTGTTTAACTTTTCTTTCAACTAAAATGTTTTTATCTTAGAGGTTATGATGACAATTGGTGCGTTATAACTAGATTGACAAATCTCATATTAATTCATGTGAGATAATGGGTCGAGAAAATTACTTGTATCTGTTTCAAATATTCGTATACCGTGATATGACGTTAAGACATTGATCGTTATGTTGAATGATTGATTCATTTTCTGTTTTTAATAATATCCTTAATCATCGTCGTGAACTCATTCCAAATCTTCGCATATCGTATTATTCTTAGACCGATGGTTGGTCAAAGGAGAAATACATATTTACAAGATATGCGTTAAGATCGTTTCATATGGTGACGTTTGGGATTCTTAAATTTCGACGGTTAACCTTTCTTATCGTTGTTAGTCTTTTATTGATTTCTAGACATCACCTTACCATGAAATTATATTCTGGAAGTTGTGATTATAAGTCTAACATACCATGGTAACTTGTCATCATTTCCAATATTTCCTCTGAAAATGCCTCGTATTTCACTGGGAGAGTTCAAGTTGGCAGGTATTATGTCAAGAGACTTGAAGGATTCCTTAAAGTGAAACCCTCATCTGTAATTAAACGTCTATCACTATTCGTTTGTACGCTTATCTTTCATTTAAACCCTCTTGTTTGTTTAAGTTTCATTCTAAATTTCGGGACGAAATTCTTAAAAGTTGGGAAGACTGTAACATCTCGTATTTTGTTAATTAAAAGGTTAACTTCGTTAAATTTTAAAAGGAACTTTTGTGCCATTTTGAAACTTTGAGAACTTATTATACTTGATAATTAATTTGGTGATTAACAAATTAATTAAATGAATAATAGAAATAATATTATTAATGTTTAAAACGTTTATTATTTATTATAAAACTTAACATCAAGTTATAATAATCTTGATAAATATGACTTTATAATAATAAAACTAATACTTGTATTATACAAGTGATTTTTACATTTGCTCATTTTGATAACAGTTTATGAAATCTAAATTATTGTTAAATATTAAAACTTAATGGGATAATAATCTTAGAAATAATTATAATAATAATAATAACAATAATAATAATAATAATAATAATAATAATAATAATAATAATAATAATAATAATAATATATAATAATAATAATAATAATTAATAAAGGTTAAACATTAAAACTTAAGTTAAAGGGGGCTTTAGTGTCATTTTATAAACTTTAAATGAAAGTTTATACATAAAATAATAGAAGTTCTAAAGTTTAGGGACCAAAAATGTAAATAACCCAAACCTCCCCATTTTCCCTCTCGTTTTTTCCGGTCACCGGACCGGTGGTCTCCGGCGAGCCACCAGCGAGCCAAACACCACAATTAACGCGGTTTTGACCAAATCAAATACTCCCGACACACCCACGTGTAAGATTCGAACTTGTTCCCCACTTTAATTTGAAAAATATAATCGATAGTGCGATCTAAACCGACCCACGTTTTTTGGCCCTTTTTCCAGCCACGATCCGCACTAACTATCAATAATAATCAAATTAACTTCGCCTAATCAGTCGCTTATCTGTTCCTATATCATCACAACTCTCAATTCGATCTGAAACACAACAAACCACCTCCATCCACGACCTGCAACTTAGCCGATGACCATCTTCGGAGTATTATTACTCAAAATTAACAGATGGCAATCAATCATGATCATCATAAGAAGTTGTCCAAATGTTTAATTGAATCAGAAGATCATAAACATCCCGAAATGACCCCTTATCAGTCGCGACTTCTCCCCTGGGCTGTTCATCCCCATTTCAATTCAATCCAGGTAATTGAATGGGGCTTTGTACACGATTGATGTGAACATCAAAGCCCTAATATTAATTTATGTAACAACAACGAATTTCTAGTCATTGGTTCGATTTGATTTCTATGGTTCGTTTGGATTTGGGGGCACTTTGTTAGATTAACTTAAAAGGATTTGGAGCCGGGTTATGACGCGGCTGTATGCCTTAGTCTACCAGTTCTGTGCTCCTTTGCTATCCGTGAGGTCCCGGGTTCGACCCGGGCACCCTCAATTATTTTTTTGGCCTTTTTAGCCTATATAAAAATATATAAAAAATTCTAAAAATCAAGTTTTACAAACTCTCCTTATTTTAAAAGCTACCTAATTAATTTTCTATAAATTTATTTATTTAAAACACCTTAATATTTTTATAAAATATTATTTACAAATGTTATAAATAAGTATTTTTAGAAAAATGGACTCTAAATAATAATTTAAATCATTAATTTATTAATGGACACTATATTATCTTTAATATTGGATTAATCATAATAATTGTAGAAATTATACAATTTATAATCTCACAAAGTTATTTACAAATATTATTTCTCATAATAATATACCATAACAAAATTGTTTGATTAATATTATTGATATTAATCTATATATATTCTAATTATTTGTAAATAATTATAAAGATTTATTTATACATTAAATCATAGCAATATTTATACTTAAAGGCATTTCTAAAATATTTACATATATAATTCTTCTAATGGATTAAGAACGTAAATAATTACTTTGTAAAGTATTATTTATCAAAAACCCCATAATCCCGTTGAAACCCCAATTCGTATTTGAACGTTAATGTTAGCTTTAATTTAAACTTGTAATACATTTTTAGGGCTTTAATTTAAACTTGTAATACATTTTTAGGGGCCTTGAAATGAATACTTTGGATTATCTTTTGGATCTTACTTTAATCTTTATCATCATCTTATAATGCCTACATCAATATGAGTATTTCCATACCCCTTTTTCTTATTTTCACACTTTGGGGTGAAACATGTTAACTTATATCATTGCACTTATAAACTTATTCGAGACTTGTAAACTTTATGGCAATTCAACATGTAAGTTGTGGTTAGTTGAACTTTTGTGGTTACCATGTTATGGCGTTATATGTACAATCATTAACTATTGCTAGCCCAGCGAAGTCATAGATCTATGGGACCGACAACCTATTTGATGCTAAAGTCGATGTATTGCCGACTCATAGGAGCCGTATGCTTGTGCACTAGGGAACCAAATACACTTAGCTGATCGTATATACTTTTAACATTTGATACTTGTAAAACTTTGTCGAGGTTTGATTGTTGTATTGTTCATAACATCCCTAATCACTTTGTTCACTAATTTACAACTTAAATTGCCATCTTTATGTATTCTATGTATTGAAAACTACGGAATGCTCACCAACATTTTTATGTTGACCTTTTATTTTTAACATGTTTCAGGTATACCCCAAGTATGCGTTCTACTCTTTGAAGCTTGTCTCACTTAGGACTGTACTTAGAGAAATAAACAATAATCTTGTTACTTTCAACCTTTATACATGATGTATCTTTGTTTGAGCCTTTTACTTGTATTGTTACAATTGAATCTTGATTAATATATCTGGAATTAATAATAGCGTTATGTGGCTGTGAACAATCGTAACTCTCACACCTCGACGATTCCGCCGTCTAGGTTGGGGTGTGACAAGTAGGACAATAGGTAAGAATGTTGTAACTCATTATTCCTTGAAAAGAAGGTGCATGCGGCACCAGCAGTTATATCAGACAACGAAATTCTTGTGAAACACTCAATTCCATGCTGACTATGAAACCAAGACGGCACATGAATGGAAACCAAAATAACGTAATTATTTAACAAAGCCTACGGGCGAAGTAATAAGCAGCCAAACAGCCCAGAAAGACAAAACCAAAACAAACAAACGAAACCATGAGAGGCTATGTCACGAACAAACAAATAAATGAATTTAGCTCATTCCCAAACCCTGATAGTAAACATCAGTAGTCGTAACCAAGTTATAATGAATAACCAAAAATATCACTCAGAACACGGCTATACTATGACAAGCAACCAACATCATTTGAAGTAAGTATTTTCCATTTCGAAAAACAACAAGAGTTGAAGAAATGGAATCCAATAGCCTGAGCAATGCGCGAAGTCTCCAAATCACAAACATTGTTGTGCCACGACCACGGCTGAAACCAGGGACAGTAGCCGCGGCTTAGGGTTGGTCATACCAAATGCACGTAAAATGCTAAAAGGGGGAATGAGAGGCCAACAACCAAGGAAACATTACGAAAAAGGCTAGGAGCTACGACCCATACCCAGCCGCGGCCTAGGGCCACTATAGCAAGCGAGCTGCGGCCGAGAGAGGGAGGCAATACCCAGTCGAGCCGCGGCGAGGAACCAAAGGCCATTGACGCTGTTGGGGTAGGTATTTCCATTCGAAGGCCACCCAACCACACCAATCATGGCCAGTATGCATTAAAACCAGAGTCCAAGAGCTGTAACCATTGTCGAGGCGCGACCAAAAACCCCAGAAACAACCCCAGCCGCGGCCGAGGGAGACTAGGCCCAATCAAGCCGCGGAAAGACGAGTCACCAATCACAAACCAAGCCGTAACCAGGGGCCATCAGCAATATCCAAGCCACAACCAAAGTCAATCGAGTCAAAACTTGATAAAAACATACATGGAAACCCCAAAGTCATCCATAAACATAAACATACAAGCATAGCATCACTAGCAAAGTAGCAAAAGACATTACAAGAATCAAAGTACAAGTTCGGAAACATTACATCAAACACAAAAGAAAACACAGATAAACCATCTAGCTCAAGTTCCAGCAGGGCCCTGAGCCGGAGCCGAAGTCAGGAAAGCCTTAATCTCCTCGATATCCGAATCACACATGGCAGCAATCGTCCCGGCCATAGGAAAAACAACATGATCAAAACGCTCAGACTCGAGTCGAAGCTTCCTGAGAGCACTCCTGTCAAAGTTCTTGGCATCCTCAGGCCTCTTACCCTCAGCAGCAAGGCGGACACCGTCTGATAGACCGGTGTTGTAACCTTCCTTGTCAGAAAGACTGTTGATGATAGCAAGAAGGTCAAGACACTCATCACTGTCACGGATATTGTTAAGGCCAAACCCATACCATATGAGATAAGTCATTTTTCTCTCAGCCGAAAGTTATGCAACCTGCTGCTCAAGTGCTGATATGCGGTACTCTGAAGTTTTCTGGTTCTCTCTCAATTCAGAAGAAAGATGTTTCACGACCGCTTGCTAAATGCAAAGCTCCTCACGGACACCACCAAGGTCCTGTGTAAGTTTTTCCTTGCTAGCATCAGCAGAATCACAACAGGCTTTGAGTGAAGCATTCTCACCTTCCAACTTGGATACCTGTTTCTTGAAATTTCAGATCTCCCTAATACCCTCGACCCAACGCCCATGAATTTCAACAAAAGAGAAAAGTCCATTCACAATAGCGGAACAACCAGTGTTTGACAATTCTCTGTTCTTCAAACTCTCCCCATGATAAAACTCAGCAGGGGTACGGGAAGCAAACAAACTCCCGACATGATTCCGGTGTCCGAAACACCGAACCATTCGTCAAGTCCCAGTCAGGAACAAACTACTCACCCATGTCCAAGCTCGTATCCTCGGAAGAAGCAACCGCTTTCCCTTTCGCAGAGTCACTCTAACTATCAGTAGACTGTTCACTCGAATCAGAAGAGGAATGGCCAGCAGAAGGCTCACCACCATGAACCCCAGCCGCGGCCGAGGGTCCTCCCTTGCAGGCCGCGGCTGAAACAGCACCGGAGATGCTCCCCTCGGTTTCAGCCCAGGTCCGCCTAATCCTTTCCGGCGGACTATTTTGGGTTGATCACCTAAGTAAGTAGGGTCGCTGTCGCTCATACGCTTGCGGGAAGGTGGAGGCAAAGTTTCACCCGGTCGAACAACATACTTAGCCGTGGTCCAATATGGGCTGAGAACCCTCAAGAAGAAGTTCAACTTGCTCTGTGACGTCCTCTTTTACAGATAACTTCACGCGATCAAAAAGCCCCATACCTGCAGAAAGTCATCAACACAATAAAAGCATGCACATAGTTAGAAACACAGTAACAACACAACAAAGCATGATAAAGAGATCACTTACGTTCCCTTGGTAAGTCATGAACGAAAGCATATTAGGATCAGTTCACTGACGACTAATACCAGCCATCATAAGGAAATGTTCAGAATACAACCAAGTGGAGTGGGCTCAGCTTTTAGCAGATCATACGCAGACGGGTTATATGTGCCATTTTCGGGAAAAGGATCCTGAATGCATTTACCGGAAGCTAGCAAATTCATCTTAAAGGACACTACCCGGGCGGAGACAAAGAAAAAATGGTCTTTCCAGTGTTTGAGGCTGGTAAAGGGTTCATGACACGAGGGGGGTTTTTAGGTGTTTTTCTCTTTTCAAAGGTTAACCACTCACCGACCCTAGTCAACTTGTAAAATGCCCTAAAAAGATGTATCTCAGGTTTCAGGTTAAAAGCACGACAAGAGATCTCAAAGTGGTATACCTTAACCAATCCTAATGGAACAAGCTGTGTCAAGTGAATATCATAATATCTAAGGAGTAGGCACAAAAAACGACTAATGGGCACCCGAAAGTTACAAAACTAAAAACGAGGTATACAAGGCTATCATCCCGTCAGGCACGTCCCTCACGGTTGACAAGGAAGGAGGAACGACAGGATTAAGATCCGAAGGAATACCATAGCGGAGTACAAAGTTGTTTAAGAAATCTTGAGTGATAATCGAAGTTTGGGTATTCATGTCATTCTTACCATCCATTTTGAATATAAAAAGAAGAAGTTGAGAAAGACTTACCGGGAGAAGAAGAAGTCTTGAAAAGGAATGTAAGAAGAAGAAAAACTTGGAGATATGAGGAGGAGCAAGGGTTTTTATAGGCAAACCCAAATTAGTTGCAAGGAATCTAAGGGACAAAAGGCCACTATAGGCGCGCGGCCTAAGACCAACAGCCGGCCTAGCGCGCAACCCGAAAGGGGAGCCGACATAGGCTCACGGTGTGTCACATTCGTGGGTCCCGATGACGGGACGAGGATAGGCGGCGGCGGCTATGACGCGTCTGGTACAAAGCACAATGCAGTCAAATCGGAAAAAAAAAAAAGAAAAAGGGGATGGGGACGATAAGACGGAATGGGTGCAACCATCAAGAACCAGCTAAGTTATATTAATCCAATGATATGGTGAAAACTATAACATTGGACTGGGGGACATGAAGTGGTATAGTCCCAGATAACAATAAGTCAAGAGTCATGGGTCGCGACAAATGGTCAGGGGCCGCGGCTGGCAACACGGGCCGCGGCTGGTAAGGCGAAAGGCCAAGAGGGCCGCGTCTAAGCATGCCTTAACCCAAACTAGGAAATGTTCCCACAAACACTTAGAACACTATTCGCAAAAATAAGATAACGGTAGACAGGCAAGAGAACACCAAAGGAAGCCTGTCATTGGTTGCCAAGGAATAAAAAAGGAGCATATAACAACAAAGCAAACAAGCCAAAGCCTGATCCGGCAGGGGGTCAGAGTAGCCCACAAAACATCCAAAGTCAACTACAAAGATAATAGTATTAATTCTTAGTCAGAAACCCTTTGCATCAAGAGGGTATAGAACTTTCTGACTAAGGGATTTCAGATTCATTCCATTGACCACAGACTGCCAAAAATAGAATCAAGCTGAATTTCACCTCTATCCACAGACACTATAAATACTCCTTTCATCTCACCTGGTAACATCATCTTGTTCTCAACCTCTCACCTAATCTATCTTATTAAACTCTCCTAGCATAATACTTATTCTCACGCCGGAGTGTGGTCACGGGGAGAAATCCCTCTGCCTGTGGCGAGACTCACGGTGTTATCTTGTTTTGCAGACGTCCTTTTTCAGCCCAGCTTAGGTTCAGCCGCGGCTAAGCAGTCGGTACCCTTCCCAGTCAAAGTTTCAAGTCCTGAATCACGGCCTTAACCTTGGTACTAACTCCACCCTTACACTGTTACAGAACCTTAATCTCTGATTAGGATTCGTGTAGCAACAGTTGTTTACATGGTAGAGATCAAGTGCCCCTTCAACACTCCTTAAAATGATATAGAAGAATTCATAAAGAGGATGACAAATCAAATAGCTTGATAGTAAGTGCTACCCGCTTGAGATGCTACCGATGCAAAGACTATTATCCATGTTACTACCGAGGAAGAGAGTTTGCTAGTAAATGAGAACTCGATAGCAAACAAGAAGTAAATCAAACAAATCTGGAAGCAGACTTTCATTTGGATACAATTCTGATTAACAGAGATTAACTATTGACCAAGATCATTAGGGATCTGAATCTAGGTGCAGTGACAAGAACACGAGCACAAGAAGCTAATATATGTTTGTATCTTGTAAAAAAATACTTTGTGATTTTGTAGAGATTTAATGTTCTACGTTTCTCTAGTCTCCATGTTGTTATATGTTTATAGTTTTAGTTTTGATATACCATGTCAGTTCCCAGACTCTTCTTTTGAGTGGGATATACTGGGTTTGTTTGTTTGTTTGATATACCATGTCAGTTGTCACTGGATTGCCGACATTAAACACGGCATCAAATGCAATTAGATTTGTTAACCGAAACTAGTTAGAATCCATTCATATCTAAAAATTTACTAGAACCTTCCTAGCCAGAATTGATCAATTATGAAATATATAAAAAGACTCGATTTAACTCATAAGTATTGAATCAATATTTACTCAATCCTACTATTCTTTTTTTACAGTTAATGTCGTATAGCCTTTTATACATATAGGTGTGTAAACAAGTCAAATCACTTGAGTCACTCTAAATTAACTTACTAAAAAAACTCCGAGTCAAACTCAAACCTAAACCGAATATTATATAGAAAATGACCATAAATCCCCTGCTTCATCATACACAAAATCATTTAAACCCATAGTTGTACAAATATAATATGTGTAATATCATACACATGATTCATAGTAGATATATGTGTATAAAGTCATAAAACTAAATAATATATTATGGTTATTTATATTATTACAAACTATAAATTACAAAACGTTAAAATTTTAATAAACAAGGATAGCAAGAGTTTAGACATATGGCTAAAACATTCCAGTTGAGTCGATTGAAGTTAAACGAGTTAACTGAAGCTCGAGATGAAAGTTACTCATATGTCCATCCAAGTTCTCACTTAAGCTGTTGGACTGAATATCAATTCCGTTTTAGGAAGTAGGAACATGCAACTTTTACAAAAGAGTTAAAATGGGGACAACAACTACTTAACTTATGATTCATACTAGTGTTTAGAAACCACAAACTGTACAGAAATACTATGAAGGAAGAGACATCCTCCTCTCCTCTATACACAAACCTCGTGAATCAAATATGTACCTCTGCAACTCCTCAAAACTTTTTCTTTTGACTAGCAGCAACAAAACAATCTTATTTTTGTTTTTGTTGAATACCGGAAAATACGATTCTAGTTCTAGACGAACTAGTATCTCCTGTGTAGCCCATAAGTAAGATGAGTGCCCATCAATCAGTTCTGTAACATCAACCTGTTCACATAACACAAACCTCATATAACAAGTATTTTTTTTTTTTTTTCTTTCTTTATCATTTTCATACATATAATAATATGGATATATAAACATGCAATGAAGTTGTGAGTTCAAGCACAAAAAAATTACAAATTTATGTATCCTTTTAGACCTTTATAAGGTTTCTGAAAGCATATTTTGATTTCATAATCAAACACTAATCATTGCAAACTTAAGCATTACTAAACAAAATGTGAAAGCACAAACGCTAGCCTTTACTATAATGGAGGTTTTGGAAATCATGAAAATGAAGTAATAGCCAAATGAAAACTTACATTTCAATTCCAGGAACGTTCACGGGCTGAATTCCAGCTAGTCCTTGACTAAGGAGACTGTTCAAGCATATGATTATTATCTTAGAACTAGAAGGTTGATATAGCAAACACATGCATTCATTGAAACAATTATTCTTGCAAAATGAAATAACACTACATTAGCAGTTCTGACTGGTTTTGACAAAGGTCCCACCATTTTTAATTAGTGTCTCCATAATTGTCTATAAGTAGTGCATAGTAACAAAGTTCGGTGTTTTCTTTTCCATTTTTTCTCTAAATTATCACAAGATCAATGATCTGCACCCAAATAGGCAAGATGATTTAAAATTAAATTGACCTCTAGTTTATATTCAATTATTTGCATCCTATGAAGTTGCATAATCATCAACATATTGAAACTGGAGAATTGCTGCATCAAATACGACAGGCTCCATTGAAGACATACCTGGCACGGAATGCTACTCCCAGCCAATCATTTGGAGTAAGCATTTATCAATCTGCCAGACACTACCTACAAAAGATACATTTTTTATACATAAGAGGACACCAGTTAACATACTAATTCTAGGTAAATAGTGATCAATGAACCATCTGAAATTACATCGATACCTTCCTAACAGCTCCCAAATTTCACCTTGTATAGCTACAGGCGCCCCTAGTAGAACCACTCTTTCTACAATTCCATCTGCAGATTCAATTATGATATGCATTATATCCCTCGAACCACCAATTTCACTACCAAAAAACCTAATTTCTCACAACCAACCACTTACCATATCCAGTTCAGCAAGATATTGAAGACATTTAAAGATTGCCCTTGCTCCAAGTGAGAAACCCACTAGTATCACAGGCCTGAAATTTATAAGCACATGGTAATTACAAATTTGAATTATTGATGCAAGCTTTTAACCCATAACTACTGGAGTAAGCTAAAAATGGAACTCCATTTACAAGTCTTTCTAACAGATGCATAATTGGGTTAACCAAATAGATTAATATTAGTTGCACCTGTTGCCTTGCAACCCCTTGATAACCACTTCAGCGAGCAGCTTTCCAGCCTTGTCAGATCTGAGGGAAAAGTAGAAGTTAAGTGTGGATATTTCAACTGTAGGAGATCAAAACAGTTATTTGAAAGAAATAGCACTATTATAGCTAAGTTTGCAGATCACTGGCTCATGCAATTGTCTAAAACTCTGATTTTATCACGAAATATAATTATGTCCAAAGGTGAAAAGAAACTTAATCTCGAAAGAAACGAAGCAAAACTGCAAATGAAAAACCTGTCCACAGCAATTGTCCATTTGCTGTCAATAAGATCTGTTAAATAAAGTAGAGTTGCAGGCCAGGCAAAAGCTGATAAAAAAGAGCTTAATACAGTCATCATTGCACCTCGTCTCATTAATTCCATTGCAAGTGCTGTATATAAATTAAACATTAGTACATCATCAATTACATAATTAGTAAACTAGTAATCTCTAAAGATTAATTAATTACTTGATGAAAGCCAATCCTGAATTGCGGTGCTTACAGCAATCAAATGCTTAGATTCCCATTGTAGTGCATATCTGAAATAATGGCACCTTGGTAATTAAATTATATACAAATAAACAAAAAATGATGCTAAAAGTTTCCTTGAAAGTCGAGTTACCGTTCCATGTTATCAGTTTGCCCTTCCCAAGGCCTAAGAAAATCTTGCTCCTCAAAGACAAATCCCGAGACCAATATCTCAACCGCCAACCTCTGGTAACAAAAACTTTATATTAAAAAAAGCTCACGGAAAAGAAAAAAAGTGTAAAACACTCACGCCTTGGTTGTGGTTTTCCCCCATGGGTTTGAACTCAAATTCATCAACACTTTCTGTCCTTCTAGCCATTTTGGTCCCAGTAAGTCCCGCTCCGGCAGCTTAATCAAATTAGTAACTAGTAATCAGAACTGTTACTGGCTTCTTATAATATAAAAAGTAAGAAACTTAAATTATTTATTCACCTCCAAAAGAGGCAGCCACTGCAACAGATCCTGCAAACACTTCCTGCAGCTGTTGCAACCGCAGCAAACCCACCGGCTCCAATTACGGGTACAATGGTGCCCAATGTAGGTGCTAAGCACTAAACCCTGCAGCAATTGCTGGAGCAGCTAAACCTATTGTAAATTTAAGAAAAAACATTAATTGCCATTTCGCTTTATATAGATGTAATTAAATGTAGAGAAAGATAACAAAATTGAGATAACGATGCTATACCGCCAGTAATTGCCATAAGGGTTCCACCGGTTATAGCAGCAGCTCCAATAATACCTCCACGTTTCCACTTGGTCCCACAAGCTTTTTGGTGCTTGATCCTCTTCTTTTGCCTCTTCTGTTTTAATAGAGCCATTGCAGAGCAAGCAACAATTATCTCAATTGCTTCCTGCAATCACAATACCACAATTTTAGAACATAACAATAGGAAATTTTAATGCAAGTGGAATCATGGAAACAATAGAAACCATTTTGATCCATTGGATGTCAAACCATGTTGTCAGCAACCGCAAAGCAGAACGGTGGTCTGGCGTCATAACCTTTACTTCGTCTCTTAGATTTACCTTTATCATCTTCAGGTGTATTTGCCAAACAAGCTGAAAGAAGCTCATATAAAACAGTCACTTTCCTTTCATAACTAAGCACCTCATCTCTTCAGTGAGTTCTTCTCCATTTCCACTGTTGGATGCAATATGCACTTCTTTAGTGCCAGGTGACTTGCAATCTTTCTCCTGCTCATTTTTAAGTTTTCAGTTTTGCAATCTTTCTCATGCCCATTTCTAATGTTCTCACTTTGCAATCTTTTTCCTGGTCGTTCTTAAAGTTCTCCTTTTTGCAATCTTTCTCCTGCTCTTTTTCAAAGTCTTCCTTTTTGTAATCTTTCTCCTGCGCGTTTTTGAAGTTTTCATTTTTGCAATCTTTTTCATGTTCATTTTTCATGTTCTTGTTTTTGCAATCTTTCTCCTGCTCGATCTTAACCTCCTTTTTGCAATCTTTCTCCTGCTCGACCTTAAACTCCTTTTTGCAATCATTCTCCTGCTCGTCTTTTAGGTTCTCCTTGTTGCAGTCTTCTGCTTGCTCAATTTTCAACTCATTTTCTGATTCAGGCGTGGGTTCAGTAGTTGCAAACTTTTCCTGCCACTCATCAGCATATGCACGTGCTTCTCTTTTCTTGATATAAATCTCAGGAGTTGTTTCTATGCTTGCCACCATGGCATTGACAGCATTAGCTAAAGCAAGTTCATGGTCTGATGCTTCTAAAGAAACATCATCACTTTCTTCAGCTAGTAATCTTAAGAACTGTAATAAATAAATAATAGTGGTTACAGAGAAAGTAATAAAATGATGACCAACGAGAAGATATCTCATAGAGATGAAAATGTGAAAGATGGTGCAGTCGTGATTAGAAACTCATAAGTCACAAGAATTTTAAGCAAACTGCAGTGTTAAGGCTGTTATTTTGATTAAAAAATTAAGCTTATATGACATACCGCTCCAATATGACGACTTGAATAAGATGAACCAGCAGTTTCCTCGAGGCCAGACCAAGCTGAATCATTGATATCTAGAAACCTGTTTTTAGTAAAGTTGTCGTATATAACAAATGGCAATCACAAACATATAGTAGAACCAGTACCTTTTAAATAGCACATAAATACTAGAAGTGGGCATGATAGCAGCAGCTTTATATTGATGTAAGACAACACAAGGAATGAAACAATGAAAATAAACCAGAATTTCAAGCAAGAAAACACATATTCATCTATGATGTTATTTCATAAAAAGTAATCAAGTTTATTGAAAGTAAAGGTTTTCAAGACAAGGGAGAATGAAGCTTAATGCAAAAGGATTAAAGTGAAGATCAAAATCAAGTTTATATTTTAGTTTTATGGGTCATTTATATGTTTAAATTGATTTGTTTTTGACAGGTTTATCTTAGATTTTTATGTGGCCTATTGTATAGATTTCTTTATTGTAACGGCTTGGACCGCATGCGATTCAAGTCAATGTATGGTTTGTTAGGTAGTTAGAAAGGCTATCGGCTGGGATGTTGATGATTCCCACTTGTTAGGCCATAGCTAGTTGTTTTGGGTTGGGTTGATCCTCGGGTATATCCTGGGAATCCAATGCCTTTAGCTTGTACTCTTTACTTTTTTAACATAGTTTAAAGTATCCATATATCCATAGTGGGGAACTTTACAAAAGAAATCACTTTTATCATTCTACAATCAGGGTCATTTCACAAGCCAAAAGCGGTCAATAGTCTACAAACAACTAAAGCCATGGTAGAAACTAGAAAGTTATTAATAGCCACTACGAGACTCTCATTCTAGCTATATATCCACCATGTTACATTATGCAGAACTCTTCAAACAGAACGAATTTACCAACTAAGAGAACTAAGAGTGTTAGATTAGGGCAATACTTGATCACTGATACAATCACACTCCCACTACTTCATCAAACATTACATCAAAATACACAATCAGACTACCAATCCAAAACAGAAACGTCAATCATGAATCTAATTTAGCCTACATAAAACAAAAACATGAAAAAGACTAAAACCTGAAACGGGTCGGAGCAGACCCGACGACTCGTTAACCCAAAGCTGAGGATCTTCAGCGACTGAATCGCTACTGCTTGAACTACTAACACGATCTTCGGTCGGATCATCTCGGACCCCAACAGAAGGGTTTGGTGAACTTGGGCTTGGTTTAGGGCCAACCCGAATAAACCTGCGGCGGCATATCTCTGCGTTTGCGATAATTTTGATGACATTTCGATGGTGAACTTAATCGATTGTTGATTTGCAGGTGTTGTCGATTTGATTAGAGAATATGCAGTGATTGGGTTTGAATGTTTGATCGTCTTGTCTGGATATTCAACTCGTTTGCAGAGACTCGTGATCCACCGTTACATTGATAGAATGAGTGAATTACAAAAGATGTCCCTGGGAATTGGGATTGTTTGATATGAAATTTCTTATCAATTCTTGAGTCTAGTCTTCGTTTAACTTTGTGGTTGATTCGTTCGAATCTCGTATTGAAATCGAGTTCTCGTACTTTTCGTCTGAGTCTTTTGATTTTGAAATCACGTGGGTCAGGATCAACCCCGTCGTTGCCTCGGTTGACGATTCTACGATAAGAGTTTTTTTGTCTTTCACGTTCAACTATTTGAAAACCAAAGCTCTGATATCAAATGATGTAAATCGGAAGTAATCAATACCTCAAGAACAATAGGTAATCTAATACGATATATTAAACCAAAGGTTCAAAAAAACGTTCTTATTTTTTTAAATCAACAAAAACTAATAATAAACGAAACACCCCTAGTTAATATTTAGATCCTAACAACCTTAAAGATAAACATGAATAAACCAAATAAAAAAAATATGCTAATTATAAATAAAGTACTAGATGATTATGGAATTATATGTGTTTCAAATTTCTAAATAATCTTCAAACCGGATCCCACTGAATTCCATCCCATAATGGGTTTAGCTCCCGCGATCGCTGTCCACATCACGACATCTATACTTTTTATGATTCTAAAGTTGTCAAGTGACTATAAAACATGTGAGTAATTATACCCCCAATTAACAACAATAACCGGAGTTACTAAAAATCTTTAAACCTTGAGTTCTAGGTTAGACATTTATTTCCAAACTGATCTCTGGGGCTAATTCTTGCTTGACCTTGGGTTCTTGTTTTGCTATCCAAACATTTTAATGTTCACTAAACAATGAGATCAAATTCACAATATATTGGAATATAAACAAACGTCAATGGACCGATCCACACTTTGTGCAGGGGATGGGAATGCACCCACTCACCCCTTTATATTATTAGAGCAATATGTGAAATATCATAAAACCAGACGAAAATCCTAGATCCGTCACCTGAACTTGTAATATAAATATCATTAACCATTTCTAATGTTAATTATTTTACTTTATTGTTGGTTTCTCATAATGTAATTGAAGAAAACAAATAAGTTGTAATGTAATAAGAATGATATATTATACATAAGTTAATTATAAAAATTCCGTTGCCGGGACTTGAACCGGGTCTCTCGGGTGAGAGCCGAGTATCCTAACCAACTAGACTACAACGGAGTGATGTTCAACGAACATACAACACCTAATTAACTGATAATTTTTAGGGTTCAAAAGCCAGCCCCAATCGGACAAAAACCCTCGACTGCTTCGGTGCTTGCCCCTAATCCGTTGCTTGAAGTCTGCACTTCCATGGAAAATACGTATAATTTCATATTGTTTCATCTCATTCTTTGATACACACAATAAATATTCCGAAAGCAAATGCTGCTTCAGTTAATCGTTACACCCTTCATTCAGGTAATTCCTTTTCTGTTGTTCCTTTTCTGGGTGATTTCTTTACGTTACGCTCGTATGATTTGACTTGATAAATTATTTTGACATTGCAATTGATGCTCAACACCTGCGTTATTCTTGTTCGTTGCCACTTCAGTTGTTGCTTGTATAACTATCAAGAACTGCATTTGTGATAAGATTAGTTGAATACATAGTAGGCTAACTGAAATAGAGTGAAAATCGTTTCATTGGGAATTGCCCAATTGTGTTTGTGGCAAAATTCATACTCAATTTGGTTGATTGGACGAAATCTGCTTATGAATTTGATTAATCTGGAGTTGCCCTCTTTCTTCCTTGAAATTCTTGTTAAAAAGTCTCATTTGTATTTATACTCAATTCAAAGAAATGCTAACTACCTTTTATTTTGGCGTTTGATGGTGATTGAGTGATTGCTATGATCTGGGTGGGTTTATCACTACCTTTTGTGTAATTTGTATAATAGTTTATTTGGATAATGAGAGTATAAGATAGTTTGGTTTTGATATTTTTATTCATGGTCATTCTTGGTTATATGTTTGAAGGCTTGTGACCAAGTTTAGTTCTACCTGTTTAGAAGATGAATCTATCGGGGTGACCGGAAGCCTATAAAGTATTGTTTCCACCTCCATTCAAAGGTCCGGCTGTACCGTGTAAGCGTGTTTCTGCTTTTCAAAATAGGGTAAACGCAAAAACTTATTTGTCTTGAAAGGTAGTTTGCTGATCACCTCTTTATGACTTTGTATGTGGTAACTACATTAGGGATTGTCTTTCTGATATCATCATTCATCATCTAAGCAGACGGAATAATTTGGCTGGTTCAACACATAGATACCTCACAAAGAGAACGGTTTTGGTAAAATGTGCCATGGATCTCGTTTGGTGATGCTAGAGATGAATCATCCAGTAAGGGTTTAGTTCCTATTTATAACACTTCATATGATGTGAACGGCGAACTAGGCTTGCAAATTAAGAATGTTACAACTATACCTTGCAGTTTCTTTCGGGGTGTTTTGATTTGTGTTTTTTGAAATTGGAACTGATTGCCTGATTACTCGCTACTTGAAGTCTGTGTAATCAGGTTTTTCATGTGATTAGATGATTCATACTATCCTGCAAGGAAGCTGATTATCAAAGGAAGAACTCAGATTTGTTAATTATTCCACCTTCTTTTAATCAGATTTGAGGGACTTATACTCCCATTTCATAAAATGCCTCTTCTCTTTAATTGACATTATCTCTTCTTTCTGTTCATTTTATCTATTAATCCTTAAATAATCAGAAATTGCTTAACACTAAATCGTCTGATATCTTATAATCACATGAACACATCAAACCACTATCTTTTATAATCCGTTTGATTATCTGATTCTGTTATTTACTATCACAGTCACTTCCGAAACACCATCTAACGTCCTCTTTGTATTTCCAAGATTACCCCTATGATTTATGTGAATTTCAATTTTTTTGACGGATTTATTGAATCCCAACCCCACAAACATATATGTTTTTTTTTTTCTAACTGCAGCCATCTTTCCAAGATCAACATAAAGGATCCATACAAAAGACTTGGCATTAGCAAGGACGCTTCTGAGACGAGATCCAGTGCAAGAAACTTCTTAGTTCAAAATACGCCGTCATAAACCAAGTGTTGATGCAATTGAATCTGCACATGACAAAATAATAATGCAGAAGTTTTATGAAAGGAAAAAACCCCAAAATCAATGTGAAGAAAAGATGAGGGAAGTAAGCCAGTCTCGTGTTGTCCAGCTGTCACAAGCCGATTAGAACTCCAGCTACTAACTTCATAATCAAAACATTCATTGCATTTGTGGTACTTGCAGCTCTTACTGTTCTCTTCCAACCGAAGAAGGACCCACCCTTCAGGTGCCTATCTCTGTTTACCACAATATATTTCATACATGAGCGGCTCAAAAGCAAGCTCAGAGCTTTCCTTTATGGGTATGCTTCATACTTTCCATTTTTGAAAAATCTTCTGGATTTTTAGTTATTCTTGAGTTATACTTCAAGAACAGCTAATTGCATAACAGGTAACCCACTTTGTTCAATTTCTATTTTTAGTAACAAACTTTGTTTAGGCTAGAAAACCATCCAGCTCAAAAATTATGATCTATGGTAATCTGAGCATTTGACCACCCAATAACGGGTCAAATTGATGATGTAGCAGCTTACTGCTGGCATCTTTTGACCACTTTGACTTTTATCATTCATACGTCGTGTGACATGGAGTCTAAAAACCAGATGTCTAGGATAGTTAGCTCAAATCAAGTGAAACTAATAAGTTGGTTACGCAAAATACTAAATAAACCAAAGTCGGGGTTACCTTTAAAGCAATATCCCTTCAAGAACCCAAAGTTCTGGTATTTCAGTATGAAAGGAGTTTTTCATGTTAATGTTATATTTGACTTGCAGGGTTGGAACTTTGCTGTATCATGGCTCTTGGGAACGTTCTTGATGGTGTCTGTTATCCACCACTGCTCCAAGGGCCAAGGAGTTTAGAAGTGACAACATCGTGGTAACTTACGTGCTTCTGTGGGTTTCTTCTACTTATCTTAAATAACAGATCATCTGTTTGTTTCAAGTGAATTCCAAAATTTTGTTCTTTTGAGAAGGTGGCGGAGTTACTAAAAATCTTTAAACCTTGAGTTCTAGGTTAGACAATTTATTCCAAACTGATCCCTTGGGCTAATTGCTTGCTTGACCTTGGGTTCTTGTTTTGCTATCCAAACATGTTAATGTTCACTAAACAATGAGATCAAATTCACAATTGAATTGAATATAAACAAACGTCAATGGACCGATCCACACTTTGTCAGTGGGATGGGAATGCACCCACTCACCCCAGTTTTTATTAGAGCATATATGTGAAATATCATAAAACCAGACGAAAAATCCTAGATCCGTCACCTGAAACTTGTAATATAAAATATCATTAAACCATTTCTAATGTTAATTATTTTACTTTATTGTTGGTTTCTCATAATGTAATTGAAGAAAACAAATAGTTGTAATGTAATAAGAATGATATATTATACATAAGTTAATATAAAAAAGATTCCGTTGCCGGGACTTGAACCGCGGTCTCTCGGGTGAGAGCCGAGTATCCTAACCAACTAGACTACAACGGAGTGATGTTCAACGAACATACAACACCTAATTAACTGGATAATATTTTAGGTTCAAAAGCCAGCACCCAATCGGACAAAAACCCTCGACTGCTTCGGTGCTTGCCCCTAATCCGTTGCTTGAAGTCTGCACTTCCATGGAAAATACGTATAATTTCATATTGTTTCATCTCATTCTTTGATACACACAATAAATATTCCGAAAGCAATTGCTGCTTCAGTTAATCGTTACACCCTTCATTCTTCAGGTAATTCCCTTTCTGTTGTTTTCCTTTTCTGGGTGATTTCATTTACGTTACGCTCGTATGATTTGACTTGATAAATTATTTTTGACATTGCAATTGATGCTCAACACCTGCGTTATTCTTGTTCGTTGCCACTTCAGTTGTTGCTTGTATAACTATCAAGAACTGCATTTGTGATAAGATTAGTTGAATACATAGTAGGCTAACTGAAATTATAGTGAAAATCGTTTCATTGGGAATGCCCAATTTGTGTTTGTGGCAAAATTCATACTCAATTTGGTTGATTGGACGAAATCTGCTTATGAATTTGATTAATCTGGAGTTGCCCTCTTTCTTCCTTGAATTATTGTTAAAAGTCTCATTTTGTATTTATACTCAATTCAAAGAAATGCTAACTACCTTTTATTTTGGGCGTTTTGATGGATTGAGTGATTGCTATGATCTGGGTGGGTTTCACTACCTTTTGTAAATTTGTATAATTAGTTTATTTGGATAATGAGAGTATAAGATAGTTTGGTTTTGATATTTTTATATTCATGGTCATTCTTGGTTATATGTTTTGAAGGCTTGTGACCAAGTTTAGTTCTACCTGTTTAGAAGATGAATCTATCGGGGTTGACCGGAAGCCCTATAAAGTATTGTTTCCACCTCCATTCAAGAGGTCCGGCTGTACCGTGTAAGCGTGTTCTGCTTTTCAAAATAAGGGTAAAACGCAAAAACTTATTTTGTCTTGAAAGGTAGGTTTGCTGATCACCTCTTTATGACTTTGTATGTGGTAACTACATTTGGATTGTCTTTCTGATATCATCAATTCATCATCTAAGCAGACGGAATAATTTGGCTGGTTCAACACATAGATACCTCACAAGAGAACGGTTTTGGAAAATGTGCCATGGATGCTTCGTTTGGTGATGCTAGAGATGACATCCAGTAAGGTTTTAGTTCCATATTGTATAACACTTCATATGATGTGAACGGCGAACTAGGCTTGCAAATTAAGAACTGTTACAATCTATACCTTTGCAGTTTCTTTCGGGTGTTTTGATTTGTGTTTTTGGAATTGGAACTGATTGCCTGATTACTGCGACTTGAAGTCTGTGTATCAGGTTTTTCATGTGATTTAGATGATTCTACTATCCTGCAAGGAAGCTGATTATCAAAGGAAGAACTCAGATTTTGTTAATTATTCCCCTTCTTTTAATCAGATTTGAGGGACTTATACTCCCTTTCATAAAATGCCTCTTCTTCTTTAATTGACTTATCTCCTTTCTGGTCATTTTATCTATAATCCTTAAATAATCAGAAATTGCTTAACACTAATCGTCTGATTATCTTATAATCACCATGAACACATCAAAACACTATCTTTTATAATCCGTTTGATTATCTGATTCTGTTTATTTACTATCACAGTCACTTCCGAACACACATCTAAACGTCCTCTTTGTTATTTCCAGATTACCCCTATTGATTTATGTGAATTTCAATTTTTTTGACGGATTTAATTGAATCCAAACCCCAAACATATATGTTTTTTTTTTCTAACTGCAGCCATCTTTCCAAGAATCACATAAAGGATCCATACAAAAGACTTGGCATTAGCAAGGACGCTTCTGAAGACGAGATCCAGAGTGCAAGAAACTTCTTAGTTCAAAATACGCCGGTCATAAACCAAGTGTTGATGCAATTGAATCTGCACATGACAAAATAATAATGCAGAAGTTTTGAAAGGACCCCAAAATCAATGTGAAGAAAAAGATGAGGGAGTAGCCAGTCTCGTGTTGTCCAGGCTGTCACAAGCCGATTTAGAACTCCAGCTACTAACTTCATAATCAAAACATTCATTGCATTTGTGGTACTTGCAGCTCTTACTGTTCTCTTTCCAACCGAAGAAGGACCCACCCTCAGGTTGCCATATCTCTGTTTACCACAATATATTTCATACATGAGCGGCTCAAAAGCAAGCTCAGAGCTTTCCTTTATGGGTATGCTTCATACTTTCCATTTTTGAAAAATCTTCTGGATTTTAGTTATTCTTGAGTTATCTTCAAGAACAGCTAATTGCATAAACAGGTAACCAACTTTGGTCATTTCTATTTTTAGTAACAAACTTTGTTTAGGCTAGAAAACCATCCAGCTCAAAAATTATCTATGGTAATCTGAGCATTTGACCACCCAATAACGGGTCAAAATGATGATGTAGCAGCTTACTGGCTGGCATCTTTTGACCACTTTGACCTTTTATCTTCATACGTCGTGTGGACATGGAGTCTAAAAACCAGATGTCTAGGATAGTTAGCTCAAATCAAGTGAAACTATAAGTTGGTTACGCAAAATACTAAATAAACCAAAGTCGGGGTTACCCTTTAAAGCAATTAGCCTTCAAGAAACCAAAGTTCTGGTATTTCAGTATGAAAGGAGTTTTTCATGTTAATGTTATATTTTGACTTGCGGGTTGGAACTTTTGCTGTATCATGGCTCTTGGAACGTTCTTGATGGTGTCTGTTATCCCACCACTGCTCAAAGGGCCAAGGAGTTTAGAAGTGACAACATCGTTGGTAACTTACGTGCTTCTGTGGGTTTCTTCTACTTATCTTAAATACCAGAATCATCTGTTTGTTTCAAGTGAATTCCAAAATTTTGTTCTTTTGAGAAGTGGTAGTTTGTTACACACGTCAAATTTGAGGTTATTCTTGCCTGTAAGATGTTGTGTCAATGGGTTTTATGACATTACTCCTGTGATTCGATTGTTTAAACTTTTTGTGCCTGATGATTTGATCTCTACTGATTTAATGACACCATTAATCATAAATCATAAAGTGTCAAAATCATCTTCTGAAAATGGTGACTTCACGTCAATTCACTATTTTGAATTCTCAGCCAAAACCTTTAGCCTGCGTTTGGTTGGAAGAATGGAATTGAATGGAATGGATTGAATGGAATGGATTGAGAAATTAGTATACTTTTCAAGTAAAATTAGTATACTTTTAAAGTAAAATTATGGTTGAGTGGGTAAGGAAATGTAAAACCCAAGGGAATGTTTCACCTCAAATTCCTTGGTTGTGAAATTTCAAATCCTCCACCTAGAGAGGGAATTTTGAAATCCCACAACCAAGGGAATTTGAGGTGAAACATTCCTTGGTTTTACATTTCATTACTCACTCAACTTAATTTTACTTGAAAATTATACTAGTTTTTAATTACATTCCATTCAATTCCATTCTTCTAACCAAACGCAGCCTTAGGAGCGTTTGGTTGGAAGGAATGAAAATGGAATGGAATGAATTGAGAAACGAGTATATTTTCAAGTAAAATTATGTTGGAGTGGGTAATGAAATGCAAAACCCAAAGGAAGGTTTCACCTCAAATTCTTTTGGTTGGGGATTTCAATTCCCTCTCTATGCGGAAGGATTGTGAAATCCCACAATCAAGGGAATTTGAGTTGAAACATTCCCTTGGGTTTTACATTTTATTACTCACTCAAACATAATTTTACTTGAAAATTATACTATTTTCTCATTCATCTCATTCCATGCCATTCCTTCCAACCAAACGCTCCTTAAGGAGTGTTTGGTTGGAAGAAATGGAATGGAATTAAGAAAATAGTATAATTTTGAAGTAAAATTATGTTTGAGTGGGTAATGAACTGTAAATCCAAGGGAATGTTTCACCTCAAATTCCCTTGGTTGTGGGATTTCAAATTCCCTCTCTAGGTGAAGGATTCCTAAGGGACCGAAGGTTTCAGGTTCGATCCGTGAAAACGGCCTCCCCACAAAATGTGGGGAAAGACCGCGTACATCTCCCCTTAAATGGGACGGACCCTCCCTGGACCCTGCGAAAACACGGGAGCTCTTTGCAGCACCAGGTCGTCCTTTTTAATCAAGGAAATTGGAGGTGAAACATTCTTTTGATTTTACATTTCATTATCCACTCAAACTAATTTTACTTGAAAATTATACTAGTTTCTCAATTCCATTCCATTCAATTATTCCAACTAACGCTCCCTAAGTATTATCGCAATACACCACTTGCTAATTTGTAATACCCTAATTTGTAATACCCTAAAAAGTAAAAGTGAAAAGGTAGCATTTCTTTCACTTAAAACATGTATTAAGCTGCGAATCATGCTACATCTAAATCACACATCATACGTTAGCTTGAAGAAACTGCTATTAGTTTACACAACTTTATCAGCCAACTTAAAAGTCTATATATCAATTAGATTATTTGCATGGTTTTCTTTCACCTCATCATCTATAGTTCATCCTAGTATTACATTAACATCTTTCCTTATCGTAGCGTTTCTTTTACCTACATCTTTCCCTTATTTTTTTTAAGTTTCTTTTTCTACCTTTATATAAACAAGCGAAAGTAGTGAAATAATATTAAGTATTCTTAATTTTTTTTTCAAGTGAACATAAACATTAAACTTACATTCACTAAAATATTACATAATAATTAAATGAAAAATATAAAAAAATTCTACATATATTTTTTACACTCTTTTCTTATGTTCTCGGCGGCGATGCTTTCATCTCTGATAGGATGTAAATTTTGTAATTATATTATTTTCTTGTAGTGTTGTTGCCACTAGGAATGGTGAAAATAAGTAACATCTTAAAAGTGGAGCGGCAACGGATGTGTAAAG
This sequence comes from Flaveria linearis, assembly GCA_024085815.1. Lineage (NCBI taxonomy): Eukaryota > Viridiplantae > Streptophyta > Magnoliopsida > Asterales > Asteraceae > Flaveria > Flaveria linearis. The sequence goes on along the minus strand of CM044006.1, from coordinate 72,937,003 downwards.
CACACAAAGCTTCTTTTAACAAGTATTGAACCACGGTGCCACGACTAGGGTAGCGGCGTTGTCACGCCCCGCTGCAATCCACCTCAGCATGTTGCGCCTATTTGTATAACCGTTACATAACTCATATCTATACTAATAAATGATTACATGTGACATATGTTATCACCATATTTCACTTCACAAAAACTTTTTTGCCTAAACTTCTTTTAAAAAATTTTCCACAAAATCATGCTACATTTCTTAATTGAAGTTTTTATTTTATTTTACTTTTTTTGAACGGCAAGTGTGAAGTTTTATTTTTTTAACTAACTCAATCACCACCAATCATTCTAGATATTTCGAATCTATGATATCATATCTCAAATCTTATTTACCCTTTAAAACTTATGATCACAAATCTTTATTTTATATAATCGATTTAAAATAAAAATGATAGAGTTTAAATATTTTTGTTTACATATTTGAATTATATGTATAACTTTTAACCTGTGTAATACACGAGCTAATAACTTAGTGGTAATAAACAATTAGTTAGAATATTCACATGTGAGGGATAAGTTATATTATAATAGCAAATGTCTGATTATTCTCTAGCAAAGGTCTCAAGTTTAATCTTACTTCCATTACATTCCATAATAATCCTTGAAAACCACTTGCCTAGCATAAAATGTGATTTAACTGATTCGTTGCTAATAAGGCATTGACGGACCGTATAACTTACAAATATAGATTCTCATGTCATGAAAAGAAAAAGAGCTAAAAACCAAAAGAATTGCAAGTAACATAAGCATAAGTCCAAGGACTAATCACGAACTCACTCTAAACCACATGTTCAATTAACGGCAAATAAAACTTCTTCCACAGTGGGAATTTTTGTCCCTTTGTCAAATATCATCTGTACCAACTGCTGAATTCCCACTGCCACGTGAGCAAAGTTATCAACCCACGTGGCAACCCATCATTGGCCAAGGCATTATAACCTCAAAATGCATATCAACAGTGTCACAAGTAGAACTATAAACCAATGAACCATAACACATAATGAGTGTGCTTAATTCAAAAGGATAGAAGTTGAGTTCATTGAAACCAACCATGGCCTCAGCTTCTCTCTCTCAAGCCATCTGCAGAACCATTCTTGATAAGTCTGACTGGGTCAAGGGTCAGACCCTTCGCCAAGCCTCGGTCTCCGTGGCTCGGTTCAACGCCACCGCACCATCAGCACTCACCATTCGCGCAAGCTCATATGCCGATGAGCTCGTCAAAACTGCGGTTAGTGTCTTTTTTTTTCTTCTTGTTTATGTTTTATGCCATCGAATATAAATCGAATGATTCTTGAATCACTAGTGAGCTAACACGTAAAGTTGACATATTTTAACATGTTTTGACTCTGACCTTTAGGACAGATAACATGAAACATATTTCTAATGAGTGAATATGTTTGTGTAGAAAATGTTGCATCCCCGGGCCGGGGTATCCTGGCTATGGATGAGTCAAACGCCACCTGCGGAAAGCGGTTAGCCTCGATCGGTCTAGAGAACACTGAGGCTAACCGTCAAGCTTACCGCACCCTGCTGGTTAGTGCACCGGGCCTAGGCAACTACATCTCAGGTGCCATCTTATTTGAGGAGACTTTGTACCAATCCACAGTTGAAGGCAAGAAGATTGTGGATATTCTTGTGGAACAAGGAATCGTCCCCGGTATCAAGGTCGACAAGGTAATGTATCTAGACTTGACACACATTTATGGGTTGTGCATTATCGTTAGGGTTGTGATAATCCAATGGTTTTTGACAGGGTCTTGTGCCGTTGGCTGGTTCAAATGACGAGTCATGGTGCCAAGGTCTTGATGGGCTCGCCTCTCGCTCTGCTGCTTACTACCAGCAGGGAGCTCGTTTCGCCAAATGGTAAATCCATATAGTTGTTCCGCTCACTAGCTCGTTTGGTTAATGCTAGGCTGGTTAGGTAACAGGTCAATATGGGTTCAGGTTAGAATGGGTAGCTTTACACGGGTCGGGTCTGTTTGACCCACATCCACTTTTTTTTCATGTTTTTTGGACATTTTATATATTAATTAAAATCAATTTTTCGATAACAAAATAAGCTTTTAATGAGGTCACAGGAGGTCATACGCATTAAAAATACACTATAGACTACTCTCGACCCGTTTGACCCGTTCCAATTAAGTTAAGTTTTGATCTGACCCGTTGACCCAAGTGAGATAATATATTATTATACAACCCAAATCGCCTTTTTCGAAAAAAATGGGTTGAAATCATAACCGCTAATATCAGTTTTTGGGTCATGTAGGCGTACTGTTGTGAGCATTCCCAACGGTCCATCTGCACTTGCAGTCAAGGAAGCTGCTTGGGGTCTAGCTCGTTATGCTGCTATTTCTCAGGTAATAAACTGACTGGTGCACTATGGTTTGATGTGGTTCAAGATCTGAAATCTTGGTGTGGTGTGGTTTGTAGGATAACGGTTTGGTCCCAATCGTTGAACCTGAGATCTTGCTTGATGGAGAGCACGGAATTGACAGGACCTTTGAGGTTGCACAAAGGTGTGGGCTGAAGTGTTCTTTTACTGGCCGAAAACAATGTGATGTTTGAAGGCATCCTCCTGAAACCAAGCATGGTTACACCAGGGGCTGACTGCAAAGAACGGCCACACCCGAACAGGTTGCTACTTACACTCTCAGCCTTCTTCAGAGAAGAATCCCACCAGCAGTTCCTGGAATCATGGCAAGTATCCCTAAACCATAAATTTTTTACATAATAAGTTAATAAGAAATGGACGGAAAGGTGTTTGCAGGCTAACCCGTCACGTCACATCCTGTTATAACTTGTAATAATAATTGATACGTTCAGCCCGAACCAGTTACCTAACCTGCCCATTTGATGTAAAATGCAGTTTTTGTCGGGCGGGCAGTCTGAGGTGGAGGCTACACTCAACTTGAATGCAATGAACCAAAGCCCCAACCCATGGCACGTGTCGTTTTCATATGCACGAGCTCTTCAGAACACTTGCCTCAAGACATGGGGAGGAAGGCCCGAGAATGTGAAGGCAGCTCAGACGCTTTGCTCCTTAGGGCTAGCGCCAACTCACTTGCTCAGCTCGGGAATACACCGGTGAGGGTGAGTCCGAAGAGGCTAAAAGGGAATGTTTGTTAAGGGCTACGTCTACTAAGTTAAACAAAAAAATATTATGAATTTGTGTTGATGTCATTAGCCCATGGAATGATGGAAACTGCTACTTTTGTTCATAGCATATCTACTTCTAGCAATTCTATAAGTTTTTCATGCTATTGATGAAAATGAGATGGAATCTTGGATTCTTATATCTTGTAGTTTCAAGAAAATCTATAAGACGTGTTTTCCTAATTATGCAACAAAATGGTCATATTAAGTATTATATTATCACACTGAGACAACAATATCACTTCTTCGTGCATAGAACACAAGAAAATGAGAATAATGCCGAGCTTTACTGAGAAAATAGATGCAACTTATGCAACAATGAAGGTCGTATACATTGTATGTCTTATTTTCATCATCGTCATCATGATGCATGCTATGACACCAACTATAACAAATCTAAAGAAACTGGAGATCAGTTAATCGGTATCACCTATACAATTATATGTTTCTAATGACTGATTAACTTGAGCACCTGTTGACGACTTGACACTGTGACAGCCACAAGTCTATCTGTTCTGTCATCTGTTGTCTTACTTTGTTGACCGCATCAGGTGAGCTGCAGTTCTTAGAGCTCCCTGCAATATATGATTTAGTTATTCGGTCATTTGTTCAAAAAAGGTTAATTTGATGCAAGAATATCTTTTATGTCCAAATATACTGACCTTCAGGAACTAAAGGAGACTGCGGGCATCCTCTTAGATCAGTTCCATGACCACAATTTTCACACGTGATTATATATGATGGCACTACAGAAAAACAAATTTGGTGGTACAAAAATAAAAAATAAAAATTACAAATTACATGATGAATGAGTTAAAGTATTACTGTTGGAGACTTACTACTTGGAGATGACACCTGCTTGGATGCATGTCGCCACGGATCTTGTGATCCATTTGTAAAAACTATTTTTGATCCTGGATGTACATATTGCAACGTTAGATTTTGACCGGTTGATTACTAATCAAATGCCCAAAATGCCCTTTGATGATAAGAACAAATGAAACCTTTGGACCAATCAGATCGTTGGTAATTTGTAATGATGACAGTATAAAAGTATGTTTTAACATAAAAATTACACCAAAAGAGAGCACTGAAATTAAAGTGTTTATACCAGCAATGCCAGTGCCCCCATAGTACAGATTTGTAGCATCAACAAGCGGATATACACCTTCTCAAAAACGTTTTTGCATAGATCCAAATGGTACCTGTTATGAACAGATCAATGGCGTACTGTGTAATAGTTAAGAAATTGGAACTGATATTAATAATGCGAATGTGCTGTATTGTACATGCCTTGTGTCAACTTTGAAGACCGAATGCTATCATTCGCTGGTGCCACTTGGAAATATGCAACTTCAGTACAAACTTGGAACCACCATAATCGATCACCAGACGAGTCACTCAGGGTGGTGTTTTTAAGTTTTTCTTGGTTATATGTTTGAACTTCAGCACCAAAACTTCCAACATAATATCCTGTATGTATTTTGCATAGGCATCCTGCATATTTTTTCAAAGATCGTTTAGTTGAAGATTATAAAAGAAAAAGGACTTTCGGTAAGAATTTTAAGAGACTTGGGATTACCACTAGATCATCTCCAGCCTTCTTAGCTTCAGTCATAGGGGTGCAAAGTTTATCAGGATCCCATATTGAAACTACCAATATTCAGATATCATGTCAGCTAGAGTGGAAATTTGACATGTTTACTTATTAGTTATTGATTGGTCTATTCTGTTTACATTCTATCTATAACGGTTTAAACATGTAACACAAAAATATTTAGAGTAAAATGAAACAGACCAAATGAACAAGTCAGAAGTAGCCAATAGCGTGTTTAGTGCACCGAAAAAAATCCCTAAATCAATTATTACAATAAACTGAATTGGTATCATATAATATTTAATCTAAGTGAGGGTACTTAATTAGAAAAAGACACCTAATTTTTTTATAAAAGCCTTTTGGTAAACCCAATTGAATCCATTTTGATCCATACAAAAATTAGATGTTTTGAACTGTTACTCAACATGTCCATTGGCCTCCTCTAATGATAGCTATGGAAAAATATATTCACACACCACTAAATAAACGAGATGCATGAGAAGTGAACTTACGGCTATGGCTGCAGCATCTGCTAGAAAATACAAGAAGTCGCCATCTATTTTTAGCTGAAAGGATATTTCATTTACTCAATAACAGTAGTTCATCACCTCAATGAATTTATCCAAGCACTCCCACCATGCCAAAATTAAATACAATATTAAACCGGCATACGATTTAACTAAAGTCTTATACTTTTAGTTAAATATCCAAATAGGATTACTTTTCAAATCCAAAAGAATGAGCAATTTTGGACAAAGCATGCCAAGTACAAAGGTTTGTGGGACAGAAACGCCATTATTCTTTTTACACATTTTCACAAGAACAATGGTTAGCCTTTACTATTCAGGCACACAACAAAATGTCAATATGATGGTTCAAATCTATTATGCTACCAAAAAACTTTGAAACCAAAATCAATGTTATCAGTACCTTTAATGATTATCAATGGACCAAGAAGATGGTTATGGAGTGAAATTCACCCAAAAATGGAAATTTTGTATTTATTTTGTGACACAGCAGTTAGGTTCCTACATTTCTTTGCATAATCCCTTAAAATATAATTAGTTTTTATACCTCACTAGCACCAAATGTGGCTTTAAGTGCTTTAGCATTTGATGTCAGCTTTTCTTCAACAAGTTGAGTAACCTCCTGTAATACAGCTTTACATTCAGGTCCCGCAGACTCACCAACCTGCCATAATCACGAATTTGGTGAAACAAAGATTACAGAAGACAGAGATATCACGTTAAAAACATGCAATTAATATTAACATTCTGTGTCACCTGCTGATCAAACTCTGTGAAGTTGTAAACAGCAAGAACTACACCAGAACTTGCAAGACTGCCACATGTTAGATGAGGAAACTTCAAACGAAACCACGCACTGAGAGCTCCAGCATAAGAAACACCGAAAACAAACCATGGATTCTCTGTTTTTGTTCGGTTGAATTTCAAATTTAAGGATTCCTACAAGATCATTGAAAGATAATCAGTTATAAGATAAAAATCAATATTTTGATTCAGATTATCAGATGTTGTAAATGAACTGAACGCATTACTTGCCTGATAAAATTGACGAAAAGCAGCCAAGTCAAATAGTGCCTGCTTAGATGAAAGATATTGTAGATTTTTGGTGGTTAGAGTTTCAAAAGGAGAACTCTTTCCATAATACCGATGCTCGAGTGTAACTATAGCAGCTCCAAACTTCTTAGCCATAACCTGTTTAAATTTTGAAACTTTTGATAAAATACACTCCATTTTGTACGAAAATGTACAACTTATACAATTATGTCACAAGAGATCCCCACAAATCACATAATGGCTTTAGAAACATCATATTTATCTTTGAAATTTGGTTAAAGAATGGACAATTGGACATACACTGAGATAATCATTGATATCCCTCCACATGCGGATTCACCACATATCTTTAAGAAGATTGGACCATCAGGAATCCTAAATTCATCCAAGTATGCATAGTATCGTTGTCCAAATTTACGATGATCCTGTGAGAATGGTTCAAGTTTAGAATAAAAGACATTAATAAGCTAAATAAAAGAAAAGCTTTAGTATTAAACCAAAACATAAATCATCAAAAAAAAGTATACAAGTTTTCATATGATCACCAAACCATTTGCACATTTAACCTGTTGAAAAAAAAATTGATTGTACCTGATACAAGGTAAATTCTACATCACAAAATGATCAGAAACTAAAATCAAGTCATCATTATGACTAAAACTAATTACCTTTATCCACTTCAATAAGAAAAAACTAATTCTTTTGACATCAAACCAAGTATCTCTTGATGAGATTGGCTAAACGTACCCTCTAAATTTTCATTGTACTATCTGAAAACAACAAATCAAAGGAATTTTTATGTCTTTTAGTGTAAAAAGAGAGAGTGTACATTTAACAGTAATGTTTCTTGAGTTCAAAACTGAACTTATTATGTCAGCATTTTCCACATGTATATTTGCTAATTCTCAACTCATATTAGCATCTACTTCCTTCTGAAAAACAGGGTCTATGCCAAAAACCATATACTTCACCACATTAACCAAAACCAGAGACACCAAATAGAAATCCATGAACCAAATTTCCACACAAAGCCATCTTTTAGAAGCTCTTAATCAACAATTTCACCAACAATAAAAGCAAATCATGCACAAAATTAATCACAAACAATACTATGAGAACAAGAACTCATACAAAAGGGGAGAAATGATCGAGGGTCTGATTGAACCAGTGCTCATCTCTAGTCAGATACTTGCTGGTGCTATTGCTTTGCAATTGTTCAAGAATTCGTGAAGCAGATAACCCATCACAAACACCTAATATTGAAATCATCCACAAAAACCCAATTGAAACCACCAGCAATCTCATTGTTACTACTCCCAATTCAAATATGTGATTTTTGATCCAAGTTTCTTTATCTTTATCACAGATTTTGCTCTGAAATCGAAAAGTTTGAAGCTTTTTATCACTCTGTATCTTTATGATTTTCAGTGGTTTCTTGTTTCTGTTTTGACTTCAGAGTCAATCATCCGTTCATGGTGGAGTTCTAGTTGGATGACTTGGATCCTATACTGACCCGGATTTGAAACCCGATCCGGTTACTTGAGTATGGCCCAATAGTTAGGGATTCAGAATTATTGAAAGCAATTCATCGTCAACAAGAAGCCCAAAACTACTTAATTGGCTGTTTGGGATTGCTTATTCAAACTGAAGAAGGTAACTTAAAAGGAGATGAATTTATGTTTGGATAAATATAAAATTATAAGAAGAAGAAGGAGATTTTAAAAAATTAAAATTTTTAACTTCTCAAAACTCTTTTTGAGGAGTCAATAAGAAGCTTCTACAGGAATCTCAACACCCACTAAGTTGGACCCTACTTTTCTTTTTTCCAAGTACAAGAAAATGCTAATGTTAAAAAGCTTTCGAAACCTTATAAACAACTTTAACAACTCGTACTTTTGTGTTTTGATAACTTGTACATTATTACGTATAACTTCATTTCGAACAAAATTTATATCAAAATATAGATTAAAATAAGCACATCACAACGATATATTTAAATCTCAAAATACAAAATAACTTTAAAACTAATTTTAATAATAAAATATTAAGTACAAAAAGACAAAAATATTAAAATAATATGACAAAATTACAGAAAACGTCCTTTAAGTTTATATAAAGTTGCAGGTGTCGTCCTTTATCTTTAAATTGTACTCTAAACATCCTTTATGTTAACATTTTGTAACAGAATTCGTCCTTTAGACTAACCGTCGTTATCTTTTTCAGTTAAGTCAAGGGTAACTTGGTCTTTTTACCTTTAAAGGACTATTAATGTAGACTTTTCCAACGTAAAGGACGTTTTCTGCAACTCTTTTATTTTACATAATTTATGTATTTTTACAATAATACATCTACATATTATTTTTAAATAACATAATATATATTATTTAATTATTTTCATCCACGTATTATCTGTAAATATCTATTGTATAATTTATATTATTTATTTATTTATATTATAAATACGTGGATGAAAAAAATAATGTGTATATATATATATATATATATATATATATATATGTATATATATAAGACGTGAGTGAATATAATTAATTAGCTATACGTGCATGAAAATATTTAATATATTTAATTATGTATGAATTTATATGTATATACATATATTTGTTATATAAAAATCATATGTATATGTATTCTTATAAAAATACATAAATTAAATAAAAGATAAAAAAGTGACATAAAACATCCTTTATGTTTGGAAAAAATACATTGATAGTCCTTTAGAGTCAAAAAGACCAAATTGCCCTTGACTTAACGGAAAAACTTAACGGCAGTTAGTGTAAAGGACGATATCTGTTACAAAATGTTAACATAAAGGACGTTTAGAGTTCTTTTTAAAGATAAAGGACGATAACTATAATTTTATATAAACTTAAAGGACGTTTTTTGTAATATTGTCAAATAATATTCCTACATGTTGTATGGTAAATTCATGTAAATCTTTTGGTTATATGATACACCATTTAACCATTAGGTATTGATTTACTATAAAAACATCAAAATCATATTAAACCCAAACCAAGTCGAATTCAAATTGGTTTCGAATGAAAATATTCGAACCGAGATAAACCATTTGGACTAGAACTGGACGTTTGAAACTGATTTAAAAAATTACAAATATTTCTTTCTATTATTTTGTTTTGAAAACCAATAAAAATATATAGCAATACGTTCTTAAGATTAAAAACAGAAGCCATAGCATTTCTAACTGAAAAGGGCATTGTTGCAATCAACGTTGTGCCTTTGTGGTGCTTTTGATTGTTTATTAATCGACACATTTTCTGTTGGGAGTCTAGTCATGTTAGAATTCTTCATTCGTACCAACACGTTTTACTCAACTCTTCATTCCATCTACACTCTCTAAGTAACTTGTTTTTATTATCAAGAGTTTGTTATAAATTGATTTTTTTTTGTTATGACAAGTTTATATCCACTTCTATTGACGATGTTGTTTTCTGTTACACGATGCTCATACTACCACTTTGATTTCACCGAATTAAACTTTTCGGCTTATGCAGGTGTTAGGCCGAACGAAAGCTGTCATTCCGCTCCAAATCGGTTGTGCTAATTTTGGGTGGCTCTTAAGTCTTCACAGCGTGTTACCCCTTTAGTCTAATCTCTAAACATGTAAACTTCATATAACCCTATTACTTACGAGTCTTTGTTCATACTATATGTTCGGTTCATACTAATTTAACATTGAAAGTTAACGAATAGTCTTTAAGCTATAATAGCCATTTTCAAACAACTATGAAGGAGTAAAAAATGCTGTTAAAAACAGTGTTAATTGTAATTACCATCCTAGTGTATTTATTATCATAATTATATATGATCGATTTAGTTTCCTAGGTTAGATTAATTTAATATGTTCATGATCACAATACAATTAATACTCTACATATTAATATCTTCCTTTCTTCCCCATTAAACCTCTCTCTCGCTCCATACACACTCACAAACACACTTTGATCAGAAATAAGGTTCGAAATAAATCAAGAACTTAACACGTACGTTCAATGAAGCATGAATGCACACATTACATACCAAAGTTCATATGGAAGACAGTTGTTGCTGCATCAACATCAGCATTGGCTGTCATGTTCACCATCCATGGTGTCATTCATCGTCATCATCATCATGACTTCATCAACATCTCTTTAACCATCTTCTTCATCATAGTGCTTGCACTCATTTCTGTTTCCATGGTGGTTTCTGCTGTTAAAGATTTTCTTCATCTTAAATATGTCATCTTCAACACACATGCAGCTTCAGATGAAGAAAAACAAGAAGGTTGACCAAGTTTTATTAATCATTTGTTTTTGTTTTATGTATTAAAGTAGCACTTTTGTTGGGCTAATTTGCGACTATAAGTCATTTTAGAGAGTGTGTATTTTAAATATTTTTCAAGCGGTTTAATATCTTTTTACTAGTGCATATCAAAGCATTCGCGAGGCATTGGTAAATATAATTATTAATCTAGTGTATTGTCACGTTAATTAGTTTTTAAATAGACAATTATTCATACATATTTTAATGCTTACTCTAGTGTACGTGAGATGGAAGAAATCGTTACAGATATGGTTTTATGTTGCTGCTAATTATGGTTAACAAGCTTTTACTTTTCAACGATAATCACTATATTTTTTTTATCTTATTTACTAGTACAGCAATGTATATTATTTTTTCCAAAATAATGTATGGCGTGGTAATTAATGTGGATATGAACAATAATGAATACATATTGCTGTTTTGGATAACTTTTAAAAGGTATTATATTATAAAGCATTAAAATCATATTTTGTTATTAATCGGACATTTAAAAAAAAAAAGATATTATAAAAACTAGCTTATCATTATATAAGGACGTATTAAAAAAGGAATGAATTCTTTCCGGTGAATTAAAATATAAAAGAAGAACCAAAAAAAAAAAAAAAGAAATAGTATTATTTTAACTGATGTTTTATAGGGGCGAGTTACAGTCAAGATCGATAGTTGTGGTTCTGCTATCGACGAATCATGCAGTAGTTTAAAGTTACATGATGACGGTTTGGTTGCATTGCAACTGTGGTATAGCGCAGTAGGTTTCGGGTTGGTCCATGAGAGTTTGATCTTGTCTCGCCCCCGGCCTTTCGATTTTCTTTTTTTGTATTGTTTTGCGATGTTAGTATTTTTCTGTTTTCTTTTTCAGTTTTATACTTACATTTGGGGTCGCTTGTCTAGATCAGTTTTGTAATTTTGTCTCCTTTTGTATATATTCTTCGTAGTTGGGTTTATACTACTAAAATTTTTATTTTGCTGTTAATAAAAAGTTACCAAATGGAAGATCGTTATAAGTGGAGTTGTTAAAACATATCCTATAAGGATATCCTTGAGCTCAATGATTATTGGTTTGAAGAGAGATAATATTCATTCTCGAGGATGGATATAAATGAGAATATATGTGAGAGGAAGAGAAGAGAGTGAAAAAATGAAATAAAAGTGACATTCTTTAAAAAAAAATTTATGTATAATTAAAACTAGATTAAAAACGTATAGATTACACAGGTTGAATAAATGTATACCGATAATGGATGAGAGTTCACATCTCGCGCGTTGGAAGAGTTTTTGCAAGAAACAGGGCATAACTAGACAGTTCACCGCTCCCTACACCTCTCAGCAAAATGGGGTTGTAGAGAGACGAAACATAACTATTTTATGCAATAAAGGTCAAAGATGTGATAAACGTGATTGATTTAGTTGTGTTAATTGGTTTTATTGTCAAATATTATTTACATCTATTACTTCATTATTTCCTTTATTAAGTCAATTAACCACGAAAATATATCAAATCAAATCATTTGATAGATTCATTGGTTTGAGAGGGAAAAACATTTAACGGCTTCATAGAATCAGTCATGTATCATCCAAGTTAATCTTTTATTAAAATAGATAGATACATAAGACTGGTTGCTAGAAAATACATAAAAATAAGTATTTGAGTTTCACGAGTTTGAACTCGTGCCTACATCATAAATCATAAATGTTGATCAAGCTATAGAGCCAATCTCAAACTTTTTCCATAACCATGTAGCTGAGCTCGAGCTTGACTTGGATCACGTAGGTAGTAACGCTACGTGTATCGCTATGTCTACAAATGACACATTATTTTAGCACGGACGTGTATGTTTGATAATTTACTTGATCAAGATCATAATAGTGTAGTAACTTATGTAGCCAGTAGGTTTTAGCTTGAGCCTTTCTTGGGCCAAAAAGGCTGATAAAGTTCAGCGCAGCCCACTAATGAAAGAAGTAATTAAGGTCTTAAGAGTTTAAACCAAATGCATTATATTATATAATACTAGATTTAATGAACTCGTGTATTACACGGGTTGAATATAAATAAATAAAATAAAATTTTATTAATCATAAAACGATATTTTATAATATACGATTAAAATTACATACGAGTAAAAATTATAAGTAATAAATAATGATATCAAATTTTTATCAACGTATTGTATGAGAAAACCATTGATATGTACATGAGTTTAAAATTTTAATTAAATAACCTAACATGACAATTAAAAAAAAGTAAAATACCGACTAATCTCGTCTCGAGCAATTGTAAATGACAACAAACGTAAAATATGATAGTGTAAGTAAAATTGTATGTAAATTTACTAAAAAAAGACTCATAGAAAGAAGTGTCCGTGATGTCTTTTGGTACTAATTATAACTCATAATCATGTACATATTTAATTGAGTTTACTATTAACTTACGCTCACATGATATACAACTAAACATGGATAATGCAAAAATCAATTAAAAGAACCTTCTAAGTTCCACACTAAAATAGCTACTCTATATCTTAAGAGTTCTACCTAAATAAAAAATAATATAATAAACTGGATAAAAAAACAGAAAAAATATTATCTAATAAATTAAAGAAATCACTTATAAAATAAAATAAAATATTTCTAACGAAATAAGAACACATTTCAAAAATTAGTTAAAAACATCTTAATATAGGAAAATAATGATTTTGTTGATGGTAACAAATAAAAAAGAAAAAGAAACGGTAATGAAATAAAAGACAATTGAAAATACTAATGTCTAATTTAAATACCTTTTTTAATATTATTTTATTTTAATTTCTAAAAGCAATTCTTTGTTTTTACTAATAGTAGTTTCTATAGAAAAAAACCGTATAAAACATTATAATTGATGTGCCTTTAAGTGGTACTATACAATCTTAAAGTAAACATTTATCTTAGAATTATGACTTATTTTGTCTTTTAAAAAAAATTTGATAAGAAGATAATTTTAGAAATTAACCAATAGAGTTTGCTAGGAGTAAAGTAAGAGATATGTGTTTTTTAGTTTAAAATGGAAGGGTTTTAATTTATATATGGTTAATTTTGGATGGAATTATATTTGGAAACAAAATGTGTATTTAAAAAGTTAATACAAAATGGTAGAATGAATTCTTTTAGGCGGGAAAAAATATTTATTGTTAAATGTCAAGATGTCATGTGACATTAGATGAGTATAAAGAGTGACATACGGCAACCCTAATTACCATTTTATTAGAGTAGTAGGATTAAAAAGCAAATTAAGTGCTACAATGCTTTTTGCAGTTTTAATTTTTGGCCACAGGTTTTTAGTTTGGGTGAAATGTTATTTTTGGTCCCCTGTCTTTCTATAAAATATATAGAGTTTCACATAATTATATAACTCCTTTATTTGTAGCCATTTTAGTTAAAATATTTTAAGCATTATTATCTTAACAAAACTAAACCGATTATGAGTGAAAAATATTTTTGACGAAAACCAATTTTGGTATTTGTTTTTATGGTTTTCGCCGATCCGAGAAAATATCAACCAATTTGACGCAGTGTAGCTCAGGGGAAAACAATAGAACCGCCGCCGCGGAACGCGGGTAAAAAACTAGTTGTAATTATTTAGGGTTATAATAGCGTTATAGTAGTATATGTATTTTGCTACCAATATAGCAAGTAATTTTTAGTTTTTTTAGTAATAATAACAACTTTTATATTTTTTACCATTATAGTAACACACATCTAACCTAATAATTCTTTACATTATATGCCACATGACACTCTCACAATCCCTCTCACCTTAGTTTTTTCCCGTCCATACTATCTATTCTATTTTAAAATGTCATATAACTAATTCTTAAATTTTTCTCACTCTCTCTTAATATTATAAACGAGGGGTGAGCAAAAACCAAACCGTTAACTAAAACCGGACCATTAACCGACGTAACTGAATCAGAATTAACTGAAAACCGATCAAACCGAAAACCAAAATAACCGAAAACCGAATTAACCAAAAGTCGGTTTTGGTTTTGATTTCGGTTTTGTGCCCTTGGTTAACTGAATTAACCGAAACCGAACCAAACCATTCATATATTCACGTATTTTTAACTTGTATACTATCATTTTTTGTGTATCTTTAAGGTTACTTTGTGATAAACTATTATAATAAAAAATATTATAAATGAAGAATACGGTATTAACATATGACACATAAGATTTTCATATATATCTAATAACTAAAGTGTTTAAAAGCTTATAACCATTGCATGTGATGATGTTGTTCTATCCCACATTGCTAGTCAAAGGAAAGTTTCAACTACGACGTTGATTGACTCACTATGCTAGTTGTTAAATTACTCAAAGTTTGGTTTTTGGTTATTAACTGAAATAATCGAAACCGAATCGAAAACCGATATATTAACCGAAATAACCGAACCGATCTTTGGTTTTTGTTTCGTTGGTTATTTTTTTAAAAACCGAACTTCGATTATCGGTTTCAGTGATGTGTGACAACCAAACCGAACCAACATTTGCACACCCCTATAATACAAACCAAGTAGTCTTTGAATCATTAATTTTTAAAAGCCATTTTTCATTAATGTAAGGCCCATCTTTCTCAGGGGGACCTCACAGTTGGTCATTCATAGCAAAACATAAAATGGTAGGTAATCATTTACTCATATACGTATAAAATATATATTGCAGCGGAAAAATACTATCATTTAAATTCATTACAAGAAAATATAAACATTGTCTTTAATCCACAAAACTATTTAGGAGTTCTTTGTTTAGCTTTTCTTCATCCGGGATGCCAGTCTTCTAGTGCCAAGAAGCTTCAGTCCCGTGCCTCTATTCCATCGCTCTAACTCTTACCTGTCGACTGATATGCATACAACAGTCAGCTTCGCTGAGTGAATTCTAGGTTTATTTTGCTAAATAAACTTTTATAAGGGTATTAGCTTTAGCAGTTGAAAATAGTTCTCGTCTATTAAGCATCAATACATACAGGCTATCACTTTATCGATACTTTATCATTTCTTTTAAATTCTCGTTATTTATTACTCTTCTTTATCCGTCAATTCTCAGTCACAATCGGTGCCTAGGCTCGCCTAGGACTTTACCGACACGCCAATTAAGGACTTACAGTCGTACTCGATCGAGCCATTATTGTCATGCCAATTCAGGGCTTACAGACCTGCCGGTTCGAGCATTACTTTATCCGGGTGAGGGCACAACAAATGCAACCCTCCTTTAGCCATTGCTTGCAAGTCTTTACTTTATCCCTTGCCTGCAGGACTTTACTTGCAAGACTTTACTTTATCCAGGTACACGTTATGGGCCCAATAACAATTCTTTAAGTTTCACTTATATCTTTAGTTTTCACATACACTTAACACATAATAAGAAGCAACCTCTTAGTCTAAGCATTCATATTTCATCATTCATGAGAGATAAACTAGATAACTGACCCTCCGCGGGACAGCGGGGTTCGGGGGCGGCAGCCCCTGATAGCGGGGTTCTAGGGGCAGCAGCCCCTAGTGGGGTCCAAGGGGCAACGCCCCTGGCTGGGGCCGGGCTGCCAGGTCAGCGTGCCCGAAAATTATTTTGGACTATTTAAATGGCATATTTTACTTTAGGAAATTTCATTTTCTTGATAAAAGGTCTTAAAAACCGTCATCATAAAAGTATGTAATTTAGTATGCATATCACCCCAAAACATTGAAAACGGGTAAATAAGGGGTCTAGAACTCACCTGAACTCGCCCAAGTAGCTTAAATTCTAAGTCACTTAGGCTATAGCCTGAACACTCTAGCTGCACGAAAGTTAACATGCAAAAATGTCATTTTCCTCATAATTTCGCCTATAGTTTCGCTACAGCGAAACTACAGTTTCGCCTGCAGTTTCGCTGGGCAGCACTTCTGCTAGTTTCGCTAGACAGATTCGCTGCCTTGAGCGCCCAACTTTCGTTGGAATTCCCTAGTCTCGCAAGGTCTATAGGTCTGTCTGGGTCTTAGCGAGGTTACCGGCGAAACTATAGTTTCGCCCTAGCGAAACTGTAGTCTCGCTATAATTTCTCCTAGTCTCGCTAAATGAGTACGCAGTTTCGCTGGTTAGATGCTTAAATTCGCTGGATCGGGGCCCAGTTTCGCTGGATGAACTGAAACTCAGATCCAGCCCGTTTTTAACCCAAAACCTTAACTTTTTACGTCCAAATCCTTAGTTTACCTTCCATGAAACCAAATCTAAGCTTTTTACACGTTTTCATACGTAAAAATTCGACCTTTATGTGTTTCTTTAAACTTTTCAAAACCTCAAAACCCTAGAATCCGGTTTGATCTACAGAGGGCCTTAGAGGTCGATTCTTACCTTGTTTTGTTGCTCTTTCCTTGTGTTTTGATGCTCCAATCCACCAGAACTTCAATCCTTCAAACCTTCAAACTCCAAATCTTGATTTTCTTCACTTTCTCTCTCTACTTTCTCTCTCTACGAATTTGGTGGCTAGGGTTGTAATGTGATGAAGATGAGGCTGTTCATGCATGTTTAAGGGCTGATTAGGGCCCTTAAACCCATTAAGCCTAGCCCATTAAGGCTAATTTGATCCATAGCCCACTAATTTACCCCTTTATTTCTTAAATTAACCCTTAAAAGCCCATTATTATTAAATGGCTCGTTTCGGGATATTTCGGGGCGTTACAAGTCTCCCCCCCTTATTTAGGTTTCGTCCTCGAAACCTGACTCGTCATTAAACAGATCGGGGTATTGGCGCCTCATTTCCTCCTCGGATTCCCAAGTGGCATCCGACCCCTTTCGGTGTTTCCATTGCACCTTGACTTGTTTGACTACCTTATTTCTCAATTGCTTCTCCTTCCGGTCCAGTATAGCCACTGGTTGTTCTACATAGTTCAGCTTCTCATCCACCTCGATGTCATCTAGAGGTACAACTGCCTCATTCGGTGCTAAACATTTTCTTAAGTGCGACACATGGAAGGTAGGGTGAATCCCACTTAACCCTTCTGGAAGGTCTAGCCTGTAAGCTACATCCCCAACTCGTGCTATTACCTCGAATGGTCCGATGAACCTGGGGCTCAGTTTCCCCCTCTTCCTAAATCGGATGATTCCCTTCCATGGTGACACTTTCAGCATTACCCTGTCACCCACGCTGAACTCTATTGGTCTCCTTCTTTTGTCGGCGTATGACTTTTGTCTATCCTTTGCAGCCTTCATATACGCCTTGATTTTCTCCAACTTTTCTGTTGTGGCTTCCACGACTTCTAAGCTTCCTAACTCTTTCTGACCGACATCACCCCAACAAATAGGAGTTCTGCACCGTCGACCGTACAGTAACTCATATGGGGGCATCTTAATACTTGCGTGGTAGCTGTTGTTATAGGAGAACTCTGCTAGTGGCAAATGATCATCCCAATTACCACCAAATTCAATAACACATGCCCGAAGCATATCCTCCAGTGTCTGGATCGTTCTTTCCGATTGCCCATCGGTCTGTGGGTGGTATGCGGTACTAACATGCAATCTCGCGCCCATTTCTTCATTGAACCTTTTCCAGAACTTCGAGGTGAACCGCGTATCTCTATCTGAAACAATCGATACGGGCATACCATGTCGCGCCACAATTTCTCGGATAAATGGTTCAGCAAGCTTCTCTGAACTAATTGCTTCCTTGATTGGCAGGAAATGCGCACTTTTAGTCAGTCTATCAACGATCACCCATATCGCGTCGTGGCCTTTTGTCGTGCGTGGTAATTTAGTGATAAAGTCCATGGTAATATGTTCCCACTTCCATTCTGGTACTTCTAATGGCTGAACATAACCATAAGGTCTTTGGTGCTCAGCCTTCACCTGTAGGCACGTGAGACATTTATTTACATACGCAACCACATCTCTCTTCATCCCAGGCCACCAAAAATCTTTCTTCAAATCGTGGTACATCTTATTTGCGCTGGATGTATTGAGTAGCGGGTCTTGTGCGCTTCATCCATAATCTTTTCCCGCAAGTCACCATGCTTCGGAACCCATATCCTGCCATGGAAGGTCTTAACACCCAAGGTGTTCTCTACCAATTCATCCACCTTTCCCACCATCCTTTCCTTATTGATTTGCTGCTCTTTTAAAGCGTCTATTTGAGCTTTGCTTATCATCCTCATAACATCTGGGGTCACTACTAGTTGGCACGCCTTCACCCGGATCGGTTCGTATCCTTCCTTTCGGCTCAGGGCATCGGCTACCACGTTCGCCTTACCCGGGTGATAATGGATTTCACAATCGTAATCCTTTATCAACTCCAACCACCTCCTTTGTCTCATATTTAGGTCCTTCTGCTCAAAGAAATATTTCAGACTTTTGTGGTCGGTAAATATGGCGCACTTAGTTCCATACAAATAGTGTCTCCAGATCTTCAGTGCGAACACTACTGCGGCAAGTTCCAAATCGTGAACCGGGTAATTAACCTCCGTGTCCTTTAGCTGTCTGGATGCGTAAGCTATAACCTTTCCTCTTTGCATCAACACACAGCCTAGCCCGCAGTAAGAAGCATCGGAGTATACCGTTAGGTCTTCATCTCCCTCCGGTAGGGTTAGTATAGGAGCTTTGGTTAATCTATCCTTCAATTCCTGGAACGCATCTTCCTGTTCCTTTCCCCAGTCGAACACCACGTTCTTCCTCGTTAACCTTGTTAATGGGGAAGCTATCTTCGAGAAATCTTTGATGAACCTTCTATAATAACCAGCCAATCCCAAGAAACTACGGATTTCGGATGGCGTCCTCGGGGAATTCCATTGCGTAACTGCTTCAACTTTCACTGGGTCAACCATTACTCCCTCGGAATTTATAACGTGCCCTAAAAATTGTACCTCCCGTAGCCAGAAGGCACATTTAGAGAACTTCGCATACAGTTTCTCCCTTCGTAAAGTTTCTAACACCTCCTTGATATGACAAGCATGATCTCCTTCGTTCTTTGAGTATATCAGGATATCGTCAATGAATACTATCACCGATCTATCCAGCATCGGGCGGCACACGCGATTCATCAAGTCCATGAATGCCGCAGGAGCATTGGTTAGCCCGAAAGACATAACCAGAAACTCGTAGTGGCCATAGCGTGTTCGGAAGGCCGTCTTTGGGACATCTTGCTCCCTTACCTTCAGTTGGTGATATCCGGATCGGAGATCTATCCGGGAGAACCAACTTGCCCCTTGCAACTGATCAAACAGATCATCTATCCGAGGTAGAGGGTACCGATTCTTCACGGTCAGCTTATTCAACTCCCTGTAATCTATACACATCCTCATGCTGCCATCCTTCTTTTTCACAAACAGCACGGGGGCACCCCATGGGGAAATACTGGGCCTAATGAATCCCTTGTCAAGGAGCTCCTGCAGTTGTGACATGAGCTCCTTCATCTCGGACGGAGCTAGACGGTAGGGTGCTTTGGCAATGGGTTGGGCTCCTGACAGTAAGTCAATCTGAAACTCTATCTCTCTATCTGGTGGTACTCCGGGCAGATCCTCCGGGAATACGTCAGGAAAGTCCCGCACCACTGGCACATCGGACAACTCTTTCGCCTTATCTTTGACATCCTTGACATACGCTAGATAAGCTCCGCACCCTCGCCTCATACATTTCTCCGCCTTGATCATGGAAATGATCCTTGGAACCTTACAATCGTTATCACCGTAGATCGTGACCGAACTACCATCTGGAGCCGTTAATCGGATCATCTTCTGTTGGCATACTATGTTAGCATCGTGGGCAGCTAGCCAATCCATCCCTAGTACGACATCGAAACCTCCTAAGGGCATAACAAACAATCGTGCGGGAAAGTAATGGCCTCCTAGTTTAATGTGGCAGTCCTCTATCATCCTGACTATTCTAATGGACTTGCCATCGGCTGTTTCTACTTCAAAGGCATCATCTATTTCCTTAGTTTGGACATCTAGTGTAGCACAGAAGGGCACAGATACGAAACTCTTACTGGCACCACTATCAAATAATATGGAGGCGCAAACATCATTGACAAGGAACGTACCTGACACTACGTCCGGGTCCTTCCTTGCTTCCTTCTTGTTCATGGTGAAAGCCCTTGCCTTGACCTTGGGCTTTCCATCATCCCCTTGTCATCACCCCTGGTCGTGCCCGAGCTTCCCGGCTTGGCTTTCTTGCAATCCCTGCTGTAGTGCCCCGACTCATGGCAGTTAAAGCACTCGTTTACTTCCGGGCACTCCCTAGCCATGTGACCCGTTTTCCCACACCGGTAGCACCCATGGCTACCCAATCGGCACTCTCCGGGATGCCTCCTCCCACACTTCCCACAGTTCTTAACTTCCTCGACCCCCTTCACAACCATCTGTTTTGCATCCACCCTTGCTTTCTTGTTCCCCGGTTGGTGGCCACCACTTCCATATCTCTTCCCATTGTTATTCCAAGCCTTCTTCGTCTCGCCCACTATCACCGGCCTGCGATGATCGTACAACCTTCCACTGAGGTCAACTGCCGACCTAAAAGTACTAGGTCGAGAAGTGACCATGTCCCTACGAATGTCTAGAGGCAACCCTTGTATGTACCTCTTGATCCTTTTGGCTTCAGGAGTCACCAAATCAGGCACCAGACGTGCCATTTCATTGAATTTTGTAGTGTACTCCTGGTGAGTCATATTTCCAGCCTCCAAACTCACAAACTCTTGCTCGACCTTGTCAAGCTCTCTTTCTGGGCAGTACTCCTCTATCACCAACCTCTTCATCTCCGGCCACTTCATCCTTTCAATGGCCTCCTCTCCGTAGGACTCAACAATGTTATCCCACCAACACAATGCTGGATCCAAAAGGGAATGGGAAGCAAACTTCACCTTTTGGTTTTCACGGCACTCACTGATCTTCAGTACGGCCTCCATTTCTCTAATCCAACGCTGAGCAGTGGCAGCGTTACCAGTACCATCAAACGTTGGGGGCTTACACCTCTG
Source organism: Flaveria linearis (assembly GCA_024085815.1). Classification (NCBI taxonomy): domain Eukaryota; kingdom Viridiplantae; phylum Streptophyta; class Magnoliopsida; order Asterales; family Asteraceae; genus Flaveria; species Flaveria linearis. The sequence goes on along the minus strand of CM044006.1, from coordinate 72,915,325 downwards.
AAAATCCCCGTAGCTGCACCCCTTCGCCCTCTCTTCCACTTCAGGGCCATCATGGTTACCCAGACGATCTCCCTCGTCGCTCAACTCCTCAGTCTTGACTGCCCCTCTCTTATCAACTTTTCCTGAAGCCGTACTCTTCTTACTGTCGCCCTTAACCTGCTCCGCAAATTCCGCAAGCAGAGCGGGCATCACTCCAGACAGGACCTGATGCACCTCTTGGGCAATAGCTTCCTTTACTGTCTCCTTCAGTTTGGCCTGATTAGGGGTAGGTCCCTCGGTTTCCATTTCCAACTCAACCTCCTCCTTAACTGGTTTGTCAACGGCTTCTTGGTTGACCTTGTTGTTGGCTTCACAGTTGCACCTGCAGTTTCTTTTGCCTTAGTCGGGGGCCTTCCCCTGGTGCTCCTCCGGGTGACCATGGTTGGAACTTCTTTCTTTGGTGCCATTCTTTCTACTTCCTATAAGATTCGGAATGTTAATATGGTCCTTCAAGGCAAGTTCAGTTCACGACAAGTTTTGTAAATTTTTAATAACAGTGGCCAGTTGTGATTAACTACTTACAGAACTTCTCGTGCCACAAACTTTCCTATCCTGAACCGCACCAACACCAGAACCTACCATACCTAGTCTATGCACGTATAAGTCACATAAATTCAGATAGGCATCACAGATAACATTATCATACTCTGCCTCGACTCTTACTTAAATAAGAAGGCACTACCCCTCGGAATAATACCTACAACATACTTGTTACCTCTTGGCATGGAGCTTCTTGGACTGGCATCCTTGACACTTGGTCCCATTATCTGTTTAAGTTTAGGTTTATAAAATAATTTTCCCAAATCTCTTAAACATTGGCTCTGATACCAACTTGTAAGGCCCATCTTTCTCAGGGGGACCTCACAGTTGGTCATTCATAGCAAAACATAAAATGGTAGGTAATCATTTACTCATATACGTATAAAATATATATTGCAGCGGAAAAATACTATCATTTAAATTCATTACAAGAAAATATAAACATTGTCTTTAATCCACAAAACTATTTAGGAGTTCTTTGTTTAGCTTTTCTTCATCCGGGATGCCAGTCTTCTAGTGCCAAGAAGCTTCAGTCCCGTGCCTCTATTCCATCGCTCTAACTCTTACCTGTCGACTGATATGCATACAACAGTCAGCTTCGCTGAGTGAATTCTAGGTTTATTTTGCTAAATAAACTTTTATAAGGGTATTAGCTTTAGCAGTTGAAAATAGTTCTCGTCTATTAAGCATCAATACATACAGGCTATCACTTTATCGATACTTTATCATTTCTTTTAAATTCTCGTTATTTATTACTCTTCTTTATCCGTCAATTCTCAGTCACAATCGGTGCCTAGGCTCGCCTAGGACTTTACCGACACGCCAATTAAGGACTTACAGTCGTACTCGATCGAGCCATTATTGTCATGCCAATTCAGGGCTTACAGACCTGCCGGTTCGAGCATTACTTTATCCGGGTGAGGGCATAACAAATGCAACCCTCCTTTAGCCATTGCTTGCAAGTCTTTACTTTATCCCTTGCCTGCAGGACTTTACTTGCAAGACTTTACTTTATCCAGGTACACGTTATGGGCCCAATAACAATTCTTTAAGTTTCACTTATATCTTTAGTTTTCACATACACTTAACACATAATAAGAAGCAACCTCTTAGTCTAAGCATTCATATTTCATCATTCATGAGAGATAAACTAGATAACTGACCCTCCGCGGGACAGCGGGGGTTCGGGGGCGGCAGCCCCTGATAGCGGGGTTCTAGGGGCAGCAGCCCCTAGTGGGGTCCAAGGGGCAACGCCCCTGGCTGGGGGGCTGCCAGGTCAGCGTGCCCCAGGTCAGCGTGCCCGAAAATTATTTTGGACTATTTAAATGGCATATTTTACTTTAGGAAATTTCATTTTCTTGATAAAAGGTCTTAAAAACCGTCATCATAAAAGTATGTAATTTAGTATGCATATCACCCCAAAACATTGAAAACGGGTAAATAAGGGGTCTAGAACTCACCTGAACTCGCCCAAGTAGCTTAAATTCTAAGTCACTTAGGCTATAGCCTGAACACTCTAGCTGCACGAAAGTTAACATGCAAAAATGTCATTTTCCTCATAATTTCGCCCATAGTTTCGCTACAGCGAAACTACAGTTTCGCCTGCAGTTTCGCTGGGCAGCACTTCTGCTAGTTTCGCTAGACAGATTCGCTGCCTTGAGCGCCCAACTTTCGTTGGAATTCCCTAGTCTCGCAAGGTCTATAGGTCTGTCTGGGTCTTAGCGAGGTTACCGGCGAAACTATAGTTTCGCCCTAGCGAAACTGTAGTCTCGCTATAATTTCTCCTAGTCTCGCTAAATGAGTACGCAGTTTCGCTGGTTAGATGCTTAAATTCGCTGGATCGGGGCCCAGTTTCGCTGGATGAACTGAAACTCAGATCCAGCCCGTTTTTAACCCAAACCTTAACTTTTTACGTCCAAATCCTTAGTTTACCTTCCATGAAACCAAATCTAAGCTTTTACACGTTTTCATACGTAAAAATTCGACCTTTATGTGTTTCTTTAAACTTTTCAAAACCCCAAAACCCTAGAATCCGGGTTTGATCTACAGAGGGCCTTAGAGGTCGATTCTTACCTTGTTTTGTTGCTCTTTCCTTGTGTTTTGATGCTCCAATCCCCCAGAACTTCAATCCTTCAAACCTTCAAACTCCAAATCTTGATTTTCTTCACTTTCTCTCTCTACTTTCTCTCTCTACGAATTTGGTGGCTAGGGTTGTAATGTGATGAAGATGAGGCTGTTCATGCATGTTTAAGGGCTGATTAGGGCCCTTAAACCCATTAAGCCTAGCCCATTAAGGCTAATTTGATCCATAGCCCACTAATTTACCCCTTTATTTCTTAAATTAACCCTTAAAAGCCCATTATTATTAAATGGCTCGTTTCGGGATATTTCGGGGCGTTACAATTAAATAAAAACTATGTATTTTAATAAACAATATACTTTTATAAAATCAAATTTGTCTAAAACTATGCTTTTTTTTTCTAAATGAAACTATTTAAATTATAAAATATTTTAAAATTAATCTTTTTAAAAAATAAAAGTTTTATATAAAAATATTTTTTACAAAATAAACCCGAAGTTTTTAAACAGTGAGATATTGATAAATAAAATGAAATTATCAAAGCAATATTTTTTTAAAATGAAAGTTTTAAAAATAGTAAAAATATTTTATCAGCTAATCAAGTTACTTTTATATTTAACCTTTTACAATTCCTAACTTCTCGTTAATAAATATTTAGTGTTTTTCTTATTTACCCGTGTAATATATGTGTTATAAGTCCTAACCTAGTTGGTCTAATAAATAGTAAAATAGTATGTCTTATGCTTGTGGTGAAGCATAAATTGATGTAGAGAAATCAAGATAAATTGAGAGTCACGAAATACTATTAGATTAAACTATTTGGGTTCACACCAAAATTTTCAATCGAATAAATCTCAGTTACAAAGAATAAGTATGATATGTGTGTGATAAATTCGTGAACCAGTGCTTAGAGTGAAGAAGATGAATTTTTGACCAAAATTGTGTTCAAATTAAAATATTTGTACGGATTGGGCTCCTTGGATCTCGCAAGACGCCCTTGGTAGGGGTGTTCAAAATCGGATATTTAAAAATTTCGAATAGTAAATTTCACTATAAGGATCCGTATCCAAATTTCGGATTTCGATTCGGATATCCGAATTCTAATTAAAATATGTATAATTTAATAACTTTTGAAAAATTAATATTTTTTATTAAAAGATTTTCGGATATCCAACGCTTTTATAAAAATATCCGAATTTTTAGTTAATATTTATTATTTTATATTTATTAGAATAACATTTTGGAAATATCTGAATTCGAAATTCGATATCCGAACTTTTAGATATTTCGAGTTCGGATTTCTAGACATTTTGAATTCAGAAATTTTCTGAACACCCTTACACCTTGGACCCCGCTGCTAGGAGTGTTGTCCTTTTTAAAGAGGAAAAAGTTTATATATTTAAATTAGTATAATGCCTTTTGATTTATTAATTAGAAATATATTTTTCAAAAAAATATCAAAGACAGAACCCTCAAGGGATTCCTCCAAGGGGGCATTCCCTTAGTTAGGGGCGAAGCCTCTCAGAGACTTTCAATACTGAAGATCATAATAAACTCAAACAAACGTATACTTTGCAACTTTACACTAGTTTAATAATATTATGATAACCTATTAACTAATTCAATTACACTGAAATTTCTAACAATTAATGTCTTTTATTTTAAAAATACATTTTAATATGATCAATCAAAAGGTATTATACTATTTTAAAACGTAACATTTCCCCCCTTCAGAAAAGATGCGGAAATCATATGTAGGAATTTTGTTGCTTGTTAATTCTTCTATTCGTGTTGGATATTTTATAGAAAAGGACTATTTCATAAGCTTCTCTTTAAACTTAAAATATAAATATATTTTCAAATCATACTTTTAAACATTGTAAATGATGTCTTTGAAAATACATTGCTAATGTAATAAATCAAAAGATATTATACTATTTTAAAGACGTAACCTTTCCCCCTTCAAAAAGATGGGGAAATCATATGTAGGACTTTTGTTGCTTTTTAATTCTTCTATTCGTGTTGGATATTTTATAGAAAATGACTATTTCATAGGCTTCTCTTTAAACTTAAAACAAAAATATATTTTATAAATCATATTTTTAAAAAGATCAATTACATATATACCCTTGTAACATTTTTTAAATGCATATATAGCTAAGCAAAAACTTTAATTGCATATATACTCAATTTATTGTTATGATAATATTATCCTTCTAAAAAAATTAATAAGAATTTACACATGGATATATATGTAATTAAAGAGTTTTAGAGGGGGAAATAAGCTTTTAATTTATTTGTCATTTATAAGGTTGGTAAGGGGAAATTTACCAATTATGAAATTTTAGTAAAAATAAAGGTAAATTAGTCATTATATAAAACTATTTTTAATGAAAATGAGTAAATTTATCAATTATAAGGTTTTGTATGGGGATATATGCATTTAAATTTTTTTGCTTGGGTATATATGCAATTAAAGAGTTTTTAGAGGGGAAATATGCTTTGAACCCTTAAAACATTGTAAATCATATCTTGAAAACCTAATGTTTTAAGAAGAAATAATATTTTAGAATCTTTAAAAAGGATTAATGAAATATCATAAGAAATGTAGCTTTAAAGTATTTAAACTACCAAATAAAAAAAATTAATAACCGTAAAGAAATTGACTGTTACCGTAAAATACATTATTGAGTTAAATAAAGAATCATATCCCTTAAAACGAAAGATTCTAAGTTGCTTTGTGGTAGCGACCATTCTTTAGGTGCGTGATTGTTAATTGCAAATAGACAATTTATACACTATTAAATATTAGATTGTTCCCGTAATAAAACTGTTGTAATATATAGTTTAGTTTGACATTTTTGTTTACAAAGAAATCTTTTCTGTATTATTTTACGGTTAATTTTATGTATATCTTCACAAACCTAAAAAATATCGAATAGAATCAAACTAAAATTTTAAGGGTAAAATTCAAATACAAAGTGTGTTTTTGCCACAAAGTGTGAGAAGACACAATGAGTTAAAAAAAGACATAATGAGTCAAAAAATACACAAAAATTTATATCTCACAATCAAAATCGAATTTCAAAAAAGTAATTTGGAGCTTTTGTTACCCTAGTCGTCCTCAATAAGAAAAAAAATAAATGAAAAAATAAAAAAAATAAAAAAATTAACGTTTTTTTATTGTGTCATTTATGAAATACATAATAACTTCATTATGTCATTATGGAAGACACAATGGCGTTATTGTGTCAATATAAAAGACACAATGACGTTATTGTGTCATATAATGACACAATAAAAAAAATTTATTTTTTATTTTTTTTCTGAAAGAGGACAACGAGATGAACAAAGGCTTCGAAGTGTTTTTTTTAAAATTCGATTTAGATTGTGAGATATAAATTTTTTTGTGACTTTTTTAACCTCATTGTGTCTTCTCACACTTTGTAGCAAAAATACACTTTGTAGAATAACCTCACCCAAATTTTAATATCATATATATACTTAAAAACATTACAAATTTATATATTCCTACAAAACATTTCAAAACCAACTTCTAAATATATCATATATATGGATAAAATAATCAAATATCATATATTTATATTAGCATATTTCATTAAAAGAATATAAAACATAACCAATTTACCCTTGATTTTCTTAAAACTTTAAAACTTTATTCTTACATATTTTAAACTCATCTTTCTACGCATTTTTATCGTTCTTTTATGTTTTTTAATCATTTTTAGATAGGTTTTTAATGCTTTTCAATGGATTCTACTTTCAATATTAATTTTAGAGTAAATTACTATTTGGTCCCTGTGGTTTGGTCATTTTAACCGTTTGAGTCCAAAAATGAATTTTCTAACAAATCAAGCCCTATGGTTTGTATTCTATAACTATTTCAGTCCAATACACTAACAGAGTTAGATTTTTCAGTTAGTTTTTAATAAAATGACCAAAATACCCTTGGACTGAAATGGTTATTTTTAATAACCTCAGGGACCAAAAACGAAATTTACTCTCTCACACAAACATATTATATATATATATATGTTATATATACGGAATTTTTTTATTTTTATTTTTCAAATTTTTTACATTTTAATTTTAAATCGCTCGGTTTTAAACGTCATATTAAAACCATTCATTTTATCTAACAGAAAAATTAAAATCGTTTGGCTTATTATACTTTTTATTTAAATAAGGCAAACAAGTTTAGAACGAAGTTTAATTTGTTAAACGGTTTAAAAGCTATTTAAATAAAACATTTAAAAAGCGAAAAGATTTTAAAAGACATTTAAGTAAGATGAACGATTAAAAAATAAATTTAAAAAGCCGAATGATTATAAAAAATATGTTTAAAAAACCGAAAGATTTTAAAGCCGAACAATTTGAAGATTAGTGATTTTAAAAATTGTTTAAAAAACCAACCTTTTAAATTTTAAAAACCAATTCTATAAAGAGTGATGTTTGAAAACCAAATGGTTTATAAACACTTAAAAAATGTTTTTTAGTAATTAACTTATCAGTTTAAAATCCAAACGGTTTAAAAATATATTTTTAAAACTTTAAAAAATAAAAAATAAAAATATTTTAACATATACACACATATATTAGTCAAACAGGTTAAATAATTTTAACAGGTTGGTTTGAAAAAGAAAGTTTTTTAATAAACAAATAGTAAAATACGTTCAAATAAAAGAGCGATAAATTACGTTTAAACGAGCCAAATAATTAAAAATATGTATAAATACAAAAAGATTTAAAAAGAAGCTTATAGGATCGAACGATTAAAAAATATTAAATAAAATAACAGTTAAAAAGACTTTGTGGTTTAAATAAATAAAAAAGATTAATAAGGATCAAGGATGTTTAAGTAAGTTTAACCGTTCAAATAAAAGTATAATAAGCCAACGCTTTTAAATTTTCCGTTAGATAAGATGAATGTTTAAATACGACTTTATAACCGAGCGATTTAAAATTAAGCTTAGTATTTAAAAAACTTTAAAAAGTAAAAATAAAAATATTTCGTGCATCTATATATATATATATAATATAATATATAAAATAATATATATATAATACAAAATAAATAATATAATATATTTTTATATAATATAAAATATAAATATATAATAATATATATATAATACAAAATAAATAATAATATAATATATATATATAATATATTTTTATATAATATATATATATAATATGTTTGTGTGAGAGAGTAAATTACATTTTTGGTCTCTGAGGTTATTAAAAAATAACCATTTCAGTCCAAGGGCAGTTTGGTCATTTTATTAAAAAATAACTGAAAAATCTAACTCTGTTAGTATATTGGACTGAAATAGTTATAGAATACAAACCATAAGGCTTGATTTGTTAGATAATTCGTTTTTGGACTCAAATGGTTAAAATGACCAAACCACAGGGACCAAAATAGTAATTTACTCTTAATTTTATTGAGTTATCCTAACACAAAATTACCAGTTTTTATTACTTTTCTAAAATCAATTTTAGATAGGTTTTGTAATGCATTTCAATGGATTCTACTTTCAATATTAATTTTATTGAGTTATACTAAAACAAAATTACCAGTTTTTATTACTTTTCTAGTTAACTTAATATCTAACTGTGTAACAATTCTAAAATACTTAACTACATTATGTCAAGCACCAACTAAATACATTATTTAGCTTGATAAATAAGTTTATCATAACACTTTAAAACTCGAATATCCATTTTAATGAGGCTAACGAAAATTGCAAGTTTTTTAATCAAATATAAACTACAGTACTATCACCTAGGGTCAGGTTTTTTGCATATTTATTTTGAGAACCAGTAGAACCAATAACAACCATTGATTAACTTAATCAATGGTTGTGATTAAAATAGTAAAAAATATAAATATCCATTTAATTTAATGAGTCAAAATTATGAAAAGGGTATAGCTGTAAAAATACATTTCTCTCTCCAATTAGTTATTAATTATTTGATTCCCTCTCATCTTTCATCTCTCCCCTCTCTCCACTCTAATCTCCTATCTATACAAAAATTAAATATATGTAAATTCTTAACTACCACTCAGTATCTCATCCAATTTTCTAGAATCATTTATCTATAAAATTAAAGAAAAATCAAGTAATTTACATATATGTAAACCAATATAGTTTAAAAGATGTATGTTAACAATTTACAAATTACTTATACATAAGGTAGTACATTTGCATTTTACACTACCATTTTAAAAAAAGATAATGAAACATATATAGAAAACTTATAGCTAAATTTATATCAGATCAACTTAGTGTATGAAACAAATAAACAACACATAATATAAGATTTAAAGGCAGTAAATAAACATGTCACAACATATATGTTAGTTTTATGGATACTTTACGAACTCAAGCAAAACATATATGTATGTTAATGTATTCTGAAAGATATTTGATAACAATATGTTGTTTACATGCATTTAAGTTAGTATATCAAATTTACGTATATGTAATCGAATTTAATTATATGTAATCAAACTTACACAACCAAACTAAAAACAATAACCAAAATTTCATGATATAACTATGATTTACATATTCATAATCAAAAAAATTAAGCTTAATGTTTACGTACACATAAACAAGTTTACACACGCGTTTATGTATACGTAATAAGCTTAAAGATATGTTTACGTATGTGTAAACAAGCTTACACACATGTTTACATATAGGTAAGTCTCTATACATATATGTAAGCTGCACAAATTCATAATTTTCAAAACTATCTGTATAAGCAAAACCTTAATTGTACATCAAGGAAAAAACATTCAAGGAAACAAATTCATCATCATTATCGTCTTCAAAAGGATCAAAACTAAAACCATTTATGCCACCATCGTCATCTTCATAAACACCATCTTCTTCATCGTCGTCATCATCTAATTTTTAATTCATCTTCATCGTAAAGAAAAGAGAAACATATACTAACCAGATACAATAATCGTATATATGAATGATCTGTAATAGATTTCAAACGAGTTGGAGATTATTGTTTCTATATTGATATAATCTTCATTCAAAAGGTTTGCGATTTTAATTTGGATATGGTAATCCGCAATTGTTTTTCTTGATTTTGGTTTGAAGGGAAGGATTACATGGGATTTGGTCAAGTTATTTGGTTTGAAGATTAAACTTCGATGGAGGTGAAGACTTGATATTTGATAAATATATATTTTAAGAATACATAATATGGTCAATGATTTAATTAGAAGATACCTTAATTAAAGGAGTAAAAAAAGGAAAGCAATTATTAAACATAAAATTACCTCAATACCCTTTATGAATAAATTAAAATAAAAATTAAAACAATATTAATCAATGGTTAGGATGAGTTCTCGTAGTTCTTGCGATTTTTAGAAGTTCTGAAAAGATCCTGGCCCCTATCACCTATATGAATAAAACTTTATTGTTAACATGTTAGATAATGAAAATGTAATTGAGGACAACCGGGAAAACAGTATATTAAGAAAAACGTTATACAAGTTAGTAAAAATCAATATACAAATTAGTAAGAGATGTCAACTAGAAAAGCAATAAAACTTTTGTTGTAAAAAAGACAAAAAATAAAACCCATAAAAAGATGAGATAAAAAAAGTAAATATGAACATTTGAAGTTTTAATAAAAAAAGGATAAAATGGTTACATTGTGAATTGTTTATATGAAATATGTGAAATGCATACATATGATATTTTAATTATCTTAAAATGATATATATGATATTTGGTATGTTTTATAGTGACATATAATATTTGACTAGTTTTGTCGGGACATATATGACATTATTCCTATTTTAAATGGGAATTTATATATGAAATATAATGAATTTCTATAATAAATTTCAGTACAAATTATCATACTTACTTTTAACGTAAGAAGCTTTGATTCCGTTATCATTTACTGTAAACGACGTTCTATAGTTACCTTATAATATATCTTCTCTTGTGCCTTGTGAGACTGGCTTATAAGATTAAATTATTTAATCTGCTGTTAGTCTTTTCTGTTACGATCGTTTCCATTTGCACTATGAGGCCAGTTAGCTTAAATTCTCTGAAGAGATTATAAAAATAATAAACACCGGTTACCTGTTATAAAAGTAATCGATGACTTCCTTTTGAAACTTGAAAGTGGCGAAATCAAAGTTTAATTACTAACAAAAGGAATATGTATGAAGCAGATGTTACAACTTACAATGATGCGTGAAAACGACTATTGACTCATTAACGAATTCCTCTTTGAAACTTGAAAGTGACTACCTACAATAACTATATCTTAAATTGAGGTCCAAGTGAGCATGATATGTTACATATCACAGCTAATCATGCAGATGATCCTTGTTAGACTACCATTTTAATATTAAATTTTGAAAGCTTACATTTTTGTTCTAATTTTTTTAATTAAGTGAATGTAAGAATGTAATTTTCAGAAAGTAATTAACTTTCATTAGAATCCCCAGCCTTTTGATGAATTGATATATTTATCTTAAAATAAAGGACACACTAAACATAAAATACTCTTAGGTGTACTAACTTATAAGCATTTTTTAAAATAATTTTGGTATTTCCATCACATTTTAGAACACGTAGCATTTAAGTCCTTTGTAAAACTCTTGTATGATATCAAAATTTCCCTTTATCACAATCTATGACGTTAAAAGTAAATAATGGTTTTATTTTTATAACTCAGTTGGTCTAAAGTGCAAGCTAAATATTAGTATAATCATTTCATATCGCTTTAAGAAAGTTTCTCATCTTTATTTTCATTCAATAAAAAAGATGTTTTTGTTTTTATTAACCCATTTGGTCTAAGAGCATAAACCAGAACATTAGTATAATGAAGGCACACTGAGAAATTATATGCTTTCCGCGATGAACCATGAGAAATTATTTGCTTTCGGGATCGATTTGATTCTATTTAAGTCTCTATATAAGTTAATGTTTACCACGAAGCACAGGTCTAACCTGGTAGTAAGTGATATTTATTATGATGAATTGATATATGTATCTTAACGAGTCGGGGGTCTCTTCGGAAGCGGTCTCTCTATCTTTCTAAATAGAGGAAATACTTGCCACCATATACCCCTCCCAGACCCTCTTCAACGGAAGACACTGGGTATGTTTGTTTGTTTGTATCTTAAAATATAATATTGGATTTAAATAATTAACGATGCATTCGATGAGATATTATATCATTATCCCGTAACTATTGTTGTTTCTTTGGGAGACATATTTTTGTAACATATGTAGTTAAGCGATTCTATCTCTCTCAAGACTCTATGTAAAGCGGGAACTACGTCAAGTATTGTGCACTCCTTAGGTGGCAAAAAGTTTCAAAAATATCAAAGATCCCTCAATTATATATACATACTAGGTTAGTACTCTGTTTATACACGAGTTAAATAAATAAAAATATTAAATAGTTAATAATAAAAATTTATTAATCATAAACAAATATTTTGAGATATGTTATGTTTAAATTAAACATGAGTAATGATTTTTAATAGTAAAATGACATCATTTTTTAAACTTTTGTTATTAAAGAAAAACTTGTTTTTTAAACATTTTGTTTAAAAAAGCCCTGTAAGATATCACTTTTTATAAACTTCCTTATGATAATTTTGAGTTATAATTATTTTCTTTTAATATAAGTTTATTTTCTAAAACACAAGATTTAAAGTATTTCGCATTTTTTAAAAGTATGATGTTATAGAAAAAGTTCTTATTTTATAAAAAAAAGAAATTTCATATATATAGAAACGTATCTTTCTTAATTTATTAAAAAATTTTAACTAAAAAATATCATTAATAGTTAAGCATTATTTAATAGGAGAGAGACGAAAAACTTTTGATTTATAAGGTTTAAAATTATGTCATTTGTCTCCTATAAAGATTATTTTATTAGTATAATTAGATGTATGTATGTGATTTTCTTTGAGTTATATTCACATTTTCTTTTTTGCATTTTATTGTTTTTCTTTTCATTTATCACATACCATTTGTTCAAGTATGCTTTCCTAGTTGGCTAAATTGTATTAAATACAACTATCAATCTATCATAGGAGAACTATGAAAACTCGCATGATGGGAACATACTTTATTAGTTTTATAAAAGTGTCAATCTCTTATAAAAAAAAAACAAGGACGTGAGGGTATGTATGCAGTTGACTTAACATTGTATTTTGTTTTCTTCAACATACTCGAGTCTTATTAAATGTTATAAACATATTAATTATGCATCAATATAGATCAACCAACAACACCATCTACCGACACTATGGTCCAACCACTACCACCTTTATATCACCACTACCACCATCACACAATCGTCATCTTCACCATCAACATATGTGTGTTTGATTTCACCATCGGAATTGAAGGCTACTTGTGAACTACATTATTATGATTGACCTCCCCTTGACTACAATCATCTTTCATTGTCACCTATTATCATATCTTTCATCCTTCAAATCTGACCTAAATCGTTTGAAACTAATTAAATTTAGAAATTAATCATTAAATCAAAATCATATTTAGAAATTAATCATTAAATCAAAATTTGTTGAAATCGAATTTAGAAATCAATCAATAAAGCAAAACCATTTTTTAATAAATTCCAACATGCTCACATGAATTGAAACAATATTAAGGAAGACTAATTAAAGTAAAGTATTTAATACATGTAAATATGAGGACGTTTTAAGTTCAAGTATTACTATGAGAAAAATACTCAAGGTTAAGACATGAAAATTTTCTGGTTGTGAATTTCTTCTAATGGGGTTGGTGGTGTGGTTCCAGATAAAAAACGAATAGGTGAGTCCGATTAAAATAACACTTATTCTATTAAGCTGAGAGTCATATATTTATTTAAAAAAAAGAAGTCTAACACTAATGTCAATCGTCAAACAACACAACTAATCAAATAACGGTAGATAAACACACAAATCAATGTCGTCATAAACCTAACACACTCAAACACATAACATTATTAATGAATAATCAAAACCTTCGTTGGTGTTACAACATTAAATAACAACCATGTACGTTCTTATTGTTAAACGTTTCACGGTTTATCATTATAGTCAAATTCAAATATATGTTAATTAATTTATAACAACTAACACACATTTTCATTTTACGTGATAATTAACTCAGTTATGAAATATTAAAGTTTCTGCATTTATAATTTATTTAAATGTATGTGTACTAATTTGTTGACGTGTAAAAATTTTATATACGAATCTATAACATCTTATAGGATAAATATAAGATCATCCAGGTCAACATTAAGGATTTTAATTTAATATATCAAAATTAGATTGTGTTTTTTTACGTAAAAATATAAAATAAGTTGAATTTTTATTATATTAACAATTAAACATGAAGTTATCGTTCTTATTAGTTAGTTCTTATATACAAGAGAAATGGATTTACAAGTGAAATGGGAACCCTACAAAGTTTTAATTGAATTAAACTGTTTGCCTTATGGCGTAATTAACATGTCAAGAAGGTAATTATGCCTCACTTTATAACAACAATTATATCATTGAGAAAAAAATAACAAATAGATGATTCATAATTACAAATGAATACATCATTAAAAATGAACATTTTTTATTATATGAAATCTTAAAGAAATCCAAAATCGTATACTTATATATTATAAGCATAAAAGTTCATTATTTCCTAAATTATGATTAAGAAGTAAAAAAGTCAAAGCGATAATTCTAAATATATAAATTAATATCTATAAAATAAAGTTAGTAGCTAGAAGGTTTTCAATGATGTTGTAAAAAGAAGTGTTGATAGAAAAGACTTAGTGGGAAATTGATAGCAAGAAGAGTGAAGTTTAAGATCATACTCTCATAATCATCCACCACTTTATTACATAAAAACATGACTATTTAACATAACAACATCCTAACCATAACTACACATCTAGAAAACAATTATTCATAAACACAATTTCAAATACAATAAAAAAATAATTAAAACTAAAAGACATGTTTAATTAATGTGTATATATATAAAATTTAAAAAGTGGAAAGACCCTACCAAGACAACCCCCCCCCCCCCCCCTCCAAGTTCCAATTATTTGGTTTTCTTACAAATATACAAATTAAGGATTAAAAATATGTTTTTCTTTATTACATTATTGTAAAGAAGATAAAAGGTATATAACAATTAATATTTCAAATACATATACATATAATAAATAAAACTATATATGTATTATTATTATCATTATTGAAGATTAATTAAAAGTGAGTTGTACAAATGATTAGATCCACCACGGCGTGATTGGACAGAACTAATGCCGACCACCGTCCGACGCCGACAGCTTCGCCATCCCACTAGCCGTCCAAACTTACCTTTCCGGCCGCTCCTCCAACATTAATATAAACACCCTAGCTAATTTAAACTCTCACTTCAAGTATATACTTTTATAACAAAATTAAGGGGCCTATATAAATAAAACTAAACTCTCTCCAACAATGAACACCTTAAATAAAACTTATTTGTTTGATTAGTTAATAGAGTTAATTACAAAGATAGTTTAGTTGGTTTGATGAAAATTATAAGTTTGAGTTTTAACTTAACTAAGTAACAAGTTAAAGTTTTGTGTTTTTAATTTTACGAGTTTGAGTATTAATACTAACTTTTATTAAGTTTATATTTTTTATTATCATTTTTGTTAAATTCGACTCGGTGACTAAAATACTCTTTTATAACCATATGGTTCAGTAATTAACTATATGTTAACTTAGGGACAATATATTAATTAACTCAAACTATCATAAACCTCAACATGTTCTCTTGTTCTTCCAAAACCTAAAACCACTATTCTAGCGCCACCACACAATCGCCCCTTTGACAAAACTCCACCACCACACCATTACCTCCTTTGCTGAAACTCCACCACCACACCATTACCTCCTTTGCTGAAACTCCACTACCACACCACCGTTCCTCGAAGCTATCATGGCCACCTCATGGAACTTTAGCAATTGAGTTCCCCCGGCTTTCCTATATTGTCTCCATCATCGCCTCACTCCTTAACGACATCATCCAAAACTATAACAACCACCACCTACATCACCTACCTTCGACCATCTCAAGCACCAAGACACTTTGTCCCTCTTTCATCCTCATAGTGGGTCGATTTCAGGCCTTACCACATGCACTTGCCAAAATAAAAAAAGAAACACTAGAAGGAATTAGGTACATGAGATTTTCTTTGGGCCTCACCACCACTGGCCACCATAATAATTCGATGCATAAATCAAAGAATTAGGAATCAAAGAGGGGCAATTCCGTACCTTCTGAATCAAATGTTGTGATTTAGGGTTTGGGGATGGGTAGAGTAAGCGATGTTACAGAGAGAGAGAGAGAGAGAGAGAGAGAGGTGGAGGTGATTCATGACGGTTCAATGGTGGGGGTATGTGTCGGAAAATGTCGCGGTGGTGTGTGGGTGATGCATTTATATTTTATATGTGTTTTAAGTATTTAAAGGTATATTTAAAACTTGATTTTTCTATCGAGCACAATCACTTTGTTTTATATTTGATTTGTAGGTGTGGGAAGCTTAAATGATGCTATTTAAGAGTTGCACAAAGATTGGATGATATAGGGATGAAAAGAGATGAAGAAAATGATGAACTTATGAGAAATAAGCGTACAATGTAGCTATGTCCTAAAAGGTAGTAAGCTACATCCTTCTTAAAAGGACATCTTTTGGGATGGAAGATTGACCGGCTTGTCGCGTGCACTAGTCAAAGATAGTATTTGTATAGTTCCTTAATACCAAAACTAATGTAGCAAATGGTAAGAAGGGTGTCGAATCACAAGGAGTATGTGGTTTGTGTTTAGACTTGAATTGGACTAACAAATTAATTATGAAGCTTGCTATTTTGTTTATAAAAGATTTTATATGTTTACTTGAAATGGTGTTGAAACTTTGTCCAACACAAAGAAATGAGCAAAACAAAAATGGTTACTTAAGAATGATTAATAGAACTTGAGAACTTAGAACAATGGTTGACAATACTAAGTTTAATAACAAGGTTCACCCCCGGTTGATATCATAAAATTATGGTGCTACTAATCCAACTAATTTGCATCAAAGATGTGAGTCATGCTAACGAGTTCATCATTACAAGGCTTAGGTGTCAAGAATTGTCAACGTTAATTACGGACAATAATACACTTCATTACACATGAACATTCAAACTCTACATCTACATAGCACACATGACCAACTCCATTTCTCAAAGACAAATTTCATACTCATTCATGCAATTTGGGAATTCAAGTTAAGATCAAAATACTAACATAAATGTTTCAAGCAATCAAATACAAAACACAATGATGCAATTTAGTTTTCAAACATTAACAAACCATAATCTTACAATATGAAAACCGGGGGAAAACCCAAAGAAGTTTAGCCTCTCATAGTTTTATGCACAAGAACAAGATTCAAAAGATAATTCATAACAACCAAATACATAACAAGAATCAAATTACCACAATATTCTGTTCTTCAACACAACCAAGAGTATCAACCAAAAGCTTGACCAAAGAAAATCTTCAATCTCAAATACCCGAATGTGTTTTTGTTCCAAGAGAGTGATTATGTTGTTCCAAGAAGATGATGATCCACACAATGCTTTTCCAATCTTTATAAAACAAAACAAAACACCAAAAGTCCCCTCTTTCCAGCCAAAGAATCGTCACAATTCCATCTATTGAGCAAAAGCACATCCACTTGTGTTTTTAAATTGTAAACCACTTTCCAGGAAATCACCCTACCGTAACTTACGGTATCCACCGTAAGTTACGGTAGCCATAAGTTTGATACGGTGGGAAGCTTCTGCCGTACGGTGGAAAAATGCATGTTTGGGGGCCACCGTAATTTACGGTGGCTACCGTAAATTACGGTAGACCCCCACTTGTTTTATTTTGTTCCTTCTTCTCATCCTTCCTTGTTCCATCCCGTCATGGTCCGTCCAACGCTACGTTTTCTCCGTATTAAGCTCCATAATGTGCCTGAAACAAAAGCAACTGCAGTTATCTAATTCAAGATAATTACATGATTAAAAGAGAGAATGTTACGCGTTTAATCATTATAAAGGGTTGTTCTTTGAACCACCCGTCACATCCCCACACTTAACCGTTGCTTGTCCCAAGCAACATATCAAATCCATTTCAAACAAGCGATCAATACAACTCAAGCATAAACATGTAATACTTTTACTAACCCTTTCGTAATACCCAAAATGATACACCCCTCGCTATGTCTCTCCTCTCGGTGACAAGTA
This sequence comes from Flaveria linearis, assembly GCA_024085815.1. Taxonomy (NCBI): domain Eukaryota; kingdom Viridiplantae; phylum Streptophyta; class Magnoliopsida; order Asterales; family Asteraceae; genus Flaveria; species Flaveria linearis. Next base: position 72,897,293 of record CM044006.1, on the reverse strand, counting down.
AGCTTTAGGATCTATGAGCTAGACACACAAAAGGCAAATAAGCGGTTGCACAACTATAAACTTGTACTTAGATCGACCGTTCTCTCAGCGATTGCCAAACATGAATGCATATAAAAGGGACTTCAAGGTTGTAACTTGGCTAGGTGTATGGGTAGGAAATGGAATATATATGAGGAAGCGAAGACTTAACCTGGTCTTTCATTACATAATAACATAAACAACTAAATACCAAACCTAATACTATGAACAAAGTACTCAACTTCAATTCCTTTTTTTTTTTTTTTTTTTTTTTCGTAATTTTTCTCTTGCTTTTTCTTTGTTTTTCTCCTCTTTTTTTCTTTTTTTTTTTTTTTATAACAATAAAACAAACACAAAATCTTCATGCAAACATCTAACACAGTATTGAAGATAAATACAATTACTAATCAACTAATAACACTATAAGACCAGGTCAAAGTAGGTAAATTTTTAAGGTAACTAGCTAAGGGGTAACAAATGATAGGCTTTTAGGCACAAAATTGGGTAACTAAATGTCCAAACCCCCGCCCCTCTCGCAACAAAGCTCATATATATAATTTATGAGGTCCAACCTCCCAAATCCCACACTCGCACACATCCAAGACGAGGTTACCTAAATGCCCTTATTCCTTACACATTCACATCCAACTTAAAGTCTCAGATCGTATTCAAGCACAAGTTCTAATGTACCCCCACCTATTGCCACTCTCACAAGGAACTGTGTTATTTATCTACAAGTGTGGCTCAACTCTCACCAAGAATAAAAATGATTAAAGGTTGCCGATGCATCATTTGGATTTAATCCAAGGTGTTCAAATTATCACAATGTTTTGCTTGAATTTTTTTTTTTTTTAAAAAAAAAAATTTCAAAATTTTCTCCCCATCCCCACACTTGAGGTACATTGACCCCAATGTACGGTTTTAAGAAGATTTGATCGCTTCAACGAACCAAACGTTCATAACTCAACCATGGATTTCTTTTTGATAAGTTTTTTATTATTTTTTTTTATTTTTTATTTTTTTTTATTTAAAAGAAACACACCACCAATTCTCACATAGCTCAAAACAAAAGAAAATCACTTAACTCCACCCATCCTCCCATCCGTAAACATGACAAACTAACAAATATTCACACAATGTAAAAGAAAGAACACAACCTGACTAATAGTAGCGGGGCTGATAGTGAAGTGATTGAGACTAATAGTAGCGGGGCTGAGGAGGCCCGAAGATAGAAGACATCATGTCATTCCATTCTCCGAAAGCAAACGCGCCGCTACCACTTCCCTCTGATTGCGCTGCTCCCTGTTGTTGACGCGGATCTACCCATTGCGAATGATGGAACGGCGGGGTCGGATACGATACACTACCATCATAAGGTGGTAGAGACGCATAATCCACCGGAGGTGGATCCACAACCACAGGCCGCCCTGCATGCCAGTCTGCATGCATCCTTCTTGCTTGATCATCTTCATACCGATGATTCACCTCCACCTCATGAGAATAAGCATGTGCACGATTCCATGCTTCCTGTCGGTCAAAATTATGCTTTAAGGCTCGTTCCATACTAGCACTCATCATTGTGTGCTGATCAAACAATGTTCGTTCAGAACCCGACCATGAATCAAAAATGGGTGCCGGAGGACGTTGGTTCTCGATAACTTCCTGCATGGTACCATCGTATGCCCAGTTTGGTGCGTACGATCGCTCCGTATAATCATAAAAAGCACCACCATGTCCCCCACCTGGACCCCCTTGATCCTCATGCACATCCTCCTCATGAGGCTCATCCGCATAATCCTCGTCCCCACTCGGGACTTCATCTCCACTTTCGGGCTCATCCTCTTCTCCCGGAAACAGTTCCCTCGCATCATCCTTCAACACTCTCCATCTCTGACCCTCCGATTTCAACTTGTGATATCTTTCTGATTGAGTGTAGGTCCATCCAGTACCCATCTTCCGAATCTCCAAAGGTTTATGTCTTTTAAATGCACCTTTGTCATCCTCTGTGATTGCCCTGAACTGCTTCAACAGTCCCGTGATAATTCGGCAGTATGGGATGATGTTCCTCCCCACTTTGTTACGGCATATCCAAAGGTGGTTCATGATTAAATACCGTATTGGAAATCGTGGCGACCCGTTGAGCAACGAGTAAAGAACTGGTACCTCTGAATATCTCACTTGCTCCTTATCTCCTCTTCGGGGAATGACATTCAGAATACAAATGGTTAGCAGCAATTTTGCTTCAATCTTCAGATTCCTCCGGTACAAAACTCCACTAAAAGTACCGGGCAAGAATATCGCTGCTAACATGTCATTCCACCTTGGATGTTTCTCTGGTCTCAGCAACAAATCATCAAGGCTTGGAATCATGTAGTCACGGGCAGGTAAACTGTCATATTTGGCTAATCTTCGCAATGATTCGAATGACATCTCCACCTTTATCCCATTCACCTCACCCGTTAGCTTCATCTGTGATGGCCGATCATATCTGTTACATTTCAACGTCGCCATCCACTCTTGAATCTCAGTCATAAACAGGTTCTTGTTGTCCCTGTCATAACAGCTGAGTGCTGCCTCCCATCCCAAAGCACGGAAGCGGGCAAATACATTGAACGGCCCGAACTCAACTTCTCTGACCTCTCGCTCACAGATGAACGCAGCAGCCTTATTTTTTAGCCTGTTCATTCGATCATGAAACAGAACTGGTTGCCACCTCTCTGGTTGATCCTCGAGAGGACCCGATTCCCACTTTGGTTTGTTGCCTTGATCCAAGTCCATCATTTCCTCCTCCTCACTTTCACTTTCATTAACCCCACCCAAGTATTGTCTCTTCCTAGGTTGCTCCGGTTCCTTGCCTTTGGAAGAGGAAGAACTTGCTCCGGCTCTATCTTTGGTTCTTACCATCTTTCTGCACATACAAAACAAACAACACACTAAACATAATAAGTACAATCCTTCCTCCACAATATCCCCACACTTGCTTGTTACTATGGTTGTAGATGTTAGTAATAATGAATGTGCATATTTGATTCTAACGAAAATTGGGCATGATGCCTCTACAATGTAAAGGTTCCCCAAAGTTAAGATTTCCCAAGTTCACAAGTTTCTCATCAAACTTACATCTACCATAACAAGCAAATGATCATTCCATCATAAATAAACAAAATAGTCCATAAGAATGATTAAACAACCATGTCATCCAACCATAAACCAAAACAAGTGAATATGTATGAACCAATGAAAAGAACAAAGCATAATCTCAATCTTCACAATGCACCATCAAAAACAATGAAACAAAGTCACATACCTTCAATTGATGATGATAAATTTCGAGAAAGGCAAAAACTTGAAACCCCCAAGAAAAATTCGAATTCTAGGGCTTGAGATTCGAACCCGAAAACTTCGTTTTTTCACAATTTGCTTCTCAAAATCAGAATCCACACGAAATTTTAGTCGAGATAGAACCAAGAATCACGTAATTTCGTTAAGAATTGAATGAGATATGGAAGATTGAAGGTTGTGGGTGTTGTGGGTGTTATGGAGAAGAAGAAGAGAGAAGAATGGAATGGGGAAATGGTGAATGGGAGAGGAAATCCCGTGGGTTTTGAAAAATAGGAAAAATATTTTTTTTTTTTTAGAAAACTGCCGGTCGTACGCCCATCCCAGGTCCACCGTAAGTTACGGTGGGCACCGTAGCTTACGGTGGCCTTGGGCTAAATTCCCCACCGTAATGCAGTGTCTTTCTGTCGTAACCAAAACCAAAGGTACCGTAATTTACGGTATCTACCGTAAATTACGGTAGCTTTGGTTTAAAAATTATTATTTTTTTTTTTCGTTTTTAACTTCTCAAACTAATTGTTGGAAAAATTGTTAGGAAAAATTGTTATTAATCCTGGTAAGACATGAACTATCGATTAAGATAGAAATTACCTACCCCCTCAAAAATCACATGTTGTCCTCAACATGATCTAAAACCATTCGTTACCAAAACAAAAACCAAAATTAACACACATGCACCATAGAAAAAAATAATAAAAATAAAATAAAAATAAAATAAATAAAACAAAATAAAATAAGATAAAAAAATAAAAATAAATGTATATATACCTTATACCTATATATTTATCACCCCTCCGAACACACGTGTATTGTCCCGAATACACACAAGTCGCACGCGCAATATGATTTTGTGTCTCGGATTTGGCTTGGTACTTCTAAAAAGGCTGAAAAGGTTTATACTAAACTAACCAATGCAAAGCAACGAATATGTACAAGTTACCTCTCGTGGGTTGCCTCCCACACAGCGCTAAGTTTACCTGTCGTTAGCCGGACTTTGTGGTGCTGTGATCACATCGTTACCTCATCAAGAGTACTCAACAACAAGCACTCGGATTGTTTGTCCGCCCCATTTATGTCATTTGGTTCCAAATATGGTTTGAGGCGGTGTCCATTCACCGTTTGCCGTAAATGGTCATCAAAGTCTTCAATCTCCACGTCTCCAAAGTTGCCCACCCGGATGATCAAATATGGACCAGTCCATTTACTTTTTAGCTTTCCGGGAAATAGCTTTAGACGTGAGTTATACAACCATACCTTTTGTCCGGGCTTGAAGTCCTTCAAACGAAGCTTGGCATCATGAACCCGCTTCATCTTGTCCTTGTATGCAGATGCGGTTTCATAAGCTTCGTCCCTTATCTCTTCTAACTCGTTCAGCGCCAGTTGTCTTTGTTTACCTGCGCACTCATAATTGATATTAACAGTTTTAATTGCCCACAAGGCACGATGAGTTAACTCTACAGGTAAATGACAACCCTTTCCATAGACCAACCGATAGGGAGTGGTTCCAATAGGCGTCTTATAAGCGGTACGGTACGCCCACAAGGCATCATCTAATTTAGTTGACCAATCCTTACGATCGGGTCGTACCGTTTTCTGCAAAATTTCTTTGATTTGCCTATTAGAAACCTCTACTTGTCCACTTGTTTGTGGATGGTATGGTGTTGCAATCCTATGGTCAACACCATAACGTTTTAGAAGTTTGCCAAAGTTGAAGTTTTTGAAATGTGACCCCCCATCGCTTATTATCACGCGAGGGATACCAAATCTTGAAAAAATGTTGGTTTGGACAAACTTGCATACTACCTTATGGTCATTGGTCTTGGTGGCGATTGCTTCTATCCATTTAGAGACATAATCGACCGCCACCAAGATATACAGATTACCAAGAGAGTTTGGAAAAGGGCCCATGAAGTCAATGCCCCAAACATCAAAGATTTCCACCACCAAAATTGGTTGCATAGGCATTTCATCTCTTCTTGTCAGACTCCCCATTTGTTGGCATCTTATGCAATTCTTGGCAAATTCATGGGAGTCTTTGAAGATGGTAGGCCAGTAAAAACCACAAGAAAGGACTTTGTGACCCGTCTTTTGTCCACTGAAATGTCCTCCGCATGCCGATTCGTGAAGCATGCTCAACACACATGGGATCTCCTCATCCGGTAGACATCTTCGGATGATTTGGTCGGCTCCAACTTTGAAAAGGTCCGGTTCATCCCAAATGTAATGTTTTGCTTGAGCCTTGAAGTGTTGTTTCTTTCTTCTACTCCATCCTTCCGGCAATGTACCTGTAGCCAAATAGTTTGCAAAATGGGCGTACCAGGGGTTATTGGTGGTGATAGACATGATGTGTTCATCCGGGAATTGTTCATTTATCTCTGGTGTGGTATCTTCTTCCACCGGTTGAATTCTTGACAAGTGATCTGCGACTACATTTTCACTCCCTTTCTTGTCTCGGATCTCAAGATTGAATTCTTGCAATAACAAAATCCAACGAATCAACCTTGGTTTCGCGTCCTTTTTCTCCATGAGGTACCTAACAGCAGAATGGTCAGAATAGACAATAACCTTGCTACCCCATATATAGGACCAAAATTTATCTAAAGCATATACCACCGCAAGTAATTCTTTCTCAGTTGTTGTATAATTCAATTGGGCATCTGAGAGAGTTTTACTTGCATAGTATATGGCAACGGGTTTCTTATCAACCCGTTGACCCAAGACAGCACCAATAGCATAGTCACTTGCATCACACATTATTTCAAAAGGCAATTTCCAATTAGGTGATTGTAAGATCGGAGCTTCAATTAATTTTTGCTTCAAAATGTTAAAGGCTTTTACACATTCTTCATTAAACTCAAATGGGGCATCTTTTAACAATAGATTACACAATGGTTTGGTTATGACACTAAATCCCTTTATGAATCTTCTATAAAAACCGGCATGCCCCAAGAATGACCTAATGCCCTTAACATTAGTGGGGTGAGGTAAAGTGGAAATAACCTTCACTTTAGCATGGTCTACCTCTATCCCACGGCTAGACACAACATGACCCAATACTATCCCCTCTTGAACCATAAAATGGCTCTTTTCCCAACTAAGGACCAAATTGGTTTCAACACATCTTTTTAAAACTTTTTCTAATTGAAGCAAACAAGATTCAAACGATGTGCCAAAAATTGAGAAATCATCCATGAAGATTTCTAATGACTCCCCCACCATATCTGAAAAGATACTCATCATACACCTTTGAAAGGTGGCGGGGGCATTACATAACCCAAAGGGCATTCGCCTAAATGCAAACGTGCCATAAGGGCAAGTAAATGTAGTCTTTTCTTGATCTTCAGGATGAATAGCTATTTGGTTATAACCTGAATAACCATCTAGAAAGCAATAAAATTTCTGACCTGATAGTTTCTCAACAATTTGATCAATGAATGGTAAGGGGAAATGATCTTTTGAGGTAGCAGCATTCAATTTCCTGTAATCAATACAAATTCTCCACCCGGTTACTGGCCGGGTAGCTACCTCGTTACCTGAGTCATCTTTAACAATTTGGATGCCCGCCTTTTTTGGTACAGTTTGTGTAGGGCTCACCCAAGTACTGTCAGAGATTGCAAAGATGATACCTGCATCTAGCCATTTCAATACCTCCTTCTTGACTACCTCTCTCATGTTCGGGTTCAACCTTCGTTGGGCATCATGTGATGGTTTGACTTCCGGATCCGTGATGATTTTGTGCATAACAATTGAGGGGCTAATTCCTTTTAGATCCGCAATGGTCCATCCAATCGCCTCCTTGTTAGCAATCAACACTTCCATCAACGCACCTTCCTGTTCAATAGATAGATTAGAAGCAATAATAACAGGTAAAGTTTCATTCTTACCAAGGAAAGCATATTTTAAATGCTTTGGTAATTCTTTCAATTCAACTTGTGGTGGTTCTTGCAATGAAGGTTTCAACCCGGTGTCGATCTTCTCGGGTAGTGGCTCCACTTGAACCGACCATGGTGGTCGTTCACTCCTCATGGCAGCACTCATTATCTCCTTTTCTTCCTCCTCTAATTGCTTTTCAGTTTCCACTCTCAACCTGTCAAACATGAAACAATCCTCCATTGTGTTTTCCTCATCAACGACCATGTCGCATAGAGGTGTACACTCATCAATAATGTCGGCTATGTAGCATTCATCATTATAGGAGGGTTAGTCATACCTGAAAATACATTAAGCCTCAACCTATTGTTACCAAATGTCATGTCAACCGTTCCCGTTTTACAATTGATTTGAGCATTTGAAGTTGCCAAAAATGGTCGACCTAAGATAACCGTAGGTTGTTTGGTTTGATCTATGGAAACATAATCAAGTACTAAAAAGTCCACCGGATAATAAAAATTCTCAACTTTTACTATCACATCAGTAATTATCCCACGGGGAAGCTTGGGTGTTAAATCGGCTAATACCACGGTGGTCTTAGCTTCTTGAAGCGGACCAAAGTCGTATTGGTCATACAAGCTACCCGGTAAAATACTTACACTAGCACCAAGATCCAAGAGTGCCCTTGTCATTTTGAATTCTCCCACTTGAAGAGGTATAATAGGCGCTCCCGGGTCTTGTAGCTTAGGTGGAAGGGCACCCGAAAGAATAGAGCTCACATTTTCAGTCAAATCAAGCTTTTTAGGGAATTTGTGAGCTCTCTTTTGGGTACATAGTTCTTTTAAGTACTTAGCATATGAAGGAACTTGTTTGATTGCATCTAAAAGTGGTAAATTAATCTTCACTTGTTTAAAAATCTCCCACATTTCATCTTGTTGTGGACCTCTTTTCTTTACCACTTTTTGTAAGGGTGCCTTAAGAGCTTCGGGAAAAGGAATGGTATTACCCTCCACCACCTTTTCCTTAGCCTTAGGAGTTTGTGTAACCTCAACGGGTTTGGTTTTAGATTTTTCAGAAAAATTTTCATTTTGACCCGTTTGGCTACTTTCACCCTCATCGTCACTTTCATCAGTAACATCTTCCACCACCCCTTCAACAAATTGAGGTGGTGGTGGTTTAACACCATTATCAATTATCTTACCACCACGCAAAGTAAGTTTATTAATTGATACCTCGCGTGTGCTTTTAGAACTTGAGCCTTGATGTTGTGGATTCACGGTTGTATCACTTGGCAATCTTCCACCGCTTCCCTTAAGTCGGCCCAAATCTTCGGCTAGTTGACCAACTTGCCTTGTGAGAGCTTCATGTGATTTGTCTCTTACTTCATTTGCTCTCTTCATCTCCTTGATGTCATTGTTAGATTCTTTCACCATATTCATAAGAGCATCTAACTTTGCATTCAACGAGTCATCTCCACCACCTTGGCTTCCCGATGGTCCACCTTGATTATTGTTGTAATTTCTTTGGAAGTTACCATCCCGATTGTAGCCTTGATTACCTCCTTGATTATAGTTACTCCTTTGGTAGCCACCTTGGTTGTAATTTCCCCCTTGATTGTTCCCTTGGCGGTTTTGATAGCCTTGTCCACCTTGGTTTACCGGTTGAAAGTTTGGGTTCATTTGGTTTGAAGGATTGCCATACCTAAGGTTGGGATGGTTCCTCAAACCTGGATGATAAGTGTTGGAGTTCATGTCAAAAGGCTTCCGGTCTCCATAAACTTGATTCACCTCTTCGGTTCCTTGAGCCATGTTTACTTGACAACTATCGGCTCTATGACCAATGTTCCCACATTCTTCACAAACCGCGAATTGAACCGCATTTACATCCTTCTTCTTCATGCGAGCTAACTCTCTTTCCAACGCAGCTATTCGATCCTTTGCACTTGAGTCAATGTCGGAGGTGGATTTTGGAATAGGGTGCTTTGCTTTCCTATCCGCGGATTCTTCGGCTCTTGAGTTCTTACTCATCCTTTCAAGGAATCCCAATCCTCTTCCTCGGGGTTATTCAACAAGGTTCCATTGCTAGTAGACTTGAGGTATTTTCTTTCTTCTTTTGTCAATCCGTTCACAAAACTCTTCACTAACTCCCAAAGCTCAATTTGGTGATGTGGACACTTTCTTATCAACTCTTTGAAACGAGTAAAAGCTTCATGAAGTGGCTCTCCGGATTGTTGTTGGAATGTCCGGATCTCATCCCTCATTTCATCCGTTTTGGCCATTGAATAGTATTCGTCAAGGAAGACTTGTTGCATTTCTCCCCATGTTCGAATACTATTAGCCGGCAAGGTTAAAAACCATTGCTTTGCCTTGTCCTTCAATGAAAATTGGAACAATCTTAAACGCACCTCATCTTGTGAGAAGTTGTGGCCTCCAATTGTGCCACATATGTCGGAGAATTCAGATATGTGTGTGTAAGGCTCCTCCATTGACATGCCATGAAAATGAGGTAAGATGTTGATGTAGTTAGGCTTGCAATCAAATGAACGCCTTCCTGGAATTGGTGGAACAATAGGAGAGACATTGTCCGATATGATGGGTCGGAACCTACCATTTACACCTTGTGTTCTAGCTCGTTGAGGTTGTTGACGTGGAGGACCATTCACTTCTTGATGCAATGGGTATCTTCTTTGTGGTCCTTGATTAGCTACATCGACAAACTGAGGAATTTGGTTTGGGTTGGCATTCATGTTTGGATTCCTAAATTGGTTTTGTCTATGTTGACGGTTGTAGTTGTAGTTCTCATTCTCCATATACCCATGGTTCCATTCATCATAATTATCACCTTGGTAGCCATAATCACCATCATACCCTCCTTATTGTAGAACCCCCCATTGCCTTCATTGTCATACTCATAATCATCACTATCACCCGTGTGATAGGTGTGAACACTCACCCGTTCGGGTGATTGGTAAGATGGAACACTAAATGGCTCATCCTCATGAATAGCATTTCTTAGCTCATCTAAGTTTGGTGGGCCAAAATGACCCATGGGGTTTTGGTTCACATGTTCAAAAAGTGGGTTACTATGGCTATGAGCTTGTCTACGGTTTGGGTTGAGGTTACGGTCATTAGTGGGTGGTGGTGGTGGATTTTGTGGAATGTGGTGTTGTTGTGGGGGTCGGTTGTTACTACCTCCCTCCATTTGGTTGGCTCGGTTCCTTCTTGCAAAGCGTTCAATTTCCGGTTCAAACACCAACGGAGAGGTTCTTCCGGATGCTCTAGTATGCATGCACTACCTGTGATCTACACAAATAACACAACCAGCATAACAAGGGAAAAAGAATGATGCAAAAATAACCAAACACTTAAACAGAAAATTACAAACTAGTCAACACAATTCTACACACAAAGCGCACTACTCCCCGGCAACGGCGCCAAAATTTGACCGGCTTGTCGCGTGCACTAGTCAAAGATAGTATTTGTATAGTTCCTTAATACCAAAACTATGTAGCAAATGGTAAGAAGGGTGTCGAATCACAAGGAGTATGTGGTTTGTGTTTAGACTTGAATTGGACTAACAAATTAATTATGAAGCTTGCTATTTTGTTTATAAAAGATTTTATATGTTTACTTGAAATGGTGTTGAAACTTTGTCCAACACAAGAAATAAGCAAAACAAAAATGGTTACTTAAGAATGATTAATAGAACTTGAGAACTTAGAACAATGGTTGACAATACTAAGTTTAATAACAAGGTTCACCCCCGGTTGATATCATAAAATTATGGTGCTACTAATCCAACTAATTTGCATCAAAGATGTGAGTCATGCTAACGAGTTCATCATTACAAGGCTTAGGTGTCAAGAATTGTCAACGTTAATTACGGACAATAATACACTTCATTACACATGAACATTCAAACTCTACATCTACATAGCACACATGACCAACTCCATTTCTCAAAGACAAATTTCATACTCATTCATGCAATTTGGGAATTCAAGTTAAGATCAAAATACTAACATAAATGTTTCAAGCAATCAAATACAAAACACAATGATGCAATTTAGTTTTCAAACATTAACAAACCATAATCTTACAATATGAAAACCGGGGGAAAACCCAAAGAAGTTTAGCCTCTCATAGTTTTATGCACAAGAACAAGATTCAAAAGATAATTCATAACAACCAAATACATAACAAGGATCAAATTACCACAATATTCTGTTCTTCAACACAACCAAGAGTATCAACCAAAAGCTTGACCAAAGAAAATCTTGAATCTCAAATACCCGAATGTGTTTTTGTTCCAAGAGAGTGATTATGTTGTTCCAAGAAGATGATGATCCACACAATGCTTTTCCAATCTTTATAAAACAAAACAAAACACCAAAAGTCCCCTCTTTCCAGCCAAAGAATCGTCACAATTCCATCTATTGAGCAAAAGCACATCCACTTGTGTTTTTAAATTGTAAACCACTTTCCAGGAAATCACCCTACCGTAACTTACGGTATCCACCGTAAGTTACGGTAGCCATAAGTTTGATACGGTGGGAAGCTTCTGCCGTACGGTGGAAAAATGCATGTTTGGGGGCCACCGTAATTTACGGTGGCTACCGTAAATTACGGTAGACCCCCACTTGTTTTATTTTGTTCCTTCTTCTCATCCTTCCTTGTTCCATCCCGTCATGGTCCGTCCAACGCTACGTTTTCTCCGTATTAAGCTCCATAATGTGCCTGAAACAAAAGCAACTGCAGTTATCTAATTCAAGATAATTACATGATTAAAAGAGAGAATGTTACGCGTTTAATCATTATAAAGGGTTGTTCTTTGAACCACCCGTCAAAGATAGAGACTAACCACGTGTATCATAGGGGAGAATGTAAGTTACGTCCCTAAGGATGTAGCTTACTCGTATAGTTAGATTGGCGAATTTATGCGGGTTTTTACCATATTAAGGGATTTTATCAATTCCTAAAACCCACATCGTATTGGGAGCCAATTGGACGAATTTGGAGTGATTTTTCACCAATCATCCATCACTCTAACTCATCTAAATCCATTCCATCATGGTCAAATCCATTCTTGTAGCTGAATTTAGAGGATGTAAGGCTAATTCCATCGCGATCATTCTCGTGTGTAGGGTAATGAACCAATGCATGATTCTAGTATTCTATCTGTTCAATGACATTAACGTTTGTTAATCACTAAGTTATGAATATCTATGAGTTTGAATTCATATAACTAAAATAGTACTTTGCAATTTAATTATAAAACCTGTAAGTTGTCAGTTTTCTTGCATGGGTGACTCTTAGTTTTGTGATTGAATGTTTAGGATAAACTCATGGTTAGTGAATTAACATCAACATACTTAAAAGTATAGTTCTACTAGTTGTGTTACAATTAAACATTTGTTCATGTCTATGTGAACTCAATTGGATAGTTACTAGATTATCCATCATGTAAATTAAATTGAACCAAGATGTTATTTGTTTTCTCCTAATCATTTATAATCTTAGTTTAATTTTAGTTTTAGTTTTCTCAAATAATTTTCAAACTATTTTTCAGTCAGGTGACAATAGTTAAGTGAATCAGTTTAACGAATCAAATTTCCCTCTAACTCTGACCATTAATTTCTTGTAGTTCGACACAGTACTTACCCCAGCTAGTTAAGGTGTACTTACCCCAGCTAGTTAAGGTGAATAGGAAATTTTCCTATCTATTTTTTATTGTTCCTTTGACATCGACTAATGGATCGGCGATGGTCATAGTTCATATATGTGTGCGTGTTTATAATATACATACATACATACATACATACATACATGCATGCATGCATGCATGCATGCATGCATGCATGCATGCATGCATGCATGCATGCATGCATGCATGCATGCATGCATGCATGCATACATACATACATACATACATGCATACATACATACATGCATACATACATACGTACATGCATGCATGCGTACATGCATGCATGCGTACATGCATGCATGCGTACATGCATGCATGCGTACATGCATGCATGCGTACACGCATGCACACATAGAATACATACATATATATACACACATAGATACACACCACACACAAACATATATATATATATATATATATATATATATATATATATATATTTTATTACATTTTTTTAAAATTTAATTTGGACAAATTACATATGATTACTTACATAAATGGTATTTTCTAAAAATTCAATCGTAATATGGCAATTTCACTTTAATTTAACTAGAAAATTTAATGTAAATTAGTCTTAATGTCCAAACTCATTATAAAATTAAAAACACAAATATTAACTTGTTACTCAAAAAAGTTAGTACCTAAACATGCTATTTTCACCAAACCACAAGTACCATATGTGTATTGACTCTAGTTAAATCTACTATAATTTTATTAGGAGGTTAAACTAAAAACTAAATTTTACCAAAGAATGCTAAGAAAGATTTTAGCCCCCCTAAAATGAGTTAAAAACTTCGATTGAACAACACTACAAGAAATTCAGGTCTTTACATACACATAGTATGTGTGGCTAAAAGTATATTATGTGTGGGTGGTTGTCTTTATCTACACATAAGATAAGTGCCATGATGTGTTGCCTTGCGTCTGTGGATATAGATCATTACCTACACTTCAGTTATGTGTAGGCACATAGCTTGCTACACCTACATATATATATGTGTGTAAAACTAATTCATATGTGTGGGTAGAAGTAAGGCAATTTGTTTGGTTGGCTGCTTACGTTGCAACTGACTAGGCGCTGATATGGCGTTGATGTGACGCTGACATGGAGGATGACGTGGCGGATGACGTGGCGGATGACGTGGACTATAGTGATGATATGGCATGTCCTTACAAAGTGTTGTTGACACGTGTCATAAATAAATGTACGTTGTAACACCCGTAATTTCTTATTAAAGAAATTAAAAGAACAAGATAGAAAGAGAAAGGAAAGAAAACAAAAGTATACTTTTGTGGAAGGGCCAAAAGTGCCAAGTGGGCAAACTTTCTATTAATTTTGATATAAAAGGTGGTATGGTCACCCACTCTTGTTCATATCATCACCATTTTTGGATATTTAGAGAGAGAAAGCAGCAAAGCAGAGAATTTTCGAATTTCTGAAGAAGAATCTGAAAACTAGAAGTTTTTGGTAAGAGATCTCGAGTTTTTGAAGCATTGGATGATTCTAGAACCGTATGTGTGCTTATAAATGTGACTTGGGTGTTCGGGTGGTGTGGTGTGTGTGTTTTAGGTGCTAGAACAGTCGAAGAGGCTTGGGAGAAGAGTGTGAAAATTTGAAGAGACAACGAAGGTGAGTTCTAGACCCCTTCTTACCTGTTTTTAAATGTTTTGGGGCTGGAAATGCATGTAAGTATGTTTTTATAAGTTTGGGTATAATACCCGTATGATATGAATGTATGTATGTTTATGTTTATGTTAGATTTATGCCTAGAATCATGTGTATATGTTTAGTACTAGGCATTTTGATGTTCGGGAATTTGAAATATGAATTAGTCATATGAGCAGGGTACTAAAACGACTAACAAGCCCAAATAGTAGTAATATGCCTGAAATTTGGACTTAGAATAACTAAGTACAAACTAATGAGTCTAATAGTGCTTATACGCCCAGGGACATGCCTTAGAAATATGCTAAGTATGGTCATGAGTCTAAGCAGGTAATGTGTCCAATAGTTCTAAAACGACCAGACCCATAAGTCTGAAAATTTGCTAAGTATGGAGACTTATAAGTCTAACAGGACTCATGAGTCCCACAGTACCCATGAGTCTGAAAACTAAGTAAAAAGGTGAAAAGACTGAATTCTGGTCGTATGACCAGAAAATATTTTCTAAGTATGGGATGGTACGACCACAGGGCTAATACGACCAACAGGGCTAATACGACCAACAGGGGTCATACGCCCAGCAGTGCTCATACGCCCAGAGCTTGAAATTTTTCTAAGTGTAGCTGATGAGTCCGACAGTGGTGAAACGCCTAGAACAGGGCTCATACGCCCAAGTACTTAGACTTTTTAACAAAATTTATTGGAGTCTGTGCAGTAGGGTTTCACAGGGACGTTGACTGGGACTTTATTGAATGCAAATGATTATGTTGAATGTAATAATACCCCTTTCTTAATATTTTAATTAATGTTATGATTAGGGCTGATATGGGGATTAATATTAATATGATTATTAATATTATCAGTGCTATTATTATTAATATACTTATTAATAATAATATTGTATGGCCCTACGTGTAATGATCATGATCAAGACAGGAATTATTATCATTGATAGAGTGGAAGATTAATGGTAATAGAAAGTGGAATGTAAATGAATAAACGAAAGTCTTGATTGATAATGGGTGAGCAACTGGGTGTTGCATAAGCCCGCAGAAGGCTTACAATCGTTGAGATTGATAATGGGTGAGCAACTTGGTGTTGCAAAAGCCCGCAGAAGGCTTACAATCGTTGAGATTGATAATGGGTGAGCAACTTGGTGTTGCAAAAGCCCGCAGAAGGCTTACAATCGTTGAGATTGATAATGGGTGAGCAACTTGGTGTTGCAAAAGCCCGCAGAAGGCTTACAATCTTTGAGATTGATAATGGGTGAGCAACTTGGTGTTGCAAAAGCCCGTAGAAGCCTTGCAATCCTTGAGATTGCTAATGGGTGAGCAACTTGGTGTTGCAAAAGCCCGCAGAAGCCTTGCAATCCTTGAGGTTGCTAATGGGTGAGCAACTTGGTGTTGCAAAAGCCCGCAGAAGCCTTGCAATCCTTGAGGTTGCTAATGGGTGAGCAACTTGGTGTTGCAAAAGCCCGCAGAAGCCTTGCAATCCTTGAGATTCTAATGGGTGAGCAACTTGGTGTTGCAAAAGCCCGCAGAAGCCTTGCAATCCTTGAGATTGCTAATGGGGCCCGCAGAAAAACTTGAGATCCTTGAGATCGTTAATGGTTGAGCAACTATGTGTTGCAAAAGACGGGAGAAGAATGATAAAAGTATGAATTGAGCGATGGTGAAGATAATAAAAATATTACCTATGTGTACGTACGATGTATGATCACCTAAGAAGATGAGGAACGGTTTTGAATGAAAAAATAAAGTATTTTAATTATAAAACTAGAACTCACTCAGCAACGCTGACTTTTATGTATTTTCCAGTTGGCAGGTGACAGGTTGCTGAGGATGGCACCCGGGGATGGCTACTTGGCGGGCAAGACTGACATCCATTCACTTTTTGACAATACTGTTGTTTTGTAATTCATTCATCTAACATTTTGTGACTTATAAACTAGAATGTATTGCTTGGCAACAGTGTTTTAATGGAATGAATGTCTTTTGTTTAAATTAATTCCGCTACTTAAATTTATAATAAGTATGATTTATGCTGTGAATGACCAACTGTGAGGTGCCCGGGAACGGGGCCTTACAAGTTGGTATCAGAGCTAAAGTTTAAGTGAAACGGGTAAAATTTTTCAAAATAAACCTTAACTTAAACTGAGAATGGGACGGAAAGAGGGATGCCAGCCCGAGTAGCCATGTGCCATCAGGTATTGTTTTCTTAAAAGTCAACCAGACTTATGTGCGTGTGCTATATGGATTATGTGTTCTTAGTAGATTTGGATACTGATGTAGTCAGGATAGGAAATGCTTGGGGTGTGAAGAGTAAAGTAAGTGGCTAATCACAACTGGCCACTGTAATTAGGGACCTACTATACTTGACATAAACTGAGCTGTTTCCTTGAATGATTGTTTTAGTGTTTGAATCTTATAGTGCATAGGAAAATGGCTGGGAAGAAACCTGCAAAAGCTGCTAGAGGTAGAGGTCGTCCGCATACGACTAGGAACAGTACTAAAGCTCCAGAGACGACCCCCGTGAACCCTGAGGTTCCTGATAGGAACGAAGAAACTGAGAATGCGAGCCTGAATGCCTCAGCTAGGGAGGCGATTGCTGATGAGGTACACCAAGTCCTGCAGGCAGTTATGCCATCTGTGGTGACGGATGTTATTCATGCTGTGAGGAATGAGGAGAGAAAAGAGAAGGAGGATAGGAGAGGGTCAACTGGGAAGGAAAGCAAGGGAGGAGAGGAACGACCGGATCCAAAGATAGTAGTATCTGATGAAGAGGAAGATGATGTGGTAGGGGTGACAACCAAGGGATGCAATTACGGGGCATTCCAGAGGTGCAGGCCCCGACTTTTGACGGGAATGGTAATGCTGCTGCAGCCCACCGTTGGATAAGGGAGATGGAGGCGGTACTTGAGATCAGCGAGTGCCGGGAGGATCAGAAGGTGAAGTTTGCCACCCACTCCTTTACTGACTCAGCACTATGTTGGTGGGACAATATTGTCCAAGCTGAGGGTAGTAGGGCTATAGGCAAGATGAAGTGGCCCGAGTTGAAGAAACTGGTAATTGAGGAATTCTGTCCTCACAGGGAACTTGATAAGATTGAGAGAGAGTTCCTGCAACTCGAGGCGGGAACCATGAGCCACCAGCAATACACTGCCAAGTTCAATGAGATGGCGAGGCTGGTGCCAGATCAAGTGACACCGGTATCTTGGAAGATTAACCGGTACATTCAGGGACTGCCAGCCGACATTCGTAGGCACTTGATTGCTGCCCGGCCAAGCACGTTTAGGTCGGCAGTGGATCTGGCTGGCAGACTCTATGATGAAAGGGAAGTGACAGTGGTGGAGTCAAGGAAATCCGGTGGTGCTGACCGGAATTGGAACGGGAAGCGGTTCGGGCGTGGTGGCTCTACCCCGAACAACAAAAGGATGAGAGGGGATGACCGTAGGGTGGGGTCATCAAGCTCAGGGCCCAAAAGGTGTGGCAAGTGCGGGAAGGAGCACACGGGGGAGTGCAGAATGGAGTCCAAGGTGTGCTACAGGTGCGGGAAGCTGGGCCACATCTCGAGGGACTGTAAAGATTTGAAGTGTTACACCTGCGGTGAGGCGGGTCATATGAGCAAAGACTGCAGGAAGCAGAGGGTGGAGAGTTCCGGGGCAAAGAAGACGGCCAGGACTGAAGGGCAGAAGGCAAGTGCCAGAGCTTTCACCATGACCAGAGAGGAGGCTAGGACGGACCTCGATGTTGTATCAGGTACGTTTCTAGTAAATCAAACTCTTGCTTCTGTGTTATTTGATTCTGGTGCTAGTAGGAGTTTCATTTCTACTACTTTCTGTGCTAAATTGCCTGTTAGTAGTAAATGCATTGATGATCCCTTTGAGGTAGAAACTGCTATTGGTAAGTCCACTAAAGTTACTGATGTGATAGAGGACTGTACCATAGAGTTAGAAGGCCATAGGTTTGCTGCCAGATTACATGAGATGCCCCTAGGTGGATTTGATGTAGTGCTAGGGATGGATTGGTTGGCAACCTACGAAGCGAATATCGTATGCCGAAAGAAGATGATTAGATTGACGGCATCTGACGGAAGTCTGGTAACGATATACGGGGATCGGGTAACGATGATCCCTAAAGTGATCTCGATGGCGGTGGCAGGCAAGTGCATGAGGCGTGGGTGCAGCGCCTACTTATGCTACGTGAAGGATGTGGAAGCGCCAACACCACAACTATCCGATGTTCCGGTTGTGCGTGAGTTTCCAGATGTATTCCCGGAAGACTTATCGGGATTGCCACCTGACCGCGAAATTGAATTTCAAATTGACTTAATACCCGGTGCCCAACCTGTCGCCAAGGCACCGTATCGATTAGCTCCTACGGAGATGAAAGAATTGATGGAGCAACTGCAAGAGTTGCATGAAAAGGGCTTTATTAGACCGAGTATCTCTCCTTGGGGTACTCCGGTCTTGTTTGTGAAGAAGAAGGACGGTAGCATGAGAATGTGTATCGACTACCGTGAATTGAACAAATTGACAATAAAGAATCGGTATCCGTTACCGAGGATCGATGACTTGTTCGACCAGCTCCAGGGTGCCAGTTGGTTCTCGAGGATAGATCTTCGATCTGGCTACCATTAATTGAAGGTAAAGGAGCAGGACATTCCTAAAACAGCTTTTCGTACGCGTTATGGACACTATGAGTTTCTGTTGGACCAAAAGAACCAATGAGCCAAGATCAGGAAAACCTCTAAGTCCCACATGACATCACAACAACTGCTGAAGACCCTCATCAGCTGTTCTGACAAAGTCTGAAGAATTAACAGCTGAAGTTCAAAGAACTGAAGTACAACAGCTGAAGATCTCAAAGTACTGAAGATAAGTACTGAAGATAAGTACTGAAGTCTAAAGTACTGATAAACTAAAGTACTGAAGACTTCAAGTACTGAAGACAAGTGCTGAAGATCAAAAGTCTGAAGAACTGAAGAACTGATGAACAACTGCTGATGCACAAAGTCTGAAGACAAGACAACAGCTGATGACAACTACTGAAGTCATCAGCTGATGAATCATCTGAAGACCAAAGTCTGAAGACCAAAGTGCTGAAGGTTCAGAGTTTGTCATAACAGCTGAAGAAGTCTTCTTCAGTTGTTGTGATGGTTTATTTCCTTTTAGTAGTTTAATGTTTTTCCTTTCTGTAGTTTGTACAACAGCTGAAGAGTTTGTTCTTCAGCTGTTATAGTTCAGTAGTTGTAAACGACTGAAGAGTTTGTTCTTCAGTCGTTGTAGTCAGTAGTTTACTTTTCAGTACTTGTAACAGATAGAACACTTAGGAAAATTTTGTAAGAAGATGTCAGCTGTTGTGACATCTTCAGTAGTTGTGTTCTATCAGTAGTTAGTTTAATAATTGTTTAATGTCAGTGGAATCTGACAACGGTATGGGTCATTTGCCTATAAAAGGGCAGTGACCTGAATGTATTCCACGCCGAAACGTGCGACCAATAGAACATTTATTGTTTCGCAGAACTCTTCTCTCTCTATGTTTATGCTTTTAATTGAAATATCTTTTATGTTCTTGCTTTAATTGCTAATTAATGTGCTAAATCCGCTGCAAACATAATCTAATTGATCAACCGAGAGGCTGAGATCCTAACAAATGGTATCAGAGCAGGTTAATCATTGATCGATTTCACTATTGATCATTTGAAACTGCTCTTTTGATCTCTAAGTTTGATCGAATTAGCAATTTGCAAGAATTAGCTGTAGAGAGAGAGATTCTGCTGTTTCTGGCCAAAAACTTGAGGTTCTCTTGGTGGTTTTGAGCTACATTTGTTTTGTTTAAACTTGAGTTTGACTAATAACTGAGATGACTACATTAACAAACGATCCTCACAATACTGGTTCCTCAACCAAGCCACCAATGCTTGTGAGGAATGAGTACAACATATGGCAAAGACGTATGCTTCACCACTTGTCTGTCAACAGTGCTGGTTGTTGGAAGTCAGTGGTGCATGGACCATACAGGCCTATGGTGAGCGTCCCTGAATCTAATGAACAGGTTCCAAAGAAACCTGAACAATATTCGGACGAAGATCTAAAGTTGTTCGAGATTGATGCTAGAGCCCATGGAATTCTAGCCATGGCTATTCCAAATGAGATTTACTCAGGGCTCTTGCATCATGAAACTGCTCATGACCTATGGGTTGCTCTAAAGGAACAATTTGGAGGAACTGATTCGGTCTTAGCAAACAATAGGGAAATCCTCGCCCAACAATATGAGACATTCTCATATAGAAAGGGTGAGACTCTGACCCAGCAGTTTGAGCGGTTCTCTTGTTTGATTTCTGAGCTGAAGATGGTCAAACAAGAGTACTCCAACAGCCAGATGAACAACAGGTTCCTCAGATCACTGCCGGAGAGATGGGACACTTATACCATTGTCCTACGCTCCAGTGCAAATCTGGAAACTCTATCTCTCACCCAACTTCATGGGAAACTGCTCACTTTTGAGAGAGAGATAGAGCAAAAGAGGAAGTTGTCCACCTCTGGCAAGCTCGCTGATGACTTTGTTCAAGGAAATGCTGCCTTGATAAGTCAGGAGTCAGAATATGCTTCATCAGAAAGTTCTTATGATGAGCATACTGATTTCTCTACCAACTCAGAACAAGCTTTTGTTGGTGTAGGTAGTAGTTCAGGAGGCTGCAGTGATAACTGGTGCTTCTTGATGGATGATTTGAAGGGCATTCCAGATGATGATCTGGAAGAGATGGATATTTTGAGCCAAATGGCAATGATCAATATCAGATCTCAAAAGTTCTACAAAAGAACTGGTAGGAAATTCCCTGGTCTCTCTGGCAAAACCAAAGTTGGTTTTGACAAGAGCAAGTTGAGGTGTCACAAGTGCCAAAGGCTTGGACACTTTGCAAGAGAGTGTAGATCATCTGGATCTAACTCCTCTGCACCCTTTGTGACTTTTCCAAGCAATTGCTCACAGCACAGAGGGCAACCTTCCTCCAGTTCTGGTCATCCATCACAAGCACAGGCATCACCTGCGTATTTTGTGCCTCAGGGGTATATGCATACTCTTACCCCTGCTACTATGTGCCTCAGTCCAGTCAAACTCAAGCACCTTCGGCTCAACCACCACAGGCTCTTCCTGAGCCTCAATCTTCCCCATCTCATCATCAAACACAACCTCAACAACACAGCTTCTTCACCCCATGAGTGTTGACTGGAGTAGTCTACCAGATGATCTATCTGGACAGGAACAACTACTCCAAGGTGCTGGTCAACATGGTGGTGATAGTCCTTTTGGAAATCTTGCTCTGATGGCCCTTGAGTCTGCTGAGGGGTCATCATCCAATGCCTCATCACAGGTATCATCTGAGGCCAAAGCCAAGCTTTGTTCTGAATCATGCATAGCAGCATTTGCTTCTATTAGAGAAGCAAATATAGCTTTAATAGATAAAAATCTTGAGCTAGAGCACACTATTTCCAAAAGAAAAGCTGATTTTGAGGTTGTACTAAAAGAGAAAAATAATGAGATTTACAAACTTAAATGCCAAATCAAAGATGGTAAAGCTAGGGAAGATGTACTTCTAGAGAAGTACAGAGACCTCAAGGAAACTCTTGCCAACACCCAAGTAGAGTGTGATCGATGGGTGCAATCATGCAAGGGTTTTGAAATGCTTCTTAAGAAGCAATCAGCTTCCAATGTGAAGTTTGGGATTGGTTATAATCACATTGCTCCTCCTACAGATTCACTTTAAGAGCAGAAGTTGAATCTGATAGAGAGAGCAATAACCAATCCTTCTCATCATGTGACTTACTATCCTCTGAATTAGCATCATCAGAGAGAGACTGTCACATGACCAAAAGGCTGATCAACTCAGGAGTTGTCACTAGAAGTACTGAAGGTACTGGAGAGCAAGTGACAACATCTGAAGTTCAAACCTCAAATACTGTTAGCACTAAAGAGAAGAAAACTAACAGTAGGAAAGGTTTGAAGACAGCTAGAGAGGATACCAGGAAAGCAGGCACTAGGAAGAAAACTGCTAGTACTGATGACAAACAGCTAAAGAACAAGTCTTTAGCAGTTAAATCCTCTTCAGATGATGATCAGCATAAGATGAAGAAAAAGCCATGTGAGATATGTGGCTTGTTCAATCATCTTACTGATGATTGCTGGTACAAAAGGGGTTCCAAACTCAAACAGAAGGAGAAAATTACTGAGAGCATCAATAAAATGAAGAATGAGTTTGAAACCAAGTTTGTATTAGCAACATCCAAGCCTGAAATCCCTAAGCCCAAAGCTAAATCTAAAAAGAAGGTAGGGATAACTCAGGCAACAGCTGAGGTTGCTCAGAAAAAGATGGTACAACATAGGAACTCATCATCAGCAAACTCCAATGTGTCTGAAGAGCTGAAAGCTTTATCACAGAATTAGACACAGTTGGTGATGATGGTTCAGCAGCTAGTGGGAAGAGTCAACCACTTAGATGCACCTGTGTTGAAACCACAGAAAAGGAAGCCCAAGCCAAAGGGTTCCTCTTCTATACCATCTTCTTCACCTCAGGCTGTTACACATAACACACCTGTTAGTGCTGCACCTATAGTTAAGAACAGACCCAAAACCAAACAGGTTTGGGTCTCTAAAACTAACTAACATGTGGTTATGATTGCAGGGTTCTTCAACATGCCAAAAGAGCATCTGGTATGTAGACAGTGGAGGATCTATGCACATGACAGGAAGCAGCTCCCTTCTTAATGACTACTCTCAAGGAAAGAAGGGATTTGTTTCCTTTTGCAATGATGCAAAGGGTTACATCATCGGAAAAGGCTTTGTTTCCAATGGGGAAATAAGGTTTGATGATGTTAACCATGTGGAGAATCTCAAGTACAACCTCTTGAGTGTCAGTCAAATGTGTGACAAAGGCCATGTTGCCCTTTTCACAAGCCAGAACTGTCGGATTCTATCATCCAAAGTTCTGAGTTTGATTGACAAGGCATTGGATGAACACACTCTCCTGAAGGCCAACAGGACAGGAAGAGTGCATGCCTTAGATCTTTCCAAAAAGATGGATCTAAAAGGCCATCCTTGCCTATTCTCCAAGGCATCTCCTCAAGAGTCTACACTATGGCATAGAAGGCTAGGTCATGTAAATTTCAAGAACATGAATCAGCTTATAAGCCATGGTTTAGTAAGAGGATTGCCTCTGAAGGAGTTCAAGTGTGAAGATGACTGCACTGCTTGCTTGAAAGGAAAACAACACAAAGTTTTATTCCCTTCAATAGAAGAACCAAAGTCCACTGCCTGCTTACAACTTCTGCACATGGATCTCTTTGGTCCTGTCAGAGTAATAAGCATGGCAAAGAAGAAATACTGCCTGGTAATTGTGGATGATTACTCCAGGTTTGTATGGACTTTCTTCTTGCACTCCAAGGATGAAGCAGCAAAGACAATAATGAACTTTGTGTTACAAGTAGAAAAGCAGTATTCCCTACAGGTCAAGTGTGTGAGGAGTAACAATGGAATAGAATTTAGAAACCACACACTTGATGACTTCTACCTGTCCAAGGGAATTAGAAGGCAGTTAGCATTCCTAGAACTCCTGAGCAGAATGGAGTGGTGGAGAGAAAGAACAGGACCCTCATTGAAGCAGCAAGGTCAATGTTGGCTGACTCTGGGTTGCCACTGACCTTTTGGGCTGAAGCTGTCAATACAGCTTGCTATGTACAAAATAGAGCTTTAGTAAATAAGAGGTTGATGAAGACTCCATATGAAGTTCTTCATCATTTGGCTCCTCTTATTTCATTCTTTAGAGCCTTTGGGTGTCCTTGTTTTATTCTCAACACTAGCAACCCACTCCATAAGTTTGCTAGTAAGTTGGATGCAGGGTACTTTGTTGGTTATTCATCAACTTGCAAAGCATACAGAGTCTTCAACTGTAGAACCAAGGGGGTTGAAGAAACTCTGCATGTTAAGTTCAATGAATCTCCAAAGGACAAGATTCCACAAAACCCTGTGGAGTTGTTTGATCTGGACATACTGCAATATGTTCCTTATCAACCTCCATCTGTTGAGCCTGTCAGCAGATCTCCACCTGGTGGTACTGATGATGATGAAGTCAGTACTCACCTCTTTAGGTTTAGTGACAATCTGCCTAAGTTCACTGAACCTGATGCTCCTATAGCCTCAGCAGCTCCATCCACTACAAATGCTGATGAGATTTCTGCCTGCTCTACTTCGTTTGCTGCCATCCTCTACATGGTTTGAATCTCCATCACCATCTGTTGCTGCTGATGGGTCTACAAACACTTGCACAGATATCATATTTATGCTCAAGAATCACCCCACTCACAGATCATTGGTGATATCCATGCTGGAGTTTCAACCAGGAATCAATTGTCTAACTTCTGCTTCTATGCTCTCTTCATCAGTCAGCAAGAGCCAAAAACTATCATATTGCTTTAAGAGACAATGGATGGGTAGAAGCTATGCAGCTTGAGCTTCTTCAATTCAAGAAACAGCAAGTGTGGGAGCTTGTTCCATTACCCAAAGATAAGTGTGCTATAGGCACTAAGTGGGTATTTAGGAACAAAACAGATGAGAAGGGCCAAATTGTCAAGAACAAGGCAAGACTGGTTGTTCAAGGATTCGCACATGAAGAAGGCATCGATTATGATGAGACCTTTGCACCTGTGGCCAGACTGGAAGCAATCAGACTCTTCTTAGCTTATGCTGCTTTTCACAGTCTTAAGGTTTATCAAATGGATGTCAAAAGTGCCTTCCTATATGGGAAAATAAAATAAGAGGTTTATGTGTGTCAACCACCAGGCTTTGAGGACAATAAACATCCTGATTGGGTGTACAAGCTTGATAAGGCTCTTTATGGGCTGAAGCAAGCACCTAGAGCCTGGTATGAGACACTCTCAACCTTTCTTCTAGAGAATAAATTCACTAGAGGCACCATTGATAAAACCTTATTCATCAAGACTATGGGACAACATAAGCTCCTTGTTCAGATTTATGTTGATGACATCATCTTTGCATCCTCTGATCCAAAGTTGTGTGATGAATTTACAAAGCTTATGAAGCTGAGATTTGAAATGAGTGCTATGGGAGAATTATAGTATTTTCTGGGTTTGCAAATCAAACAACTGGATGATGGAATCTTCATCCATCAGTCCAAGTATACCAAAGAGTTGTTAAATAAGTTTGATTTACAATCCTGTAAGCCCTGTTCTACTCCCATGAGCAGCATCACACAACTAGATGTAGATCAGAAAGGTAAAGCGGTTGATGAAACCCTTTACAGATGTATGATTGGGTCCTTGATGTACCTTACAGCTTCTAGACCAGACATCATGTTTTCAACATGTGCTTGTGCTAGATTTCAGGCTGCACCTAAAGAATCCCATTTGATTGCAGTCAAAAGGATCTTTAGATATCTGCAAGGTACCCAATCACTAGGTCTTTGGTATTCAGCTGGGCATTCTTGCAAATTAGTTGCTTTCTCCGATAGTGACTATGCAGGATGTAAAGTCACCAGAAAATCCACTTCTGGTGGTTGCCAATTCCTAGGCAATTGTTTAGTTTCTTGGCAGAGTAAGAAACAAACATCAATTGCTACATCTACTGCTGAAGCTGAGTATATTGCTGCTGCAAGTTGTACCTCTCAGATACTCTGGCTTCAGAACCAACTTCTGGATTATGGCATTACTGAGACTAAGACTCCATTATTAATGGATAGTGCCTCAGCTCTCTGTATTGTTAAGAATCCAGTCCAGCACTCAAGGACCAAACATATTGAGATCAGACATCATTTTATCAGGGATTGCTATGAGAAAGGTCTGATTGATCCTAAGTTTGTACCTAGTGCTGATGAGCTTGCAGACATTTTTACTAAGCCTTTAGATAGTGCCACATTCCAAAATTTGGTACTAAGGCTTGGTATGCTGCAGCTTGATTGATTTGACCTATGCTGGTACTCTTAGTTCACAACAACTGAAGAACAAAGGTCAAATATAAGTACTGATGAGTAATTTAGTCTTCAGCTCTTTCACAACTACTGAAGACTAAAATGACTCAAAGTACTGATGTACATTATTTATTGAAAAACAACTGATGTAGTGAGGTGGATTACAACTACTGATGTATGATTTTCAAATAAATAAGTACTGAAGAACAAATTTTGCTCATAAGTACTGATGTGTAATCTTACACAAATACTGAAGACTAAATTTGTTCACCAGCTCTGAAGAATATTTCATCAGCACTTGTGAACATCTGATCACAAGAGCTGAAGGCATAAATATTCACAAGAGCTGAAGGGTCGATGAAACATCTGAAAGTCAGCCAAAGAGCTGATGAGTAAGTGTGGAGGCTAGTATGAAACAACTGATTTGACGGAAACAGCTGATGAGTAATTTCTCATCAGCTGATAACAACAGCTGCTGTTTCATACACAAACAACTGAAGGACAAAACCATGTCTTCAGCAGTTCACAACTACTGACATCAGTAGTTCACAACTACTGCAGGCTAACACCAAGTCTTCAGTTGTTCCAACGTCTGAAGAAGAATAATAGGTCATCAGTAGTTCATAACTACTGACGACTGACAGTAACTCTTCAGACGTTCACAACATCTGAAGGACAAAACCAAGGTCTCAGTAGTTTCAACTACTGAAGACTAATACCAAGTCCTCAGATGTTACAACCACTGAAGGTCAAAACCACGTCATCAGTCGTTACAACAACTGATAACTGACACCAAAAACCTTCAGTAGTTTCCTTTCAACCTTTGGCCTACCCTATAAATACCCACATTCAGAGCATTTACTCCACTTGCCCTAATCTTACAAAAACCTCTGAACCTCCCATACACCATTAATGGCGACCATGCAACTGAAACCTCGACACAACTGTGTCGCTCATCTTACAAAATCGCCATTATGGCCCAAGTTTCACCAAGCCGTCGATCTTATGAACGACTCACCCTACAAAACGGCTTTTCTCCTGAACCCTACTATATACACCGACTCCTTGGCGGAGTTTTGGACACATGTAACCGTCCAAACCGGAGAGCAGAATGGCGAGGTCTCCCTCCGGTCCTCCGTCAACGGCAAACCCGTGGTTATCACTCCAGCTACCCTACGCCAAACCCTAGAGCTGGAGGATGCCACTCACCCAACTTCCTACCCCAAGGGTACCCTGGATCTCTCATTCACATCCCATGACTACCAGGGTAACCTCTCCGCCTCCACCTTGTTGAAGAAACACTTCCCTGACCCTCAACGATTGATCTTCCACATGGTGAACGTGTGTCTGGCTCCAAGACCTCTTCGTGGGACCAGATGTCCACAAGGTGGCAACAGGTATTGTTCTCTATCCTTGAAAAACAACCGTCAAACTTAACTGATTTACTATTTTTGGAAATAAAGGATATGGCCACAAAACCAATTTCTAACCGATGGATCTTGTATCCTCGGTTCATTATGGCCATAATAGAGAACCAGCTTCAGGCTGAGGGACTAGTTGGGACTGGGGTCCCTGCCATGGCTGTTCTAGCCGAGGTATACTCCAGGCACAACACTGACCAAACACTCAAACAGGCTGGCCGGCTGCGAAAACCCACGCAGCCGGAACCCACAGCCTCCACCTCCAAATCCAAAGTCCCCACCAAACCAAAAGCCAAAACGAAGCCCAAAAAGGCTACTCAGGGAGATGAGTCCCCTGAGGATGCCCCTGCAACACAAAGGCAGGATGTGCCTGCTGCTTCGATTCTCCCAGCAGGTACCACGACTCCACCCACCACAACCGCACAGGCTTCCTCTCAACAGGAGCCTGATGCAACCAATTTTGGGGCAACCACATTACTGGGGTCTTTCTCACTTGAGAAGACTGCCATTGAAGAGCACAGTCCTCCCCTGTGCACACTGCTTCTAGCCCATCTCCCACAGAAGCCGCCCCACAAAGTCCAACCCTAATTATTGCCAAAGTGCTGACCCACCTGAGCACTCCACCCTCTCCCCAGAAACCTATTACAACTGGGGAGACTCCAACCAAAGAGGGGGTGGATACAAGTGCCGGTGGGAGCCCACAGCACAGAGAATCACAAGTCCAATCTCCTAGTGTGGCTAGGGAGATAGGACAATCTGGTGAGGCTGCCACTTCCCCTGCATCAGCACATGAGCAGGGTGAAGCTGGTACAAGCAATAAGACCTCACCAGAGGCAACTGCCGATGATGGATCCAATCCGGAGGCTGGAAGTCCCCAGTACCAATACAAAGGGGCACATGCTACTACTGAGCCACACTCAGAGCATGTATATCCTGACACAGTCAGGAGGTCAGATGATTCAGCTCCCCTGATGATGACCTGAGCTTCTTCTATGATGTAGTTGCTCACAACACTATTTTAGAGGATGAGATAAGCAGACTCAAAGAGCTGCTTGCTCAAATGACTCAAGATAGAAGTCCATCTGCCACCACCAACTCACAGATGGCACCTTCACCCAAAGGTCTCACACACACTGAGCCACTCCCACAAACTCAGCCACCAGCCCCTGCTTCTGGCACTAGCTCTCAGGGTCAGAACCCCCCTGAGCAACTAGATGCTATCCTCCAGAAATCCCTGCCTCTCATCACACCCATAATCACAGAAATTGTGATGAAAAACCATTGATGAGAGGCTTCCCACACATATCCAACCTCTGGTGGAGGTTGCTGTTGCTAAAGCCCTTGCTGAGAGTCAAACCCCAACCAATGCACCCAAAAAGGGGGAGACCTCAGTGCAAGGAAAGAGGAAGAGGGGAGAGGAGGAGCTAGAGGTAGTAGAAAGGAGGTGGTTGAGAGGGAGAAAGTTCAGGAGACCAAAGGGAAGGGGAGGGAGGAGGAGGAGAGAGCTGAGAAAGAAGTGACTGGAATCCAAAAGGATTTCAGTATCACTTATCAAAAGAGAGGAGAGGTGAGGGAGAGTGCTGATCCTGATCTAGCAGCCCTTGTCAAGGAGGCTGATGCTGAGCATAGCCGTTCAATGGACTCTGTCATTGAACAGCTGTTCAGGCAAGGCTTTGACAAGGATACTGGCCTGCTAGATCAAGAGATCAGGAATATGGAGAGAAGAGAGATTGAGTACCGATGGACTACTTATAGCCAAGAGGAAAGAAAGAAACTTGAGGCTATGAGTAGGTACACTTCGAAGTACCTAGGCAGACCAGTCCTTGATGTCAAGGCATGGACCAGGGACAGACTCTTGGCAATAACCACCAAGATCTGTTCGGCTGGTGATTTCACAAAGGGACTGGTCGCAGAGGCCTTTCTGAAGCCGGTGCTGGGAACAGACACTTCTAGCAAAACAGACTAAGCCTTCTCTAATATCCAGATTGCTAGCAGTGCCTGCCAACATTCCCACACCAACAACCCAACACAACAACCCACAAAACCAACTCCTTTACCACCAAAACCCGCAGCCAATGATCCACCCTTGAAGAAGAAGAGAAGGGTGCTGAGGCTGCAAGATGAGAAGAGGAGGATGAGGAGGATAGCCTGCCTATTTCAGCAGTTATACCTTTACCCAAAGCCAATCACAAACCATCACTTCCACCTCACAGCAGGACACTGTGAGGGTAAATTAGAAGAGGAGGAGCAGCAAAGGCGACATGATGAGGAAATGCTGAAAAGCATTGACAAATGCTATGCTGCTTCTACCTCTATAATGAACATGCAAAAAGAAGCTCTGAGATTATTCACCCTCAAACAAACCTTTCAATATGAAAAGGAGAGGGTGAGAACTTGGCCTGACCCAAGGGTGTCTCACAGGATAGTCAGAAGGACATGCCTGTGAGATACAAGAGCCAACTAAAGAGAATCGTAGATGAAGAGATCTCTGTGGCTCTTGTAATAACACCCTGGGAAATAGTAGAGGAATTCGAGAAGCTTATAGAGCCAACCAATCACTCCAAACAATTCTAGATAATAGGGTGATTAGGAAGGGGTTGGTCTATAAGAAGCTTGAGAATTTCCATAGGGATAAGCTCAACCTGCTGTTGGATGGTAAACACCCTGATGAATTTGCATACAGGCAAATCACAACAGTTGAGCTCAAAAATGGTAGACAGGCCAAGTACATCTCAGAGCTGTACGGTCGGGAGGGATTGTTCGATGGTGTGCCTGAAGATTGTCCTGAAGAATGAACAAATGATCTTCTTCAGGCCTACACCCGAGAATCCTACAGGCTAGTACATGGGAGGTAGGTTTCATGGATGGGATAACAGCTCTGTGTCCAATTCCCCAAAACAAAACTCCCATCCATACTTAGCCAAACAAATACCAGAAACCTTCTCCCAGGCCAGTGCTTATCAGGGTCAACTTCTGATCTGATCCAGAAGGAAATAGACCAATCTTTATGCCAACAATAAGTGGGACAACAAATAATTAGAGGTTTTGGCTGCATTGGTTCAGGGGGAGTTTGTTGGACCAAAAGAACCAATGAGCCAAGATCAGGAAAACCTCTAAGTCCCACATGACATCACAACAACTGCTGAAGACCCTCATCAGCTGTTCTGAAAAAGTCTGAAGAATTAACAGCTGAAGTTCAAAGAACTGAAGTACAACAGCTGAAGATCTCAAAGTACTGAAGATAAGTATCGAAGTCTAAAGTACTAATAAACTAAAGTACTGAAGACTTCAAGTACTGAAGACAAGTGCTGAAGATCAAAAGTCTGAAGAACTGAAGAACTGATGAACAACTGCTGATGCACAAAGTCTGAAGACAAAGACAACAGCTGATGACAAACTACTGAAGTCATCAGCTGATGAATCATCTGAAGACCAAAGTCTGAAGACCAAAGTGCTGAAGGTTCAGAGTTTGTCATAACAGCTGAAGAAGTCTTCTTCAGTTGTTGTGATGGTTTTTTTCCTTTCAGTAGTTTAATGTTTTTCCTTCTGTAGTTTGTACAACAGCTGAAGAGTTTGTTCTTCAGCTGTTATAGTTCAGTAGTTGTAAACGACTGAAGAGTTTGTTCTTCAGTCGTTGTAGTCAGTAGTTTACTTTTCAGTACTTGTAACAGATAGAACACTTAGGAAAATTTTGTAAGAAGATGTCAGCTGTTGTGACATCTTCAGTAGTTGTGTTCTATCAGTAGTTAGTTTAATAATTGTTAATGTCAGTGGAATCTGACAACGGTATGGGTCATTTGCCTATAAAAGGGCAGTGACCTGAATGTATTCCACGCCGAAACGTGCGACCAATAGAACATTTATTGTTTCGCAGAACACTTCTCTCTCTATGTTTATGCTTTTAATTGAAATATCTTTATGTTCTTGCTTTAATTGCTAATTAATGTACTAAATCCGCTGCAAACATAATCTAATTGATCACCGAGAGGCTGAGATCCTAATAGTTTCTCGTTATGTCATTTGGTCTAACTAACGCGCCAGCTGCTTTTTATGGACTTGATGAACGAGTGTGTCGGCCAATGTTAGATAAATCAGTGATTGTGTTCATCGATGATATCCTGATTTATTCGAGGAGCGAAGAAGAGCATGTCGGTCACATTCGGGAAGTATTGGAGACTTTGAGAAGGGAGAAACTGTATGCTAAGTTCTCCAAATGTGCTTTCTGGTTACGCGAGGTGCAATTTCTGGGTCACGTGGTAAATGCAGAGGGAATCATGGTGGACCCAGCAAAGGTTGAGGCTGTGATGCAATGGAAATCACCAAAGACGCCATCCGAGATTCGTAGTTTCTTAGGATTGGCGGGCTATATAGGAGATTTATTCAAGACTTCTCCAAGATAGCCTCCCCTTTGACAAAATTGACCCGTAAGGACGTGAATTTCGTGTGGGGTCAAGAGCAGGAGAATGCCTTTGAGGAGTTAAAGACAAGACTAACACAAGCTCCTGTTTTGACTTTGCCCGAGGGGAATGAAGACTTAGTGGTCTATTCAGATGCATCTTATTCTGGGCTAGGTTGCGTGTTGATGCAACGTGGAAGGGTAATAGCCTATGCATCTCGACAGCTGAAAACTCACGAAGTCAACTATCCCACG
The DNA here is from genome assembly GCA_024085815.1 of Flaveria linearis. Taxonomy (NCBI): domain Eukaryota; kingdom Viridiplantae; phylum Streptophyta; class Magnoliopsida; order Asterales; family Asteraceae; genus Flaveria; species Flaveria linearis. The sequence goes on along the minus strand of CM044006.1, from coordinate 72,864,643 downwards.
CACGACCTTGAACTAGCTGCGGTGGTTTTCGCGTTGAAGATTTGGCGGCACTATCTATATGGGACGAAGTGCACAATCTTCACCGACCACAAAAGCTTGAAGTACTTCTTCGAGCAGAAAGATCTTAACATGAGGCAGAGGCGATGGTTGGAACTAATAAAGGATTATGATTGCGAAATCCATTACCATCCGGGCAAGGCCAACGTGGGGCCGATGCCCTTAGTCGAAAAGAACGACTTGAGCCGATTCGGGTGAAGGCTTATCAGCTGATCATGACCCCCGATGTGATGACATAGGTTAAGGAGTTCCAAGACGAGGCTTTGAAAGAAGATCGTCTTAACTCCGAAAGGATGAGAGGCTAGTTACGGAATTGGGTGAGAACACTCTTGGTGTTAAGACCCGATTTGGGCGAATGTGAATTCCTTGATACGGGGATCTACGTGAAAAGATTATGGACGAGGCCCATAAGACCGATACTCCATTCACCCCGGTGCTACCAAAATGTACACGATATGAAGAAAGACTATTGGTGGCCGGGTATGAAACGCGACGTAGTGGAGTACGTAAGTAAGTGCTTGACTTGCTTACAAGTGAAGGCGGAACACCAGAAGCCCTACGGAAGATCCAACCGTTGGATATACCCGAGTGGAAGTGGGAGCACATCACCATGGACTTCATCACGAAGTTACCACGTACCCCAAAAGGGTATGATGCCATATGGGTGATAGTTGACCACTTGACCAAGAGTGCCCACTTCCTACCGATCCGCGAGACGTACTCATCTGAAAGATTGGCGGATCTGTTCATCAAAGAAATTGTAACTCGTCATGGTGTGCCGGTGTCTATTGTGTCTGATCGTGACACCCGATTTACCTCCAAGTTTTGGAAAAGATTTCATGATGCGATGGGGACGAGACTACACATTAGTACAGCATATCACCCTCAGACAGACGGTCAGTCTGAGAGGACGATCCAAACCCTCGAAGACATGCTTTGGGCGTGTGTGATCGACTTTGGAGGAAGTTAGGACAACCACCTGCCGTTAGCAGAATTCTCGTACAACAACAGTTATCATGCCAGCATTGGCATGCCACCTTATGAGATGCTATACGGTAGGAGATGTAGGACGCCCGTATGTTGGGGAGACATTGGGCAGAAAGAACTGGGAGGTGTTGAAGTGATTGAAGCAACGACTGAGAAATTAGAAAAGATCAAAGCCTTCATGAAGGCGGCGAAAGATAGGCAAAAGTCGTATGCTGACAAGAGGCGAAGACCGATAGAGTTCAAGGTTTGCGACGAGTCATGTTGAAGGTCTCGCCCTGGAAGGGAATCATTAGATTCAGGAAACGAGGTAAGCTAAGCCCGAGATACATAGGACCTTTCCGAATTATCGCACGAGTAGGAGAGGTGGCCTATCGACTTGAACTGCCAGATGAGTTAAGTGGAATTCATCCCACATTCCATGTATCTCATCTGAGAAAGTGCTTAGCTGATGAAGGCATGGTTGTACCACTGGAGGATATCGAGGTGGATGAGCGGCTCAACTGCATGGAGCAACCAATGGCCATTATGATCGTAAGAAAAGAGGTTAAGGAATAAAGTGATTCCTCTTGTGCGCGTACAGTGGAAGCACAGGAAGGGATCCGAGTCTACGTGGGAGACTGAAGAAGAAATGAGACAGCACTACCCACATCTGTTTAAGGAATAACAGGTTTCGGGGACGAAACCTATATAAGGGGGGTGGACTTGTAACACCCGTAATTTCTTATTAAAGAAATTAAAAGAACAAGATAGAAAGAGAAAGGAAAGAAAACAAAAGTCTACTTTTGTGGAAGGGCCAAAAGTGCCAAATGGGCAAACTTTCTATTAATTTTGATACAAAAGGTGGTATGGTCACCCATTCTTGTTCATATCATCACCATTTTCGGATATTTAGAGAGAGAAAGCAGCAAAGCAGAGAATTTTCGAATTTCTGAAGAAGAATCTGAAAACTAGAAGTTTTCGTAAGAGATCTCGAGTTTTTGAAGCATTGGATGATTCTAGAACCGTATGTGTGCTTATAAATATGACTTGGGTGTTCGGGTGGTGTGGTGTGTGTGTTTTAGGTGCTAGAACTGTCGAAGAGGCTTGGGAGAAGAGTGTGAAAATTTGAAGAGACAACGAAGGTGAGTTCTAGACCCCTTCTTACCTGTTTTTAAATGTTTTGGGGCTGGAAATGCATGTAAGTATGTTTTTATAAGTTTGGGTATAATACCGTATGATATGAATGTATGTATGTTTATGTTTATGTTAGATTTATGCCTAGAATCATGTGTATATGTTTAGTACTAGGCATTCTGATGTTCGGGAATTTGAAATATGAATTAGTCATATGAGCAGGGTACTAAAACGACTAACAAGCCCAAATAGTAGTAATATGCCTGAAATTTGGACTTAGAATAACTAAGTACAAACTAATGAGTCTAATAGTGCTTATACGCCCAGGGACATGCCTTAGAACTATGCTAAGTATGGTCATGAGTCTAAGCAGGTAATGTGTCCAATAGTTCTAAAACGACCAGACCCATAAGTCTGAAAATTTGCTAAGTATGGAGACTTATAAGTCCAACAGGACTCATGAGTCCCACAGTACCCATGAGTCTGAAAACTAAGTAAAAAGGTGAAAAGACTGAATTCTGGTCGTATGACCAGAAAATATTTTCTAAGTATGGGATGGTACGACCACAGGGCTAATACGACCAACAGGGCTAATACGACCAACAGGGGTCATACGCCCAGCAGTGCTCATACGCCCAGAGCTTGAAATTTTTTGTGTAGCTGATGAGTCCGACAGTGGTGAAACGCCTAGAACAGGGCTCATACGCCCAAGTACTTAGACATTTTAACAAAATTTATTGGAGTCTGTGCAGTAGGGTTTCACAGGGACGTTGACTGGGACTTTATTGAATGCAAATGATTATGTTGAATGTAATAATACCCCTTTCTTAATATTTTAATTAATGTTATGATTAGGGCTGATATGGGGATTAATATTAATATGATTATTATATTATCAGTGCTATTATTATTAATATACTTATTAATAATAATATTGTATGGCCCTACGTGTAATGATCATGATCAAGACAGGAATTATTATCATTGATAGAGTGGAAGATTAATGGTAATAGAAAGTGGAATGTAAATGAATAAACGAAAGTCTTGACTGATAATGGGTGAGCAACTGGGTGTTGCAAAAGCCCGCAGAAGGCTTACAATCATTGAGATTGATAATGGGTGAGCAACTTGGTGTTGCAAAAGCCCGCAGAAGGCTTACAATCGTTGAGATTGATAATGGGTGAGCAACTTGGTGTTGTAAAAGCCCGCAGAAGGCTTACAATCGTTGAGATTGATAATGGGTGAGCAACTTGGTGTTGCAAAAGCCCGCAGAAGGCTTACAATCTTTGAGATTGATAATGGGTGAGCAACTTGGTGTTGCAAAAGCCCGTAGAAGCCTTGCAATCCTTGAGATTGCTAATGGGTGAGCAACTTGGTGTTGCAAAAGCCCGCAGAAGCCTTGCAATCCTTGAGGTTGCTAATGGGTGAGCAACTTGGTGTTGCAAAAGCCCGCAGAAGCCTTGCAATCCTTGAGGTTGCTAATGGGTGAGCAACTTGGTGTTGCAAAAGCCCGCAGAAGCCTTGCAATCCTTGAGATTTCTAATGGGTGAGCAACTTGGTGTTGCAAAAGCCCGCAGAAGCCTTGCAATCCTTGAGATTGCTAATGGGTGAGCAACTTGGTGTTGCAAAAGCCCGCAGAAAAACTTGAGATCCTTGAGATCGTTAATGGTTGAGCAACTATGTGTTGCAAAAGACCGGGAAAAGAATGATAAAAGTATGAATTGAGCGATGGTGAAGATAATAAAAATATTACCTATGTGTACGTACGATGTATGATCACCTAAGAAGATGAGGAACGGTTTTGAATGAAAAATAAAGTATTTTAATTATAAAACTAGAACTCACTCAGCAACGCTGACTTTTATGTATTTTCTAGTTGGCAGGTGACAGGTTGCTGAGGATGGCACCCGGGGATGGCTACTTGGCGGGCAAGACTGACATCCATTCACTTTTTGACAATACTGTTGTTTTGTAATTCATTCATCTAACATTTTGTGACTTATAAACTAGAATGTATTGCTTGGCAACAGTGTTTTTAATGGAATGAATGTCTTTTGTTTAAATTAATTCCGCTGCTTAAATTTATAATAAGTATGATTTATGCTGTGAATGACCAACTGTGAGGTGCTCGGGAACGGGGCCTTACATACGTGTATATAGTAACATTATGTGTAGGTAAGAGTGGTACATGTGTAGGTATTGATTTTAATATGTGTAGAAAAAAATATTTATATGTTCACAAAAGTATATTTATGTGTGGACATAAATTACCATATATGTAGATAATAATCATCACATACATTTAGAAAATTAGAAAATATGTAGGTGTAAATATAAAAACATATGACCAAAATTACCCTTCTTAATTGAATATGTTCAAACATCATCATTCAAACCACAAAAGAAAGTACCAATTATAGAAATTCAAATACATAAACTTGAACATCACTATGAGTTTTTAGAAAAAACTAAAACTACTTCACTCATTGATATCTTCACCGCACTCTGATGTATCACCTTGAGATGCTCCGATGTGCTTGTTGGAGGAGGCATGATATTACTCTCAATTAATATTTTTCCATAATTGCACATTTACCTTTTAGTGTTTCAAGTGCATCTACTAGTTCGTCATAACTAGGACGCTTTGATTTTTGAGTCGTACCCATAGTGTTACTAGCAATAACGGGATCACGTCCCCACCCATTTAAACGAACAGAGCTTCGTCCAAGTACCATCTCGATGATCGACTTGTCGCTCATTATTTCCACAGAATGTTGGTTTCTCAGCTTCATCATATCTTCCTTTTAGCCAAAAAAAAGACAAGTATTTAAAAACTTATTATTTAGCATGGGAGATAAGCAAGTAAACTTACATATATTCCAGCCGCATCTGTAGATATCCAACCTTTTTCTGCATCCAATGTGTAAGCCTCCAAGTCTCAATTTGATCTGACGAAGAATCTAACCTAATCCACGCTCAAGGTGATAGCGCATTGTACTCTTCGAACCATTTCTACTATCTATCTTTCGCTTTCCACGTGCAAGAACCTTCTTTTTTGTATTTTCCTTTGAGAACAAACAACCAAATAAAACATCAAATATTAAACTGAATTCAATAATCATTAATAATATAAATAGTTAAAGTTCTATTAAATTGTTACCAAATATTTCGTCTCACTCCACATATCACAAAGATATTCCCATTCTTCTTTGCTAACATTAGAATAGGGTGTGGTCTTTGCCTTTGTTGGATCTTCCGGACCTCCAATCTCTTTGAAGTAAGCATGTAGCTTGGCTCGATGACCTCTCCATGCCCTTGCCATGTAGCTATCGATAACTTTGCAAACGTCCACATTTCCACATCAATATCGAAAAGTGTCTTCAAGTAATAAATTTATACGGCACAGACTGTTGGGCCATAAAGAAATCGCAAGAGAGACAAATAGAGGTCGCAGAAATGCGAATGCTGAGGTGGATGTGTGGACACACAAGATTGGATCGGATAAGAAACGACGTCTTTCGCCAGAAGCTAGAGGTGGCTCGTATCACAGAAAAAATAAGAGAGGGAAGATTAAGATGGTTTGGGCACGTGAAGAGGAGAACGATGGCAGCACCTGTCCGAGCAGTAGAGAACATCAGCTTAGAGGGTAGGAGGAGTAGAGGTAGACCTAGGTTGACTTGGGACGAGGTTATTAGGAGGGATATGATAGACTTGCATCTTTCTGAGAACATGATCGAGGATAAAAGTGAGTGGAGGCGTAGAATTAAAATTAAGGACTTTTAGTGGGTTTTGTGGGTGGGAAGGGTATACGGTGACATATGGCCGTACCCCACACGTTAGGTGTAGTGTTCCTCATCTACCCTTTTTGGGTGTTACATGCCGTTTTTTTATGAGCGCATTATCTAATTCTTCATGTGATATCTATCTTTGTGTTGTATGCTTTGTATTATGATTGTTATGGTTATTGCCTTTGTTATCGAGTCGGGGGTCTCTTCGGAAGCGGTCTCTCTATCTTTCAAGGTAGAGGAAAGACTTGCCACCATATACCCCTCCCAGACCCTGCTCTTCAGCGGGATACACTGGGTATGTTTGTTTGTTTGTTGTTTGTTGTCTTCAAGTAATAAATAAATAATTAATCGGTTAGTAAATGTGAATACTAAAAATAATAATGAATAACAAAAAGAAACTTACAGTTAGTTTGTGACGTAATGGCAATCTAACTTCATTAGGTACATGTCTCCATTCTTTGTATTGCAAGCTACAATTGTTACGTAATATATAGCCAAACTCATACATGAAAGATGATTCATTTTCATTAACTACTCTCCTCATTTGAAAATTGAAATCCACTGGCAATCGCTCTTGGATGCTTTCATTACCTTTCGAGCTCCCTTGCCACACGTAATACCACGTTTTGTGCTTGTCATACTATTACCAGCATCTTGCTCATTCTCACAAACTGTGTATATAAACAAGTATAATGATAACTTAAATTTACAACATTAGTTGTAACACATTAACAAGTAAACTTATAAACATTAGTGATTGTCATACCATTACCCATTTCTTGCTCTGGTACTTGAGATTGTTGTAAATTACTAACCCGGTTTATTGGAGACGTATCTGTTCAAATTGCAAATTACAAAGTAATATACTTGATAAGTATGAATACATATGTAGAAAATATTAAACTAGTACCTGAGATTTGAGACACTGGATCACGTTCATGACTTTCAAGTGAAGCGATTAAATTTGTTGCTTGTGACATCCCTAAACATGTTCATGAATTAGTCATAGATATAAAGTAATAACATATTATTTTACCAATCAATCATATCAAGAGTTCTATTTAAAAAAAATAAGAATTTTAGCAATTTGACTCGACCCATTTTGACCCGAATCTGTTTTGACCCAAACTCATTCCAACCCAAACCCCTCCTAACCTGCCTTTTTAATCGACACGTTCAACAACATCACACAAAAACAACTTGCAACACAAACATATTTAGACTTTCAACAATCAAAATAACTAGTGAAATTAACAAAAGTATATCAAAATGAATATAAACTAACAACAAGTGGTCAAGAATCAATAAACTAACAGCAAATGGTCAAGAATCAATTAACAAAAGTATATCAGATAAATATGAATAAACCAACACAAACATAAATGCTTGCTATTTATCAGATAGTTTTTGTTGCTGCTATTATCAGATTGTTATTTATAAGAGAATCAAACCAGTAATCTTCAACTTGTTGACAAAAGAATGCGTTTACCACCATCCTAGGCAACCACTTTTGATTTATAACCAAATTCAAATATATTTATTGCAAAAGAAATAAAAAAAAAGCATCCTAACCCTGCTCATTAAAAGAAAAGCATCTTAATCCTGCATTGCAGGGTTGTACCTTATGCAACAATGGGTGTACCCCACTACTGTTAAAAATGTAAGCGAATCACATTCATCATAACAGATCTAATGACAAAAAAAAATTAGATATCTTACTACTCATATGTCACAAATAATATCTGCCATCTTTTGTTCAGCAAAACAAAGCTTTCTGTTATAGTCACTTCATTTACTTAAACTATATTCATTGTAATGGGGATTGTAACAGGTGTTATTCGACTTTTAAGAAAAATCCTTCATTGTAAATTAATACTAACCATTAGTTACGTTTATTTAAGTTTCTAACATGTGGAAATGTGCAACAATGGGTGTACCCCACTACTGTAGCTACCGACCTTTTGTAATTATATATATAAATATAGCAAATCATAACCTTTTAATCATAGTCTAAGTCCTTATAATTCCTTTATTAATTTGTAAATTACTAACCTATTAGTTATCATATCACAAACAAATTAAACAGTATACTTCATAAAAAAAACTTACAAAAGGAAACGATGATGAGCATACCAGAACGTCGTCCTTCTTCAATACGTTGTCCACCTTGTTTACCTCGCCCACCTCGTCTTGTCATTATGCTCTTTAAAAATATAAAAAGAATTAAGCATTTTATAAGTCTAACATATAATACTAAATTTAACAATAAAAAGATTGTTACTCAAAACTAACCAAAATTATCAAGAAAATCATGCAAAAGAGTCCTCGTTATCACTATTAGGATTTGGATCATCAGAATCATGGTCAGTTTCAGAATCCAGTATGGATTCCTTGTTAAAAAGATAACACCTTCATCATCATATTCATCATCAATATCTTCTAAGTCATCCACAGGAGGATTTGCATTACGTATTGATACAACGGCCTCATATGGTAATGTTTCTGGTTCTACATCACTTCGAACTATCAAAGACGTGTCAGGTAATTCTTCGGTAGGTTGAAAAGATGGCAATTCACTAGATTCCTCTTCTTGAAATATATCATTAATTGATACTTCGTCTTCATCATGCTCAAGTATATCATAAATGTTGCGATGGTTAACTTTTTGTACCACCATCCAGTTCTTTCCGCGTGCTAAATTGTTTAAATAAAAAACCTGTTGAGCTTAATTGATTAGCCAAAATAAATGGTTCTTCTTCATACCACTTAGATGTAATGTCAATTGATGTCAATTTGAGATCAACTACCATCCTTTTCCCTTTAGATCGGTATTATACCACTTGCAACGAAACATGAATACCTTCCTACCGAGTATGAAATCTAACTCTAAAACTTCAAGTAGAACACCATAATAAATCATTGCTTCATCCTCATCCCCTACACAAACTCCACTACACTGTGTTGTGAACTTATCATCACGCTCTTTGCAACGAAATCTAACACCATGGACGATGCAAGTTTGCCAACTACTATAACGATCATCGGGTGATTGTGACAACGCGTACAAATCATCAGTTGCTCGAGGATCACCATTGACTCTAAGAAAAGCCATCTATGAAGTCCTAATATTAGTTAGAAATGTGCCTAAACAAATTAATAAAGTAATAAGTTGTTAGTTTTACCTTTTTCTTGAACCAAGAGGGAAATTCTTGTTTTTGTATAGTATCTAAATTTTCTTCTCTTATACCTCTTGAGTATAAACATTCTTTATGCTCCCTAAATTCAAAAAACAAGTGAGTTGTGATTTTAATTAACTAATAACTAAAAAATAATGTATATCTAAATAGGCTCAACTCACTTTAGATAAACATCAAGTTCATCTCCGCAATTATTGATGATGTACCATTGCACCTTCAGCAACATATCAAAAGAATTATCAGTTCATTTGTTCATCACTTTCAAATTCATCAACTTCACAATAAACGTCAAGGTAGAAGAATTCTTGCATCCTTCATACAAAGGATTATTTAATGCTTCATGCAGCTTCTCATAATGAGTATTTTCAATAACCGGTTGTTGATTTCTAATTAGGTCATTTGTAGGGCCAATATTAAACAATGGATGACCAATCGCGTCCTCTAATCCTTCTCTTAAGCCAGTAGATTATTCATTAACAAAATCATCAGACTCGACATCTTCTTCATGGATGTCATCCTCACCATGGTACACCCATTGTGTATATGACTTATCAATTCCTACATTAATCAAATGGGCAGTAATGACACCTATTTTGTAGTCTCGAATTAAGACAATTAGCACAAGGGCATAAAGTTAACCCATTAGAGTTTAAAGTTTGTCGGGCAACATTTAGAAACTCCTTTACCCCGTCTACATACTCGGTTGAAATCCGATTCTGATTCCTCACCCACTGATGACCCATATTATGTACCTAACGAGGTAAAAACTCCAATGAAGGCAGGCTATCATCAAAAAATCTCAAGCTATTTTTGGCAATCATTTGGAGTATAATAAAAAATATTCTTTGTTTCTCAACTCTCATAAGTATTTAAAATGCAAGATAACATCTTTTTAAACATTACATGTTCACATGATTTTGTTTAAGTTCTAAAGAACGATAATAGGCATACTAATTTAAAATTTAAGGTCTTTAATATGCTGTTCTATTATGATATAATTTGATGATTTTGATGACAGGAACTTTCTTTTAAACTTTACATGACAGATTATTATTTGTAAATATTTATTATTAGGTGTTGGTGTATGGATCAACTGAGGCCACTGAACATTCTGAGCAACACTATCTAACAATGTTTGTTCCCAATGTGTATGCTCCAAAATTAAAGAAACATTATTTAGTTGCTGGAATGTTAATTTGGAGCTACTAATTGATTACACGGTCAACTTATATCATATTATCAAGAGTTAAGAGTAGAGACTAATTAAAAATGTTATTTAAATATTAATAACAAACATACCAATGGTGCTTCAAATGTAGTATACAAGAAAGGTTTTAGAAATCTATGATTCAAAAAGTATTAGTGGTTACTAAAACTAGTTTACTACAAAGTATCAGTGGTTTAATTCAACTATGCTTATTACTTCAACTAAAAAGGAATGTCAAATATGCTTATTTACTTCAACCCAAACAGATTTTGTTTGGCACCTTAAATCTTTTATTTGGCCTTTTCTAGCTAAATGATCAAAGCAGCTAACAAACTCTATGGCAAAAAATATTGTTTGGCATATCCACAAAAATACTAGCCTTTACAAAAGTTAACAAAAGTCACGCAACAGCCCAGGCTGCCACATATCAGTTTAATACTTAGCTTCAATTTGTTCTCAATTAACAGCACCTCTTTATAACTTTGGCTTTGGTAGGTTCAATGAAACAATTGGCATGATTACCACAACATTTAATAAACCGATAGCTATAGCAAATGATCCTAATTTGCTTTACTTTCATGTACTGTTGAGTATAGAATCAGTTCACACAAATCAAGCACTTATACGATCCATCAGTTTAATCATTTCAAATCTAAGCTTCAAAGCAATCAGTTCACACAAATGATCCTTATAACTTTGGCTTCGGTAGGTTGAATGGTCAGAACAAAATCGAAGTAAAATAAACAAAATTTTTGATTAGAAGGGTTACCTCAACACGAGACTTCAAAGCAATTTAGAGATGTAATAAGAAGCGAATCGGAGCTCTCGAACAACACAAGATTGTCGTGGTACTGCTTGATGGCTTCAATCGGTCTCACAATGACCAAATTTGGTGATTCTTCGCCGGTAATCGGTCGAACAGAGGGTCGTGTGATTGGGGGTTTTGGTGACGGTAAATAGAGGATTTGAGATGTATTAAACGACGGTTGCATCGTGGAGAAACGACTCTTTAGAGTCGCCATTTATCTCGGTATTTTGTTGAAAGGGTGAGTTAGTTTTGAAAAACCATATCTTCAACCTAGAAGATGAAGATCAGGTTCACGAAGCTGCAGGTGGGCATTGGGCCTTTAGTTTATTGATTATATTGTACTTTCAATTTCTTATTATTTTCTTATTTTTAAATTTATTATCATTTTTATTTTTATTTCGGGTATCAGTGTATCATAAAAATCTAGTGTTAGAATGGGTGAACTAAAAAGAAAAATGTTATTTTTATTAAAAAGTTATTTTATAAACCATTATTGAAAGATAACATATATAATAAAACCTAAAATGAAAGGATAAAGATACGTACGAAAGTATATGAAATTTTGAAGTATAGAAATTATATAATTTATGAAGCAAGAAATATATTAAAAGAATTGTATGTAGTTAAATCAACTAAATGGGCTTAACTGAAATGGTCATAACTTGGGCTACAAGTCTCCGGTTTGGGTCATCGTTTCGACCCAAAAACGGCTTATTTTGAGTTATTTACATTTTTGTCTTATTTTTACATTTTGTTGGACTTTACATTTGGCCCAGTTTTAGGCCCGTCTATGTTTTGTGGCCCATTCGAATTTTATTTTGTTTCTTTATATGCATATAAGAGATTGGTGGAATAATCATTGAAGTTTATGAAAAAAAAATTCTCTCTATCACAGTGTGTGTTAGTGTGAAATCTTGATTATCGGCATTCTTCGTGAATCAATGATAATTAAAGGAATTGTTCCTGGCATTCTCTTTAAATCAACATGTTCAATTATTTATCCTCCTACTCCGACTTTATCAATGATCATGAATGGCTATAATCAAATCATCAACAACCTCTAATTAACTAGATGACCACAATTGACCCAAATTAAGCTCCAAGGATTATTGTATCTAACCTTTTTAAAGCATCAATAACCCTAATTAACCATCAATGACTATAATTGAATGCAATTAAACTTTTCAGTGACTATAATTTATCTTACTTGAGCATGAACAACCTTAATCAACCATCAATGACTATAATTGGTCATATTTGAGCATAAATAACCCTAAATCACCATATATGACCCTAATTGACCATTACTATCGCTAACTAACCATTATATGACCTTAATTGACCATTAATTACTGTAATTCACAGTAATTAACCTTAATTAACCACTAATACCATAACTAGCTAGTTAAAAATAGCCCTGAATAAACATTAATAACTCTAATTGTTTATCGATTACTCAAATTAATCATTATTTAGTAACATGAATTTAATTTCAACACATATTAAACATTTTTAAATAAATGTAAATATATATTTTTACATGTCATTTTCACAAAACAAATCACAGATTAGAAGTTTACTTAATTTAGCTACACATAAATGTGCAGGTATTATATGTTGGTAAAACATAATCAATCATCCACACATATTATAGCTTTTATCGTATGTGTAGGTATTTGTGTTGTCACGTCATTATTTAATAATAAATAAAAACTTTATGTACTTAGTTTATCTATATTTATTAAAAATACCATGTGTTGATAAGATATTATTAATTACCCACACATATATTAGCTTTAAACGTATGTGTAGATAACTATTTTGCCACGTCTATATAAAAAAATTATAAAAAATTTATTACTTAATTTAGATACATATTTACTTACAAATATATTAGCTTTCACAATATGTGTAGATAATTTACCTACACAAAACAAAAATTACCCATATGTGGGTAATGTCACATTTAATTAATCATCAATTTTGGGGGGGAATTTTCCCACCAATATCAAATGTGACTAAAGCGTATTAACAACACATATTAAGTGTTACCTATCATGAAAATATATTATCAACCATTTACCCACACAAATATAAATATGTGTAGATATTTAATTTTCTATGTCATAATAAAAAAATCATATAAAAAATTATTTACTTAATTTAGATACATATTTACTTACAAATACTATATGTTGGTATAACGTAGTCATTTAATTACACATATATTAATTTTCAGCATATGTGTAGATAATTTAACTACATATAACAAAAATTACCCATATATGTGGGTAATGTCACATTTATTAATCATCAATTTGGGGGGAAATTTTCCCACCAATATCAAATGTGACTAAAGCGTATTAACAACACATATTAAGTGTTACCTATCATGAAAATATATTATCAACCATTTACCCACACAAATATAAATATGTGTAGATATTTAATTTTCCACGTCATAATAAAAAAATTATATAAAAATTTATTTACTTAATTTAGATACATATTACTTACAAATACTATGTGTTAGTATAACATAGTCATTTAATTACACATATATTAATTTTCAGCATATGTCTAGATAATTTACCTACACATAACAAAAATTACCCACATATGTGGGTGATGTCACATTTAATTAATCATCAATTTTGGGGGAAATTTCCCACCAATATCAAATGTGATTAAAACATATTAACAATACATATTAAGTGTTATCTATCATGAAAATATATTATCAACCATTTACCCACACAAATATAAAATATGTGTAGTTATTTACTACACAATTAGATGTGTAGATAATTATGTGTAGGTAAACACCTTATTTTCTTTAGTGCAAATTCTAGCGATGTTGGAAACCATAAAGCTAAACGATTGAGGTATGCCCTGGATCCTAGAGCTAAACTCTAAAACCTAAACCCTAAACCTAACCTTAAAGTAAACCTAAAAGTTAAATTTTAAATGTAAACCTTAAAAGTAAACCTAAAAGTTAAATTTTAAATGTAAACCTTAAAAGTTAAGATAGTAAAGTTTTACAAGCCAGTTTTAACATCACTAGAATGACTTCAGACCCTATTTAAAAATAGCAAGAAATCTTTCTAAATTATTAGATAAAAATAGTTCTTATTTAAACCTCACTCATGATAATATATCAAATAGTGAGACTATAATATTAATGTAGTATTTTTAAACATGTCCAATGAGGCAATGAAATATTATCATGGTGGTATAGTAATTAAATATTAACTCTTGTTTATTACGATAACTTATAAACTAATTAGTGGGTCACAGCTCTTCATTGTAAGTTAAAGTTACAATGGTAAAACAAATGGTTCACAATACGTTATTTTTGAAAAACAAATAGTAGACTATACTCAAATTAAAATATTAAATAATTTATTTAATGGTGTAATTTGTATAAAAAATAACAACACAAAAAAGAAGAATGTTTTAAAAAAGGGTGAAGTTTTTTTTTTGAAAAAAGGAGAGAAAATTATAAAATGAGAGTAAAATCGTTACATCAGTAGTATAACATGATGTAACTGTAAAAGTTAATTACACTACATAATTATGATATAAATGTTTGTTATACTAGGATTAACAGCTTATCGTAATAAACAATAGTTAACAAGAAACTTTACCCTATCCATTATGTGCATAAATTGATTAAAGAACATCTACTTTCATTTACCCTATCATGATGTGCATAAATTGATTAAAGAACATCTACTTTCATTGGATTTTCAAGATTCCAGAAAGATGTCACAATCGTAGATTGGCCACACGTCCCTTGTAAATGATATGACCATTCCCTCATATCATATCGTCTCACTTTGAAAATATGTTTTACCGGACACGTGTTAGTTAACTCAAATAATTATTTTTTAATCAAACAAAATAATTTTCAACACATATTATATTTTTACATCTATTTCATCATATGTTATTTTAATAATATTTTATCTTGTAGAATCATTTTATAACCCTATATATTCATTATCAATCATTTTATATTTTCTGTATTGAACTCGTGTAATTCACGATATACTAGCCTAGTGCTCCGAATATAGCAATATGTGCTTCACGGTACACATGTTGGAGTTGTTTATTTCAAACAGATGAGATTAGAGTTTATAATTTTTATATTTTTTTATTTGAAATTTACTAATTAAGGAATTATGAATTATAATTGGAGATTTACATACAGGAGTTAATATATGCTTCTTATTATTATCATCTTATTAAAGTAGATATATAAAAAACAAAACATAACACAATCACTTAAAAATTTCTCATATCTAAATTAAATAATCAGCCTAAATAAATATAGTAAAGTAGTAAGCTATATGATAAATATAAATGATAACCACTAAATACTTGAAAAACTAAAGTAACTACTTTTAAGATTTAATCATAATACTGTATGAAAAATAGAACGGTTGCGATTCATGGAGTGGAAAAGACGAAAGAGATCTGAACTATCCATTAAAACATAATCAAAAAGACTGAAACCAGTTTATTTTTCTAATTATTTAAGCATCTTCAACTCGACAAGTGATCAATTGGTGCCAATACTTTATAAGAAGCAGTTAAAACCGATTATTTTATACAGTGAAAGTTAAGAATCAGTCATTCACGCCTATATATTGCCAAAAACAATGACCGACCGAATTAAGTGATATTAAATGAATAAAAAATGTCAAGATTCCTATGAAAACGATTATGATAGCTGCCACTTTTGTGACACTTTTTACTTAATAACAAAAAGAAACTAGTCATGCTTGTCGATTTCAATGAGGTGTATATTTTTCTTTTGTGCTACAATGATCAAATAATAGAATATATAACATTACTTTAATATAAGTACTTTCGAATCGATTAAATAATATTTTAAAGTTTGAATGGTCACAAGTCAACAGAATATGTATTTCCAAACTAATTGACTTTTTAACATGTAATTATACATATTATAGTACATTAGTACTTGGATTTAAAAGAAACCTAGATTTTATAAGTAGCAACCTAGATTTTATAAGTAGCAAACCGAAAACGTAAAGTTATATTATAAAAAGTTACATGGGTATATCGGTAAAACTAGCCATGCAATCGATCGTTAGAAAAAAATTGGAATCAATCAAAAAATATTTGTGAGAAAAAACATTTATTTCGTATGTATAGTTGATCTAATGATCCCTAGCATTTAAATATATTATTTATTTTGTTTATGTTATATAATTACGTAGGTAACATATATGCGTACTTACCTTCGATCAATGCAAAAGCTTCAAACCATTAACAAACACGTAGTACTGTTCGGTTGATATAATTAAGCATTCATATTTGGAAAAACATTTAGTTTCTTTTAATCCTACAAGTAGGATTAAGTAGGTTTTTTAGTCTAAAAATTCCAAAAACCATCATGTGTTTAACATTTATTCTTTTATTTATTATTATTATTATTATTATTATTATTATTATTATTATTATTATATTATATTATTATTTATTATTATTATTATTATTATATTATTATTATTATTATTATTATTTATAAACCGCTAATGCTTGTTGTTAGGTTCTCTCTCTCTCTCAACGGCTCTCTGCCCCATCGTCACTACCAGCGGTAAACCGGTCACCGGCCACCGGTCACCACCAACACCTCCGGTCACCGGCCGGACCTATGCAAGCGCCCTCTCAGGTAAGTTCGCCCTCTCAAGCAAGCACTCTCGGCCCCATCTTCACTACCCACCTCCACCGCCTACCCTCTCAGATAAGTTCCCCACCGCCACTGCCTACCCGTCACCGGCGACCACAGTCAACCACCCTCCACCGCCTAACCGTCACCGGGGACCACAGTCAACTACCCCCAAAGCCACCCATCACCCCCCACCGCCTACCGTCACCACCGCCTACCCCGTCACCACCGTCTACCCCCACCACCGCCTACCCGTCACCACCGCCTACCCGTCACCACCGTAGTCACTCCACCGCTAGCCACCAAAGCCTTCACCGACAACAACAGTCACCCACCCACCACAATAACCGTCTTCACCGCTGGCAACCGTCGCCTCCACCGCTAGCCACCACCGTCTTCACCGCTAGCCACCACCGCCCTCACTGCTCCATGCCCTCTCTCACCGTCACCGGCTACTACCTCCACCCCACCGTAGCCACCTCACAGCCCCAGTGTGACAACCCGAAAATTTTATTATTATTTAATGATAATGTTAATAATAATAAAATAATAACAATAATAATAATATTATTATTATTAAAAATAATAATGTTAATAATGATAATATTAATAATAATGAAAATATGTTATTAATAATAATTTATAAAATTATAAATTGATTTAATAAAGTTCAGGGTTAGTTTTGTAGTTTCTAAAACTTGTTTTTATAAACTTAAATCATAAAATGATAACATATTAAAACCACAGGGACCATTTCTGTAATTTCTTTAAAAACCCCAACCCACCGCCCGTTCCCGTCGATACCATCTCCGACCACCCTTTCCGGCGGCCTTCCGGCGATCCCAATAGCCACGAAACACACGGTTTTGACTCGATCAAAAGCTACCGACAGCTTCTACTGTGTGACTCGAACTTACACCCCTTTTTAATTTAAAAATGGTAGTGCAAAACCCACCCAACCCGACCACCCCATTATCGACCAAAAACCGGGTCACAAACACCCACTAACTATATTGATAATCAAATTAAATTGACACGAACGATCCTATATAAGTCCCCAGTTGAATGCCATTCGAAATCGCACCTAAAACACACCTATAAATCGAAGTTGATTACCTCCCTGTCGCGAACCTGCAACCAATCGAAATACCCTCCTTCGAACTTCAAAACAGGTAATTAAAACTACCTATATGCTCGATTTCGAATAGGGAATGAAAGCCCTATGGTTTCAATCGATTACAGTATCGAATTGAGGATCAATTTGATCGATTGATGAACTAGGGTTCTTCGGGTGGATTTGGGGGTTTCTGGAAAACAAATATTAAAAGAAAATGGAACCGGCTTTAGACGCGGGTGAGCCCTTGGTTCAGTGGTTTGGTGCGTGGGTGTGTGAACCGGGGGTCGCGGGTTCGAACCCGGCCCCAACATTTTTTTAAAATAAGCTTTTTAAGCCTTTTTAAAAATACAGAAAAATTCTGAAAAATTATAAAAATAATTTTTATAAACTTTGGTTATTTTAGAAAGTATATAATTATTTTCTGTAAATTTATTTACCAAAAACATCTTAATAATATTTATAAAATATTATTTATAAATGTTATAAATAATCATTTTTATAAAAATGGATTCTAAATAATGATTTAAATCATCAAATTATTAATAGACATTATACTATTAATTATGGATTGATTATGATAAATAAGCACAAATTAAATTTCATAAATTTAAATATTTATAAAATCTTACAAAATCAAATATAAACTTACATGTTTAAATAACGTTTACAATTATTTAGAATATAATGATATGTTAAAATCATTATAAATCTTTAATTATTAAAGAATTAACAACAATAATTAAATGATTTAACGTTTATAACAAATCCTCGAAAAACCAAACCCTAGATCAATTGAACACCAGATTATTAATTTTTATTAAATTACTTATGTGAATTATAATTCCTTAGGAGGAATTTACTAGCTTATCAACATCACACGAGGACTGAGGTGAGTTCAGGCCCCACTATTTTACTAAATCTCTTTTGGGTAAGTTTATTTTATTAAAACTCTTTTGGGGGAGATAGCATACTGGTAATGTTACAAACGTTTTCATTATATATTTAAGATGTGTATGATATTAATATAGTGCTGTTTATCATTATAAAAGTCCTCACACTTTCGAATTGTTAATATTGGATGGCGGGGAAAGTTGGGTAGTACTACTGGGTGTGACGAGCCCCACCTGTGTGACTCGAGGTCAGTCGGGTGCAATTTGTCCTATGAACATTAGTCACGATATGACATCGTGGCTGGAGGCAAACATAACACAGTCAGCTTCAACGTCGAAATCACTATTTAATATCGTTTGGGAATGGGCTA
Source organism: Flaveria linearis (assembly GCA_024085815.1). Classification (NCBI taxonomy): domain Eukaryota; kingdom Viridiplantae; phylum Streptophyta; class Magnoliopsida; order Asterales; family Asteraceae; genus Flaveria; species Flaveria linearis. The sequence goes on along the minus strand of CM044006.1, from coordinate 72,845,407 downwards.
GCTAGCCATTACAATGCACATGCTTAAATAAACGCTATTGTTAAACTGTGACGTTTAACTGTAAACTCTTGAACTGATCAACCGTTGGGTTGATACACGCTATTGTTAAACTGGGATGTTTAACTGCAAACTCTTAAACTGATCAACCGTTGGGTTGATACACGCTATTGTTAAACTGGGATGTTTAAACGCAAGCTCTCGAACTAATCAACCATTGGGTTGATTACACTTTTGTTAAACTGTTATGATTAAACTCAAACTCTTGAACTTACCAACCATTGGGTTGATTACACTTTTGTTAAACTGTTATGATCAAACTCAAACTCTTGAACTTACCAACCATTGGGTTGATATACACTTTTGTTAAACTGTTATGTTTAAACGCAAACTCTTGAACTCACCAACTGTGTGTTGACTTTTAGTATGCTATTCTCAGGTCATTAAATCTGGACTGCTGTTAGGAGCACTACACGGGTCAAGCATGCATCCTAACGCTTAAACAATGATATATATGTTTATCTTTATATTTTGGGTTTGTTTTATTTGTTTAAATGCTTCCGCATGTATTACAAAGTTTGAACTTTGGTTTGTTATGTTAAACGTTGCATATAGAGTCGTTCCAAGTAACTATTGACTGTGATCCTGGTTTGTTCACACGCCTTGCGGTAGAATTCCGCACGTGGATTTTGAGGGTGTGACAGATTGGTATCAGAGCCATTGGTTATAGAGAACTAGGTTGCATACACACTAGACTATAACCGCACACAGTTAGTTAGTTACTTGTTCCTAGTCTTCCTAAACTTAATTTATCATCGTAGGTTCAAAACCTTAGACTTTATGTCTAATCTATGAAAATCTTATCGAGGTTTTGAATTCCATGAACCAAATGAACTTGTGTGACACATAGACACCTGTATTCTGGATTTCCTGGCAAAAGGCCCTCGGGCTAAGGCAAGCATATCGCATATATCTCATTGCGAGACCTGGTATGCTTACCTGGGGATTTTTGGGATGAGTGATAAACTATGGTCAATACACAGGTCTCTAAGGCAAATGGGTCAAATTACCTTGGCGTGTCAATGATTCCCAAACTTTACTGATCCTTTCGTATACCTTGATTGATCGACCCCGATACAATACATACATATTTGGTACTTCAACCATTGATGACCACTATACTTGACAAGATATGTTAACCTGATAGGAGGAACCGGGGTGATCATGCAAAGCAAGTTACCATTACGGGTGCACACGTAATTGTAATTTGTCGTGCATGCTAAGTCCGGTGAATCTGGTCGGGAGGTAACATTGCAGTCAGTATAAGTCATCATTCCTACACCTGAGCAAGAAAGTCTCGGCCCTCATAGAACATAGCCACTGATGTGAAAACTATCTATCAGTTCTACTTGTAGGAATGCTCACCCTTACTTTGAATTTGGACGACATTCAAACCATGACATTTGTGTTAATCCCGCGGATTCGAACTGATTCTCTAGATTGTCTGTTTCTTTAAATCCTTGAATTTCTCTTCCTTTTCATTTCAAGACAAAAGGTCTATTTTCATACGACTGATAGCTTTTGATATCTGGTAATTTAAAGAATGTCTGGAAGAGGACGTGGACGTAGGGAGAAGTAACGATCATGAGTATTACAAGTTTCTATTCTATACCCTAGGGTGCTAGGATCATAATTCTAGTAAGACCTTGTAAAGGGTAACAAAACATTACTGACACTTGCTATTACCTAAGTCCTGTCCTACTTAGAGCCTTCATGGTATTTCCAATCGTTTTAAGAGACATTCCTCCACTTAGTATTTCGGTAACTGAGGAACTGATTAAATACTTAGAATGGAAGTGGACTACAGGAAATATAGAAGAGTGATGAAACTCATTGTACATATTCTTTGGGATGATGCTAAGGAAAATTAGGATGTCGTGTAACCGGTTTAAGCACATTCTTAGTATACCGGTGATGCTTATATATAGGGTTATTAAGGTGAGTTCAAAGCCTTGGTGATTAAGGAATGAAAAGCAAAAGTTAGAATTGTAATTCTAAAATCATGCAATGGTAGGGTTAGGTTGTGCTTTTATACTGACAAACTCCATAAATTGACAAAGCTGATGTCATACCTTATGACATTAGACCAAATAGAATTAAGGACACTGGAAAAATCTAGTGAGTAGTAGAAAGAAGTTGGAGGGTCAAACAAGCAATCTAGCGGTAAGGTAGACAAGAATGCCAATGTTGTGAACCTAGCTATGTTGGTTAATATGATTAAGCTAACGTGTGTTAAACGGGGACATTAAGAAGGTTGGAGTTCCGACCATTACTATAAGTGTGCCCTAGGTCGATTAGGACCCCAGGACGAGTTAGAAACAATCAGAATTAGGAAATGGCTATAGCTAGAAAGTAAGAACAGTTCAATTATGGAAATAAAGGTCATATCAGTCAAGGTAATACATCACGCGGTCATACATTTACGACTGAAGCAAGCCACATTTGACAAGACTAAGTGTTGTTACTTGTATGTACCTTATCATCAATAGCTACGCATCTGTTTGATACCAGGGTTGATAATAGCTTTGATTCTTCTGGAATTATTCTTTAACTTAGCATTAACCCTAGTTGAAATCATTTTACTTAGTAGAAATAACCAATGGTAGAAATTAGTACAAGAAGGTCATGCCTTTGACATAGACTTAATACTGTAGGAATTGGTTATCAAAGAAGGAAACCAAGATAGTCTGTCAGGAGAAGGTGGTTCGACCTATCAAACCAAAGCATGATCTCGGAACATGAAAGGAGACCCAATCGTTTTAGGTTGATTTTTATTCTAAGCTTGGAGCACTTAACTTCTTAAACTGATTTATCTTCATTTATCCTCATTTGACCTAGCTATATAGAATCATTTATTCCTTATCTATCGACTTTCATTTTGAGCTATCATCAAAACGTGATTGCGCGATGGTAGCCTTCCTAAACACTCTCTCTGCTGAAGATATTGTCAACTTATGTTCATGACTTTCTAGTCATACAAATGTTCTCAGCTGTACTTATGGTTGGTTGAAACTGCGTATGTAAACGTACTTAAATATTGCTACCTTGCAAAGCATGTTTCCTATTGTTCAAATCACTTCTTGAATCGCTTTTGAATCCTTAAGCCTGAAAATCATTAAATTTCTATTTGAACGACAAGACTTTAAAAGAGAATTTCTGGAGAGAGTTACCAGTAAAGAGAGGAATTACTTTTGAGACTGAGTTATTTGGAGCCAAAACATTCTCAATATATGTCGAACCCGTGTTCAGCAAAGATGGGGAGGAAATTGGTGTTAATTACATGGGCATGGAAATCACTGATCAGGTGAAAAAGAGAGAAAAGATGGCAAAACTAAGAGAAGAAATAGCTGTACAGAAGGCCAAGGAGACAGAACTTAATAAAACTGTTCATGTTACAGAGGTAACGATGAGAGCAAAACAAATGCTAGCAACCATGTCACACGAGATGAGATCTCCATTATCAGGGGTCGTTAGCATAGTAGAAATTCTATCAACAACAAAACTTGATAAAAATCAGAAACAACTTTTGAGTGTCATGTTGTCTTCTGATGATCTAGTCCTTTAACTTATTAGTGACATCCTCGACTTTTCCTAAGTTGAGTCAGGAGTTCTGAGGTTGGAGGCCACAAAATTTAGGCCAAGAAGAGGTGATGTCCCAGTGGAGGTTAATGGTGATGTTTTACGGATTAGACAAATTCTCACCCACTTGATCAGCAATACTATCAAGTTTACTCACCAAGGAAAGGTTCAGAGTAATCTTTATGTAAAAGCAAACCCATTATCTCACAACGTCGAGAAATTAACCTGCATCTGTCTCAAATATTCGTACACCGTGGTATGACGTTAAAACATCAATCGTTATTCTGAATGATTGATTCATTTTCTGTTTTAATAATATTATTAACCATTTTCGTGAACTCATTCCAAGATCTTCGCATAGTTTATTATTTCTTTAGACCGATGGTTGGTCAAAGGAGAAATACATATTCACAAGATATGCGTTAAGATCGTTTCATATGGTGACGTTTGGGATTCTTAAATTCCGACGGATAACCTTTCTTATCATTGTTGGTCTTATCTTGATTTCTAGACATCACCTTACCACGAAATTATATTCTGGAAATTATGGATCGGAAAGTTAAACAACTAAAACATAGTAAGATTCCGATCGTAAGAGTTCGGTGGAACTCCCGGCGTGGTCCTGAGTTCACTCGAGAACGAGAGGACGAAATGATACGCGAGTATCCTAACCTGTTTAAAAATATTGCCAGTACATCTTAATTTTCGGGATGAAAATTCCTCTAACAGGGGGATGATGTGACAACCCGAAAATTTTCATGATTTAATAAAAATTTTTATGTGAATTTATAGTTTATTTTTATATTTTTATTATTATGATAATGTTAATAATAATAAAAACATAACAATAATAATGATAATATTATTATTAAAAATAATAATATTAATAATGATAATATTAATAATAATGAAAATATTGTTATTAATAATAATTTATAAAATTATTAAATTGATTTAATAAAGTCCAGGGTTAGTTTTGTAATTTCTAAAACTTGTTTTATAAACTTAAATCAAGAAATAATAAAACATCAAATTACAGGGACCATTCTGTAAATTTATTAAAACCCAACCCCCATCCCGTCCCCTTCGATTCCGGCCACTGTTCCGGCCGACCGCCGGCGGCCCTCCGGCGATTCCAAAGGCCATTATAAACTCGGTTTTAACCCCAAAAATCAGTCCCAAACGTTTCTAGAACGATAATCGAACGTTTCTAGAACGATAATCGAACTCCCCACTTGAATTTGAATATTACAATCGATTAGGTGCGAATTATCTACCTAACACACTCGGCCGGTTTCTTCTCCACTATCGAGCACTAAACTTCGAAAATGATTAAATTAAAAGAGCACTTACGATCATTTGATCGTTTATAAATTGATAGTGACCTCAATTCGATCTGAAAAACATTAAACATCCATTTCGATTAACACCTTTGTCCGCGACCTGCAACTCAATCGGAACCCCACTTAAACACGTTACAAACCCAAATTAACAGAGGGCTTTCGACCCTTAACATAATTCGAAGCTTCCTGTGTAATCAATTTGGTTTTCATCAGTAATTCATCGACATTCGAACTCAAGCTAAGCCGCGACCTGTAACACCCGTAATTTCTTATTAAAGAAATTAAAAGAATGAAATAGAAAGAAAGGGGAAGGAAATAAAAAAAGTCTATTTTTGTGAAAGGGTGAAAAGTGTCAAAGGTGCAAAGTTTGTATTTATTTTATACAAAAGGTGGCATGGCCGCCCATTATACCCTGCACAACACCATCATTCAACTTTTAGAGAGAGAGAAAGAAGAAGAAGCTTCGGGTTGAGAAGGAGATTCAAGCAGGATTCGAATTCAAGGTAAGAATTCGTGAAATTTAGTTGTTCTTGGCAACCTTAGCCTCGGTTAAATGCTTATGTGTGTTTCTATGTGTTCAAATGTGTGTTTAGAAGGTTTCCAGGTGTTAGAATCGATTAAAGGAGCTCGGGTGAAGAGTCCTAAGATTTGAAACAACTAAGGTGAGTTCTAGACCCCTTTTTACTGGTTTTTAAACGTGTTGGGGCTGGAAATGCATGTATATATACATATGTGTTTTTATAAAATTTGGGCTGATACCCGTATGAAATGAATGTATGTATGTTTATGTTTATGTTAGATTTATGCCTAGAATCATGTGTATATGTTTAGAATTAGGCATTATGATGTTTGGGACTTGGAATATGATTTAGACACATGAACAGGTTACTAATATGTCTGAAATTTGGACTTAGAATAGATAAGTAAAAGTTGATGAGTCCACTAGTGGTCATACGACCAACAGTGTGGTCGTATGACCAGAAGATTTTTCTAAGTGTTGCCCAATAGGACTCATACGACCAACAGTGTGGTCGTATTACCAAGTGAATTTTCTAAGTGTTGAGTCCAATAGGACTCATACGACCAACAGTGTGGTCGTATGACCAAGTAATATTTTTCTAAGTATGCTGAAGAGTCCAATAGTGCTCATACGACCAACAGTGTGGTCGTATGATCAGAACATAATTCTACGTATGGGATGGTACGACCATAGTGCTCATACGACCAACAGTGTGGTCGTATGACCAGATGATAATTCTAAGTATAAGATGAAAAGTCCAGCAGTGCTCTTACGCCTAACAGGGCTCATACGCCCAGGGGGCTTATACGCCCAACAGGGCTAAAACGCCCAGAATACTTAGAATTTTACAGAAATTTCCAGTAAGTCCGAAGTTCGAGGTTTTGACCAGGGTTGACTAGGGTTAATAAATGATGATGTTTCATGCATGTAATGACGATTATGATCAACCCTTACTGTTACTGATATTATTATCAGTGTATTATTATTGTTAACAATATTATTAATAAAATATTGTTAAGTATGGTATGATGCTATGTATGATGATGAATGTCTGATGATGAATGTATGATGATGAATGTATGATGAGTGTGTATGTTCCTTGTAATTGTGTATGCTTATCTTTCTGAAACTTTACGAATAACGAGAATGAACTAATGAAGTATTATGTAACGTAAATTGGAAGATAATGAAAGAGGAACATGATGATGAATGCATGTATTAACGAATGAACGAAAAGAAGAATGATAATGAATACATGCATAAATGAATGAACGAAAGTCTTGCATGGTCTAAGGGGCACGAGATGGAATTGACGGTTATGAAGTCTTGGAAATGGTGCTTGGTTCTAGTAACTAGCCTATTACGAGCCTTATGGTAGATTATGGACATTGAGCCATAGTTGCCTTAAGAACAACGGGGCAGTGTCTTTGTGACCTGTCGCGGGATAGTTGTTACAGCAGGAGTGGTGACGATCACTCACGGGGTTAACGTGACCCCGGACGAGACGTTGTCGGTCTATGGACAGAGAGCCATAGGGGCAACGAGGTTGTCGGTCTATGGACAGAGAGCCATAGGGGCAACCAGGTGTCGGTCTATGGACTGAGAGCCATAGGGGCACCAGGTGTCGGTCTATGGACTGTGAGCCATAGGGGCACCAGACGGATGCGATATGCTTTGTCGGCTCATGGGTTGGAACCATGAGGGCAGAGAAGAAAGGTGACCCTTAGAGTTTTGCATGCTTGACGAATGAAAGTTAAAGAACGTATGAATGAATGAAAAGAATGTATGTACGAACGTGAATGAGAACGATGAATGGTACACGAATGAAAACTAATGAACGAATGATGAAGATAATAATGAAATTACCTACGTGTACGTACAATGCGTGATCACATATGCATAACGAACGTTTTGGAATGAGAAGTAAAGTATTTTAATTACAAAACTAGAACTCACTCAGCAACGCTGACTTTTATGTATTTTCCAGTTGGCAGGTGACAAGTTGCTGAGGATGGCACACAGGGGTGGCTACTAGGCCGTCAAGACTGACATCCATTATGTTTTGACGATACTGTTGTTTTGTGATTCATTCAAATAAATATTTTGTGACTTAGAAACTAGAATGTATTGCTTAACAACAGTGTTTCAAATGAACGGATGGTTTTGTTTAAATAATTCCGCTGCTTAATTTATTAACATGTATGTTTTATGCTGTGAATGACCAACTGTGAGGTGCCCGGAACGGGGCCTTACAAGTTGGTATCAGAGCCAAAGTTTAAGTGAAACGGGTAAATTTTCAAAATAAACCTTAACTTAAACTGAGAATGGGACGGAAAGAGGGATGTCAGCCCGAGTAGCCATGTGCCATCAGGTATTGCTTTTCTTAGAAGTTAATCAGTGTTATGTGTGTGCTATGTGATTTATGTGTTCTTAGTAGATTTAGATGCTGATGTAGTCAGGATAGGAAGTGCTTGGGGTGTGAAGAGTAAAGTAAGTGGCTAATCACAACTGGCCACTGTAATTAGGGACTTACTATACTTGACATAAACTGAGCTATTCCTTGAATGACTGTTTTAGTGTTTGAATCTTATAGTGCATAGGAGAATGGCTGGGAAGAAACCTTCTAAGGCTGCTAGAGGTAGGGGTCGTCCGCGTACGACTAGGAACAGTACTAAAGCTCCTAAGACGACTCCCGTGAACCCCGAGGTTCCTGACCAGAATGAAGAAACAGAGAATGCTAGTCTGAATGCCTCAGCTAGGGAGGCGATTGCTGATGAGGTACACCAGGTCCTACAGGCAGTTATGCCATCTGTAGTGACCGATGTTATTCGAGCTATAAGGAACGAGGAAAGGAAGGAAAAGGAGGACAGGAGAGGGTCGACTGAAAAGGAGAGCAAGGAAGAAGAGGAACGACCGGATCCTGAGATAGTAATATCTGATGAGGAAAGAGATGATGTAGTAGGGGTGACGACCAAGGGGTGCAGTTACGGGGCATTTCAGAGGTGCAAGCCCCCGACTTTCGATGGCAATAGCACTGCTGCAACGCTCAACGATGGGTAAGGGAGATGGAAGCGGTACTCGAGATCAGCGAGTGCCGTGAGGATCAGAAGGTGAAGTTTGCCACCCACTCCTTTACTGACTCAGCACTATGCTGGTGGGACAATATTGTCCAAGCTGAGGGTTCCAGGGCCATCGGGAAAATGAAGTGGTCCGAATTGAAGAAGCTAGTAATTGAGGAATTTTGTCCTCACAGAGAACACGATAAGGTCGAGAGGGATTTCCTGCAACTCGAGGCAGGAACCATGACACACCAGCAATACACTACCAAATTCAATGAAATGGCGAGGCTGGTGCCGGATCAAGTGACACCGGTATCTCAAAAGATTAACCGGTACATTCAGGGACTGCCAGCTGACATCCGCAGGCACTTGATTACTGCCCGACCGAGCACCTTTAGGTCGGCAGTAGACTTAGCTGGGAGGCTCTATGACGAGAGGGAAGTGATGGTGGTGGAATCAAAGAAGGCCGGTGGTGACCGAAACTGGAATGGAAAGCGGTTCGGGCGTGGTGGCTTTACCCCGAATAACAAGAAGGCGAGAAGGGATAACCGTAGGGTGGGGTCATCAAGCTCGGGACCCAAAAGATGTGAGAAGTGTGGTAAGGAGCACGGTGGTGAATGTAGATGGGGGTTAAACGTCTGTTTCAGGTGTGGGAAATCCGGTCATATGGCTAGAGACTGTAAGGCTGCGAGGTGTTTCAACTGTGGTGAAGCGGGGCATATGAGTAAAGATTGCAAGAAGTCGAGAGCTGAGAGTTCCGGAGGAAAGAAGGTGGCAGGGACTGAGGGGCAGAAGACGAGTGCCAGAGCTTTCACCATGACCAGAGAGGAGGCTAGGACGGACCCCGATGTTGTGTCAGGTACGTTTCTAGTAAATCAAACTCTTGCTTCTGTGTTATTTGATTCTGGTGCTAGTAGGAGTTTCATTTCTACTACTTTCTGTGCTAAATTGCCCGTTAGTAGTAAATGCATTGATGATCCCTTTGATGTAGAAACTGCTATTGGTAAGTCCACTAAAATTACTGATGTGATAGAGGACTGTACCGTAGAGTTAGAAGGCCATAGGTTTGCTGCCAGATTACATGTGATGCCCCTAGGTGGATTTGATGTAGTGCTAGGGATGGATTGGTTGGCAACCTACGAAGCGAATATCGTATGTCGAAAGAAGATGATTAGATTGACGGCATCTGACGGAAGTCTGGTGACAATATACGGTGATCGGGTAACGGTGATTCCGAAGGTGATTCGATGGCGGTGGCGGGGAAGTGCATGAGGCGTGGGTGCAACGCCCACTTATGTTACGTAAAGGATGTGGAAGCGCCAACACCACAACTATCCGATGTTCCGGTTGTGTGTGAGTTTCCAGATGTGTTCCCGGAAGACTTATCGGGATTGCCACCTGACCGCGAAATCGACTTTCAAATTGATTTGATACCCGGTGCTCAACCTGTTGCTAAAGCACCGTATCGATTGGCTCCGACTGAGATGAAGGAGTTGATGGAGCAACTGCAAGAGTTGCTTGACAAGGGCTTTATTAGACCGAGTATCTCTCCTTGGGGTGCTCCGGTCTTGTTTGTGAAGAAGAAGGACGGTAGCATGAGAATATGTATCGACTACCGTGAGTTGAACAAGCTAACGGTAAAGAATCGGTATCAGTTACTGAGAATCGATGACTTGTTCGACCAGCTCCAGGGTGCCAGTTGGTTCTCGAGGATAGATCTTCGATCTGGCTATCACCAGTTGAAGGTGAAGGAGCAGGACATTCCTAAAACAGCTTTTCGTACGCGTTATGGACACTATGAGTTTCTCGTTATGTCATTTGGTCTAACTAACGCGCCAGCTGCTTTTATGGATTTGATGAACCGAGTGTGTCGGCCAATGTTAGATAAATCAGTAATTGTGTTCATTGATGATATTCTGATTTATTCAAGGAGCGAAGAAGAGCATGCCGGTCACATTCGGAAAGTATTGGAGACTTTGAGAAGGGAGAAACTGTATGCTAAGTTCTCCAAATGTGCTTTCTGGCTACGCGAGGTGCAATTTCTGGGTCACGTGGTAAATGCAGAAGGAATAATGGTGGACCCAGCAAAGGTTGAGGCTGTGATGCAATGGAAATCACCAAAGACGCCATCCGAGATTCGTAGCTTCTTGGGGTTGGCGGGCTACTATAGGAGATTTATTCAAGACTTCTCCAAGATAGCCTCACCTTTGACAAAATTGACTCGCAAGGATGTAAAGTTTGTGTGGGGTCGAGAACAGGAGGATGCCTTCGAGGAATTGAAAACAAGACTGACACAAGCTCCTGTCTTGACATTGCTCGAGGGAAATGAAGACTTGGTGGTCTATTCGGATGCATCTTATTCTGGGCTAGGTTGTGTGTTGATGCAACGTGGAAGGTGATCGCATATGCATCCCGACAACTGAAAACCCACGAAGTCAACTATCCCACACACGATTTAGAACTAGCTGCGGTGGTTTTTGCGTTGAAGATATGGCGGCACTATCTATACGGGACGAAGTGCACTATCTTCACAGACCACAAAAGCTTGAAGTACTTCTTCGAGCAAAAAGATCTAAACATGAGGCAAAGGCGATGGTTGGAGCTCATAAAGGATTATGACTGCGAAATCCATTACCATCCGGGCAAGGCTAACGTGGTGGCAGATGCCCTTAGCCGAAAGAAACGGCCTGAGCCGATTCGGGTGAAGGCTTATCAGCTGATCATAACCCCCGATGTGATGACACAGGTTAAGGAGTTTCAAGACGAGGCTTTGAAAGAAGATCGTCTTAACTCCGAAAGGATGAGAGGTCTAGTTACGGAATTGGGTGAGAACACTCTTGGTGTTAAGATTCGATTTGGACGAATGTGGATTCCTCAATACGGGGATCTACGTGGTAGAATTATGGACGAGGCCCATAAGACCCGATACTCCATTCACCCCGGTGCTACCAAAATGTACCACGATATGAAGAAAGACTATTGGTGGCCGGGTATGAAACGCGACGTAGTGGAGTACGTAAGTAAGTGCTTGACTTGCTTACAAGTGAAGGCGGAACACCAGAAGCCCTACGGGAAGATCCAACCGTTGGATATACCCGAGTGGAAGTGGGAACACATCACCATGGATTCATCACGAAGTTACCACGTACCCTAAAGGGTATGATGCCATATGGGTGATAGTGGACCATTTGACAAAGAGTGCCCACTTCCTACCGATCCGCGAAACGTACTCATCTGAAAGATTGGCGGATCTGTTCATCAAAGAAATTGTAGCTCGTCATGGTGTACCGGTGTCTATTGTGTCTGATCGTGACACCCGGTTTACCTCCAAATTTTGGAAAAGATTTCATGATGCAATGGGAACGAGACTACACATTAGTACAGCATATCATCCTCAGACAGACGGTCAGTCTGAGAGGACGATCCAAACACTCGAGGCATGCTTCGAGCGTGCGTGATCGATTTTGGAGGAAGTTGGGACAACCACCTGCCGTTAGCAGAATTCTCGTACAACAACAGTTATCATGCCAGCATTGGCATGCCACCTTACGAGATGCTATACGGTAGGAGATGTAGGACGCCCGTATGTTGGGGAGACATTGGGCAGAAGGAACTGGGAGGTGTTGAGGTGATTGAAGCAACGACTGAGAATTAGAAAAGATCAAAGCCTTCATGAAGGCGGCGAAAGATAGACAAAAGTCGTATGCTGACAAGAGGCGAAGACCGATAGAGTTCAAGGTTGGTGACCGAGTCATGTTGAAGGTCTCGCCCTGGAAGGGAATCATTAGATTCAGGAAACGAGGTAAGCTAAGCCCGAGATATATAGGACCTTTCCGAATTGTCGCACGAGTAGGATAGGTGGCCTATCGACTTGAATTGCCAGATGAGTTAAGTGGAATTCATCCCACATTCCATGTATCCCATCTAAGAAAGTGCTTAGCTGATGAAGACATGGTTGTACCACTGGAGGATAATGAGGTGGATGAGAGGCTCAACTACGTGGAGCAACCAGTGGCAATCATTGATCGTAAAGAAAAGAGGTAAGGAATAAAGTGGTTCCTCTTGTGCGTGTACAGTGGAAGCACAGGAAGGGATCCGAGTCTACGTGGGAGACTGAAGAAGAGATGAGGCAACACTACCCACATCTGTTTGAGGAATAACAGGTTTCGGGGACGAAACCTATATAAGGGGGTGGACTTGTAACACCCGTAATTTCTTATTAAAGAAATTAAAAGAATGAAATAGAAAGAAAGGGGAAGGAAATAAAAAAGTCTACTTTTGTGAAAGGGTGAAAAGTGTCAAAGGTGCAAAGTTTGTATTTATTTTATACAAAAAGGTGGCATGGCCGCCCATTATACCCTGCACAACACCATCATTCAACTTTTAGAGAGAGAGAAAGAAGAAGAAGCTTTGGGTTGAGAAGGAGATTCAAGCAGGATTCGAATTCAAGGTAAGAATTCGTGAAATTTAGTTGTTCTTGGCAACCTTAGCCTCGGTTAAATGCTTATGTGTGTTTCTATGTGTTCAAATGTGTGTTTAGAAGGTTTCCAGGTGTTAGAATCGATTAAAGGAGCTCGGGTGAAGAGTCCTAAGATTTGAAACAACTAAGGTGAGTTCTAGACCCCTTTTACTGGTTTTTAACGTGTTGGGGCTGGAAATGCATGTATATATACATATGTGTTTTTATAAAATTTGGGTTGATACCCGTATGAAATGAATGTATGTATGTTTATGTTTATGTTAGATTTATGCCTAGAATCATGTGTATATGTTTAGAATTAGGCATTATGATGTTTGGGACTTGGACTATGATTTAGACACATGAACAGGTTACTAATATGTCTGAAATTTGGACTTAGAATAGATAAGTAAAAGTTGATGAGTCCACTAGTGGTCATACGACCAACAGTGTGGTCGTATGACCAGAAGATTTTTCTAAGTGTTGCCCAATAGGACTCATACGACCAACAGTGTGGTCGTATGACCAAGTGAATTTTCTGTGTTGAGTCCAATAGGACTCATACGACCAACAGTGTGGTCGTATGACCAAGTAATATTTTTCTAAGTATGCTGAAGAGTCCAATAGTGCTCATACGACCAACAGTGTGGTCGTATGATCAGAACATAATTCTAAGTATGGGATGGTACGACCAATAGAGCTCATACGACCAACAGTGTGGTCGTATGACCAGATGATAATTCTAAGTATAAGATGAAAAGTCCAGCAGTGCTCTTACGCCTAACAGGGCTCATACGCCCAGGGGGCTTATACGCCTAACAGGGCTAAAACGCCCAGAATACTTAGAATTTTACAGAAATTTCCAGTAAGTCCGAAGTTCGAGGTTTTGACCAGGGTTGACTAGGGTTAATAATGATGATGTTTCATGCATGTAATGACGATTATGATCAACCCTTACTGTTACTGATATTATTATCAGTGTATTATTATTGTTAACAATATTATTAATAAAATATTGTAAGTATGGTATGATGCTATGTATGATGATGAATGTCTGATGATGAATGTATGATGATGAATGTATGATGAGTGTGTATGTTCCTTGTAATTGTGTATGCTTATCTTTCTGAAACTTTACGAATAACGAGAATGAACTAATGAAGTATTATGTAACGTAAAGTGGAAGATAATGAAAGAGGAACATGATGATGAATGCATGTATTAACGAATGAACGAAAAGAAGAATGATAATGAATACATGCATAAATGAATGAACGAAAGTCTTGCATGGTCTAAGGGGCACGAGATGGAATTGACGGTTATGAAGTCTTGGAAATGGTGCTTGGTTCTAGTAACTAGGCCTATTACGAGCCTTATGGTAGATTATGGACAGTGAGCCATAGTTGCCTTAAGAACAACGGGGCAGTGTCTTTGTGACCTGTCGCGGGATAGTTGTTACAGCAGGAGTGGTGACGATCACTCACGGGGTTAACGTGACCCCGGACGAGACGTTGTCGGTCTATGGACAGAGAGCCATAGGGGCAACGAGGTTGTCGGTCTATGGACAGAGAGCCATAGGGGCAGCCAGGTGTCGGTCTATGGACTGAGAGCCATAGGGGCACCAGGTGTCGGTCTATGGACTGTGAGCCATAGGGGCACCAGACGGATGTGATATGCTTTGTCGGCTCATGGGTTGGAACCATGAGGCAGAGAAGAAAGGTGACCCTTAGAGTTTTGCATGCTTGACGAATGAAAGTTAAAGAACGTATGAATGAATGAAAGAATGTATGTACGAACGTGAATGAGAACGATGAATGGTACACGAATGAAAACTAATGAACGAATGATGAAGATAATAATGAAATTACCTACGTGTACGTACAATGCGTGATCACATATGCATAACGAACGTTTTGGAATGAGAAGTAAAGTATTTTAATTACAAAACTAGAACTCACTCAGCAACGCTGACTTTTATGTATTTTCCAGTTGGCAGGTGACAAGTTGCTGAGGATGGCACACAGGGGTGGCTACTAGGCGGGCAAGACTGACATCCATTATGTTTTGACGATACTGTTGTTTTGTGATTCATTCAAATAAATATTTTGTGACTTAGAAACTAGAATGTATTGCTTAACAACAGTGTTTCAAATGAACGGATGGTTTTGTTTAAATAATTCCGCTGCTTAATTTATTAACATGTATGTTTTATGCTGTGAATGACCAACAGTGAGGTGCCCGGGAACGGGGCCTTACACGACCTGTTCTTCGACGATTTGAACATCTCGAGCATCGAAATAGGTAATTGAAGCTACCTAGAAACTCGTTTTTATGCAGGGATTAAAAGCCCTATGGTTAATTTCATTATCATAACCGATTGATGGATCAATTTGATCCAAGACCGATTAGGGTTCATCGGTTTGGGGAAATGGGGTATAATCTGTTTAAGTGAATTAGAAAGGGCTTCTATCGCGGCCTTGTGCCTTTGATTCACTGGTTACGGTGTGGGAGTGTGGAGGTGTGGTCGCGGGTTCGAACCCGGCCACCAACCTATTATTTTTAAAAGCCTTTTTGGCCATTTAAAAAATACAGAAAAATAATTAAAAATTATAAAAATAATTTTTATAAACTTTGTTCATTTTAGAAGCTATATAATTATTTCTGAAAAATTATTTCTTTAAAAACCTTATTTATTTATTTATTTAATTATTATAAATGTTATAAAATATTATTTAAAATAATATAAATAACCATTTTATAAAAATAGACTTTAAGTGATGATTAAAGTATTAATCCATTAATTGAACGTCATATTATTTTTAATTATGGATAAATTATAATAATTGTGGAAATTTAATTCTTTAAAAACCTTATTTATTTATTTAAATAAATATTACATATGTGATAAATTATGATCCTTATAAAAGTGGATTTTTAATGATAATTAAATCATCAAAATTATTATGGATGTTATATTATTTATGGATTTATCCTGATAATATAAATACAAATTAGATTTTTTTAAATTTAAATATTTATAAAATCTTACAAAATTAAATATAAATTTACATATTTAAATAACGTCTGAGATTTATTTGGAACATAATGATATGTTAAAAATCATTATTAAACTAATTAAATATTATGAAATGTAAATCTTTAGTTATTAACGAATTAACAAAATAACTAAACGATTTAATTATATGTTTATAACAAATTCCAGAAAACCAAACCCTAGATCAATTGGACACCAGGTTCAAGATCTAACTTATTTAGATTATGGATTTGTATTTAATTACTTATGTGAATTATAATTCCTTAGGAGGAAATTACTAGTTTATCAACATCACACGAGAACCGAGGTGAGTTCAGGCCCCACTATTTTACTAAATCTCTTTTGGGTAAGTTCATTTTATTAAAACTCTTTTGGGGGAGATAGCATACTGGTAATGTTACAAACGTTTTCATTATATATTTAAGATGTGTATGATATTAATATAGTGCTGTTTATCATTATAAAAGTCCTCACACTTTCGAATTGTTAATATTGGATAGCGGGAAAGTTGGGTAGTACTACTGGGTGTGACGAGCCCCACCTGTGTGACTCGAGGTCAGTCGGGTGCAATTTGTCCTATGTATATTTGTCACGATATGGAGACGTCGTGACAGGAGGCAAACATAACACAGTCAGCTTCAACGTCGAAATCACTATTTAATATCGTTTGTGAATGAGCTAGCTAGCCAGTACAATGCACATGCTTAAATATACGCTGTTGTTAAACTGTGATGTTTAACTGTAAACTCTTGAACTGATCAACCATAGGGTTGATACACGCTATTGTTAAACTGTGATGTTTAACTGTGAACTCTTGAACTGATCAACCATTGGATTGATACACGCTATTGTTAAACTTAAACATAACTTATATTTAATAAATTTCATAAATATTTAATTATTTCAAATAACCGTTATTATTGTTTAAATTATGATTAAATATAAAAAGTGTTATATTTAAATCATTTCAAATAACAATTTCATTTCTTTTAGTTATATAAATAATTAAATATTTTAATTAATTATCATATAATTAATTATATAAAATTAATTATTTGTTTATTTTTTCACACGTTAACAATAAATCAAACAGATACGTAAACTGATACGTTTATTTTAAATTTTAAACATAATCATTTTCAATAAACTCATTTAATTATTTCAAACATTTTAACTAGATAAATTATTTAATTTAAACTACCATTCAAAACCAAATGGAAATCCTAATACTTTCCAAATTCCCAAATCATTGTTATTCTAATTCGAGACACCGTTCCTTAGGTTAATCGTAAGGAAATCGTTGGTGTCTAACCTATCACATCCAGATTCTAATCTCATCAATCAAGTGAGTATTCATATCCCCTTTTTATATCATTTCCTATTTGGGGGAAATCATGTGATACAATATTTTCAATCATGATATTCTATTGTTATTTCATTCTAAATTCAATTCAAGACAGGTTATGTTATTACTTGCAATTATGTGAACATACTGTGATAAACTAGACGACAGTAAAACCCTAATTCAATCAATCAATCAATCCTGGCAACAATGTAGATCTACTGGTTTGGATAACCCACCCCTATGGCTTACGAGTGGTGATTGTACCAGAGGCAGGAGTTAATCTATGGTGTATGTGTGGAGTCTATTATATGCAAGTGTCAAGTCAAGGGGTTGTTATTGTGTCGGTTTGTCTATATGCTTTACTATTGCAATATAAGTCTTAACGTTACCTTGTGAATTGGATTATTCTCAATCAATCAATCAATCTATATGTATACTCAAAACTATGATTACTCACCAGCTAATTTGTTAGCTGACTTTATTTTCTCACATGATTTCAGGTTAAGCAAGCTAGTGGACTTCTACTTGATCATATAAGTCCTGGACTTAGTCAAAACAAAAGACAATTATTATTTGTGACTTTAACTGTTGTATTTGTATCTGTTAAATTCATGTTATCCTGTAATCTGATTTTAATATTATTTCCACTATTAGACAATCATGTGTTATGAACAATCAATCATTCCCTCGTCCGCTCCGATGATTCCGCCGTCGGTCGGGGTGTGACAGATTGGTATCAATTTCACCATGAACCCTAGTTTGATTCGCACCAAAATTGATCACCAATTCGATATTGTTAACCAAAACAACTATAGGGCTTTTGATCCTCGTATGAAACCGAGTGTGTATGAGTGTTTAATTACCTGAATTGATGTAGGATTGATGAGAACGAAGGATGAACAGTCGCGACCAACGTAGCACCGGTTAGGTACCCAAATGATGATTATAATCCAATTAACTTTGTGTGGAGCTTCAACTGGTGTTTATGATTCAAAGCCCCAAATCAATTTCTGATTATATTGACCAGGAGGTGTTGTTCAACTAAGTTGCAGGTCCGAGACGAAAGTGGCGATCGAAGGTGGTGTTTCTTTGAGTTTCAGATTAAATTGAGTATACAAACATGTTAGCAATGATTAAGCATTTGATAGTGCGTGTATAATTTAACTATTTTAAGTGTTTAGTGCGATTTTGTGGCGTGTAAAGAGCCGAAAATCGTGGGTCGGTTGGGTGGTTGTGCTCGCATTAGGATTTAAAAATTGAAGTGGGTCATTTGTTCGATCACCCATGTGGAAATGTCGGGCATTTAATTTGAGTAAAAGGTCGAGTGGTTTTGGCTGTGGAGGCTCGCCGGAGCCGCGGGTGAGGGTGGCCGGAACAGTGCCGGCGATCGGGAAGAGAGACAGAGATTTTTTTTTTCTAGTTTTTTACACAATGGTCCCTGTGGTTTAACTCTTTTTATTTTATGCACAACTAAACAATTTAAGTTTTCAAAATAGCAGAAATGCCCCCTGAACTTTTATTATGATTACTATTATTATTATTATTATTATTATTATATTGTTGTTGTTGTTGTTGTTATTGTTTTTGTGGGTATTATAATTCTACCCCCCTTAAAACAATTTCGTCCACGAAATTGCTAGGTACAGATCGAACAAAATATGACATAACGTACACAGAGTAGTAAAAATCAACAAGTGAACTAAATTACTCATAATTATTCAATTGTTGAAACAGAATCGATTCTATAGACGAAATCGTATAAGAGCTGACTAATGCGATGTTCAAGAAACAGATAACTTCATAACTGATAACAGAACATATAGAAGATAATAACTAAGAGGTAAATAGATACGGATATTGAGAACGGATTTCATCTTCTATCTCCTATGTAGCTTCACGTTCGGAATGATTTTTCCATAATACTTTAACGAAAGGAATAGTTTTCTTATGCATAATGCGTTCTTGTCGGTCAAGGATCGCTTCTGGTTCTTCCTCGAATGATAAATCCTCACGAATCAAATGAAGTGGATAGTTAACCACATGAATAGGATGATAATTGTATCCCCTTAAAAGAGATACATGGAAGACATTATGCACATGTGACAGTTGAGGTGGTAAAGCCAAACGATACGAAACCTCACCAACTCTTTCCAGGATTTCAAAGGGTCCGATAAACCGTGGACTAAGTTTCCCTTTAAGACCAAAATGTCGTACGCCTTTACAAGGCGAAACCTTCAGGAATACTTTGTCACCGACTTTAAACTCCAAAAGTCGACGGTGTCGGTCTGCATAGCTTTTCTGTCTACTTTGAGCTTCCTTTAACTTTTCTCTAGCAATAGCAACTTCTCATTCGTGATCTGAACTAACTCGGTCCTTCGATGACTCTTTCACCGACCTCTTCCCAACAAATAGGTGCTCTACATTTACGACCATACAATAATTCGAAAGGTGCCATGCCAATGCTAGCTTGCCAACTATTGTTGTAAGCAAACTCGACCAAACACAAATACTCATCCCAGTTCCCAGTCCACTCTAAGGCACAAGCTCGAAGCATGTCCTCAAGTGTTTGAATAGTACGCTCCGACTGACCGTCAGTCTGAGGATGAAACGCCGTACTAAACCTCAACTTGGTACCCCATGCAGCTTGCAAACCCTTCCAAAAACGAGAAGTGAACCTCGGGTCTCGATCAGACACGATAGACACCGGAGTGCCATGAAGTCTAACAATCTCTTGTGTGAACACTTCAGATAGTTTGCTAACCGAAAATCCTTGCTGAATTGGGAGAAAGTGAGCCGACTTTGACAATCTGTCAGCTACAACCCATATTGCATCATTCTTCCTAAATGTCCTTGGCAACCCTGTCACAAAATCCATGGAAATATCATCCCATTTCCATACAGGAATAGGTAGTGGCTGAAGCAAACCACTAGCTCTCTGATGCTCAATCTTGACCTGCTGACAAGTAAGGCAACGGCTAACATACTTAGCCACGTCTTCTTTCATACCATTCCACCAGAAATTCTGACGAAGATCACGATACATCTTAGTAGATCCTGGATGGATAGAGAACGGAGAACTATGTGCCTCAGCTAATAACGATTCTCGAAGAGAAGAATCATTAGGCACACATAAACGTTTACCATACCAGATTACTCCATGCTCATCTACTCTGAATTCTGATTGCTTACCAATCTCCACATTCTATAAGATTGCCCAGAGTTCACCATCGTCTTTCTGTGCGTTCTTAATCCGGACTATTAAGTCTGATTCAATCTGAAGACTAGCGAGATATCCGTCACTCTTGCCAACATGTAAGCCAATACCCAATCTATCAAGATCGGTAATGTTCTGAGGCTGTAGCTGTAGGGAGGCTACTGTTCCTGAGCTCTTCCTGCTAAGAGCATCGGCTACCACATTGGCCTTTCCCGGATGATATTGAATATTGGCATCATAATCTTTTAACAACTCTAACCATCTTCTCTGCCTCATGTTTAGTTCTTTTTGTATGAAGATGTATTTCAAGCTCTTGTGATCAGTAAAAATATCACAAGTCTCTCCGTAAAGATAGTGACGCCATATTTTCAGCGCGAAAATAACAGCAGCGAGTTCAAGATCATGCGTAGGATAATTAACCTCATAAGGTTTCAACTGCCGCGAAGCATAAGCAATGACCTTACCATGCTGCATTAGCACACATCCGAGTCCCTTTTTAGAGGCATCGCTGTAAATCTGATATCCACCCGTGCCCGGTGGAAGTGTAAGAATCGGGGCAGACACCAATCTCTTCTTAAGCTCTTCGAAGCTTTTCTCCCGCTCATCATTCCAAGAGTACTTAACCCCTTTCCTTAGAAGTTGCGTAAGGGGTAAAGCAATAACAGAGAACCCTTCGACAAATCTACGATAGTAACCAGCAAGACCAAGAAAACTCCGGACTTCTGTGGCTGAAGTAGGTCTTGGCCATTTAGTGATTGCCTCTATCTTTGCTGGATCTACCATAATACCATCTGCAGAGACCACATGACCCAAAAGGCTACTTGACTCAACCAAAATTCACATATTGAAAACTTAGCATAAAGCTTCTTTTTACGCAGAGTTTCAAGCACGATACGAAGATGGTCTTCATGTTCCTTCTTACTCTTAGAATAGATAAGAATGTCATCTATAAACACGATGACGAACTTATCCAGATAGTCATGGAAAACTCGGTTCATTAGGTCCATGAAAACAGCTGGGGCATTCGTTAACCCGAACGGCATAACCAAGAATTCATAGTGACCATATCGCGTACGGAAGGCAGATTTAGGGACATCAGAATCTTTGATCTTTAGCTGATGGTAACCAGACCTCAGATCGATTTTAGAGAAACACTTTGCACCCTGAAGCTGATCAAATAAATCATCAATACGAGGCAGAGGGTAGCGATTACGGATAGTGATCTTGTTGAGTTCTCTGTAGTCAATGCAGAGTCTCAAAGAACCATCTTTCTTCTTCACGAATAGGACAGGTGCACCCCAAGGTGAGACACTTGGTCTAATAAATCCAAGATCTAATAACTCCTGTAATTGCTCCTTCAGTTCTTTGAGTTCAAGTGGTGCCATACGGTAAGGTGCCTTGGAAATCAGCTCAGCACCAGGAATAAGATCAATAGTAAATTCCACCTCGCGGTCTGGTGGAAGTCCAGGTAGCTC
Organism: Flaveria linearis; assembly: GCA_024085815.1. Lineage (NCBI taxonomy): Eukaryota > Viridiplantae > Streptophyta > Magnoliopsida > Asterales > Asteraceae > Flaveria > Flaveria linearis. The sequence continues at coordinate 72,823,301 of CM044006.1, read as the reverse complement.
CTTAGGAAACATATCGGGAAAATCACAAACAACCGGATAATCAGAAATACTAGGCTCTTCAGGAGATAAAATTTTAACTGAAGCAAGGAATCCTGTAGCGCCGTGCAGTAGGGATTTACGAGCCTTAAGTGCTGAAATTATTTGAAGAGTTTTTCGAGGTTTAGTCCCCTGATAAATGAGTTTAGGATGATGGGATCTCCAAACAGAATGCGACGAGTCTGACACTCGATTGTAACATGATGCCGAGTTAACCAGTCCATTCCCAAGATGATATCAAAATCTTCCATTTGCATGGGCAACAGATCCGCTGTAAGAATGAGCGATTCAACTCGGATCGGACAATCCTCATACACATGAGAGATTGTAACAGAGTTTCCCATAGGAGTCATAATATTCAAAGTATTTTCTAATAATGTTGGGCTCATCATTAGATGTTTAAGAAAAGATTGAGAAATTATGGAGTGTGTTGCTCCAGTATCAAATAAGACTTGAACTTCACGAGTTCCTAACATGAGAGTACCAGAAACAGTACCTAAAGAATTTATGTTACCATGGCACACTTAGTAATAGATAACAAGCATAATTAGAATTGTAAGACTACTAGATTATTCAGATACGATAGATTCACATATGGGAGGGATATCAAGAGTCGTACCTGGTGTGTTTGCTGCATCCTTTGCGTTCAGAGCAAACACTCGTCCTCCATTAGTAGGCTGTTTTGCACTATTTCCAGCCTTCCCTTTGTTATCAGGATACGGACAGTCTTTCAGTACATGGCCGGTCTTTCCACATCTAAAACAGGCTCCTGAAGCTCGCCGACAAACACCAAAATGATGTTTTCCACATGTAGTGCATACCGGGACTTGCTCTTGACCTTGGTTTTTGGCAGGTTTAGGATTCTGCTGTTTTTGTTTCCATTGATTAACTTGGCGGTTATTATTTCTGTTGAATTGGGCTTTTCGATCACCTGTATGGTGTTTCTCGCTTGAAGATTGCCCAGAAGGTGCGGTATGGTGTCCTTCACGATTTCTCTTTCGACTCTCCTCAGCTTTAGCTAACCTCTTCTTGTTTTCCATGTCAAGTGTTTTCACGGCATCAGCTACTTCATTGATATTGTTAAACCTTTGAGTCACTATCCACCTCCGAGTCCTCTCATGAACAGCCCATTTCAACTTTTCTGCTTGGCCTCTGGGCTACCTGCAGCTTCCCTAAGAAAACTAGCCAACCTACAGAATCTTGCCATGAATTCTTGCCAAGGTTCACATCGCGTTGCTCAATAGATGCATATTCCCTTGCATACTCCCTTCGTTCCACTTCAGAGAAATACTTTCGGAAGAATATTGTGCGGAAATCGGCCCAAGTAAAGGTAGCAGCATAACCTTCTCCACCATGTGCAAGTTTTACCCCTTCCCACCAAACTAGAGCATCATCCTCCAGTTTGTAAGAGGCCAACCTAGTTTTAAATATGTCATCGACTCCTAGTACTTCGAATATCTTTTCCACATGGCTATCCAGTTCCGAGCATCCATCGGTGTAGCAGCATCACTAAAAGATCTTGGTCTTTGCTTCATAAAGCGTTCAAGCCAGACATGAATCTCAGCCACATATGGTGTTGCATTTCCACCGGAAGATGGTCCAGTGTGGTTCCCGCCAGAAGGTGGCCCTGAGTTATTTCCACCGGGTGGAGGTCCTGTGTTGTTTCCCTCCGAATTTGCCTGTTGCATCTGCTGGATGACTGTTTGAGCAGTCTGAGTCATCAGATTAGGGAGTATTCCAGAAATGGCAGCGTTTACAGCATTAGCAACGAGGGTTTCAAAAGGAGTATCAGATGAGGGGCCACTCGATTTATTGCGGTTGTTCACACGTCTCTTAGGGGCCATCTGAAATGAAAACATACGTGTGAACACTGGAATTTAGATTGGAAATAGAAATTAGATCCTAACCCAACGTCTACCCATTACCTCACAAGTTTATTATTAATGTTTAAGTTTTCTACAGGAAAGAGCCTTTGCTCTGATACCACAACTGTAAAAGCAAACCCATTATCAATAACAACGTCGAGAAGTTAACCTGCATCCGTTTCAAATATTCGTACACCGTGGTATGACGTTAAAACATCAATCGTTATTCTGAATGATTGATTCATTTTCTGTTTTAATAATATTCTTAACCATTTTCGTGAACTCATTCCAAGATCTTCGCATAGTTTATTATTTCTTTAGACCGATGTTTGGTCAAAGGAGAAATACCTATTCACAGGACATGCGTTAAGATCGTTTCATATGGTGACGTTTGGGATTCTTAAATTCCGACGGATAACCTTTCTTATCATTGTTGGTCTTATCTTGATTCTAGACATCACCTTACCACGAAATTATATTCTGGAAATTATGGATCGAAAGTTAAACAACTAAAACATAGTAAGATTCCGATCGTAAGAGTTCGGTGGAACTCCCGGCGTGGTCCTGAGTTCACTCGAGAACGAGAGGACGAAATGATACGCGAGTATCCTAACCTGTTTAAAAATATTGCCAGTACATCTTAATTTTCGGGACGAAAATTCCTCTAACAGGGGGATGATGTGACAACCCGAAAATTTCATGATTTAATAAAATTTTTATGTGAATTTATAATTTATTTTTATATTTTTATTATTATGATAATGTTAATAATAATAAAAACAATAACAATAATAATGATAATATTATTACTAAAAATAATAATATTAATAATGATAATATTAATAATAATGAAAATATTGTTATTAATAATAATTATAAAATTATTAAATTGATTTAATAAAGTTCAGGGTTAGTTTGTAGTTTCTAAAACTTGTTTTTATAAACTTAAATCATAAAATGATAACATATTAAAACCACAGGGACCATTTCTGTAATTTCTTTAAAAACCCCAACCCACCGCCCGTTCCCGTCGATACCATCTCCGGCCACCCTTTCCGGCGGCCTTCCGGCGATCCCAATAGTCACGAAACACACGGTTTTGACTCGATCAAAAGCTACCGACAGCTTCTAGTGTGTGACTCGAACTTACACCCCTTTTAATTTAAAAATGGTAGTGCAAACCCACCCAACCCGACCACCCTATTATCGACCAAAAACCGGGTCACAAACACCCACTAACTATATTGATAATCAAATTAAATTGACACGAACGATCCTATATAAGTCCCCAGTTGAATGCCATTCGAAATCGCACCTAAAACACACCTATAAATCGAAGTTGATTACCTCCCTGTCGCGAACCTGCAACCAATCGAAATACCCTCCTTCGAACTTCAAAACAGGTAATTAAAACTACCTATATGCTCGATTTCTAATAGGGAATGAAAGCCCTATGGTTTCAATCGATTACAGTATCGAATTGAGGATCAATTTGACCGATTGATGAACTAGGGTTCTTCGGGTGGATTTGGGGGTTTCTGGAAACAAATATTAAAAGAAAATGGAACCGGCTTTAGACGCGGGTGAGCCCTTGGTTCAGTGGTTTGGTGCGTGGGTGTGTGAACCGGGGGTCGCGGGTTCGAACCCGGCCCCCAACATTTTTTTAAAATAAGCTTTTTAAGCCTTTTTAAAATACAGAAAAATTCTGAAAATTATAAAAATAATTTTTATAAACTTTGGTTATTTTAGAAAGTATATAATTATTTTCTGTAAATTTATTTACCAAAAACATCTTAATAATATTATAAAATATTATTTATAAATGTTATAAATAATCATTTTTATAAAAATGGATTCTAAATAATGATTTAAATCATCAAATTATTAATAGACATTATACTATTAATTATGGATTGATTATGATAAAATAAGCACAAATTAAATTTCATAAATTTAAATATTTATAAAATCTTACAAATCAAATACAAACTTACATGTTTAAATAACGTTACAATTTATTTAGAATATAATGATATGTTAAAATCATTATAAATCTTTAATTATTAAAGAATTAACAACAATAATTAAATGATTTAACGTTTATAACAAATCCTCGAAAAAACCAAACCCTAGATCAATTGAACACCAGATTATAAATTTTTATTTAAATTACTTATGTGAATTATAATTCCTTAGGAGGAATTTACTAGCTTATCAACATCACACGAGAACCGAGGTGAGTTCAGGCCCCACTATTTTACTAAATCTCTTTTGGGTAAGTTCATTTTATTAAAACTCTTTTGGGGGAGATAGCATACTGGTAATGTTACAAACGTTTTCATTATATATTTAAGATGTGTATGATATTAATATAGTGCTGTTTATCATTATAAAAGTCCTCACACTTTCGAATTGTTAATATTGGATAGCGGGGAAAGTTGGGTAGTACTACTGGGTGTGACGAGCCCCACCTGTGTGACTCGAGGTCAGTCGGGTGCAATTTGTCCTATGAACATTAGTCACGATATGACATCGTGGCTGGAGGCAAACATAACACAGTCAGCTTCAATGTCGAAATCACTATTTAATATCGTTTGGGAATGGGCTAGCTAGCCATTACAATGCACATGCTTAAATATACGCTATTGTTAAACTGTGACGTTTAACTGTAAACTCTTGAACTGATCAACCGTTGGGTTGATACACGCTATTGTTAAACTGGGATGTTTAACTGCAAACTCTTAAACTGATCAACCGTTGGGTTGATACACGCTATTGTTAAACTGGGATGTTTAAACGCAAGCTCTCGAACTAATCAACCATTGGGTTATTACACTTTTGTTAAACTGTTATGATTAAACTCAAACTCTTGAACTTACCAACCATTGGGTTGATTACACTTTTGTTAAACTGTTATGATCAAACTCAACTCTTGAACTTACCAACCATTGGGTTGATATACACTTTTGTTAAATTGTTATGTTTAAACGCAAACTCTTGAACTCACCCACCGTGTGTTGACTTTTAGTATGCTATTCTCAGGTCATTAAATCTGGACTGCTGTTAGGAGCACTACACGGGTCAAGCATGCATCCTAACGCTTAAACAATGATATATATGTTTATCTTTATATTTTGGGTTTGTTTTATTTGTTTAAACGCTTCCGCATGTATTACAAAGTTTGAACTTTGGTTTGTTATGTTAAACGTTGCATATAGAGTCGTTCCAAGTAACTATTGACTGTGATCCTGGTTTGTTCACACGCCTCGAGGTAGAATTCCGCACGTGGATTTTGAGGGTGTGACACCCAGCCAACACGTACCAGCATCAAAATCGAAGAATCATAAATTTGGGTGTACATTTGGTGAGATTGTTCTGTCTCGGGTTTGCATATCTGTTTTTGTAACATCCGGATATTTTCCTTGTAGCCGACGAAAGAAGAAAAAGAAATAAAGTCCAAAAGTCGAGGGACCAAACTCACCAACGCACGAAATTTGGGAAAATGGGGGCATATTAAGGGAGAGGGCAGCCCTTTACCCTCTCCCATACCCACAATTCAGCAAAAGAGAGGAAGAGAGAAAAAAGAGAGAAAAAGGGAGAAAAAGGGGTTGTTCGGGTGGATCCGAGCACAAAAATCATCGAGTAGCGAGTCAACACGAAGCTCTTCTTCTTCTTCTTGTTTGTGTGAGTTCTAGGACCCCTATTTTACTTGTTTTCAGATTTTGGGGCTGGAACACATAGAAACCAGTTTTTGAAAATGTGTGTGTTTGACACATTTGGATGTGATTGTGTGTATGTGTTTAGGGTGTGATTTCGGACCTGTGTGTGCTTGAATGATGTTGTAGTATGCCTCCCTAAGGTTTAGGAGGGTTGATTTGGGCTTAGAATGAGTTTGGAAGGATTTGGAGGTCGACAGTCACGGCTGCAGTTCGGGATGAACTGCATTCTGCATCAGTTAGGGCTAGGCGACCGACTGGAGGCCAATCGACTGACTGAGGGGCGACTGGGGTTCAGTCGCACGACTGCGGGTCCAGTCGCATGGGAAGTCATGCGACTGAGAGTCCAGTCGCATAGATGCTCATTCGCATAAGGTCCATTCGTATGAGGTCCATTCGCCTAGTATTCATTCGCACGATTGAGAGTCCATTCGCACGATGGGTGTTCATTCGCATAGGTGTTCATCCGCATAGGTCCAACCGCGTGGTGTTTAGTCGCATGGAGGCCATGCGACTGAAGGGTGCCCATTCGCCCAAATAGGGCTGTTGTACCCGGGGACAAACATAGTTAGAGTACTGACTTTCGAGGGAAGTGCAGAGGTAAGTTTTGACGTAGAAGTTCCCGTATGTGCATATAAGATGGTCGTTGAGGCCTTAGAAGTGAGGTTGGGCATGATGATGATCGTGTTGCATGTTTATGCATGATGTATGTATGTTAAGTATGATGTAGCCCTGTATGATGGTGATGACTGGTAAATGTCGATGTTCCTTGTTTCGATACGTGTTTATCTTTCCGTGGCTTTACGTGTTATGATTAATAAATGTAATGAAGTATTATGTAACGTAAAGTGAAAGATAATGAAAGAGGAACATGATGAATGAATGCGTGCATTAATAATGAATGAGAGTAAGATTGGCTTGTAAGCAGAAGGAAAGAAGGTTCACGACTCATTGAGAGTTGTTAGCTCAACTGTGTGTGTATGATATAGCGTGCGGTCTTGGCTAACTCATGAGGGGACATAGACACAGTGGGAGTTCAGTTTTGGTAACTGCTCCGATACGTGCGATGTGGTATTTACTGTGTGCTATGTAGCGTGCGATTTTGGCCTACCTCATGTGGATTATGTAGCGTGCGTTTTGGCTAACCCATGAGATGGCGTGCGATTTTGGCTAAACCCTAAGAGTTCTCACACACAGGGAGAGTGGTCTTAGTGACAATTCCATTGGTGCGATATGTGCGATATGTACTTCGGGTACGATGATGCGAGGGTGAGATAAGTAAGATAATGAACAAAATGGAATCCGTGTCTTGCGACCTCAGTAATCGTGGTTGTGTACTACGAGGAAGGTAAAATCCTGACACTGGGATCTTCCATTGTATAGAACCATTGTTGCATATCCTATGTACTGTGGCCAGGAGGGTGCGGTGAGCCGATATAGAAGGTCTATGATATAGACCTAGGTCCAGTACCACGATACAGAAGGATATTGCATGTGGCAATGGTACACCTAAACTTTACCGTAGGTGCTGTGGCCAGGAGGTGCGATGCACCGTTATAGAAGGTCTATGATAGGCCTAGGTCCAGTACCACGATACAAAAAGGTAAAGTTTATGGGTGAAGTTAAGAAAGAGGTAGAGATGAAAGAGTAAGAAAGTTGAAGATGTACAAAGAATGAATGAAAGTTAAAGAACGAACGAATGAAAGTAATGAACAGAAGAGTATAATGATAAAATATGAAATGAGATCCTTGCCAAACTCGACCTCCGTAATCATGGCTGAGTGCTGTGAAGAGGGTAAAGTGTGACAAGATCTATATAGAAACAAAGATAACGAATGATGAAGATAATAACGATATTATCTATGTGTACGCATCATGTTGTGTGACCGCACGTATGTAAAGAAACTGTTTTAATGAAAAGTAAAGTATGTTTTATTATAAAACTAGAACTCACTCAGCAACCCTGACTTTTTATGTATTTCCAGTTGGCAGGTAAGGTTGCTGAGGATGGCACGAGGCGGCTACTCAGCTCTTTTTGGATGGCATTCTTTTGTTTATTGCTTTTGTATTGTAATGCAAACAAACGATGTTTGTAATGAATTTTGTATTACTTTGCAAAAGCATTTATAGTAAAATGAAAAGTTATTTCATAGTTTCCGCTGCATGATCTTAGTAAAGATTATATAATGATATATTTTAAGTGCGATGATGACCAGTTATAAGCGTCCCGGAATGGGGCCTTACAGTTTTCACGCGCCTTTAATTTAATTATATCTTTAAATATATCTTTTCGTGTAAATTATTTGGCTGGGTTAGGGGTACCAGCATTCTTGGTTTTGATTAGAGGGAGGCATTCTCTTTTTCTTGGGCTTTTTCTATCATCGTGTGATTTGATATATTTCTGTGTCTTGATTTGTTTGTGTGCCCCTTGCGTAGTGTTGATCTTGTGTGACGGATTCCTTTTGATTTTGCCTTACTTGTGCTGCGTTTCTTTTAGGGTGTTGTCCGTGTTTTTTTTTCTGGTTGTTTTAGTGGACTCTGTCCGGTATAATAGATAGCAGGAGCCATTATGCTGCCCCGAGATCATGTTAGGTGACGAGAGGTGTGAAGACAGAGAATAAGGATTGTAGATTACGAGTGGCATCGTAGAATATAGGAATCCTAACTAGTAAGTTACTTGAGTTAATTAATGTGCTAAATAAACGTAGGGTCCAGATAGCGTGCCTTCAGGAGACTAGATGACGGAGTGGGAGAGCAAAAGAGTGCAATAGTTATAAACTATGGTATTCAGGGTCTGATGGAACAAAAATTGAAGTAGGTTTTCTACTTGCTAAGGAACTTCAAGATAATACAGTGGAGGTGAGAAGATACAATGATAGAATTATATTGTTAAGAATAGTAATAGGGGATGAAGTAGTGGCAGTAGTTAGTACATATGCACCACATGTTGGACTAGAGGAAACGGAAAGAAAGAAGTTCTAGGAGAGTCTAGATCACGTTATGAGTGACATACCTAGAGAAGAAAAAACATGCATAGGAGGAGATTTTAATGGGCATATCGGTAAGGATAATGAGCACTTCCAATTGGTGCATGGAGGCCTCGGGTATGGTCTTAGGAATGACGGTGGTAGGGAGCTTCTTGACTTTGCAGTAGCGCATAACTTAGGCATCATAAATTTGTTTTTTAAGAAAATAGATTCGTATCTAATCACGTTTAGCAGCGACGGGAGACACACGCAGATAGACTATTTATTGATGAGGAGAGAAGATCATAGCTCGTGGAAGGACTGTAAAGCAATCCCGGGAGAGACAGTTATGACGCAACACCATATATTGGTGGCGGATATACGCGTGAAGAGGCCAATTGCCCAACAGAACAAGAGAGTTAGACCTACGATCAGATGGGGCCAGCTCAAAGACGAAAAGATTACCATTTTTAGAGATAAGGTCATACCAATAAACCAGACTGGGCCATAGGAAGACGCAAACCAAAAGTGGGAGGCTATGGCAACTAGGCTCATCCAAGCAGCTAAAGAAACGCTTGGAGTTACAACAAAGAGGACAGTCGGTCATAAGGAATCCTGGTGGTGTAACGAAAAGGTACAAGAGAAGATACGAATTAAACAACAATGTTTTAGAGAGCTTATACACTGTAACAATGAGAAGAACGCACAGAGCTAAAAGATAAATACAAGGAGGCTAAGCGGTAGGCGAAAAATCGATGTCAAAGGCAAAGAACACGGCATACGAGATGATGTATAAACAATTAGAGACGAAAGAAGGAGAGCATGACATGTTTAAGATAGCCAAGGCAAGAGAAAGTAGAAGAGAGGACTTGAGAATGGTGAAGTTCATAAAGGCTGCGGATGGAAAGGTTTTGGTGAAGGAGAAAGACATCAAGGTGAGATGGAAAACTTACTTCGATAACCTTTTCAACATAAGAAACCCAAATTAACAAACTGAGATACATAAAACAACCCAAGCAATGCAACAAAACAAATGCTATTGTAGAAGCATCACAGCTGATGAAGTTACAAGAGCTATGAAGAAAATGGGAAGGGCTAAAGCGGTGGGGCCAGACAACATACCGATTGAAGTTTGGAAATGCCTGGGAGATGAGGGTCTCCAATGGCTAACAGATTTATTCAACACTATCTTTAAGACAGGGAAGATGCCAGACCAGTGGAGAACCAGTGTCATAGTTCCCATATATAAGAAAAAAGGAGATGTCCAATGTTGCGAAAACTACAGGGGAATAGAGCTATTGAGTCACATGATAAAATTATGGGAAAGAGTTTTTGACACGAGAATTAGATGGGAAACTCAGATAGCGATAAACCAATTTGGATTTATACCAGGATGCTCTACAACAGAAGCCATACACGTCATAAGGCGGATAATGGAAAAATATAGAGAAAAGAAAAGGGACCTCCATATGGTATTCATCGACCTAAAAAAGGCCTATGACAGTGTTCCGTGTCAACTAATTTGGGAAAGTCTACGACTTGAAAGGGTACCAGAGAGGTATATCAAAATAATCAAGGATATGTATGACGGGGAAAAAACGTGTGTGCGAGCACCGGTAGGAGACACATACTCCTTCTCAGTGGAAGTGGGACTCCACCAAGGATCGGCACTGAGCCCATTTCTCTTCACAGTAGTGTTGGATGAGATGACCAAGTCTATACAACAGTCAGTTCCGTGGTGCATGCTCTTTACGGATGATATTGTCTTAATATCATAATCTAAAATGGTGCTTAACGACAGGCTAGAGCAGTGGAGAGCAGCACTAGAGCGCAGGGGATTAAGGATAAGTCGCTCTAAGACGGAATACATGCATTGTAACATTGGTGGTGAGGCTGAAGAGGACACCCAAATTAGTATCCAGGGTATGCCGGTCCCACGAATTTCTAGGTTCAAATACATGGGCTCGTACCTGCAGGAGGACAGAGAGATACACAGCGATGTAGCTCGCCGTGTTTAAGCAGGTGGTGCAAGTGGAGAGCAGCATCAGGGATTCTATGAGATAAGAGGTTTCCAGCAAAACTAAAGGGAAAACTATATAGAGTGGCGGTACGCCCAGCTATGTTATATGGAACAGACTGCTGGGCCATAAAGAAATCGCACAAGAAACAAATAGAGGTAACAGAAATGCGAATGATGAGGTGGATGTGCGGACACACAAGACTAGATCGGATAAGAAACGAAGTGTTTTGACAGAAGCTAGAAGTGGCTTGTATTGCAGATAAAATACGAGAGGGAAGATTAAGATGGTTTGGGCATGTCAAGAGGAGACCACTGACAGCACCAGTTCGAGTAGTGGAGAACATCATCTTAGAGGATAGGAGAAGTAGAGAAAGACCTAGGTTGACTTGGGTAGAGATAATTAGGCAAGATATGGTACACTTGCACCTCTCTGAGCACATGATCGAGAATAGGAGTGAGTGGAGGCGTAGAATTAAATTAATGACTTTTAGTGGGTTCTGTAGGTAGGAAGGGCCTTTGAAAATTGTTGCGGGGCCTGATGCGTATGTAGTCCGCTTCTGCTCTTTATAGGCGAAACTTGCTGCTTCTCTGATGTATGCTTGTTCATTTTCTATTTCCTTTTGGTGATTTTTTTATTGTATGTTGTGTGTTGTTTGATGTATCATATATTGTATGTTCGATTATATGTTGACTCGCTAGCGTTATTGCTTTTGTTATCGAGTCGGGGGTCTCTTTGGAAGCGGTCTCTCTACCTACCTGGATAGAGGAAAGACTTGCCGTCACCTACCCCTCCAGACCCTGATCTTGAGTGGGAGATACTAGGTTTATTTGTTTGTTTGTTTGTTTGCTTGTTGTTAGGTTCGTTGAAGACAATGGCAAATTTTAGAAACTTTGAGGATACCATGTGTAAAAAAATGATTTTGAATGAAAACGACGAAATTGAGCAAACCACATAGACCGAAAATAAAAGTTCTCTTTGAAAAATGTAAACAAAAGTGATCATGACTAGAATAAAATTTTTGTTAATTTTTTGTTTACAATTTGATCTCATCCTTACTCTCAATCATCTATTAACTAATTTGATGGTTGAATTCATTGTTAAACGTTTTAACCTAAATACAATTTTTATTATAAGAGTTAAATGCTTTTTGCCCCCCGGTTTGATATCGTTTTTGTCATTGCACTAATCGTATTTCATTTTTTGTTGTTTCAAGTCTCATATTTTAAAAAATTGTCAAAACAATCATTCCATTCAAATCATTAGATAACATTTGTTACCACCGGGTAAAATTATCATTTTCTTTAGTAGATTGCTATTTTCATCCTTGGTTTATAACATTTTTATCTAGAGATTTGGACTGAATAGTTGTTTTGGTAATTTTTTGCAACACGAATACTAAAACAATAAAAAATAAAACATGAGTACTAAAATGATAAAAACAACATATAACTAAGGAGAAAAAAACATTTAACCATTAGTATAACCAACCCGTAGAAATATCTTTGCAAATTCTTACATTTCTTAGTCACCATTATATTTTAAATTTTAATTTAAAGTAATAAAATAATCGGTTTTTATATCAAATTTTTATATACATACTAAACTAACTTTTAATTTTTTTCTTATTTAAATAATAAACTGCTTAAAAATATTTTTTCAATAATATATAAATTTTGTAAAACTAAGAAGAAATTTTAAAATTTAAATTTAAAAAACTGAACTTTATATTGATTGAAAACAACAAACATTACATAGATTATAAAGTAAGACACCAAAACATTACATAAATTTAGTTGGCTCTAATCATATCACACATGCAATTTGTTTGGGGTTCATGCAGCTTACAAGTTATATCTATGATGAACATTTTTTTCATATTCAAAGAAAACACTACAAGGAAGAAGACCAATAGCGGCGACAGATTTCGCCGCTATTGGTTGGCTTTGTCGCCGCTAATACTCACGACGTCGTTAAAGAGTTGCCGCTAATGACTCGTCGCTAATAGATACCTTGTTGCCGCTAAAAGAGTCGCCGCTAATACTATTTTTTGCGGCGATATTATCGCCGCTATATATGCTTTAAAAAATTCTGGGAAGGACTTTTAGCGGCGACAATTGTCGTTGCTAATAGTCGATTTTTCATTCTTAATTTTTTTTAATTTCTATTTTATAAACCGAATAAACATGTATAAAAATAAACCCAGATTTCCCAACAACACAAATAACATAAACATACAAATAGTATTAAGAAGTAAACTACGAGGTTTAACTAAATATGCTAAATACATTGTTTAACATCAACTTTAAATGTCTTTAAAATAAACTTAAACTACTTAACCGCTATTCTATTTATCGTCCTAGTCCGAATCATCTTCATCAGCTTATTGTGTACCTTTTTGAGAGGCAATAAGTTGCGTAATTTACGACATAATGTTTGCATTTTGAAACAGACTTGCGATTTGAGCCTACAAAATAAAACATACATTATAAGTTGTTGTATTTTGATAAATTATAAATTATAAGATCACATATCTAACTTTAAGTATATAATGTGTTCTTCTATCATTTTGATCCATTTCAACCAAAATGTACATAATTCAACTTAAATTTACTTATTTTGACCCGTTTAAGATAAACCAACAATGATACACTTAACACCTTCAAGTTTAAGTAGTTAAAGTTTATTTTTACCCATTTTGACTCGTTTTAACTCAAATTAGCGTGGTTTTAACTATATTAAGTGTGTTTGTATCATTTTGATCCATTTAAACTAAAATGTACATAATCAACTTAAATTTACCTATTTTGACCCGTTTAAGATAAACCAACAATGATACACTTAACACCTTCAAGTTTAAGCAGTTAAAGTTTATTTTTACCTATTTTGACCCGTTTTAACTCAAATTAGCGTGGTTTTAACTATATCAAGTGTGTTTGTATCATTTTGACCCATTTCAACCAAAATATACATAATTCAACTTAAGTTTACCCATTTTGACCCGTTTAAAATAAACCAACAATGATACACTTAACACCTTCAAGTTTAAGCAGATAAAACTTATATAATCACGCTAATTTGAGTTTAAACGGGTCAATATAATCATTTTAATTAGAATGAGATCACGAAACCTAAAAGCTAATAATGACAAAATTAAATAACAAAACGAACAACAATTTTGTTTTTCATCATAATGAACAACAATTAAAAGCCAATTTCTAATAATGAATAACAATTAAAAGCCAATTTATTCTTGTAATTCTAATAACCATTTACATCTTTAATAAAATACCTAAATAATTTATTACAACTAATTTTTCAATTTCTAATACAAGTTTTCTATACTTTCAACTAATTATAACCAACTAAATAACAAAATACTCAAATCCATATAGTTCAAATATTAAGCAAAACTTAAAGCATATATCAACAAATTTAGTTTCTCATCCTAAATATAGTTTTAACAAATATGACTTCTAATCCTAATCCAATTAGTTCAAAGGTTAACCATTTAAATCTTTAATATGGTTTTAGCAAATATATTTATCAACTAATCAAAACTTAAATCATAAAATATATGTTATCTCATCCAAAATAACACTAATCAAACAAATAATTTTATCAACTAAGCACAATCTAAAGCATTTACATCTAGAAAACAAAAATTTTTAAAAAAACAAAAAAATACCGGATCTAGATATCTTTGTAGTAGCGGCGACGGAACAGGAGCAGCAGCGGCGACGGTGGTCAGATCGCACGTGGCTGTGGTCGGTGACGGTGTTCGTATAATTAGTGGTGGGTGTGGTGGGTGGTGGGTGGTGGCTTTGGTCGGATGGTGGTGGCTGTGGTGGCCGCAGGTGGTGGGTGGTGGCTGGTCGGAGTGGTGCGGTCGCGCGGCTAGGGATGAGCTACAACCGGGGGTCGGATGGTGGTGGCTGCGGTGGCTAGTCGGAGTGGCTGCGGCGGAGGCGTCGGCGGTGGTGGTTGTAGGTTTGTGGAGGGAAGGTGAAGAAGGCAGGTGAGAAAGACTGCGTATATCCATCATCATTAGCGGCGGCGCGACGCCGCTAAAGGCGTCGCCACTAATGCTTATTTACGATTTAACAGAAGCCGTTAGATCTAATTGGTTATGGACGGCTAGATGTGGCTCATTTAATGAACGGTGAATCGCTAATCTTTAGCGGCGACGTGTCGCCGCTAAAGCTGATGTCGCCGCTAATACCGGCGCCGCTATGGCGCGCGTTTCTTGTATTGAAGTACGTATTCATTGAATTGTGTATACACTTACGATATTTTTGTCTAAGCATGATGGTAATTTCCTCAACTAACATGACTTTAATTTGCTTATATCTTCTATATGATGATTCCACCTTGGCCTTGGCCTTCCCCTTATTCCTTCCCATTGGATGAGCTGGTCCCTCATCAACATCAATAGGGATTCACAGATCGATCATTGAGGTAAAAAAGTAGTTGTGTGAGTGTCAGAACTCAGAAGCATATATATGTGATGAAGCCATTCAAAACATGTCTTTCTTCTCTTTGATTCTTGGGTATTGTAGATCTAGGCTTGTCTCACCCAATTTAATTTGGTTGGTATCTCACAACTTGCTACGTACACATGTTCACACACATGTTCGTACACGAACGTACAGTTGTAGGATCGTTGATGTAGGCCTCTTGAATGGATGCCATAAGGTGGTCATTAGGTTAATCACTTCTTTGTGATTCTAGGCATACTTAGCGTCATTTAATTTATCCATAAGACACCAAAACTACAAGTTAATTAATATACGCAATATGTATAGTTTAAAGCATAGTAAATATAATATGCTCATATTTAAGTTTTGCTTGTGTTCAAGTGAACTATCGTAATCAATAAAACCTCTGCCATGCCTAATATGTACCAACCATCTTTTGAACCAAATTAGGCATAGGTAAATTGCAAAGCTAAAAGTGTGAAAAACCTCTACCATGCCTATAAGATATATATCATCAATCTCCAACGACGACTAATATAATAATGTTACAAATACAAGAGGTCTTTGAACATGGTTGTAACAAGACTAGGGTTTAAGGTAGGAACTTTCATGAGATATAGCTACAAAGTGCGAAAAACATGGTGTGAAATTTTTTTCCTTTTAGTTACACCGTAACAGCTGAAAAATGTTTTGGTTTAAATGAACTCCGTGTGGTTTGTTATAGTTTTATACACATATATACATACATATACACTACAAGAATTGCGGTTATTAATGGCGACGCCATTAGTGGCGACGAAGGAGAGGTCGCCGCTAATGGTCTCGATCCCATATCAAACTTTTCAGTTAATTTGTAGTCGTTGATTGCATGGAGATCTGACGGCTACAGTTAATTAGCAATAGCGGCGACGCCTTTAGCGGCGACGCGTCGCCGCTAATTCTCTTTCCCCTAATATCTACCTGCGCGCGACATTGCAGCATTTCCCTCCACCAAAACTCCACATTGCAGCACATCTCCGACCGTAATTGAGGTTCCCTCGCTGTCGTCTCCCATCGCCGACCGTCTCCCATCGGCGGTTGTCTCCCCTCGCCGGCCTCTCCCCCTCGCCGGCCTTTCCCCCGATCTCGCGCGATCTCCGGCGGCTGCTTCTCCCCGCCGGCTTCTCCCCCTCGCCGGCCTCTCCCCTCGCCGGCCTCTCCCCTCGGTCGCCGGCCTCTCCCTTCGCCGGTGAAGACCGAGCCGGCCTAGTGGGCCTATTATTGTTTTACAGATTATCACGTTTTAAGTATTGTATGTATGTATGTATGTATGTAATGTTAAATATGTTTGTGTGTTATCACTTTCAGATACTGTGGAGTGAGATCACTACAAGAATTGCGGTTGCTACCGCCGGCTTCTCCCTGCCTGCTGCTTGCTACCTCTTGTTAATTACTATTTTACCCGTCGCCGCTAAATCCGTCTTTAAAGGTAAATTTTTTAGTTTTCTTACACGGGTAAATATTATTAGTTTGACCTTAAACGTGATTTTTATTGTAGGAACAAATTGATGCTCTGTTTCAAGACCATATTTTAGAGAACAACTTTAAAATTACGGGCAACATAAACAAGTTAGTGATGAGGACGGTGAAGACGATGAAGATGATGAAAATGAATCTTAATTTATGGATGTTGACTTAATTTAGAATGTAATATTGTAGTGTATGAGTAGATGTTGACTACTTGACTTAGTTTAGTTTTTAACGAATTGAAGGCTTAGTTTAGTTTAGAATGTAATATTGTAGTGTATTAATGTTGACTAAATGTATGAAGACGATGAAGATGATGAAAATGATGGATGTTGACTGTAGTGTATGAATGTATGCAGAATATGCAGATTGTTATGTAAAAATTTGTATTGGGAAATAGGGAAAAACTGAAAAATGCAGCAAGAAGCTGTAATACCTGCACAAGGGTTTTAGCGGCGACTTTAGGGCATTAGGGGCGACAGGTTTTTCGTCATTTTTGAGGCCTTTAGCGGCGACTCAATAGCGGCGACACAAAGGCATTAGCGGCGATATTTTTAGCGGCGACACATTAGCGGCAAAAGTTTGACCATTAGCGACGTTTTATTACCGGCGACTTTTTAGCGGCGACAAGTCGCCGCTAATGGCAATAGCGGCGACATATGGGGTCTTGCCCCTAAAGACCTGTCTCCTTGTAGTGATAGCATATATACATACACACTATATGTATATGCATAATGATCGCATCTTCTAGAGTTATGTGCACATGATCAATAGATGTATGTTTGTCTCTGAGGGCATGAATTGAAAGGAAGTTTGGTGGTCCGTTGTTTATTTTAGGAAATTTGTAAAGATCTTTGCTTATATTTTCTTCTACGTAAAGTACCTTTAAACAATGGACCAACTTAACAGAGGCTCAAACTCTTTTTTACACTCATTTTTATTTGAAAATTTTAGCAATATCAATCATTCTTGATATTGATATACCTACTTTTATTTAAAATTTAGAAAATGTCTCATTTTATTTTGTTGATCAAGCAATAAAGTCTCATACTTACGATATTCTATAGATACGTTTATCACAAGTGAGATTTAACCTATCACTATTAGTTAATGAATACCTTACAAACATGTTAATATTGTAGGGCAAACAAATTAAAACCCGCTGGTCTCTTTTATATTTTGTATTATAAAGTAGTAAATAATTTCTTTTCTAATTCATAGATAAACTTATCACAAATTCAACAAATGTATCTTCTCTTAGCTTATTTTATTCAAGCTAATGCTTATCTTCAATTTACTTACAAATCAAATCACACTTTAGTTATGTAATCATGCTAATCTGTCAAACTCGACGAAAATGACAAATCTCATGCTCGCATCATATCCTTACAAAGTCGTGTCGCCTTCGTACCTAATTGTAGGGTTTTTCCTCATGGGTAAAACTAAATTCAAAAGGATCAAGCATCGCATCAAATTAAAATAAAAAGATTGATATATGAAACCCAAGACAAGACTCGTATTACGAGACTGCTCGATGTAAAAAAATGTTCTTATATTTAACGACCCTAATTTTGGGTCTTTTTGATTTTAGCTTTTGACAAATGCATATAATCAATATATTTGAAATAGTTTTTTTCTTTATTAAAACTCACTTCTAACTCTAATATGCTTGATTTGATTTGTTCTCTTTTAGAAATCAAATTAAAAAATTAGGTTTATCGTATACTCACATTTTAAGATGCCAGCAAAAGTATATTATTTTATGAGAAGTGCTTAGATTTTAAAATCCATTGTGTGCCTTAGAATTGCTTGATTTTAATATCCACTTTGGTTTAAAATTGTTATTTTGAAAACAATTCCTAGATTTTTTTAATTAGTGTATCACAACCTGGATTTTACATGATTTTAAACCTTTAATTTTTTTATTACGAGACACACTATTCTTTATTTTTATTTTTATACTTACACTAAAAACAACTATTTTTTCTCTCTTTTCAATTAAATAATATTATTTATATCTTTATTCTCAAAATATTAAAAACTTTATAAGAGTTGAATAGTGAATCTTCAAATTTACAATGATCTTCACTCACAACCACCCAAGCCATACCATATAATTTAAAGATTCTACTCACATTTTTTAGGAATGGGATGTGAATGCTCTTAGGCCATATTTCAAATTGCTTATTTTAGTTGAAAAATACTTTGAAGAGAATTACTTATTAACTTATGACTTTTTCAAATAAAGTTTTTAAAATTTTTTTGAGTTAACTTATAAACAAAAAAGTTGTAAAATAACCAAAAAGGACATACTTTAAAAATTTAGGAGGAGTTAATAGAAGGTGGCAGAGTAGTATAATAGGAAACTGGATTAAAATTAATTTTTAAAAGTTAACAGGTCACCACCTTTTAACTTTTTAAAAACTCTTTTTATCATGTATGAAAAATCAATTTGAAAAATATTTTTGATATTGTCAAAATTTTATTACAACTTACTAACTTTTTAAAAGTTAATGAGTCAAAAGTTGCTTAAAAACAATCCTAAACACCCACTTAACCATTAATTGGGAACAATTTAAAAGCGTTTTTTTTTTTTACCAAATGGGTGTAGTTATGAAAAATATTTACAAATTTGGTGTACTTTAAAAAATATCTACCAAAATGGGTAGTTTATTTTATTCTCTTATTTTTTTTAATTGAAAAACAAAATATGCGTAAAAGCTTAACAAAGCCCTAATGAATATTGGTCTCCCAACATTCACGTATCTCCCCTGTTTCATTGAAGAATACGAATTTGTCATACGATTACCTACTCAAGAACAATTCGATTCTGGACGACAATACTTTTCATTGAAGAAGACGATTCTACCATACAATTCCTTGTTTGATTTTCCTCAGGTTCTTCTTTCATGTTCAATTCGACATACGTCGTGTTGCGTCTATTTGTTAGTTCGATTTTTGATGTTTGATTCTCCACCATATGATTCCTATGAATCTTTTGTATTAATTCAAGTTTTGGTGGTTGATTCTCCACCATACGATTTGTTAGTGTTTGGTTTTAGTATATTATATTACTAGATTTAGTTATCCATGTATTACACGGTAGTGGAGAGTTAATTATTAAAATAACATAAAAATATAAATAAAACTAAAAGTATTACACGGGTTGAAAAAATAAAATTAATTAGTTGTTAATTGTTATTTATATAATACTAACTTTAGTAAACTCGTGTATTAAAGGAGCTGAAAATTAAAATATTAATTATTGATGAAAGTTTATAAAGCATAAAATGATATTTTAAAATAAGATACGATTAAAATTACATATAAGTAAAAATTATAAGTAATAATTTTAATTTTTATTTCTAAAAAAATTTAACCATTTTTCCAACAAACCGTATTAAAAATATCATTTTTAAAAGTTTCTTATTATAACGCCTAATTTTAATTATTTTTAGTTTCTAAAGAAGTTTACTTTTTAAAATATCAATTTTAAGATATTTTATATTTTTAAAAATGTTTGATGTTTTAGAAAAACTCTTATTTTATAAAGTTGTTTTCTAGAAATAACATTAATAAAAATACATCTTTTCTTTATTTATTAAGAAATATTTTTAATCTTAAAAAGAATTAGAATTATTTAATCCTTAATTTAGATAAATATTTAAGAGGAGAGAGAGACTGGAAAAACAAACTTAGAGGGCTTAGGAATCTGACAAGTGTTCCCCCAAATTACTCTTTTAGATTTATGTACTCAAGGCTTTAGTTTCAGTTCATGCAATTCAATTCTCCTACTAATTAATTTTCTTATGATTCAATCAGATTGTTCAAGTGAAATTACACACTATTCTGTCATTCGGTTTGATATAATTCAACAACCTCAAATGCCAAGTTCAGGTCAGATTGCTTATTTCCTTGCATCGTCATTATGCTTTTATCATTAGCATTATCATTATGTATCATCTCTCATGTTAGGTACATTATCATTCAGTATGGAAAAGGTTAATGTAGTACCAGATATGATTCAAAAAAGGATTTTAACATGATATCTCAACATGCTATTATAAATAACGATGATGTAGAAGACGTGTCAGAAGATGGAATTGGAGATGAGATTGAAAGTGATACGGGTGATGAGTTAGAAGAATATGAAATTAGAGATGAAACTCAAGCTGATGAAGATGGAACATCAAATGGTAACACTGAAGTGCCTTCAATGTATACCAATTTAGAGGGCACTAATTTAACAGTTGACGACGATTGGATTATACCACATTTTGAGACTAAAAATGATTTCACTCGTGAGTTGGGAAAAAGATTCTTTTAATGACAAGAAAGAATTTATTAAAGCTAGTAAGCTCTACAATATAAAGACACATAAGCATTTTGAGGTTGTTGAATCACGTCCAACCATTTGGTCTATAAGATGTAAGCTACATAAACAAGGTTGCAAATGGAAACTTCATGGATGTAAAATGTAAACGTAATGAATCTTTTGAAATCACAAAGTATGTCGGTCCACATATATGATTTGTCAAGACCATCCAAACTTAAATGCAAGTTTGATCGCTCAAGAAATTCAACACCTTATAAAAGAGCAACTTTCTATTTCTATTACTGCTTTGAGATCTAAAGTAATTGATAAGTTAGGCAATACCCCTTCATACAAGAAGGTATGGGTAGGAAAACAAAAGGCGATTGAATAGGTCTTTGGTGATTGGGAAGAATCTTATATTATTTTGCCTAAGTTTCTGTATGCGCAACAAACGTTCAATCCACATGTGACCTTTCGTAATTTGTTAAACATTTGTTAACATCGTTATCTCTTGTAAGGGTTTGTTTTGTTATTAATGCAAATGCAAGGATTTATTTGTAATGTCTTGTATCACTATAATTTTGATATAATTAAATAATTAAGTAATTAAATAATATAATAATAATAATAATAATAATAATAATAATAATCATAATCATAATAAGTGTAATCTTGTAAGTAAATAAAAACAATATAAGATTTATATTTTAAAAACTTGTAAATTATTAGTTTCTGTCATAAAATAATAACAATTAAACTCCAAGGACTAAATTGTAAAATTTGTTTTAAAAGAAAATGTAACTGTGGGTTTATAACGCAAATACATAATCCACAGGGACCAAAAGTGAAAAAATTTTAAAACCCAACCCCTTTCTCTCTTCTCCCTCATTTTTCCGGCTCCAATTCCGGCCAACTTCTGGCCGAGCTCCGGCCACCCCAAAAACCGGTTTTAAGACTCGGTTTTGATCCCAAAGCATACCAAATCAATTGTGGAACCGTTTCGAACTTGAACATACTTGTTAATGTGAGTTTAATTGTGGTATTAACACCCTTTAAACTCAAAACCAAAGCTATGCAAATCATGAGTCTCAGCGGCCCGAAACCGTCACATTCTAGTACAATTAAATGAGGAGTAAGCATTCTAAGAGCGTTTCTAAGCTAAAAAAACACCTCTAGTTTCACCTGAAATCGACTTAATCACCAAGAACACACTCGAGAGCCCATTAACTTTGCAACCTAGTCGAACAACAACACCTGCACACTTTAACCCGAAATTGATAGGGGGCTTTCAATCATCTCCATCATTAGAAGCTACTGGTGCAAAGAATTGGATTATAATTAACTCAAACCTTTTGAACCAAAGTCACCACAGCCGCGACCTTATTTGAATTTGTATCAATCGATTCTACATCGAAACCAGGTAATTGAACACATTTATACACTCGATTTCATGTGAGGAACAAAAGCCCTAAGGTTAATTTCATTCTTGAATTCGTTTTGTGGTTCAATTGGAGTGAAATCAAACCTAGGGTTTATGTCAAATTGGGGGAATCCAATTGGGTTAGGTTTTAAATAAAATTTTCAATTCCTTAACACAAACTAGGGCTTTGCCTAGTGGTTTGTGCGTGGTGAGGCTGTGTAGGTGGGCCGGGTTCGAACCCCAGCACTTGCAAAAAAATTTAGTGTTCTTTGTTTTTTTTAAAATGCAGAAAAATATTTAAATATTATTAAAAATCATATAAAATCATTTGTAATCAGAAAATAAATAAAATCATTCTTTTTTAAATTTTCAAAAAAAATCAATTTTGGAGATTTCCATTTCTTTTATTTCAAAAATTATAAAAATTATACAAAATACAATTTATTATTAAACTCAAATTGTAATGAGTTCACTTAATTTTTAATAATTTCATTTAAATAAACATTTTATTGTTATAAACTATAGTTACACATTTATTTATATATACTTAATATATGTATGTACATATTTAAAATGTACACTTATTGAAATTAATAGAATTATTTTAATCAATTAAGTCTAAAAAATTACTATTTTATTAAATAGTAAATAATAAACATTTAATAATAAAAGTTTAACTTTTATTAATAGTTTAAATCACTAAAATTTTTAATTAATCATTTAAATACCAAAATAATAGCAAATGATATCTACTTAATAGTTAAAAATCATGGATTAAATGGTTATAAATATAACACTATAATAATCATGATTAACTTAATACGACGTTCATTTAGGTTGAACGTTAACGAATCCTCAGTATTGTATGCAAGACCTTCTTATTTGACATCCTTATCATCCATGTGAGTTTTCATACCCATTTTTTTTATATATTTTCACACTTTTAGGGTGAAACATGTTAATCTTATTATAAATACACTTGTAAACCCGTTTTGAATCTTGTAATCACTTATGCAATTCATTTTATTTGTCATGGTTATTTGAGCACTTGTAATTATCATGTGATGACTCTTGTTATATACAATCATTAACTATTGCTAGCCTAGCGACGTCATATATCTATGGGATTGACAAGCGTATTTGGTGGTAAAGCCGAGGTTATTGTCAGCTCCTAGTGTCGTATTCTTGAGCACTATAGGAACCAAACACACTTAGCTAATCGTTTAATCGTTATTATGGCCATATTTGTTAAGGTTTGATAGTTACATTTGTTCATCCATCTTTATTTACTTTATTCAATAACCTACGATGTGAATTGTCATCTTTTGATATATATCTATGTATGATTAATCTATGAAAACTCATCAACATTGTGTTAACTTTATTTTTAACATGTTTCAGGAAATGAACCCGTTTAAGTTGCTCTTGAAGACTTGATCACATCTAGGATTGGACCTAGATAATAAATAAATGACATATATTGTCACATGATGCTATGGGAACTTTTAAATTTTGTTGCTTGAAACTTATATTATTTCCCTTATTGTATTTCATGAACCTTGGAGATTTATAATATTGACATTTTTAATTAGCATTGTGTGGCATGAACAATCTTAACCCTCACATCTCGACGATTCCGCCATTGAGGTTGGGGTGTGACACCGCGTACCATCGTTGAATGGTCTGTTTTAAGACAAACTAGTATAGATCAAGTGGAGTTCAAACGTGTGTTTTGAGCATTTGCTCCTTCTATTAAGGGATATAAGCACTGTCGACCTGTGATTAGCATTGACGCACACATTTGTATAGTAAAGTATAAAGGCAAGATGATGAATGCAATAGGAGTTGACGGCAACAATCAGAGATTACCGCTTGCATTTGCTATTGTTGAAAATAAATCTTATGCTAGTTGGAGTTGGTTTCTTTCTCATGTAAAGAAACACATGGTTAAAGATTGTGAAGGGTTGTGTCTAATATCTGATCGGCATACTGGAATCCTAAAGACGGTTAATGAGCAAGGATCTCCTTGGTCGGAGCCACGTGGTTTTCACAGGTATTATTTATTAAAATTTCTATTTATAACCTTCGTCATATTGACTTTGCAACTCACACTAGTCTTCACAGATACTGCTTAAGGCATTTCATTAACAATTTTAATGATAAACTTGGTCATCGGAGTTTTTTCCACTTCCTCATGAAGCATATTGGTTCCCACCTTCTATTAGAGAACTACTTCCAAATTTGGAGTTGAAACAAGATACAAAGGGTCGCCCTCGCTCAACAAGACTACGAAATGGAATGAACATTAAAGAAGGGAAAAAGAAAAACCTTTGTGGAATTTATAAACAAATTGGTCAAAATTGAGCAAAATGTTCCTCTAAACCTAGAAGAATGGATATTTAAGCGGGTAGAGATGTATGACATATTTTAATTTGTATTTGATATTGATACTCCTAACGGGTTGACTTTATTTAGTTTTTTGTTTGTATTTGATATTCTAAAAAGATGAATATTTGGATTCGTACTGTGTTTGGAACGATGAAATATACGGATATCTGCTACTTTTTGGAGAATTGGGAATTGTTGAATTGGTGCATTTGATATGGATCTTTTCATACTTGTGTTTGTATGTAATATGCTAAAAGACTTTCTTCATTGTTGCTGTATTTTTCAAGCATATTTGATGGATTTCTTTAGCACTTTTTAATCCTGTAAAGACAATAGAAGTAAAATAAATGTTGAACTTTGCATTCTCTTATTTTTTGGTTAAAAAAGAAAAAATAAATGACGGATTAGCTAAACATAAAAACAATAGAGACTATCCATTTTGATAAATATTTTCTAAAATACATCAAATTGGTAAATATTTTTTCATAACTACACCCATTTGGTAAAAAACTCAATTTAAAATTGGTTCGATATAAACTCGACAGTATACCAAATATAAACTTAGGGTTTAATAAATTGAGTTTTTTTATAGATATATTAATTACTAGTTTAGAAACCCATTTACCACACGTGTTGAATAAAAATTATTATTGAAAA
Organism: Flaveria linearis; assembly: GCA_024085815.1. Lineage (NCBI taxonomy): Eukaryota > Viridiplantae > Streptophyta > Magnoliopsida > Asterales > Asteraceae > Flaveria > Flaveria linearis. The sequence continues at coordinate 72,797,936 of CM044006.1, read as the reverse complement.
CTACTAATCAATATTTATAAATTATAAAACTATAATTTAAGATAAGATATAATTAAAATCATATATAAGAGTAAATTACACTTTTCGTCCTTTAGTATTATATCATTTTTCAGAAATCATCCTTAAACTAAGGAAATTATATTATGTTTAAAAAAGTTTGCACGTTTCATCCTATCCTCTAACGCCCGTTAATTTCTGACGTTAAATTAACCCACGTGGCTCGCACATGAGGGCAATATGGTCTTTTTATTACCCCTTTCTTCTTGCCCCCTCTCCAAACAAAACCCAACTGGATTACCCCCCAAACGTTTGTTCACCTGTCCATTTCCATCGTCTTCTCCATACGTGATCATGGTAACCCCAAGTTTCTTCATACGAAAGCATATGACCCAAGATGAAGTTGATAAACTATGCGGTACGATTCTTGACTATATTCATTGATATTATCAGTTGGAGTTGTTACTAAATCATAATTTTGTTTAAAATGCAGTTGGATTCCCTAATCTTTTTTCCATCAAGTTGTATCATGGTGGTTCTTTAACTCGATTTCCAGGGCGTACCTACATAGGAGGTAAGATTAACTACGTGGATTTGATTGATATTGACTTATTCTCAGCACACGAGATGAATTTGATAATGGGTGAGTTAGAATATCCAGTTGATGTAGAGCCCATGTACTATCATTTCTTACTTCCTGGAGATGATTTAGATTTTAGTCTTCATGCCCTAGGTAGTGACTCTGATTATATAAAGTTATCTAAATTAGTGTATGTGCATAAGTTGATTAGTGTGTACACTGAAATTAGCATAACAAACCTACATACATATTTTTGCTCACCGGCAAAGCTTACTATTGAAGAGATTAGTGATGAATGTGCTACTGATGTTTTGGTGAAAAAGAATACTTTAAGAAGATTGGCACTGGGGTGGCATGAACAAAATCAGAATGTGAGTGAGAATGTAGGTGCTGAAATTGAAGAAGATCATAATAAGGATGGGAATAAGAATATGGGTGAGGATGAGAATGAGAATGTTGGTGAGAATGAGAATGAGAATGTGGGTGAGAATGATGATGGCCATACAGATGATGAAGTGAACAAAATGCAAATGGGGATGACATGTGGGATGATCTTTTAGGTGATCAATTTCAAGGCGATCACTTTCAATATAATGCAATGTAGGATGATCTTTTAGGTGATCAATTTCAGGGCAATGCAAATTGGGATGATAATGAAGATGATCAATTTCAAAAGGATGCAGCAGGTGGTGATAATGATGAGGATGCTACTGATGAGGATGATAGTGATTTTATAGTTGATGAAAGTAATAGTATGGGAGATGTTGAAGTTGATATGAGGGGTTATGAGTTGAATGTTGATTTAGATGTAGAGGATAATGTTAGGGATGATCAGGAAGATGTTGAAGTGGATGTGTTAAACAATGACTTATTTCAGAGTGGGTCAGATTCGGATGAGAATGCTACAAGCATAAGAAAACACAAGTTAAACTATCTGAGGAGGTCAAATGAAAACAATGCAAACTTTTATATAGGTCAACTGTTTGGCAGTAAAGAAGAAGGGAAGAGGTTGATTAAAGCACATTCTGTTGAAACTAGAAGGCTTATCAAAATTATGAAAGATGATAAAATAAGGGTTAGGGCAGTGTGTCATGGTTCTTTACCAAATTTTGAAATTAGACAAGATGGAACCCATGTGTCATGCAGTAGTAGTCAACCTAAAGGTAAGGGATCAGTGGTGACTAAAGACAAAGGAAAAGGGCTAGATGTGCCAAAAGTAAAAAATGTTGGTGGTAGAGGGAAAAAGACAAATCCTCACCAATATCAATGCCCTTGGGTGTTGTTACTATCAAAAGAGAGTGGTTCAGAATCTTGGATGGTGAAGACTTTAGTTACAGAACATAAATGTCTTCAAACAAGAAACATTAATGCTTGCACCTCCATTTTCTTATCTCAAAGGATGTTAGATCAGGTTGAAGAAAACCTAGAAATACTTGTGAAAGCAGTTCAAGAACAGTTTCAAAGACAGTTTGAAGTTGGGGTTTCTAAAATGAAAGCATATAGGGCCAGGGCTAAAGCCAAGAAACATGTTGAGGGGGATTACATTTCACAGTATGCTCTTTTAAGGGACTATGTAGATGAACTTATGTCTGCAAATCCAGGTACAACTGTAAAGATTGAGGTAGAACCAACAATTAATCCAAGTGATATAACAAGAAAATTCAAAAGAATGTATGTTTGCTATGGAGCTTTGAAGCAGGGGTTTAAGGCATTAGGGAGGGATCTGTTAGGCTTAGATGGGGCTTTCATGAAAGGTCCATTCCCAGGTCAAATTCTAACTGCAGTAGGTGTTGACCCAAACAATGGGATATACCTTGTTTGTTTTGCAATTATGGAGGCAGAAAATGTCAATTCTTGGACTTGGTTTCTTTAACTCCTGGGTGCTGACTTGGAATTAGAAAGAAACTCAAACTTTACTTTCATTAGTGATAGACAAAAGGTTTGTGTTTTATTTTGTAAATTACTTTTATTTACACATTCACAATTTATAACCTGTTTATATTGGCTTGAACTGAATAGGGCATTCTTCCTGCTATATCAAGGGTGTTCCCATGTGCTGAGCACAGATACTGTCTCAGGCATATTCATGAGAATATGAAGGAAACTTTTAAAGGGAAACTTTATAAAGATATACTTTGGAAATGTGCATCATCAACCACAGTTGTCCAGTTTCAAAAGGCAATGGATGATTTGAGCAAGTTTAACAAGGATGCTTTCTCTTGGTTGTCAAACATACCTCCAAAACACTGGTCCAGATCACACTTCTCAAGTATTTGATATTCATATTCAGTTGTAAATAGGTAGGGAGCTTAGTATCTGATTTATTTATGTTTAAATAGGTAGGGCATTATCAGATGTGTTACTAAATAACATGTGTGAGGTTTACAATAGCAAGATAGTTGAAGGTAGAGACAAGCCTATCATATCAGCACTTGAATACTTAAGGGAGTACCTTATGAGGAGGATTGTGACAGTTTTAAAGCTTATTGATAGATGTGAAGGGATCCTTACACCAACTGCTACCAAAATGTTTAAATCAATCAAAAAAGAAGCAACTAGATACAATGTCCTTTGGAATGGAGATGATAAATATCAGGTTAGTGGTCCAAGCAGTGATCAATGTGTGGTGGATATGGGTAGAAGGTGTTGTGCTTGCAGAAGGTGGGAAATCACTGGAATGCCTTGCAAACATGTTATGGCAACAATTTGGTTCATGGCAACAAATGGACAAGATGTTGGGATTTTAGAGAGTTGGGTTCATCCAGTCTACATAATGGAAAGGTGGAAGCAAGTTTATGCTTATAAGATCAATCCATTGAATGGTAGGGCATTCTGGGCAAAGTCTAAAGTTCCTACAACCATTACACCACCAAATCATCACAAACAAGTAGGAAGACCTGAAAAAACAAGGAAGAGGTCAGCAGTTGAGATGGAAGATATCACCAAGGGTGGAAGGTTGTCAAAGAAGAATACCACAGTTACCTGCAGCAAGTGTGGAAACAAGGGCCATAATTGTAGGTCATGCAAAGGGCAGAGACAACAACAATAGATGCACCTGCAGCATGTGTTTGGAACATTGGCAACAACAACTACTTTTGGTCTTTCTTTTAGTATGTATTTGGAACAATTATGATGTACTGTATTTTGAAACCTTGGTTTATCAGCTTCTTTGACAATATGTAATGTATTTTGTATGTTTATTTAGGAAGTTAAACATGGTTCTGCTCAATTATGATGTACTGTATTTGTATGTTTATTTAGGGCATAACTGAAACAACTGAAACAATACCAAACAGTGCCATAACGACTAATTTATATTACCACTGAATCAACATTCCATTACAATTATGCATAAAGCATTACAAAATACAATCGAAATACATTATTGAAACTAGTTGCTACTTAACCAAAGTACAATCAAGATGAAACCTATCTAACTAAGAATCAACAACTTCTTCAGTTTCCTAACTTCAGCTTCGGATGCTTTCACGTTTTCTTCTAAGTTATTCTTTGCTTTAATCAGCCCAGGGATGATATCAACAGATCTTGAACACATTTGAGGATCAAACCATTTAAAGAATTTACATTTTGAACATCCATAAAAGCGACGGCCTGGGTTGCGAGGTGTCCATGACGTTTGAATCACCGCTTCTTTGCCACAGGAGCAAAAAACCATTCTTCTTAATCGAGGGGAAAACCACAAGAACACTATATGCGATCTGAGAAAATGGGGGAGAAAGATGGAGGTTTTAATAGAAGAGGGGAAGAAGAAAGGGATAATAAAAAAGACCATATTGCCCTCACGTGCGAGCCACGTGGGTTAATTTAACGTCAGAAATTAACGGGCGTTAGAGGATAGGATGAAACGTGCAAACTTTTTTAAACATAAAGGATGTTTACTGTAATTTCCTTAGTTTAAGGATGATTTCTGAAAAATAATATAATACTAAAGGACAAAAAGTGTAATTTACTCTATATATAATTAACTACCTCAAGTAATAAAACAATAGCAATATTCTTTAATCTTTTGTATTTAAAATGTTTTGTTTTAGAAAATGTTTTTTGAAAAAAATAATTTTTAAATACTGTCATTTTTTAGAAAAAAATTATTCCTACTAAAAAAATTCATCATTCATAAAATGTTGTTTAAAAAAGATCATGTCTAATTCTTAATAAAAAGAAACATATTTTTTTATTTATTAAATATTTGTTTAACAATTTAAGAAGAATACACAACAACATTTTAATATAGATATGACACCTTCCCAAAATTACAAACTAAAAAAATGTGTAAAAAAACTGGTTCAGTTTGGTTGGCTTTCACTTCGAATTCTTAATCGTACGAATTCAAAATTTATATTCCAACGGTCCAACCGGAGTTGAGACAACCCTACCTCATTGTCTCCTTAGTTTACTACTGGTAGCACATTATCTCCTACTTGTTTAATTTCTTTTCAGGTTTAATAGTTTATTTTCAACCCGAAAGTGGGTGTATTAGTTAAGCTTATAAAATTTGTGTTTTGTTATTTTGATCAAAAACAAACACGAATTAATGATCTTTTGTTTCCTTTAGCCAGATCAGAGGTAATAACATAATGGTTTTCCTTTTTAGCTAATTATGTTATAACTTTAATTTAATTATTCACATTTAATTAGCAATCTTTATTAAAATGTGGAAACAACTTTTCTCGATATAGTTATTAGCTATAAATGGACTACTAATAAACTAGGCATAAATTGTACGTTAAGCATTGTTGATTTGGTGAGCAAAACAAAATTAGAAATTTGATAAGTTTATAATGTCGATCGGTGTGGTGAGTTAGACAAGAAATTAATTGGTGAATTCGACTAGAAATTAAGTGTTGTAACTCACTAGACCGACATTTTATCCATTTCATAAACTTTGTTTACAAATGTGTTACACATTTATTTAAATTTATTGGATAAAATCATGAAATTATAATCAATTTTGATATTGTTTCAATAAATTCACATGTTTACTTTTTCTAACAAGTTTCAATCTTGTGTGATTTGTTATAGTTAGTTTTTTTAATTTAAATGATCTGAATAAAACATATAAAACCTTATTTACAATTATTCTCCAAATTGACATAAAATGAAACAATTACAAAATTTGATTACATTTTAGTAAAAAAAAATTCACAACCATCTCCTATATTATATTAAACTTAAAAACATAGACACCATATAGTAACCAAGCTTGATACATCTTCCACATGTGTAACTTAATTTTTAAAATGTATATTAGAATAATACTAAAATTGAGTGATTTTTGTAGTTAGAAAAAAAGGCGTGATTCACTATAATAGAACACTAATGAAACTTAATTACAATTAAATGAAATATTCCTGAATTTAAATCATACGATAATAGTTTTACTTTTGGTATCTTAGCTGTAAAAAAATAGAAAAGAAAGAGTAAATAAACTAAAGACACGAGTAGTGATACAAATTGATTCTTTAATTTTCCTAAAATGATATCCACGCCTCTCAACACGATTAAGTAGGCTTTACACAAATAGTTTGGGAGATAAAACAAGTCTTATGAAGATATGCAACTCGAACTAGTTGATGACCTATATAAATTTACCACCCATGTCCAAGTAAATTTTTAAATAAACTTTTAGTTTGAGTGAAGAGATCACACATATACGTTTAGTATTATTAGTAATATTAATGTCACCAGACTATTCCCCTTAATTGGATTTACTTCAGATCAAATGAGAAATTATAATCAAACAAGTTGGGAGGTGTGAAACACACACTTGTTTGAAAATATTATGATTTCAAGCATCTGAGTTTTAAAGAGACGAAACCCTTTAAATCGAAGAGGCATTCCAAAGGGGCATCGCCAGTGGCGGAACCAGGAATTTTTTCATATGGGGTCACTAGTTTTTTTATAATTAGATATATAACGAAACAACATCAAATTTCCAGGTGACCCGATCGAGTTAGGTCGGTTCGGGTCGGGTCTGGTTGGATTGAACTAACCGTTCAAGTCATTTGATCATATATAAGGATGAGAACTTTTTTAAAAGATTGAACCAATTTTCAAGTTGGGTTGAGATGGTTCAAGCTTTAACTAGAACCAGTGAAACTAATAACCAAAATTAATGACTATAATCACTATAATTTCTACCAAAATCACTAATAAATAATAACAATCAAAGAACCCAATAAAAATAGGAATGCATAAAAAAGAAATACACACACACACACACTCAAGAACAACATTATTTATAGTAAACATGAAAGAAGCATCTTAATGAAGAATGTAAACCTGGTGGCAGGCATCAATTTGAAGGAGGGATTAGTGTTGGTGGTTTCTTTTGAATCTATGATGGGCATAAGAGAAATGACAGTCCTCCACCTCACTTTTGTGAGAGCAATGGTGCTCTCCAAAGAATCTATAATGATTATCATGTTTACTCTTTATCACAAACAAGAAGAAAGAAAACATCACAAATTATAATACAACATACGAACATTACATGAATAAAAAGGAGCGTAACAACTAATGACCTTATGAAGTTCAATAAAAAGGTAAACTAATTGTTTAACTGCTTGCTTTTTAACTCTTTTCTGTTTACATCTTTATTTGTTAGCTAGTTCTTAAATTTCAATGCTTCAGATTGTCTACCTCCCTGCACCAAATATAGTTGTCATTGACTATTGTAAATTATTTACCAGTTTGCACTGAAATCAATTTTAACTTGTTTTATGAATACTTAAACTCAAGGGGTTATAAATTGTGTTGCCAAGTTTGTGCCTCTGAAGAAGCTCTTGAGCGGTTACCAACATGAGCAGCTTGTATGAATCTTCTAAAGCTTCCTCCATACAAAAGTTTCATCATTGTTTTCTATTATGTTAAATATAACCATTGTGACTGGTAAAAATCTAGGTTTTGAATCTTCTATTCTAGACAAAAAATTAATAAACAAAGAAACAACCCGAGTAAGGCTTGAAGTCTTGAACACAATCTAGAAACCTAACCTTGAATGGAGGAGTTGCCGATAAGAGGATCCGGAGCTTGCTGGTCGCCGCCACCGGAGGCTGGAGATCTCGAAGATGCCCAAAAACAATGGTAATGGTCGATTGGGTTGAGGGAGGGGGGAGGCTGAGATTCAGTTGATCCGCATGGGGGGAGGGGTTTTTAGGTTAGTGTTTAAATGTGAAAAAGATCTAAGGGTAAAATGGTAATTTTAGGTATTAAAAAGGAGTTTTAAAAACCTTGTCCCTTGCTAGGCTCGAACACACGACCTAAAGAGAGTGGAAAACTACTTACACACGCGCGACCAGTGAACCAAGTTCAAGAATTAGTCATTTTTTAGAACTTAACAATACTTAAGGGTTCACAACCTGAAAAACTATGGGTTCACATAAATTTTCGGTATTATACGATACACTACCCGCTCAAAAATCAATGTGGTCACTTGACCCCGTACCCACGACTGTAGGTCCGCCCCCGGGCATCGCCCCTTAGTGTGGTCCAAGTCAATTTGGATGAAAACTGTTTTCCTTTTTATTCATTGGAAATTGCTTCAATATCACAAAATTGTTAAAACTTGCGTAAAACTTATTTTCTTAGTAATTGAAGTTTGGTAAGAAGGCGAGTAGCAACTTTGGTGCCTGTAGCAATCGATGATCAATAAAAACTGATCATAATTAGCATTTTTATACGCCAATAGCAACTTGTACATCGGTGTCAATTTAGTGCATCGGTAGCAACTTCGTTCATCAATAGCAACTAATGATCACTGTCGATCAATGATAGTTACCACTGTGTGGTCCTACCGATATAATTGGATTCAAACGACAATTATACTACCAACCATTTAACCGACACTTGAACCATTGTAGTTAGTTCAGCTAATCATTAATATGTGAATGATTCATCTCGTCGGTTTTCCGTCATAGATCTTATATGAATTTTGGTATGATTTTCATATAACCCAAATACATCTAAATGAAATTCAATATTGTACTCAAACGTGTAATAATATAGTGTGGTTATAGTTTATAGATTGTTTTAAAATGTGAATCAAAGGAGGTCATGACAATAAAGAAAAAAACGGGTCGGCAAAAGCCTAAAGGTTCCTTTGTTAAACGATTCAAGTGTCTCCTTATATTAAAAAAAAAAAAATACATAATCTAACATATCATACAATTGATTAAATAAAAGATAACATATCCATGCTAACCAGGTAGGCAACATATAATGTTAAAAAAAAGTAAATTTAAACTAATCATATCCATGATAATATTTAAAAGATAACATCCCCTTACCTAGTTAAATACAAAGTAAATTTCGTTTGAACTATGATTGACGAATTTTCATTATCTGTAAAGTGAATCAATGGATTAGTCTCATGACCAATATAAAAGAGGTACGTATTATGAAACATGGATTTATGGTTAAGTTAATAAGAAGCAAAAAAAAAGTAAAATAAAATTTAAAACTTCGTATTCTTTTGCAAGTTCCGACCGAAAATTAAACCTAAAAAGTTTGTAGTTAATTGCTACATAAAATATATTATATTTTTTTTAATTGTGCTACTCGTGGAAAAGTGCTTTGGCCTAACGACACCAATGTATATATGTTGTATGGTATATATCCATTATCAAGTGATTAATAATATAGCGTGGCATCACATTTGAACGTTGGGCGGTTAAAATGAGTGTGGAGTGGCGAAATTGAACATTGGCATCACTACTTACGTAACATCACGTTTTTGTGTTTTTCTGATCATTATCAATCTTACACAACAAATAATTAAGAGCTTGGTTATTTAGACACTCCAATATTTTAAATAAACACTCCAAAATTTCTATACGGGTCGTATAGCCTCATATGCGTCGTATGAGGGGTCGCATAGCCCTATACGGGGGCGCATAACCTCTCTGACAGCCCCTAAATTTTTCCTCATAGTTAGTGTCGAAATTTATTATACGCGTCGTATGGCCCCTATATGTGTCGTATAGGGGGTTGTATAGGGCTATATGAGCCGTACAGCCTCTCAGAAATATTACCATCACTTCCACTTTCATATACTGTACAAACTTTCCGACGGTTGACCGTTGTACCAGCTAGTTAGATAATGACGTCAGCAGCTAAAATTTAAAGAAGCAAAAGTGTGGGGACAAACTCCCAGCCATCCCCATGCGTATTCTTGTAGCCTGGTCCCTATTCTCCTTTCACTAATCTTCTTCTTATTATTATTTTTTTACTTTTTCCATTTACTAATTTAATATGATAAAACCTGTATTATCAATTTGTTATATTGAACTAAAAATTTATATATTAATAATAACATTTCTTTCTATTAATACACTTTTGTGTTGTATAGAATCATTTTAGTTTTCACCAATTTAAGAATCAATCTGTCTAGTTTTACCAAAATAGTGTTATAACTTAGTTTTCCTAGGGCTTATGATTTCAATTATTTAACATAATCTTAAGATCAAAGTATTATGATGGTATGTAATGCATTGAATGTACGAATATATAGTTTTAACAACAATTCATAAGTTTATAGGATAAATATACCTAACTCGTGGTTTTGTCGCCTAATGGTGTTGTTGTGCCCTCCATAAAAGTGATGTGCACAGCCGGCCCCGAGGAGGGGAGGGCTAAATAACCGTTCAGTCCACTCGCTCAGAGGTCACAAAAAATTTTAAAAGTTTGTTTTTCATATATATTACGCGCTAGCAACAAAGTCGAATAGAAAAATTTATCGGTTAGTTATTAAGTTATATCATTTTAATATTATAATTTTATTATGTTTAATTATTGGATATTGGATTTTATAATGGTTTTAATGTACACATAACTTGTAATATTTCAGTTTAATAGATGGTGAAGTCCTTATTAATGTTACTAGAGAAGTCGAACCTATACACAATTATACATGGACACACCCTATATTGAGAGCTCATTAGATATATCATATCATATATGCTAATTATGACATCTTATATTTTTGTTCAGATTTGCTTTAAGTGTTTAGTTAATTTCATATACATGTCCATAAAAAAGTTTATTGTTTTAAAACTAATTTATAAATTAATAATATTGTTTTAAGTTGTTGAAACCATTATAAAATCCAATATGCATCTTGTGAAGTCAAAAGTCCCACAAAAAGGCTAATTTGCAGAGCCAATGCCGTTTGAATTCCAGACAAAGAGACAGTTTCGTCTGCATATAACAACCAAACTCCCACATAGGACGGAGGTTAATTAAAAGTCTAAAATCACGTTGTATTAAAATAAGTGGGGTGGGTTTAACGACAAAGTCTTTTGTAATAACAATGATAAAACTATTCTTAATCTTATAGGTTCTAGTCCATATGACAACGGTTTGATGTAAAATACTTTTTTTAACACGCTTCACAATTTCATTAAAAGCAAAAGTAGCAAGAGGTTAGGATTACAATCACACCACCATAGCAAGAGAAATTAGAAAGTAAATTCACACCAATTCTTTCATTGCAAAGACCCCCTTTTAACTCTATTAGACACCTATAAAAATGCCAATGTTCTAATTTCTTCAATAATTCTATTGACTGAAAGCTTCTTTTTGTAGAAAATCATATCGTTATGAATATTACAAATGCACCAGAAACAAGTTAAGATTATTGTGTGCATTACTTCCTTCTTCGTTTAATGTAAATTACTGTGTTGTAAATTCTAAGTTGGATGGTGTGTGAGTTGAATTTTTAAAAATATTACAATCATTCGAAAGATTATTTCGAGCAATAAACATTAAATGGTTTAATTCCTTTTATCAATTTTTGGAAATTCTTTTACATGTGCTTCTTTGGTGGGTACACTCGGCTTCTTGGTGTAATTTTAGTTTTTAATATTTTCATTTGCGTTGTATCGTTTTCTTTTCTCGTCTAGTTACTTGCTAGATGTTAAATTGATAATTAGATTTGACGTTCTCAGAAAAAAAATTTCCTTCTATACATTCACTACAAGAAATGTGTCCAATAGCGGCGACACTAATAGTGGCGACTAGGGTATTAGCGGCGACAGCAATTGCGGCGACACCATTAGCGGCGACGTGTCGCCGCTAATGGTTACCGATCCGTTTCACTTTTCCAGCATTAGATCTAGCCGTTGATCTTGGTTCAGATCTAACGGATAATATTTAGCCGTACAACAAGCAATAGCGACGACACTATTAGCGGCGACATGTCGCCACTATTGCCTTAAAGTATACAGCGGGTTTTCTTCCCACCATCTGCACATCCCGCGCGCTAGCTCCCCAAATTCCCTCCACTTCGCCGCCCCACCTTCTGCACTCCCTCCTCCCGGCCGCCCCACCCTCTCCCCGGCCACCCCGCCTTCTGCACTCCCTCCTCCCGGCCGCCCCACCTTCTGCACTCCCTCCTCCCGGCCGCCCCACCTTCTGCACTCCTTCCTCCCGACCGCCGCACCCTCGCCATCCACAATCCCCCGCCGCTGCACCCTCGCCATCCACATTCCCCGACTGTCTGAGTGGTATGGTTTTTTCTATTGATTTCATTTTTGATTTGTTCAATTTTGACTAATTTATGGACTTGGTTTTCAGTTTTTGGACTACAAGTTGTTATAATCACTAGCTATCATCTTGAGGTAAGTTAACATCAATTTATGCTTAACAATGATTTGTGTATGTTTAGTTTATGTAGTCATGTAAGTATATGGTTGAGTATGCCTGTTTAGATCAAGGGTCTGTTTAGGTTTGATTTGGGGTGTCAAAATGGGTATGAATGACCTCATGTATGTATGTTTTTGCTCATGGGTGTATGGCATGCATATTGTAAGACGATTCTGTGCATTCTTACATGTATATGTGTTAGTGTATTATCCATTCAATATGGATAAATTACAGGGGGAAAGGTGTAGGTTGTGGGTAGTGTATGCCATGTAAGTATCGAATGGTGTGTGTTATGTGTGTGTTTTAATGAGTGAATGTGTGTGCCATGTGTGTACATAATATGTATTATGAGCATATTATATGTTAGGTCGTGGTGTGGGTTGTATGTCATGCATAATTCCATGAGTACGAATTGTATATAGTTTAAGTAGTCCATTTCATATTTTATGCTAGGATATGAACGCGCAATTATAAACATTACCTTATGGAGCTTTTGGTTAGATATCATACATTATCTACGTTTAAGGAATAAGAATAAGAAATTACTAAGAAAATCAAAAGAAACCGTGACATTATGTTCTAAATCTTATATTTCATGTTGTACTATAAAACTTTCTTCTTATTTTAACATTATGTTCTAAATCTTATATTTCAAGACATGATTTCATTGTGGATTGTTTTCGCATACCTTATGGCTGATGTTATGAGCCATGGAGGTGATGGCGTGGGGGATCCACCACTTCCTCCATTTGACAGTCATGGAAGTCAAGCGTTAGATGATAATGGTTATTATAATTAATTTATTTACTATGTTTATTCAATTATTATTAATATATGATGCAATCAATGATTTTTTAATCTAATTACAGGCACACCTTCTCGTAAAGCAAGAGGCAAGGCGAAAAATAAGAAATTACAGCAAGAGCTAGCTAAAAAGGGAGGACCTTTATCTTTACCCTTTGATAGAGCTGCCACGTATACCCCCGTTGGCAAACTTAATGATATGTTTGTTCGCGAGGTGGGAATATACATGGATACTAATTTTCCTTTTAATGTTCGTTCGTATGAAAATCTTTCCGATGCTCAGAAGAATGCTTTGGAAGAGCATATGGCGGTAAAATTTTATAAGTTATATGTTTGTTATTAATTTTTACATAACTAACTTTTATTTTATTGAACTTAAAAGTTCATCATAGTTGTTTTAGGATAATTATGACTTTTAATCGCTAAAATAGAATTTAATTATCTAAGTTTAGCTTAAACGGGTCAAAACAGGTGAAAAGAACATGATTTGCGGATAAACGGGTCAAAATAACTTAAACTTGAATGTGTTAAGTTCATCATAGTTGTTTTAGGTTAATTATGACTTTTAATCGCTAAAATAGAATTTAATTATCTAAGTTTAGCTTAAACGGGTCAAAACGGTTGAAAAGGACATGATTTGCGGATAAACGGGTCAAAATAACTTAAACTTGAATGTGTTAAGTTCATCATAGTTATTTTAGGTTAATTATGACTTTTAATCGCTAAAATAGAACTTAATTATCTAAGTTTAGCTTAAACGGGTCAAAACGGGTGAAAAGAACATGATTTGCAGATAAACGGGTCAAAATAACTTAAACTTGAATGTGTTAAGTTCATCATAGTTGTTTTAGGATAATTATGACTTTTAATCGTTAAAATAGAATTTAATTATCTAACTTTAGCTTAAACGGGTCAAAACAGGTGAAAAGAACATGATTTGCGGATAAACGGGTCAAAATAACTTAAACTTGAATGTGTTAAGTTCATCATAGTTGTTTTAGGTTAATTATGACTTTTAATCGCTAAAATAGAATTTAATTATCTAAGTTTAGCTTAAACGGGTCAAAACGGTTGAAAAGGACATGATTTGCGGATAAACGGGTCAAAATAACTTAAACTTGAATGTGTTAAGTTCATCATAGTTGTTTTAGGTTAATTATGACTTTTAATCGCTAAAATAGAATTTATTTATCTAAGTTTAGCTTAAACGGGTCAAAACGGTTGAAAAGGACATGATTTGCGGATAAACGGGTCAAAATAACTTAAACTTGAATGTGTTAAGTTCATCATAGTTATTTTAGGTTAATTATGACTTTTAATCGCTAAAATAAAACTTAATTATCTAAGTTTAGCTTAAACGGGTCAAAACGGGTGAAAAGGACATGATTTGTGGTTAAACGAGTCAAAATAACTTAAACTTGGATGTGTTAAGTTCAACATAGTATGTTTGGTTTACACTTCATATACTTTGTCAAAATAAATGTATATTTTGTTTTTGCAGAAGTAAATTTCAAGTCTGTTCCAAAATGCGCAATTTATGTCACAAATGACACAATTAATTGTTTCGCAAAAGGCTCCAAATCAAGCGGACCAAGATGATTCAGACGAGGGGGATGAATAGCTTATTTTATGTTTGATTGTATGATATGTTCGATTGTATGATATTTCGTAATGTATGTTTGAATAGCTTATCTACGTTTGATTGTATGATATTTCGTAATCTAGATTGTAGTTTATGTTATTAGATTATGTTATTAGAAAATCTAGGTTTATTTGGGATGAAAACTGGATTTTAAAAAAAGAAAATTTAAGAAAAAATAACCAATATGTCGCCGCTAATAGTTAAAAAAAACCACAACCTGGCGATTACTTTTAGCGGCGATTTTTAATGTATTAGCGGCGACATCTTTAGCGGCGCCTTATTAGCGGCGAACATTTGACCAATAGCGACGAACTTATAGCGGCGGCCTTTTAGCGGCGACATGTCGCCGCTAATACCTTTAGCGGCGACAAATGGGGTTAATAGCGGCGATATATGTCGCCGCAAATGGTAGAAAATTTTGTAGTGATTATACTTATACACGTTTATAAAGGTCGATGGCATGTTTCGCCGGCCACAACCCCCCCCCCCCCCCCAAACTTTTATATTAACACTTTTAATCTGTACACTTTTTCTAAAATTTTAGAAAATGTCATTTTGATCCCCTTGAGTTTCTAAATCCCCGGGTCTACACAAAACAAATTTCTTACGTTTTATTTTTATGTATGTGTTGGTCTAATTCGTGTTCATTTACGTTTTGACGTAAATTTTATTCGGACACGAACTGGGTTAAAACAAAACGGTTTAATGCTAATTCTTATGTATGCTTTAAGTTGCTCTATTTGTTAAATATGTTTTACTTAAAAATGAGTGAGGTTAAATATAATATGTTTTTGTTTGATGGTATAAATTCAAGTAACTTTACATTTTGACAAAAAATTCATTCAGAAACGAGTCTAGACAATTGTATTTTATGCTTTATTACGCCGCGTACGGCGCTGCCACAACGCGCAAGTATAGTTACTAGTTATAATCATAAAAACCATCAAACTAAAAACGTATAAATAATATAACCTGCTCATGACTGGCATATATAGGTTGCATATATAAATAAAAAGTTAAAAACTAATAATAGAACACAAACATTCCATTTACACCATTTTCTTTTACTTTTATTATTTTAAGATTAAAAAATCAATAAATGATTTATTTTGTTCTCTAGGATTTAAATAGTAATTTGTGCTACACATAGAACCCTACATACATATATACATACATACACACATAAACACATTGACACATACATATACGCACATTTTAAATAATATTTGGGTTGTATCTGTTTATATAATATTTTAAGATTTGCATCGGGTTTAACATATCAATTCATAAACACCACACATTTAACCTAGATTGATAAAAGATTATTCATATCTTGTGACCAAAAGAAAACTAATCACAACCCTATAACTACGATCAACCTTCTCATGTAATAGTTTTCTTTGATATTTTATTTTTGTTCTCTCTTTAAATATTTAAGATTTAAAGTAGACGTATTAGAATTTAGTGAGATTTGTTAGCTCCAATTTTACGCAAGGCCCGGGCAAGAACCGATTGCTTCGTAATCTGATATACGCAGTCTTATCTTATACTTTATGAGAACTCTCCATTGTAATATTACTAAGAGGCTGTTTGTTAACTACTTATTAATAATTCATAAGGCTCTTCATATTTAAGAGGTAACCCCAATATTGAATATATGGTTAAAATGTATCATTTGTGAAATTATTACTTGATATTTTGTGAGACGTCTCTATTGTAATTCACTTTACTTCTTGAGCACTAATCAGAATATGTTGTTTAAAACACTATATTTACTATTTTGTTATAGTTATTTATTAGTTTTAATTTTATATTTATCAATTTATATAAAGTTAAATTTAAGAGAGGCTAATTGCAAGATCTCTCTTAATTTTCAATGCACTCGTCCTTTACACATGTCGGACCAAACGAATTAATTTTGTCTTAATGTGAAAATATGAGAATTTTATTGATATGACAACTTAAATGAAACATATAATAACTCTCTCCAACACTTCATTCTTAGAGTTGCACATCCGAACATTTACGTGCGGCCTCAAAGGTGTTGCATGTTTGATTCTTTTGGGGTTTACTATTTTTATTTGGGAATAAAATTTGTATGTGTGTGAGAAGAATACGTATGATGGCAATCTGGCATCGGGGGTAGAACGAATTTGTAAAAAAACAATGAGTAAAATGTTAATGTAACAAATGATTGATGAACTTATTTGTAAGAAAAATGAAATAGTAAGGTTAATTAGGAGATAGTCTAACCAAAAATGAAGGGTTAAAGTATGTTTAACTAAAAATGAAAGGTTAAAGTATGTTTAACAATGAGTAAAATGTTTAACGAGAGAGATGATTTTTTTCAAAAAAAAATTATAATAATATAGAAATTTCATTTGTGTAGAAAAACGTTTGAGATTCTTGGTGCATTGTTTTCACACTCGCCCACAAGACAACATCATTACCATTTGCCACAAAACCCAATAGCAGGGACCAGCCCCATCATCACACACCTAGTTCTTTTTCCAGATATAAATCAATAAATTTATCATCTATTATTTTACGGCCAACAAATATTTTAACAACATCCATCCGGGTAAATCATTGATGAAAGGTCACCAACACCCTGTGAATAAAGACATTGCTGGTGACACGATTCGTCCATCACTTCAGGATAAACTCACCACCAAATACTTACTGTGGTAAACCCTTGACCCACAATTGGTGCAATACACTCGGAGCATATCGCATCAAATAAAACTCAAATCCATAACCTCCACATTGAAAAGTCATATAGTGTCTCCTCCCAAACTAATTAATACAAAAACTTATATATAATTATGAATTAGTATTTAAGGTAAATAATAAATAAAGATACAAAAAACCACATTCAAGATTGTGGTAACTTATGCTTAGATCAAACGTAATAGATTAGTAATAGTGATAAAAAAATTACAATAATATATTGATCAAATAAACAAATAAACATGTACAATGATGTTTGTCTGAATGTGAGTTTTAGTTTAAAAATAGAATATGTTGCCTAATATTATGTTGGTGGTAAAAAAACATCTCATTGCAATCTAGCCCGTAACCAACATTACAACACCCCCACCCCCACCCCAACATGTTACAGATGGTCTCGGGTTAATTTCCGAATATGAATTCTTAGTCAAGTTGATCTATTTTTCAAGAAAATGGAAACTGCTTGAATTAACCAAATCAATGGCTAAGTATGTATCATTTTAGTTATGTGTTAACATCAAAACTTATAACCATGTTTTGGTTTTATATTTTCACAAACAATTGGTTTCGGTGATAAACGGTTTAGTTCAATTCGTTATAACACCTAGGGTTCATGTAGTATGGTTACTACACGCTACAATAAATCATACTTTCAGATATAGCGATGACTTTTGTCGTCCCTATAAATAGTGATATAGCGACGACATGTCGTGACTATTGAATTCTAAGGTTTTTGACATGAAGTGTCTAGAGGGAATTTGATGCCTTTTATGAATATTATAGCGATGACATGTTATCGGTATAACATTCTCTAAGGTTTTTTTATTTTTCTTTATTACAAATAAATATAAAAATACCATAAAAATATATTTAACATGTCTCGACATATAATCGGTATAAGTTAAATAATTTTCCATTTCCTTTTTTCGATAAAAATTGAAATATATTAAAAAGTGCTTGACTTTTTAGTCACAATATATCGTCACTATAATAATTATTTATTATAACTTTGTTTATTCTCTCTTATTATTTTTCTATTATAAAAAAAAATAAAATATAATACATATATTCAAACATATACATACACAAATATACATCTATCCATACACATATATACATACACATACATAGCGATGACATATACGCATACATAACATATATATAGACATACACATCTACATACACGTACTCATATATACACACATATACACGTATCCATACACATACGTACATAGCGACAAATACAAGTAGCTAGGGGACGGGGGAGGCCCCACTCAACATTTTAGACAATTTAGTAATTTAAAAATATAAATATTAATTGTTTGAGACTACAAGAATTTGCTTCTAAAACTACAACAAGCTGTCCATAGCTAAGATAGAAAACAGTGACAACAAAGTATCATCAGTTAAGATAGAAACACAGTGACAACAAGCCATCCCTAAGAGTAATTAAGGATTTAGGGTTTTATTTTCTATTCCAATGACCAGTCGATCATTGCTAAATCTTATGCATGATTTGGGATAAAATAACCTGCATTAAGAAAAGGTGTCCCGACAAATAAAGTTTGGACATTAATATACAAAAACTAAGTTTTTTAAAGAATTTTTCAGAAAAAGATAAATTGGATATTTATAATATGATCGATCACGTATGTAATTCATCTCTTCAGTAATAAAGATTAATCGATCGGTTTTGTTGTGTAGATTAACGTTTTTTCTAGTGGTTGAGGTTTTAATCTTATCTAAAATAATATAAGTTTAGAATAAAAGTTAATAGTGTGAGTTTGTGGTTAAAAATATATATTTACATAATATGTCTCTTACACTAATAACATTTAGCCCAAGTGATTATGATTAGGTAGTTAAGACATGTAAATATAAAAAATCTTGGGTTCAAGACGCACTTTAAACAATATAGCTTAGAGTTACGCTAAAGATTTTTTAGTGGAGAGCAGCACTAGAGAGCAGAGGCTTAACGATAAGTCGCTCTAAGACTGAATACATGCATTGTAACTTTAGTGGTGAGGCTGAAGAGGACACACACATCAACATCCAGGGTATGACGCTACCACAGACGTCTACGTTCAAATACCTAGGCTTGTACGTACAGGATGACGGAGAGATACACAGCGATGTAGCTCACCATGTGCAATCAGGATGGTGCAAATGGAGAGCAGCATCAGGGATACTGTGTGATAAGAGGTTCCCAGCAAAATTAAAGGGAAAACTTTACAGAGTGGCAGTACGTCCAGCAATGTTATACGGAACAGACTGTTGGGCCATAAGAAATCGCACCAGAGAAAAATAGAGGTCGCGGAAATGCGTATGCTCAGATGGATGTGTGGACACACCAGATTGGATCGAATAAGAAACGACGCGATTCGACGGAGGTTGGAGGTAGTGTTCACACCCTCAGAATCCACGTGCGGAGTTTTACCGCGAGGCGTGTGAACAAACCAGGATCACAGTCAATAGTTACTTGGAACGACTCTATATGCTACTCTAACATAAACCAAACCAATGTTCAAACTTTAAAGTCATGCGGAAGCGTAAAGTAAATAAAACAACCCAAAACATGTGAAAGTACCACATGGTAAAACAAGTGCCAACCAAGTATTTTAAACCATAAATAAAGGACGAGTAATTATGTTGAAGTTTAAATCTCTAAATGCATGCTGACTCGTGTAGTGCTCCTATCAGCAATCCAGATTAACGACCTGAGAATAGCATACTAAAAGTCAACACATGGTTGGTGAGTTCAAGAGCTTGCGTATAAACATAACAGTTTATCAATAGTGTATAAATAAGCATGTGCATTGTAATAGATAGCTAGTCCATTAACAAATTGATATTAATACATAGTGATTTCGACATTGAAGCTGACTGTGTTATGTTTGCCTCCCGTCACGACTTCACCATATCGTGACGAAAAATCATAGGACAAATTGCACCCGTTGACCTCGAGTCACACAGGTGGGGCTCGTCAGACCCAGTAGTACTACCCAAGTTTCCCCGCTATTCAATATTAACAATACGAAAGTATGAGGACTTTATCATAGTAAACAGCACTATATTAATATCATACACATCTTAAATATAAAAAGCGTTTGTAACATTACCAGTATGCTATCTCCCCCAAAAGAGATTTAATAAAACAGTGGGGCATGAACTCACCTGATATGCATGATAGATATCTAGGGCTTAACTTGACAAGAACGAGTGGAAAGACAACCTTCAAAGGTTACCTAGAACACGCAAGTACATAAGTACATGTACACACAACAATCTCAAGAGAAACCCTAGGTGTTCTACAAACAAAGAACTCAAGGTTCTATAAAAACAACGTACATGTGACCTAGTTGACCCGTTTGACCCGTTGGTGACATTATATGTTGTAAACCATTTAAACATATATAAGCATATAACATACCAAACCATACATGACCATCAAAGTGCGTAAATCACCCAATAACCAAATAAACATTCCATACTACTCAATTAACAGATTCTACCACTTTAAACATCCATAACAATCATTCTAGCATGATCCTAAAACCATAAACAAGTCCAATTCTCGATATCCAAAGTTCGTGCACAATAAAGTTTCCCTTTTGGGAAAGTAATACCCAAAAGTAATTTAACATCCAATTCAACCATAATTCCAACTATTATATACCCAATCAAGTTCATAGAATTCATCCTAACATGCTAATTACTTTCAAAACATCCAAATTCCCAAACATGATACAAAAAGTTTCTACTTTTAGTAAGTCATGATCAACATCACAATTTCATGTATTTTCTTGCACAATTCAATTAAACTAACATCTAAGCATTACATCTAATATTTTAGAGTCATCAAATCATGAATTCCAAGAACAAAAAGTTTCCTCTTATGGCAATGTATGAACTAAATGATCAAAACCCTAGATTTCTTATAAAATCAACATCATTCAACATTCATACAACCTAACTAACATCACATAATCATCTAACAATCATCAATTCCATGTTATCATCATCATTTCGAATTAGGGTTGCCTATACAAAGTTCATGATCAAACCACTAAAAACATACAATTCATGCATAATTAACGTTAAACAACATGTAATCAATCAAACTAACTCATTATCATCAACAAAACATCAATTTTCAGCATCATAAGACCCAATTTCGTAGCCCGTGTCTCGAAACGATCTCCTTAAGATACAATCGGGTTAGCTTCTCCATCTTATCTGTTTCCTTAATTGCAGGAAGTGAGCGGACTTGGTCAACCGATCCACAATAACCCAAATTGTGTCACAACCAGTATTAGTCCGGGGTAGTTTAGTGATAAAATCCATGGAAATTTGTTCCCATTTCCACATCGGTTTCTCGGGTTGCTGTAATAGTCCAGATGGTTTTGGTATTCCACTTTGACTTTTGAGCAGGTCAACATTTGCTCACATACGTAGCTACATCTGCCTTCATGTTAGGCCACCAATAGTGCGCCTTTAGATCATGATACATCTTGTCAGATCCAGGATGTATAGAGTATTTGGACTTGTGTGCCTCGCTCATGACCAAATCCCTCAGATTCCATAAACAGGCACCCAAAGTCTATCCATGAAGTACCGAATTCCATCTTCTTTTTCTACCAATTGTTTATCCATCCCCGTAATGACTCAGAAACAATGTTTTCCTCTTTCAAGGCTTCTATTTGTGCTTCCTTAACTTGTTCAGGCAAATGGGTACTGATCGTGAGTTTCAAGGCTCGCACCCGCCTTGGTTTAACTGTTTCTTTTCGGCTTAAGGCATCGCAACTACGTTCGCCTTTCCGGATTGTACTTGATAGCGCAATCATAATTGTTCAGAAGTTCCACCCAACGCCGCTGCCTCATATTCAACTCTTTTTGCTTAAAGATGTGCTGAAGACTCTTGTGATCGGTTAGATGGTGTATTTGGTACCGTACAAGTAATGTCTCCAAATCTTTAAGGCAAAAACCTACTGCACCCAACTCCAGATCATGGGTAGTGTAATTCTTCTCGTGAACCTTTAGTTGTCTCGAGGCATAGGCTATCACCTTATCGCGTTGCATCAGAACACAACCCAATCCTTGAATGGATGCGTCACAATACACCACGAAATCTGTCACAACCCGACCGACGGCGGAATCATCGGAGCGGACGAGGGAATGATTGATTGTTCATAACTCATGATTGTCTAATAGTGATAATAATATTAAAATCAGATTACAGGATATCATGAATTTAACAGATACAAATACAACATTTAAAGTCACAAATAGAAATTGTCTTTTGTTTTGACTAAGTCCGGGTCTTATATGAGCATGTAGAAGTCCACTAACTTGCTTAACCTGAAATCATGTGAGAAAATAAAGTCAGCTAACGAATTAGCTGGTGAGTATCACAGTTTTGAGTATACATATAGATTGATTGATTGATTTAGAATAATCCAATTCACAAGGTAACGTTAAGACTTATATTGCAATAGTAAAGCATATAGATAGAGCGACACATATAAAACCCCTTGACTTGACACTTGCATATATAGACTTGCACACAAACACCATAGATTGACTAATTGCCTCTGGCACAATCACCACTCGTAAGCCATATGGGGTGGGTTATCCAAACCAGTAGATCTACCATTGATACCAGGATGATTGATTGAATTAGGGTTTTACTGTCGTCCAGTTTACCATAGTATGTTCACATAATTGCAAGTAATAACATAACCTGTCTTGAATTGAATTTAGAATGAAATAACAATAGAATATCATGATTGAATATATGGTATCACATGATTTCCCCCAAATAAGAAATGATATAAAAAGGGGATATGAATACTCACCTGATTGATGAGATTGAATTTTGAACGTGATAGATTTGACACCAACGATTTCCTTATGATTAACCTAAGTAACGGTGCCTCGAATTAGAATAATAGTGATTTGAGAATTGGGAATGTGTTAGGGTTTCCATTTGGTTTTGAATGGTAGTTTAAATTAAATAATTATTTAGTTAAAAATGTTTTGAAATAAAATGAATTTATTGAAAATGATTATGTTTGTATTTATTAAAAATGTATGTATCAGTATTCGTATCTGTTTAATTTATCGTTAACGTGTGGAGAATAACAATAATTAATTTTATTAATTAATTATGTCAATTAATTAAAGTATTTAATTATTTAAATGAAAATGTTTTTGGAATGATTTAAATATGAAACATTTATATTTAATCGTGATTTAAATACTAATAAATATTATTTGAATAAATTAAAGGTAACACTGTGTCGAATAATAATTTAATAATTAAATTATTAAAAGTCCACTTTCGTATAAATAATTTTTGTATTATTTGTAATTTTATTATTTAAAACATTTAATAAAAAGATAAGTGTTAAAATAAATTTCAGAAAAATAATTTTAGTTGTTTAAAAATTTTAATGTTTGTAAAAACATTTTATAATTTTTACAAATTTTTCCGGAATTTTTAGAGGCTTAAAAAGCCTTAAAAGAATGAGTGTAGGTTCCCGGGGTCGAACCCGGGACCTTCTGTTTGACATGAGAGCTCGGGACCAGTGAACCAAGCTCTAATCTGCGGTTAAGAGTGGTTTTTAATTGTTTTATGCTCAATCTCGTTTAAAATCCAATTCCCCAAACCCATCGAGCCCTAGTTCAAATCGCACCCCCAATTGAACATCGAATCGCTTTCGATTTGCATCTGCAATCATGGGGCTTTCATTCCCCATGTAAAACGAGTGTATAGATACATTTAATTACTCATATGATGATGGATTGAACATACCCTCTTCGAAGAACAACCCGCGGTTGATGTCGAATCCGTTTGATATGCAAGAGATGATGATAATCAAATTAAATTGATACGAAGCTTTGGATGATGATAGAGACTAAAAACCCTTTGTTAATTTTGAAGATTGAAACCCAGAGATAGGTGTTCGGGTGTGGTGTGTGCCGCGACGAAGGTGATGATCGATGGATGCTCAAACAACGATTATAATCGAATTAAACTTCAGGTAAGCTTCGAATGATGGTATTGATGAAACCCCTATGTTAATTTAGATTAAAATTGATCAGAGATGGGGTTTCGAGAGTGTTGCAGGTTCGCGGTCGACGTGTGTGTTTGAGAGAGTGATTTTGCTTCGTTTTTGAAGAAATTGAATCCGAAGGAGGGTTTTAAATTCCCAAATTTCGTTTATGCGTGTTTCCTTTTGATTAAACAAATCGAAAATGCCCGAATTTCGGGGTGGTCGGCCGATCGTGGGTGAGTGGTGGGTTGGGCTCGACGGGGAAGAAGGGAAAAGGGGGGTGGGTTGGGTTGTTTTCCGAAATTACAAGATTAGCCCCTGTGGTTTGCCTGCTTATCATTTATGTTTGAAAGTTTAGTTTTTTTAGTTTTAAAAATTACCAATTACCCCTGGACTTATTATATTATTGTTATTATTTTTATTATTATTATTATTATTATTATTATTATTAATTATTATTATTAATTTATTAATATTAACATTATTATTATCATTATTATTTATATTATTATTATTATTATTTATTTATTTATTTTTTCCAAAAACGCGATGTTACAAAATCATCTGTCCCCTCTGGCAGTGCCAATATCGGTGCACTACAGAGTTTCTGTTTCAATAGCTGAAAAGCCGCCTCTTGACTTTCTCCCCATTTATATGTCGTTCTTTGTGGGTCAAACCGGTGAGAGGCTGTGCAATCTTAGAAAATCCCTCTATGAATCGTTGGTAATACCCCGCTAATCCCCAGAAATTGTCGTATCTCACTCGGTGTTTTAGGTATAGCCAATTCTTTATTGCTACAATCTTGGCAGGATCACATGTATACCCTTCTCATTAACCATATTACCTAGAAATTGCACCTCGCGTATCCAAAAGTCACACTTAGAGAATTTGGCGTACAGTTGCTCATTCTTCAGTAGTTCTAAGATTAATCGTAGATGCTCTTCATGGTCCTCCTTGGTCTTAGAGTATATCAGTATGTCATCGATGAACACAATAACAAACTGATCAAGATAGGGTTTGCACACGCGATTCATGAGGTCCATGAACACCACAGTGCATTAGTCAACCCAAAAGGCATGACCAAGAACTCGTAATGACCATAACGAGTACGGAATGCGGTCCTTGGAGACGTCCTCCTCACGGACTCTGAGTTGATGATAACCAGACCTCAAGTCGATCTTTGAGTATAGCTGGATCCCTGAAGCTAATCAATAAGTCGTCGATGCGAGGTAAAGGGTATCATTCTTGACTGTGACTTTGTTTAACTCTCTATAATCGATGCACATTCGAAACGTGCCATCCTTTTTCTTACAAAGAGAACAGGGCTCCCCAAGGTGATGAGCTAGGTCGAATAAAGCCCTTATCTAAAAGCTCTGAAGTTGTGATGACAACTCCTGTATTCGTTCGGTGCTAATAGATAAGGTGCTCTAGCAATCAGGGCTGCACGGGAGTCAGTTCAATTTGAAATTCCACTTGACGATGAGGTGGTAATACAGGAAGATCCTCTGGAAACACCTTGGGAAATGTAACATTCGCCCATTTTAGAAAATATAAACCCAAATCCTTTGGCCCAATTGTACAAGTTAAACACATTACCTAACTATTTCGATTGTACCCATTTAATTAATAAAGAAGTTTTATGTGTCATTCATGAGTTGATATATATACATATATATATATAGAAATACATAAATATATGTTACTATATATAATCTTTACATATAATCTTTATAGTGTTTTTTATAAATAATTTAAACAATCATTTAACTTTGGAGTTAATAAAGTGTGGGGTTCAAACTGTAATTACTAAAACTTTGTTTTAAAAGGTTTAGTTATAAAATAATAAGCTATTCAAACTACAGGGACCAAATTGTAAATGTTTTTAAACACAACCCCCCGGTCATTTTCCCCTGCCTCCGGCCAAGACCTCCGGCCGATCTCCGGCGAGGTCCAACCACACCAAACAGAGCTATTTCCAAGCCATCGAACCGTTATTCCTAGTCGCGAGTCTGTTTCGAACTTGTCAACGGTTTCAATTTGAAATTAGTACAATTATATTGAGTTTTATCTCAAAACCGAAAATCAATCAAACCCAAAACCCGTTTCAATTCGAAATTCAGTAATTGATTCTTGTAATCAACTCGAAATGTACCAAACATCATTGCGATTATAACTATCCAAACAATTTGAACTGATAACATAAAAACTAAATCAAATCCAATCGGTTATAACGATACACAAACTCAAAACGCGTTCATCATGAAACGGATAAAATTGACCTACATAACAGAGGGCAATCGTTCTAATCGACATTTCCAAAGTTTCTGCACACTCAATTTCAATTATACAGCATATCTTCCTCTCTCTCGAACTCCCTGTTCTCTCACGACCTGCAACTAATCAACCACCATATCCGAGGCAACGTCAACAGCAATTGATTGAGGGCTTTTGATCACCTGGTCCAATTGAAGCTTCCTGAACACGCAATTCGATTTCTATCAACAAAATCAACTCGAATTGATTTCTCAACTGTCACGACTTGTTCATCTTTCACCCCATCGATTCCATCATCATTTCAGGTAATTAGTTACACACACACACTCGTTTTTGAATGCTAAACAAAAGCCCTATGTTTAATTTGGCTATTGATCAAGTTTTCAATTCTAATTTGAAACAAATTGGATCTAGGGTTCTAAGGAATTAGGGATTGGTTAAGTTGATGGTTTTGTTAATTAGAAATCAAATTAAATCAGATCTGGGGCTTTGGCCCACTGGTAACGCGCATGACATACATACGGGCGACCAGGGTTCGACCCTTGGCACCCGCATGTATTTTAAAAAAAACAGTTTGTTTTTCTTATTTTCTTTATCAAATTAAATTTCAAAATCATTAAACATTTGTTTTGTTAATTAATATTATCTTAGAAATTATTTATTAAGTTCTAAAAAATCTAATATTATAATCTCACTTTTATTAAAGGTCTAAATGTTATAAAAAAAGGGTTAATTATTAATTTTAATTTATATATAAAGAAAATTCACGTTTAAACAAATTTAAACTATTTCAAATCGTTTTAAAATAATATTTTATAAAATCTAAATAATTAACTATTCATTTAATTATTTTGACCAAGAATTCAAGTAATTAATTTAAAATTAATTATTTAACTTCTACACCTTAAAATTCATTCAAACGTTTTATTAAAAGTTTTGAACATATTTAGTCACTTTATTCCAATTATTATCAATTAATATTTTCTTTATTTAAATTCATTTCCTCTATTTTATTTAATCATATTAAATCAATACATTAGTTTAAATCATTTATAAACCCTAAGTCCCAAATTAGAACCCTAGTCAATCTAGTCTTCACATTTTTAAAATTAAGGGCTATTCCTTAGGTTGAATCTCGAGGAGCTTCCTTTGGTATCACGTCTAGCATTCTATTAATTCCAAAACGCTAATTATTATCATGTGAGTATTCATTGCCCATTTTACATGTTTTATTATTTGGGGAAATCATGTGATATCATACGCAACCATGTTTATTCATTTTAATTCTATTTCATACTAATATTCAATTCAATACGTGTTATGTTATTTACTTGCAATTATGTGTTCGTATTTAGATAAACTTGATAACATGATCATTAATTCACACAACCACGGTAACAATGATAGATCTATTGGTTTGACAACCCACCCCATTTGTTTAGTCGCGTGGTGATTGAAACCGGAAACATACATTCTATAAGGCTTCGTCTGTGGACCGAGTCAATTCAGTCAGTAGGTTTGATCGTGTTGTTTGTCATTTATGATACATTGTTGCATGTTAGTTATAACATTACCACGTGAATTGAATTGTTTTCAAGTATTCAATCAAATTTTGTGTGTGTTTAAACCTGTGATTATTCACCGGCTAATTCTTTAGCTGACTCGTTACTTTTTCACATGATTTCAGGAAGTGCTATTTAGTGGAATTCTCTCTGCTCATATAGGATTGGACCTAGACAAAAATGAAGAAGACAATATTATATTTCATGGTTTCATTTTAATTGCGTTGTAATGTGTGACTTGAATGACATTATTCAATAAATAAATGGTTATTAAATGTTATTTCAACGTATTTATTACCTTGTGTTATGAACAATCGATTCACATTCGTCCGCCTCGATGATTCCGTCATCGGTCGGGGTGTGACAGATTGGTATCAGAGCCAAGGTTATAGGGAATTAGGTTATTAGAAATGGAATGACCTAGACTATAACTAAGTACCTTTACACATGAGTCCTCTCATGTATTCTATATGTTTAGATAGGGCTTACATGTGTCACTTATGTCTATTATGTTTATAGGATTATCACATTCTCTTATATCTTGATTCTTACCTTTCACATACAATTCTCAAATCATATTATATGGCATTATGTGCCTAAATCATTGTTTTCAAATTTTAAATTTTGAGTTGTTATTCATGGTTTCAAATCTCGTCAAAGTCCGTGTCACATGACTGAGAACATGCAATGCTGGAAGAGTGGAATACCTGTATCTTGATGTGTTCTGTCTAGGCAAGGTATTCATACAACTTGATTACCTTACCTGAGAACCCTCGAGATGAGTATTCGCTTATAGGTACGCATGTCCTCATTAAGGTTGTGGTGGACACAAATACTTTGATAAGTCACCGTATTCGTTTTGGTTTGCGAACCGAACGTTTACACTCCTCACCTCTCATTGTTATTTTAAACAATCTCATTAACGATTTTATTGAAAAGTTTTAAAAACCAATTACCCGTTTCTCACAAAGGTTTCTTCTTTCCATATTATACAGCATGTCTTCCCGTCAAAACCGCTCCCGGTCTAGAAGCTCTGGCCGTAAGATTGTTGCTATAGTGGCACGTGAAGTTGTTGCGGTCATCCCAACACTGCTTACCCATTTGAACCAAGGCAACAACGTTGTTCAAAATCAAGCTGCACCAAACCCTCCACGAGCTTGTACTTACAAGCACTTCAGTTCTTGCAATCCCACTAAGTTTAGCGGGACCGAAGGAGCCACTGGTCTTTTACAGTGGTTTGAAAGTATCGAGAACACTTTTCTCAATAGTGAGTGTCCCGAGAATCTCAAGGTTCGCTATGCTACAAGTGTTCTTCAAAAGAGAGCACTCACTTGGTGGAACGGGGAGAAACGAACCCGTGGAACTGATGCTGCCTTGGCATTAACGTGGGATGAAGTCAAAGAACTCATGACTCGGGAATTCTGTCCAAGAAATGAGATCAAGAAGTTAGAAGCTGAGTTCTGGGACTTAGCTCAAGAAAGTGGAGAAAATCTAGCTTACACCAACCGATTTCATGAATTGAGCCTACTTGTACCCCACTTGGTTACCCCATTATCCCGGGCCATTGAAAAGTACATCGGTGGTCTACCCATGAAAATTCAAGACACGGTGTGGGGTAGGAATCCTGCAACTCTGGAAGATACCATCCGGTTAGCTGCTCAGTTAACTGACAATCATGTCAAGGCTGGAACTCTGACTAGGAAGGGTGCTAAGAAGGTGCCCGAGAAACCCTCAGCTGAACCCCCTAAGGAGGAAAAACCTGAACCTTCTCAAAACAAGAAGAGGAAGGTTAAATCCCAAAACTTTGCTGTGGTTACCCCTACTGTCCCAGTTAATCAAGTCGCACCAAGCTACCAACCAGTCTCCAACAATCAAGTCCCGGCAAAGAAACCTTACACCGGAACTTTCCCACAGTGCAATATTTGCAAGTACCACCACCCTGCTAATACACAATGCCGTCGCTGCACCAACTGTGGTCGTTTCGGTCATACTTTCAACGTGTGTAAGAGCGCAGCTAAGACCCCGGCTACCGCACCTGTTCTCCAACATCCTCCTGCAATTACTCAGGGGCGTGCATGCTATCAATGTGGTGATCCGAACCACTACCGCAATCGATGCCCTCAACTTGTCAGCACGGCGCCTACGGCTCAAGGACGTGCTTTTAACATCAATGCTCATCAAGCGCAAACCAATAGCGATGTGGTGAACGGTATGTTTTTAATCAATAATCATTATGCTTCAGTTTTATTTGATACCGGCGCCGACAAAAGTTTTGTGTCCTTAGAATTTGAGCCCTTACTTGCTAGTGCACGGACTAAGTTGAGAAAACCATTTACGGTAGAGATAGCCGACGGAAAACCTATCACAATCGATTCAATTATTCCAAACTGTATCCTTAGTCTTAGCGAGCATGATTTTCCTATCGATCTCACACCGATGCAACTTGGAAATTTCGACGTCATTATAGGCATGGATTGGCTATCTAAGAACCATGCTGAAGTTGTTTGTTACGAGAAAATCATCCGGATCCCTCTTGCGCCCGAAAAGGTGTTAAATATTTATGGAGAAAAACCTTCCAAAGGCCTTCGACTTATGTCATGTACCAAAGCTCAAAAGTACCTTCGCAAGCATTATGTGGCTTTCTTAGCACATATCGTGAAAACGAATGAGAAGTCAAAGAAAGTCGAGGATATTCCGATCATTCGTGATTTCCGGAAGTGTTCCCCGATGACTTAACTGGACTTCCTCCTGTTCGTCAAGTCGAGTTTCGTATTGATCTTGTGCCTGGTGCAACACCTGTAGCAAAATCTCCATATCGTCTTGCACCATCTGAGATGCAAGAACTTGCTAGTCAACTTCAAGAACTTTCCGATAAAGGTTTCATTCGACCAAGTTCCTCACCTTGGGGAGCCCCGGTATTGTTTGTGAGAAGAAAGATGGCTCATTTCGTATGTGTATCGATTATCGGGAACTCAACAAGCTTACTGTTAAGAACCGGTATCCTCTACCAAGAATCGATGATTTGTTTGATCAACTTCAAGGCGCTTCATACTTTTCCAAGATTGACCTTCTTCTGGTTATCATCAACTACGAGTGCATGATGACGACATTTCCAAACAGCCTTCCGTACAAGATATGGTCATTACGAATTTCTAGTTATGCCATTTGGTTTGACCAACGCACCAGCTGTGTTCATGGATTTAATGAACCGCGTGTGTAAACCATACTTGGACAAGTTCGTGATCGTCTTTTATCGATGACATTCTGATTTATTCAAAATCAAGATCCGAGCATGAACATCATCTTCGTTTGATTCTTGAACTATTGAAAAGGAGAAACTATATGCCAAATTCTCTAAGTGTGAATTTGGTTGAAGGAGGTACAATTCCTTGGTCACATCGTAAATGATAAAGGAATTCATGTGGATCCTGCAAAGATTGAGGCGGTAAAGAATTAGGTAGAACCTAAAACTCCCACTGAGATCCGTTCATTTCTTGGCTTGGCCGGTTACTATCGGCGTTTCATCCCAAATTTCTCAAAGATCGCTGTGCCTCTTACTGCCTTGACCCACAAGGATAAGTCTTTCCAGTGGGGACCAAATCAAGAAAAAGCATTCCAAACACTTAAACAAAAGTTATGCAATGCTCCAATCATGACCCTCCCTAATGGAAATGATGATTTTGTGTTTACTGTGATGCTTCCAAGCAAGGTCTTGGTTGTGTCCTCATGCAACGAGGAAAAGTCATAGCCTATGCCTCAAGACAGCTCAAAATCCATGAGAAAAATTACACGACTCATGATCTCGAATTGGGTGCTGTGGTTTTTGCACTCAAAATCTGGAGACACTATCTTTACGGCACCAAGTGTGTTGTATTCACTGATCATAAGAGTCTTCAGCACATTTTCAATCAAAAAGAACTAAACATGAGACAACGGCGATGGGTTGAGTTACTCAACGACTACGATTGTGAAATTCGCTATCACCCTGGAAAAGCGAATGTCGTAGCCGATGCATTGAGTCGTAAGGATTATGTCATACTCCAAAGTGTGACGATTCAATCCGAACTTAAAACACGAATTCTCGAAGCCCAACACGAGTCAGTCACTGAGGGTAACATGTACGATGAAATGTCATGCGGCGCTGAACTTCAATTGGAAACAAACCTGATGGTTTGTTGTATTTTCTGGATCGTCTTTGGATTCCTAAACGCAATGATCTTCGAATCCTCATCATGAGCGAGGCTCACAAAACTCGTTATTCCATCCATCCCGGTGCGGATAAGATGTTTATGAATCTCCGTAATCAGTATTGGTGGCCTGGCATGAAAAAGGATATAGCTTTGTATGTGTCCAAATGCCTCACCTGTTCAAAAGTTAAAGCCGAACATCAACGTCCGTCTGGATTACTTGTTCAACCTGATATTCCAGTGTGGAAGTGGGAAGACATATCCATGGACTTCATTACCAAATTGCCTCGAACCTCTAGCGGTTATGATAGTATTTGGGTCATCGTTGATCGATTGACTAAATCGGCACACTTCATACCGATTCGTGAAGATTTTCGAGTTGAGAAATTAGCTCGTATCTATATCAATGAAATAGTCAGCCGTCATGGTGTGCCATTAAATATTATCTCCGATCGTGATGGTCGATTCATCTCCCATTTCTGGCAAAGTCTTCAATCGTCTTTGGGAACCCGACTCAATCTTAGCACAGCTTATCACCCTCAAACCGATGAGCAAACTGAAAGAACAATACAGACTCTTGAGGATATGCTTCGAGCGTGTGTCATTGACTTTAGTGGCTCTTGGGATTCTCACCTACCGTTAATCGAATTTTCATATAACAACAGCTATCATACAAGTATTCAAATGGCACCATTTGAAGCTTTGTACGGTCGCAAGTGTCGATCTCCCATATGTTGGTCTGAGATAGGAGATGCACAAATCACCGGTCCTGAACTGATTCAGGAATCAACCGATAAGATTCACAAGATTCGTGATAACTTGCTGGCTGCTAGAAATCGTCAGAAGCATTATGCTGATAAGGGATGGAAACCCATGGAATACAACGTCGGTGACCTCGTACTCCTGAAGGTATCACCTTGGAAAGGGGTGATCCGTTTTGGGAAGAAAGGGAAACTAGCCCCTCGTTATGTGGGTCCATTCAAAGTGCTTGAGCGTATTGGGAAAGTAGCTTACAAGCTTGAACTGCCTCAAGAACTCAGCAACATTCACCCAACTTTTCATGTTTCCAACCTCAAGAAATGCCTTGCTGATGAGAACCTCCGCATTCCACTTGATGAAGTTCAAATTGATGAATCCATGCACTTTATCGAAAGGCCTGTGGAGATCATGGACCGTGAAATCAAACAACTCAAGCGTAGCCGAATACCTATCGTCAAAGTTCGTTGGGAGTCTAAACGTGGCCCAGAGTTCACTTGGGAGCGTGAAGACCAAATGAAATCCAAGTATCCTCACCTTTTGTCCCAACCTCCTCGTGATCAAATTTCGGGACGAAATTTCTTAAAGTAGGGGAGACTGTAACATTCGGCCCATTTAGAAAATATAAACCCAAATCCTTTGGCCCAATGTACAAGTTAAACACATTACCTAACTATTTCGATTGTACCCATTTAATTAATAAAGAAGTTTTATGTGTCATTCATGAGTTGATATATATACATATATATATATAGAAATACATAAATATATGTTACTATATATAATCTTTACATATAATCTTTATAGTGTTTTTTATAATAATTTAAACAATCATTTAACTTTGGAGTTAATAAAGTGTGGGGTTCAAACTGTAATTACTAAAACTTTGTTTTAAAAGGTTTAGTTATAAAATAATAAGCTATTCAAACTACAGGGACCAAATTGTAAATTGTTTAAAACACAACCCCCCCGGTCATTTTCCCCTGCCTCCGGCCAAGACCTCCGGCCGATCTCCGGCGAGGTCCAACCACACCAAACAGAGCTATTTCCAAGCCAATCGAACCGTTATTCCTAGTCGCGAGTCTGTTTCGAACTTGTCAACGGTTTCAATTCGAAATTAGTACAATTATATTGAGTTTTATCTCAAAACCGAAAATCAATCAAACCCAAACCCGTTTCAACTCGAAATTCAGTAAATTGATTCTTGTAATCAACTCGAAACGTACCAAACATCATTGCGATTATAACTATCCAAACAATTTGAACTGATAACATAAAAACTAAATCAAATCCAATCGGTTATAACGATACACAAACTCAAAACGCGTTCATCATGAAACGGATAAAATTGACCTACATAACAGAGGGCAATCGTTCTAATCGACATTTCCAAAGTTTCTGCACACTCAATTTCAATTATACAGCATATCTTCCTCTCTCTCGAACTCCCTGTTCTCTCGCGACCTGCAACTAATCAACCACCATATCCGAGGCAACGTCAACAGCAATTGATTGAGGGCTTTTGATCACCTGGTCCAATTGAAGCTTCCTGAACACGTAATTCGATTTCTATCAACAAAATCAACTCGAATTGATTTCTCAACTGTCACGACTTGTTCATCTTTCACCCATCGATTCCATCATCATTTCAGGTAATTAGTTACACACACACACTCGTTTTGAATGCTAAACAAAAGCCCTATGTTTAATTTGGCTATTGATCAAGTTTTCAATTCTAATTTGAAACAAATTGGATCTAGGGTTCTAAGGAATTAGGGATTGGTTAAGTTGATGGTTTTGTTAATTAGAAATCAAATTAAATCAGATCTGGGGCTTTGGCCACTTGTAAACGCGCATGACATACATACGGGCGACCAGGGTTCGACCCTTGGCACCCGCATATTTTTAAAAAAACAGTTTGTTTTTCTTATTTTCTTTATCAAATTAAATTTCAAAAATCATTAAACATTTGTTTTGTTAATTAATATTATCTTAGAAATTATTTATTAAGTTCTAAAAAATTCTAAATATTATAATCTCACTTTTATTAAAGGTCTAAATGTTATAAAAAGGGTTAATTATTAATTTTAATTTTATATATAAGAAAATTCACGTTTAAACAAATTTAAACTATTTCAAATCGTTTTAAAATAATATTTTATAAAATCTAAATAATTAACTATTCATTTAATTATTTTGACCAAGAATTCAAGTAATTAATTTAAATTAATTATTTAACTTCTACACCTTAAAATTCATTCAAACGTTTTATTAAAAGTTTTGAACATATTTAGTCACTTTATTCCAATTATTATCAATTAATATTTTCTTTATTTAAATTCATTTCCTCTATTTTATTTAATTATATTAAATCAAATACATTAGTTTAAATCATTTATAAACCCAAAGTCCCAAATTAGAATCCTAGTCAATCTAGTCTTCACATTGTTTTAAAATTAAGGGCTATTCCTTAGGTTGAATCTCGAGGAGCTTCCTTTGGTATCACGTCTAGCATTCTATTAATTCCAAAACGCTAATTATTATCATGTGAGTATTCATTGCCCATTTTACATGTTTTATTATTTGGGGAAATCATGTGATATCATACGCAACCATGTTTATTCATTTTAATTCTATTTCATACTAATATTCAATTCAATACGTGTTATGTTATTTACTTGCAATTATGTGTTCGTATTTAGATAAACTTGATAACATGATCATTAATTCACACAACCACGGTAACAATGATAGATCTATTGGTTTGACAACCCACCCCATTTGTTTAGTCGCGTGGTGATTGAAACCGGAAACATACATTCTATAAGGCTTCGTCTGTGGACCGAGTCAATTCAGTCAGTAGGTTTGATCGTGTTGTTTGTCATTTATGATACATTGTTGCATGTTAGTTATAACATTACCACGTGAATTGAATTGTTTTCAAGTATTCAATCAAATTTTGTGTGTGTTTAAACCTGTGATTATTCACCGGCTAATTCTTTAGCTGACTCGTTACTTTTTCACATGATTTCAGGAAATGCTATTTAGTGGAATTCTCTCTGCTCATATAGGATTGGACCTAGACAAAAATAAAGAAGACAATATTATATTTCATGGTTTCATTTTAATTGCGTTGTAATGTGTGACTTGAATGACATTATTCAATAAATAAATGGTTATTAAATGTTATTTCAACGTATTTATTACCTTGTGCTATGAACAATCGATTCACATTCGTCCACCTCGATGATTCCGCCATCGGTCGGGGTGTGACAGGAAAGTCTCGTACGACGGGTATGTCTTCCATTCGCCTTTCCTCCGGTTGTTTATCGGTGACGAGTGCCAGAATAGCCAAGCGACCTTTTCGCAGTAACTTCTGTGCTTTCATGTAGGAGATCATGCCCATCACTGCACCACTCCTATCGCCTCGGACTGTGAGTATTTCATCACCAACAGGAATTCGTATGATCTTCTCGTGACATATGGCTTCCGCTTGCTTATTTGAGAGCCAATCCATGCCTACCACAACGTCGAAACTTCCTAGTGTAACAGGCATAAGATCTATAGCGAAAGTATGACCAGCGAGTTCTATTTTACAATCTCTAAGGATGTGTGTCACATGGATCTCTTTACCGTCAGCCAATTCTACGGTATATTTGGATTCTAAGGCAGAAGGGATATCACTTAGGACACTACAGCACTTTAAGGGTATGAAACTCCTATCGGCTCCAGTATCAAACAATACTATAGCAAAACACCCATTTACAGAAAACCTACCAGTAACAGTAGTAGGGTCGTTTAGAGCCTCACCTGAGCCGATGATGAAGGCTCTCCCTTGGCTCCATTATTATTACCACCGTTACCATTGTCGTTCCCATCTTTGTTGTTATTGTTACCTTGGTTGTTGTTGTTTTGGCCATTGCCATTACCGTTCTTCCTCAACTGTGGGCAGTTTCGCTTGTAGTGCCCCTCCTTTCCGCACTCGAAACAACCCTTTGGAGTCTCCTGAGGTTGCTGTGGTTTCCTAACCATCTCACCACGGCAATCCTTAGCCAAGTGTCCCATTTTTCCACACCGCTGACACTTGTAGTTGTCACATCTCCCAACGTGATGATAGTTGCACCGCGGGCACATCAGCTGTTTACCACCATAGCCGCTCGGTCCTTGATTGTTCGAGGCTGTCTGGTTGAAATTACGATTGTTATCAAACCTTCTTTGTTGCTGTTGTGGTTGTTGTTGTTGAGGTTGGTGTTGACCGCCGGATGATGATGCCCTATTGTTGTTGGTGGTGTTGGTGTTGTTGGAGGCATCCCACTTCCTTTTGTTGTCGGGCACGCTTGCAGCAGCGCCCCGTTTTGGCAACTGTCCTAGCTCCACAGCTTCGTTAGTTAGTTTGTAGGCTATCGGATAGCTTGTTGTATAGTGGCGGGGTTAGAGGAAGTCACCATGCTCCTAATTTCGGGCACCAATCCCGGATGTAATGTTCCACTTGCTTGTGCATCTCGTTCACTATTCCAGGACATAGTATGGCCAGCTCGTGAGTTCTTGTTGTATAGGCCTCGATCTCGGAACCTTGCATTTTTGACTGCCAAAATTCCATCTCCAACTTTTGAACTTTGCTTCGAGGACAGTATTCCTCGATCATCATATCTTTAAATTCATTCCACGGGAGCTCATTTACTATGGCTTGCCCTAGCATCTGCACTTGAGCATTCCACCAAGGCAGTGCAGCACCATCCAACGTCTCGGTTGCGTATTTCAGTTGGTCAGCAGGTGGACAGTTACTGTAACACCCCAACCCGGAGAGGCTGACGTGTCACTATTACAGATATCAAATCAAAAACCAAATCCATGATATTAAAGAGATAATTTCAAACACACCAGATAATTGAAAGAACCTAATTAAGTTATTCATTACATCAATAAGAGTAAAATACAATCTTGATCTTCAATCACTCTTCACTGATTTCCCGGAATACCCTGATTACCTACAATCAAATAAGAAAAACACCACAAAAGAAAATACGGCTGAGCCAAAAGTTGCTCAGTGACAGAAATAACAATAGTAATGATAAGAAGCGTAACCTAGTGATATCTGATGCTGAACTGATCATATGATATGGAAAACGGAAATCTGAATCTGAACATATAATACTGATACTGAACTGAACATGTAATACTGAACTGAACTGATCTACACGACGCGTATATACAAACAAAATAAGTCGTGTAATATAAGAAGTACCCAGAGCCAAAACTGAACTGATAAGTACATAGCTAGCTAGACTATGCACTAATGAGATGGTGTGTGGGGCGTACACACATGATTCCATCCCCCGGAACTGAACTAACTGAACTGAACTAGGATCGATCCATCCGCCTCCCAGATATTATGGCCAATGTACTACCTGAGTACTAACGTGTTAACGGAGACGCCGTGAACTATTTATTACACACCGTCACGAAAAGTGTCACATCATTGACGTCACAATGATATGTCGGAGGGCTCGGGTAACAGAGTATCAACTCAAATGGTAGTACAACTACCAACATATGACATATCAATAAAACATTTATAGGAACATGCAATAATGAGCACAATTCATAAAATATATATTGCATGCTACAGGTCTCAATAAATAACACTAATGAGTCGAACGAATCGGAGCATATTTAAATAATAAGGATATACGACTAATAAAGGCTAAACGATTCATATTAACGGAAATAACGTATCAAAATCCGTACTACAAAGTAACGGAACAGAATTTATACTATGATAAAGATAACCAAGAATCCGTACAACAAAGTAACGGAAACAAATTGTGAATACTATGATAATCAAAGGAACAGAATCCGTACCTTATACACGAGTGACAATATTCAGAAACAAGGTCTAGACTCGGTTAATGCCGCGAGAACCTTGTATCCTTAAACAATTCTGAGCTTGATAAAGAAAAAGGATGATCACCAACAAAGCAATCCTAACTCTCACACGTTTACGTACTCAATTCCACTCGATCTCACCGAGTTCTTGTTGTTGGCTATCCGTTGACCTCGGTTGACCATGCTTTGACCAAGGTTTAACTTAACCAACACAACAACTTATTACTTATCGCAGCCATATTGGGCAGCCTTCGGGTGCCCTAAATCGACCACCACCGTCGCTATTACCACGGCTGTTTAACAACTACAGCCACAATCGTTCACCACAGTCACACGACCACCATAGCCTTTGTTCAACAGCAAACACAACCACAGTTATCAACACCCGCCAACATCACCACTATCACCTAGCCTCACACCACTATCAGAGCCACAACTATCCACAACAACCAACAACAACCATTTTCAAACAACCCCTATTTCTACCAATGTCGCCTTACCACCACCATCACAGTCATCGTCTTCCCAGCCACAACCATCACCACGACCATCAAACACAACCACAATCACAGATTACCTCACTATTACTGCTGTTTTGCAACCATTACCCAAATACCAACTACATGCTGCTGCTCTATCACCATCCATGCAGCCTAACAGCACCTCGACCATCATTCTCATCCACCGCAGCCACAACACGAACACCATCACAGTCTCGAGCCCCGATCTGGTACAGATCTACACATGCAGCCCAAGGTCATAGCAGTCGAGAGAATAGGGCAGTGGGGTGGCCTAGGCCACCTTCGGCCACCGTCGCCTGTGGTGTGGGAATACCATGACAGGTACACCACCATCGCGATCCATCCATGCCCGACAGCCACCATCGGGACCGTACACCACCATCGCAACCTCGAACCACAGAATCACCATCACAGCTGTCACGACCGCACACCACCATCATCACCACCGCGCAACCACAGCCTCCAACACCACCGTCGGCTTACCGTCACCTCGAAATTGACCTGCAACCGCCACTTCATCCTTCGATTCCCGTCGCCACGTTGAGTTTCGGGAGAAATTGAAGTCACTATCGCGACCGCAGGGGAGAGGGGAGTCGAATGAGGCTAGTCACACGCCGGCACTCGCCGGAATCGGCCACCTTCGGCCGGTGGTTTGGCCGGATTGAGAGAAGCAGGGGGGAAAGGGGGAGAGGGATGTGCGACCGTCTCTCTCTCTTCTTAGATTTTGGGTTTTTTTTTATATGAGTATTATAGTTACACTTTGAGAACACAGATTCCGTCTTCTCAAACCACCTTACTAACCCTACAGCACCCTCGGTTCCACTGTAGGTGTGAGGTTTGCAGTCCATGAAGGACTTGTAGGTACATGCTGGAGGTCCTGCTTTATCATGATAAATATTGATTAGACATCTTATTTGGTTAACTAGAGTATTTCACAAACTTTTCCAGTATCGTTTACCTGCGGCCTGTCCTACTTGGACAGCATCTACTGCCACCTAGACTTGTGCATTTATTAAGGCAGCCAGTTCCGCAGGAGTCATATTAATTGTACCGGCGCCTTGGCCACCGGCACCTTGGTCACCGGCACCTCGTCCGCGCCCGCGTCCTCGTCCTCGGCCACGTCCACGTCCACGTCCTCGGGCGTCCATTATTCACTTTACATTCACAAACACAATAATGAGTAACATCAAACATATTCATCTCATTGAAGTATAGTAAACAATAAGAAATAATGAATCATCACATCCACAACATTCATAACAAAAATGATAACCAAGATAAATAAATTGTAAATAAGTCACAATGTATTCCACCAATGTCAAAATTTAAGTTTCTAGTTCAAGTAGGGAAACAACCCTTCCCACATAGGTTCCAAAAGAAAGGAAACGCTACATTGTCCAAGTTGTTTAAAAGAAATGAAATAAAATCAATCAACTATGTCTGAATTGTCACTATCTTCTTCCATCTCTGCTGGTTCTTCCTCAGGTTCCTCTTCGGGTTCCTCCTCCTCCTCGGGGGCCTGTGCAGGAGCAGGAGCTAAGGCTATCTGAAGTGCCGCCAACTGGGCCTCTATAGCAGCAATCCTGTTGGCGGTTGCTTCATCGCGCTGTTCCCGTGCGGTCACGCGTCCACTCAGCGTCTGGTAGCCATCCCACATTTGGTAACACCCCTCTAAGGTTTTACCATGATGCTCCACGAGTTCATCCAGTTGATGTCGCAATGTGTACACTTCGTGCTGTAGTGTACAGACATTGCTAGTGAGTCGCCGAACCCGGTGTTGCTCCGTGTCCAGTGCTGCTACCAATGCAGTAATATCCTGCTCGTTGGACTGCGTCGTCCGCGGAAGTGTAGGTAGTGGTTGCTCTGTGCTGGTCCTAGTTCGGGGTCTTGATGTAGGCACACGTTCCCTGTACATGAGGTGACCCACAAACTCAGTGTAGAAACTCCAGTCTCGTGGAGGGTCACGTTCGGGTGGCACAAATGGTTGATCCCAGTCGAACTCACCTCGTGGATAGTCCAAACGAGGACAGTCCAGTCCATCGTCAGGTACCGGTCCAGGAGGTGGAGACTCGGATCGTGTGGGTGATGCTGGTCGCTTACCACGTGCTCTCGAGGACGATGCCATGCTACAGAGAGTGTGATTTGTGTATGCCAATGAGTATACAATAGAAAAATCAGGAACAAGTAACTAACTAACTGTGTGCGGTTATAGTCTAGTGTGTATGCAACCTAGTTATCTATAACCAATGGCTCTGATATCAATCTGTCACACCCTCAAAATCCACGTGCGGAGTTTTACCGCGAGGCGTGTGAACAAACCAGGATCACAGTCAATAGTTACTCGGAACGACTCTATATGCTACTCTAACATAAACCAAACCAATGTTCAAACTTTAAAAGTCATGCGGAAGCGTAAAGTAAATAAAACAACCCAAACATGTGAAAGTACCACATGGCAAAACAAGTGTCAACCAAGTATTTTAAACCATAAATAAAGGACGAGTAACTATGTTGAAGTTTAAATCTCTAAAATGCATGCTGACTCGTGTAGTGCTCCTATCAGCAATCCAGATTAACGACCTGATAATAGCATACTAAAAGTCAACACATGGTTGGTGAGTTCAAGAGCTTGCGTATAAACATAACAGTTTATCAATAGTGTATAAATAAGCATGTGCATTGTAACAGATAGCTAGTCCATTAACAAATTGATATTAATACATAGTGATTTCGACATTGAAGCTGACTGTGTTATGTTTGCCTCCCTTCACGACTTCACCATATCGTGACGAATAATCATAGGACAAATTGCACCCGGTTGACCTCGAGTCACACAGGTGGGGCTCGTCAGACCCAGTAGTACTACCCAAGTTTCCCCGCTATTCAATATTAACAATACGAAAGTGTGAGGACTTTATCATAGTAAACAACACTATATTAATATCATACACATCTTAAATATAAAAAGCGTTTGTAACATTACCAGTATGCTATCTCCCTAAAAGAGATTTAATAAAACAGTGGGGCATGAACTCACCTGATATGCGTGATAGATATCTAGGGCTTAACTTAACAAGAACGAGTGGAAAGACAACCTTCAAAGGTTACCTAGAACACGCAAGTACATAAGTACATGTACACACAACAATCTCAAGAGAAACCCTAGGTGTTCTACAAACAAAGAACTCAAGGTTCTATAAAAACAACATACATGTGACCTAGTTGACCCGTTTGACCCGTTGGTGACATTATGTGTTGTAACCATTTAAACATATATAAGCATATAACATACCAAACCATACATGACCATCAAAGTGCATAAATCACCAATAACCAATAAACATTCCATACTACTCAATTAACAGATTCTACCACTTTAAACATCCATAACAATCATACTACTCAATTAACAGATTCTACCACTTTAAACATCCATAACAATCATTCTAGCATGATCCTAAAACCATAAACAAGTCCAATTCTCGATATCCAAAGTTCGTGCACAATAAAGTTTCCCTTTTGGGAAAGTAATACCCAAAAGTAATTTAACATCCAATTCAACCATAATTCCAACTATTATATACCTAATCAAGTTCATAGAATTCATCCTAACATGCTAATTACTTCAAAAACATCCAAATTCCCAAACATGATACAAAAGTTTCTACTTTTAGTAAGTCATGATCAACATCACAATTTCATGGATTTTCTTGCACAATTAATTAAACTAACATCTAAGCATTACATCTAATATCTTAGAGTCATCAAATCATGAATTCCAATAACAAAAAGTTTCCTCTTATGGCAATGTATGAACTAAATGATCAAAACCCTAGATTTCTTGCAAAATCAACATCATTCAACATTCATACAACCTAACTAACATCATATAATCATCTAACAATCATCAATTCCATGTTATCATCATTAATTTCGAATTAGGGTTGCCTATAATGAAAGTTCATGATCAAACCACTAAAAACATACAATTCATGCATAATCAACGTTAAACAACATGTAATCAATCAAACTAACTCATTATCATCAACAAAACATCAATTTTCAGCATCATAAGACCCAATTTCGCAGCCCATGTTTCGGCCATATCAAGAACCCCACAAAACTTGTAAAATTCTTACCTTTAAACTTGTATTATCTTGCAATTGATGATTCTAACTTGTTGTAGAGCTT
This sequence comes from Flaveria linearis, assembly GCA_024085815.1. NCBI lineage: Eukaryota > Viridiplantae > Streptophyta > Magnoliopsida > Asterales > Asteraceae > Flaveria > Flaveria linearis. The sequence continues at coordinate 72,754,090 of CM044006.1, read as the reverse complement.
GTAAACAATCAAAATCGTATGAATGGTGGTTATTCTTGGCTGAAATCACAGAAAGAGAGGGAGTAGGGAGGCTGTCGTGATTTTGGGGTGGGAGTGGGGGCTAGGGTATTTTTTTTGTTTAGTTTAATTAGTCATATTTACATCTTTAACCCCCTGACTTGTATTTTATAAAATTTCATCTTTTAACTTCTTTTAAAAGTGTTTCTAACCATCTAACAAATATATAAACTAGTAATAACAATTATATATTTTATCTTTATAAAACACGCAACATACGAATTATCACAACGCGTTTCCGCGTTACGCGATAAAATTCCCAAATAAAATTCCCAATTAGTCATATAACCATCTAACAAATATATAAACTAGTAATAACAATTATATATTTTATCTTTATAAAACACGCAACATACGAATTATCACACGCGTTTCCGCGTTACGCGATAAAATTCCCAAATAGTCTTTAAATCGCGTAAAAACATAAAGATAAAATAATAATCATCTTATCAACTAGATTATTATTAAATTTACATTATTAATTATTTTTAAGTCACCAACGTCAAACGACAACTAGTGTGTGCTTACGACACGTGTATGCAAAACTTAACGGAACTAACAGAGTTTGGTAACGAAAAATTACCGGATGTCACATGGTGTGTATCACAGATAAGATAAGAGAGGGAAGATTAAGATGGTTTGGGTACGTAAAGCGAAGGTCGATGGTAGCACCCGTTAGAGCAGTAGAGAACATCACGGTAGAGGGTAGGAGGAATAGAGGTCGACCTAGGTTGACTTGGGACGAAATAATTAGGCGAGATATAGTAGACTTGCACCTCTCTGAGCACATGATCGAGGATAGGAGTGAGTGGAGACGTAGAATTAAAATTAAGGACTTCTAGCGGGGCCGGTGGGTAGGAAGGGTAGACGTAGATCTTTGGCAGGAAGGGTAGACGTAGATCTGTTGCGGCCCACCTGTCTTCCTATTTCTACCCTTATATGTGGTTCTACCTGCTTATTTGATGTACACGCTTTCTATGTATTTAAGTGACTTATTCCTGTGTGTTGTCTGACTTACTTTATGTTTACGATTTGCGACTGTTATTGTTTTTCGTTACTGAGTCGGGGGTCTCTTCGAAAGCAGTCTCTCTATCTCACAAGATAGAGGAAAGACTAGCCGCCATCTACCCCTCCCAGACCCTGCTCTTGAGTGGGACTTACTGGGTATGTTTGTTTGTTTGTTTATAGGTTTTCTCCGTAGATGATTAAATATGAGCTCTAGACTAAAAAACGGATAGATTCAAAACAGGGTCGTAATTTATCTTTTAAAAAGAAAAACATAATGTGTCTCTTAACTCTTAAGAGATGGATAAGCATGGTTTTGAGTGTAGCTCACCATCAAATGAGTTGATGATTATATCTACAACACTTGTCATTTTTTAAGTCGTTTGCTTAATAATTCCTCATTTTCCCCCTTTTAACTTTTTTCCTATTTTTAAATTAAGAGTCAGAATATCATACTTAAATAATGTTTTTGTTACATATTTTTTATTTGTATTACGTAATACCCAAGTTTCAAAATCGAACTAACAGTTATAAAATTTTACATCCACTTTTACAAACAGATCAAGGTAAACTTTATGTGCTCATACTTGACGTACTTGCATCAATGTTCCCAACAGTAGCATAATGTTTATGTATATATATTGCTACATATGTACATATATATATATATATGCTCGTGACCATTAAATAAGGGTCATATGATCTAGAATTTAACAAAAGTGAAGGTGGTGAATGCAGAGTTAACTCAAGCAAGTTGTTCATTATAATACCAATACAAGTTGCTTCATGATCATGGACACGATGAATCAATCATCATGTGTCCCTCCGGGGTTTCGATTTCATCCAACAGATGAAAACTTGTTGGTTACTATCTCAGAAAGAAAGTTGCATCTCAAAAGATCGATCTTGATGTTATTCGAGACATCGATCTTTACAGAATCGAACCATGGGATCTTATAGGTAGCTCTATCGCCCGCTTGCAGGTTCTTGTTCTTATCTTTTTCTCTTGATGATCCTCTATAATTCATCTGGAGATATGATATATCTTTTAGATCTGTCTAAAAGCTCTTTGCTTGATCCAAATTAGAGTTGATTTCTAATTTTCCAATTTCAAAACCTTATTTGTTATAATATGTAATTAATGTAATCAAATTCACTCATTGAGCTGTTTAATGCACATTGTGCTCTTAAGTTGCTTGCTTTTCAATCCAAGAAAATGGGATCGATTCATGATTCTAACATAAAGTTGTGTTCTTTTGTAGAGAGCTGTCGGATCGGATACGAGGAGCAAATGAGTGGTATTTCTTTAGTCATAAGGATAAGAAGTACCCGACGGGGACGAGAACAAATAGGGCAACCATGGCAGGTTTTTGGAAGGCTACCGGTAGAGATAAAGCTGTGTATGAAAAACTAAGGCTCATAGGAATGAGGAAAACCCTAGTTTTTTACAAAGGGAGGGCACCAAATGGCCAGAAAACCGATTGGATCATGCATGAGTACAGACTTGAAACCGATGAAAATGGCCCTCCTCAGGTGAAAATCATTCTTGATTCGTTTAGATTCGGGTTTTCTTTTGGGGTTTTATTAGATCTACCAATGAATCTTACATGCTAAATGACTAAATGACGATGATTACTTGTACAAATCATAGTTTATGTTTCATATTTTCTTTTTAATTCTTTCTTCTTTTTTTGGGAGAATTAATCATTTTCTTTCTTGCATGCTCCCCACTTAGAGCATTTTCTTGCATGATTCGGTGTATCTATGTAAATTCATTGTGAAAGATTAATATTGACCGAAAGTTTGATGTCAATTTGCAAACTAGAATTAGAACACATTTTGGATTGATCGGTTTTTCTTTTAGGTGTTTTATTAAACTCAGTATAAAAATTTAAAGACCATTACAATTTATTATCCTTTGTGTTTTCAGCCCATTTCTTTTCATGCAGAATCCATAATACAAATTCACCTGCAGGGATTTGTGTGTTTAAGATCTTGAGACATTTCTCGCTACTAGCTATGGTTTGTATCTAATTATTCTTCCATGTATACCAAATGAAGATTCTAATTACTCTCTATATATGCATATCGCTGTTTTTTATAAACATAATAATAATAATAGGAGTAGTAATAATAGTTATAGTGAATAAGAATAAGAATAACAATAATAATAATAATAATAATAATAATAATAATAATAATAATAATAATAAAAATTATTATTATTATTATTATTTTATTATTATTATTATTATTATTATTATTATTATATTTTTTTAAAGTGTCATTATTTTCGTGTCTATAATGTGAGTTGTTTGGGTTTTCAATCATCTTTTTTCATGCATGCTCTCCACTATCTTTCAATATTTGAGTGTGTTCATGTGATCATATTTTCTTGCCAGTTCTTTTTGGTGTAGAATGTTCGAGTGTGTTTTTGTGGTAAAGTAAGCATTTGACTTTTGTTCCCAATTTCTCCAAGTCAAGAAAGTGCACTAAAATATATGAATTCAATTTGCCTCATGCCACTGCTCAACAACAGTCTTCTGATAAGTGAAATCAATCTGAAAATACTACATACTTTAACAAGATCTTCATATATGTTTCTTTGGATTTATTTACATTCAGTTTTACATATACATGCGATTCATTTTATAACTAGTTAATTTATTTCAGAACTAATATTATATTGTGAAATTTAAAAACTGTATAAACTAATAAAAATGATTATATACAGGAAGAAGGATGGGTAGTATGTCGAGCATTCAAGAAACGCGCAAGCGGACAAACAAGAACAACCTTAGGATGGGAATCGAATTTCTTCTACGACGAATCAACCCTCATTACATCAACCATGGATGATTACACCACCATTAATCAGCCTTCTAACATTCGTTCAACAGAAAGTATTTTCATGTGCAAGCAAGAACTAGAAGCAGCTGACAACTTGAACTTTGTTCATTGTGATCAATTCATACAACTCCCACAGCTTGAAAGCCCGCCTCTCGGCCATTCGACAAAAAGGCCCATAAGCGCGATGTATCAACATGATCAAGAGCACAATCAAGTCACAAAAAGAAACTCAAACAACAGTAAGAGTAATGAGACAAATGAAGTGAGGGATTGGAGGGATCTTGATAAGTTTGTAGCTTCTCAATTGAGCCAAGAGGATGAGACTCGATGTGTGGGAGAAGGGTTTTCGACGAGCTTTGAAGAGAACATTGATTCTGCTGGTTTGAATCATATGTTTTATCAGGGTGGTAGGGAAGAATACGGTGGTTTTGATGGCGATGGTGGCGGTAATAATGGCGATGGAAGCGGAGGTGGAGGAGGAAGAGAGGGGAGATTGAATGGATTCTTGAGTTCTACAAGCTCAGATCATTTTGATGTTGGAATTTGCATATTTGATAGATTATGAATTTGATCAAGAATTGAAGCATACATAAAGATTGCATGCAGCAGGAGAATTATGATTATATATACTATATTATATTATATATACATGTTTAATGCGTATTAGTTGGATAAATTTGTATGATCTCGTATAATTTTGAGACATAATGTGTGCAAATGTATATATTTATATACATATATGTAATTTTGAAGAATTTAATAGAGGTAGTCTGGTATAAGACTTATAATAGATGTTTGTTTCTTGATATGTTTGTACGTGGTACTTTGTTATAACACAGTTGCATGTAGATGCTATATGTTTTTATATTGTTACTATAACAAAATAAAACTAATGCATACATTACATTAACTAGAGTTTGAAAAAGTTACATTAGATCTTGAAAAATGTTGAATTATACTTAAGACATCTTTTTTTTAACCAAAGACTAAGTGAAGTTGTATTGAATCTAAAACAATATTTTTGTTAAAAAATACAACATTTTTAGCAAATTCAACTTATTTTGTTAGCAAATATAATATTTTCTAAAAATTTACTTTTAAAAAGTGCATTACACTAAATTTTCGAGCATCCGGGAAAGGTTAAATGCACTAGGGTTGTTCACGAGCCGAACCGAACGGACCTTCGCTCGTGCTTGGCTCGTTTTTAAACCGAACCGAGCCGGCTAGCTCATTTACAATCGAGCAAAAAATTGAACGAAGCATTTTTCGAGCATTCATTTTTGATCGAGCGTCGAGCGAACGCAAACGAGCGACGAACAATATATTTGTACAACTCCACTATCTAGTGTGTAATCTGATTTATATCGCAATGAGAGACGGTGAAAATGTTGGGTCTTAAGTTTTAATGACTTAAAAAAGCAACCACATTTCATAGCATAACATTTTCATGAACAATAATACATTGTGGCAGACGATAAGACTAAAGCGTAGCTGATGTGGGAATGAGCATAGCGTAGAAAACGATACCTGAGAGCAGAAGATGGTCGACTAAGAGTAAGAGTAGGGTCAAAATTTTCTCATAACGAGTTAAGATTCCACTTTAATGCTTAGTGTTAAATTTTTTATTATGTTGATTGATCTAATATGTATAAATATAATTGTATATAATACATCAAATCTGCTAGAGCATGGTGTATAAACTATATATAAAAAATAAAAATAATTCGAGTCGAGCCAAGCCCAGTGGACCTTTGCTCGTGTTGAGCTCGTTTATAAATTGAGTCGAGCCGAGCCGACCGATTCGTTTACAACTGAGAAGAAGTTTAACAAGCATTTCTCGAGCAAATTTCGAACGAGAATCAAGCAAACGTCGAGCGGCGAGCGCTTTAAACATCCCTAAAATGCACCCCTCTCGTAGCTTATTGATATACTTCTGTACTCATGAGTATGTTAAAGATAAATCAACTTTGTCTTTTAATATAAAACAAAAAGAATTTATTGATAGTTAAAATTTAAAGTGTGTGTAATAAAGAACAAAAAAAAGTAAAAGCAAATACGTGTGAGATACGTTTGGCATAACGCAATTAGAGTAATGGTATGTTCCAAGATGACAGATTAAATTACAAGTTGTGTCTTTTATTAATATATGAAATTACATTGTATGTCCTTTAGTTTTAATAATTACATCCAATGTCCTTTTTTAAAATATGTGCACACCTATTGTCCTTTACACTAACTTTCAGTTAAATATACAGTTAACTCTGTTATGCATCTCTCACATGATGTGTATTTTTGTCATTTTCTTTCCACATCTAATATATTAAACAAATAAAAAATTAATTATTTTATATGAAAAATAAAATTAAAATATATCAAACTATTAGGTAAGTCAGTGAACTCGCGTTCCTCTTATTCAATACCATTAAATCCATCATCCCCCTCTATTTGTAGCCCAATACCGGTCATCTTCACCACGTACAACATCTCACACACCATTAAAACCCCTTGAACTCGAGCAAAGAACGATGGTAAGATTAAAATCCCTAATTCACTTTTTGTATTTTGTTGATCTTTGAATTTTTGGTTATTTTGCCGTGTGATTAACGAGCGACTCCTAGTTTATTTTCTTTTTTTGCAATTATATAAGCAATTCAAAGAACCACATATAATCTCCATGTTTTTATTCCTTATTGATTTTTTATTTGTTGGTGTGAGTACTTCATAAATTATTTACGTTTTATAATTTTTTTGGTGTTTATTGTTGATTTCCCGACCTTTTAAATGATTTGTGACTTAGAATTCTTACTTTAGTAATGTTATTGGAGATTGTTGTTATTAAAAGTTTTGACGAATTGTCGAATGAACACACACCAGAGGTAATTGGTTTTACTGACTTACCTAATGGGTCGATATCTTTTAGTTTTCCTTTTTCATTTAAAATTTTTATTTTTATAAAAATGTTAATATATTAGACGTGAAAAAAAATTATAAAAATACTCTCATGTGAGGGGGCACATAACTGAGTTAACTATTCATTTAGATGATAGTTAGTGTAAAGGACAATATGTATGCAAATCTGTTAATAAAAGGACATTGTATGTAATTATTAAAACTAAAGGACATTCCATACAATTTCATATATTAATAAATAACACAATTTGTAATTTACTCAAGATGATAATTATAGGACGTGGATATTGGGACACCTCAAAATAATAATTAACATCCCAAATTTCTATACCGGTCGTATAGCGCAATTCGCGTTATATAGGGGGGTCGTATAGCCCTATACAGGCGTATAACCACTCTGACATCCCCCTGAATTTTTTATCCGTAGTCAATGTTAAAATTTATTATACGTGTCATATAGCTCTATATGAATTGTATAGGGGGTCGCATAGGGTTATATGTGATGTACAGCTCTCTGACAACCTCCCTGGATATTTTTTATTTCCAGTGTATTTGATATTATACGTTACGTACGGTGTCATATGATACGTATAAACGGATGTCGATTTATACGGTGATGATTTTATATATTGACGCTAATTATATTGTGTTTGGTACGTGTTTAAAGTTGGTATCGATTAGACAAAATGTCAAGTCGGATAGATGTTTACTGATCGACTAGAAAAGTTGGTTGATTTTGTTCTTTACTGACGAATTATAAAGCTGTTGTGGTCAAAGGTACTTTGTCAGTTGTCACTGATCCATCAGCGACGATTTTAACGTTGGAAAATTTATGTATTTATATTGTGGGAAGGTTGATTATTTGATGTTACTAAGATTTTATCCAAGTAAAATATATGGTCAATTCTGAATTTCTGATTTTAAAAGCCTCATCTGCATTTTTGTGTTTTTTTTATATATAAATATATACAATATAAGTGGTTAAGGTGGTATTTGTTTTCTTAAAAAACATTTGCGCAACCTCTTCTGTTTATGCCGTGCAAACCACGCGCAGACATGAGTGTCTACAGACTGTTTGTTTTTCGAAGATATTTCATTAAAAAACGTATGGGCGCGGTATTCTTGGTGCAAACATAAAAATATAACTTCAAAACACTTCTTAAACATCTCCTCGACTTCTCAGCCCTTTTGACAAAACCCTTGTCATCACCCCTAACCATCTGCCTCCCTCCCGTCGGCCGCCTCCACTCTAAGCCGTTGAAAGCTATAAAAAGGACCCAAAAGCAAGTGGTGTTCGCTGATAGGATTATCAACGTGTTCCAAATCTGTGTTTGAAAGATGGAACCGAAGACTCCGTCGACGGAATTAAAGATTCTGATTCTGGCGACGGAAGACAGTGGTTTGTTATGGGCGTTAAACGACCGGATTACGAATGCTTTTGCTACAAGAAGAAAGGGGAGCGAAAATAAGCCTAAGTTTTATTAAGGTAACCATGATGTATACAAAAGGGTAATAATCTACTTTTTTCTCACTATCTTGCTTTTGGATGAACATATCAACACAGATAATAATATATATTAATAGTTTGATCAATTTTGCTTTTAATTTTCATCTTTATACTGAAAAACACTACAACTCGTATAATGGAGTCACTAATTAAATTGTTGCCATGCATAATCTCTCGATGGATTAAAGCTTTATATTCCTAGATATTCAATTTCACCTTATTTTAATTGTTAAATACATAAAAGAAGTACTAGATACCTAGATTTCATTTAAATATAAAAGTTCTTGGGTTTAAGTCTCATATATTTTAAAAAAAAAAAAAGTGTTCCAGGTTAAGCTCGAGGGTTTTTCTCATCTAAGTTGGGTTACCTGAAGGTGATCTCAGGTTCGGTACTAATAGGAATGGACTAATATACGAACTTTCATTCAAGCACGTGTTAATCTATTGCCCAAAGGTTTCTTACTCGATTAATAAAAGTAATCGGATGAGACAGTGACACACCAGTGATACAATTAACAATTCAAATTAAGATTAAAAGAAATGCTGTAAAAAAGAATTACAAAGCATGAAAGTTTGGATAAAATTCCTGTCCAATAGGAAGTGATAAAAGGTGGTCAGGTTAAGTGGGGCCACAACTTGTCCAGCATGCCCCATACAAACCGTGGTTCTTCTTCTGCATGCTTGGTCTCTCTCTAAAAGATTACCCTATAATTCGTTCTTTTATTAAACCACTTTTTAAAAAATACAAATGTTTTTTTTTATCAAATCCATAATATTACTAAATCATTATAAATCAACTTCTTGAACGAAATCAAAATGTTTTAAACAATAATCAAATTAAAAAGTTATAACATTAACCTATATGAAATCCAACCACCTAAATAAGAGATAATATATAATATAGAACCTTCAAGCCAATAATATATCATAATAACGCTATCCCTGAAAACTCTATATAAAGCCCTAACACCTTTTTCCCATACCTTGCCAAAAATGTGCGTTGAAATAACAGAATTTGTTAATTTGTTAAGTACTAATATTGATAAGTAATCCGATACGTAAATTATATTTTTAGGAAATAAAAAACAAAACCTTTAGTAATTAAATGGAAATTTAATAAAGTACATTATGTTTTAATTAAACTTCCATGTTTTTTTTTTGAACGGCTTGTTAATTGTTAGTTGTTAGTATCACCAAGTTATAAATATTCACCCACGGCAAGGTTTGAATCTTGGACCTCCAAGAAAGTCAAAGCTTCTCACCTCCCCATTGACCATTAGTTCAAAAGATCATTGACAATTTCTATGTTTATAAATGGAAATTTATAATAATAAAAAGTTTTAAATAGTAATATTATTATTTGATAGAATAAAAATGTGCTACATTTCAAAATGACATTTGTAAGAACAGTCAAAATCTACTTTGTTACAAAGTCAAAGTTTCAGAAAGATTTTTAGTATCAGTTCTATTTCTTTAAACTTTATTTGTTGACTTGTTGTATGTCTTTGAAAGATCTTTTATATCCACCTTCTTCTTAAATATATTGCATAATTAGAGTACGTAGTAAGGGGCTTAAACTTTAATAAAACCAAGTTTTTGTCATTTATGAATTATGATACCTTTTATAAATACCAATTGCAGTTTAAATCTCATGACGGGTGAAACTATTTAAAAAGGTTAAAAAAATGTCCGAATGTACTGTCCACTTTCGTTCAGTGATTTCATACGTCTTGTATTGATTTTTAGCAAGACTTTTATTTGTTTTCGTCTTTGTCTTGCTCAAGGTTATCTCGAGGGCATCAGGAACAACATGTCTCTAAGAGATTAAACATGAAGATGGAACTCCAAGACAATAACAATTAAAAATATTATGATATTTATTAGCTTTTACGTTATATACTTATCAAGTTTGATGTTATATTTCACTAATATTTATGTCTTTAATACCTGTAGAGGTTATACGTCAATATTTCCACATAGAGGTTTTACATGCTCAAGCTAGGGTGTAGGAGTGTACACGAGTAAAGCCGGCTTGCAAGTTACTTGAGATCGGCTCGAAAAATACTCGAATTGAGCCAACCTTAAACGATATTGAGTTCGAGCCAGCTCGCTAGCTTAATCGAGTTTTTTGTTTGTATAATTTTTTTAACATATATATTTATATACATAATATTATTATATCAAAATTTTGTACATAATAATATTATGTTATATATAACAAGTATGATGCTAAAGATATATATAAAACAAATTATAACAAATATAAATTTAATAATTTAATAATAACCGAGCAAAGCCCGAGCCGAACTCAAGCTTGCAAATTTTCTAACGAGCCGAGCTCAAGTTTTAGAATAGAACTACACACAAGCCGAGCTAGAGAGCGAACGTTTAAAAGTTATAAAACAAGCCGAGCTCGAGCCTTAGCGAGCTCGGCTCGGCTTACTTACGCCCCTAGTAGGGCACATGCGCTAATCTTTGCACGTAGAGGTGTTACATGCTCATGCCACTATGCTAGGGTGCAGCAGGCAACATATAGAGTAGATGTTGTGACAGAGGAGCAAGATGGTTGAACAACATAGTTATTTGCTGCGAGAGAAAGACGATGTGTATGGTTTACGTACAATCATGTATACGTTTTATATTTTACAATTTTTAACTGGTATGCTTTTTTTCTTTTACGAGTCTTGTTCTTCATCTCCTTTAAGAACTAGAAAAAAGTGAATAGCTAATATATCTTAAGGTTTAACACATAAATATATAGAGAAGATAATTTTAATTTTCAAAGTTTCTAAATTTTAGCCTTATCACCTTTTAAAATTTCATTCTGTTTAGGGGGGGAAAAGTGAAATAAAATGGTTTAAATACAGCAGTAAAATATTGAAAATTATTATGAACACGACTTCAAAATTTGCAGTTGACTCATAATATAATTATTTGTATTTCTATATTTAAATTCTCTTTTAGATAAATAAACTTATTAATGTATTGATTTTATTCTTTTTAAACACATAAATCCACCTCAAATATTAAATTCTATTACTATCCATCCACATGAACCAATCACTAAACTCTTCTGTAGAACGTTTCAAGTATCAGTCAGAAAGTGTTATTTCATAAACTCCAGGGGCTTAAACAAAATTATACTTCATCTTTTACCAAAGGCAAAAACACAACAGAAGTGATTTCGTTAACCAGCACTTAGAGGTCGTAACTCGTAATTATCAGGTCAAATCAACTCCCAAGATGCTTAAGACCTAGAAATCCTAGGGCCGTTAAGTCGTTAACAAATTCCATACCCAAACACCGGTCATGAATGTTTCAGATTTTTTTATTTTTCCCATAGGTTCGGGTTTTTCTACCAACAGAGGGATCAAGTTTAGTTTTGTGAGTTGTGACCAATGATAAATAACCAACTTACCTAAGATAAATCTGATGAATAAAAAAGAGAAAAACTACCATAACTGTTGACCCATTTGACATGGACATGGGTTGTATTTTTAAGACAAGCAGTGCAACATTTTTCAATCAATCTCACAAAATCATAACTCGTGTCATATGAAATTTGTGTTCTAGATGAAAGTGAAACCACCAAAACAATAAATATGGAATCACCCAACTCAAGTTACAACAGAATTCATAATTGAAGTTGAGGAAGAAATAGCAAAAGGAAAGTTCATGCGTCCTTACCATTAGTTAACCGGTTCTCTTGATGATGTGAACACCACTATCAGTATCCACAATGTCACTTATCTCCCCCACTTTCAATGCATATGTCGCATCCTCAAATGGCTTCTGCATCTGCTTCCTTCCAAATGAACCTGCATTAAAGTCATGCAGCAACCAATGTTTGAATTGGGTCATAGTTTCCTCATAAGAATGACAAGAAAATGTTGTTACAAATCATGAATATGTTCTTAGACATAATATTTACTTCTAGGATTGAGAAGGGAGCAGAATCAGCCAAAACATTTGACAGTCCATATGAGCGAAATAAACCTGTCTTTGATTGAAATAGAGCTTATACAGAAGTAAAAGCATCTCAGATTATAATGAATCGCAACCTACAAACAATAAACGATATAGTGATTTGAGATTTAAACCAATTAAATGCAACAGGCGTGACCTAATGACCGACCCTTTACCATCCCTTCCCGACAAACTTGCTTCCCAATATATGCAAGTATAGTCTCAACACATACATGTCACTGGCTCCAGAGCTTCATTTGTGCATGCTATGTAGCATGAGAGCAAATAGTGAATTACACTAATAATATAACTATATTATACAATTCTAAACATAAATGGTATTAGACCAATAGTTTATATTATAGCTGTTACCATTCACTTCTATTATGCAGTTTCTTTGTATTCAGTTCTAGTACCAGTTTCCTTATTACTACAAATATTGTAATGTATCAGTCTGCAACAATAAAGAGAAAACTTTACATATAAACATCTTATTCAATTCCTTCTACACTTTACAATTTAATATGATATCATAGCAACACAAACATGTCACAAAAAGAATGCCAACATTACTAATTTCATCTCCATAAAATGAATCATGAATATTACCTCGCGTTTAGTAACAACTCTCAACACGATGGTGTTACCGATTTCCTACAATGCATAAACTCATATTTATCGGCTACTAACTCAACAAGTTGGGAACAACTTGATTAATATGTACCAACATGTATAAATAACACTCTAAATCCATCCATTGCACTTTGCACGTCTTAGAAACAACCTCATATAATGGTGTCTGGTGGTGGTGGCACTAAAGGAGAAGTGAGCGGTAGAGAAGGTGGAACAATTTTGAGAGAAGATATAGCTGCAGCGGATGATGTATGAACACTAGTGAAAATGGAAGAAAGAAAATAGCCTCATGGGAGGAAGTGTAGGTATGACGTCTATGAGAATCATGTATGCGTGTATAATCTGTTATTCTGTCAAGCGTATTCTTCCGTACCTTTAAATTATTGTTACTCATGAGTTTAATATTTGCTGGTCTTCTAGTCTTGCTATTCATGCTTATGTTGATATCAACTAAGCTACCTAATGATTGTCAATCTAGCATTGGGTACTTGCTATTCATAATTCATGCTAATGTTGATGTTAACTTGGCTGTTGTGTGTTTCTTGAGCATTCACAATTCATTCTTTATCCCTATCATTACAATCTAAAAATCAACATCCCTTGTATTCGTATCTTATTTCATAATTATAAAAAAGTTCTCACATTCCATACGTTATCTTTATTTTTTGCATTATTTCTCTTTCTTTCATCTACAATCTTAACTATCAACTATTTTGTCTTATTATCATTTAATTCTAAAATTGATAATTTTTTATAGAAGTTTAAATATCTATGGGTCGTTTTGTATATATTAGGCTCAGGTCAAGAAGAGTCCGTCTTAAATGTTGATTTCTAATAAACTTCTATCAAAATCTGAACATCTAGTAATTACAAAGCTAAACAAAAAAAACACCCATAATCTGGAATATATTAGGCTCAGGTCAAGAAGAGTCCGTCTTAAATGTTGATTTCTAATAAACTTCTATCAAATCTGAACATCTAGTAATTACAAAGCTAAACAAAAAAAACACCCATAATCTGGAATTTCAAATGTTAACCAACAAAACCCGTAGTTGCGATTCATAGTAGTAAAAACACTTACTCATGAAAAAAATAATTAAAATATAACGCAACGTCATTTACTGTTGAGAATAGAGTATCCATTGGTATTCAATAAAATAAAATCTTGCAAAGAACTGCATATCAATTTATGTCAACCAAAAGAGCTCAAAATTAAGCCACTGAACAATTGAACGAACCCTACTCTTTCCTAAATTGAGCTATGGATGGTGACAATGACGGTGGTATAAGGTTGCAGTGGTGGTACTAATTGATGGTTTGTGATACGGAAAGAGAATAGAAAAATAGAGAAGAAAAGATACAGTGGGTGGAAGGACTGGAGGTTGCAATGCGGTTTCTACAATGCAACGTAAATATAAGGGTGGAGCGTTCTGGATCGTAATTATATATTGATGGGTTTTAAACCAAAACCCCAAATATATTTACAATTTAAAACACCCTTATAATTATGGTATCTCTGTAGACACAACATTCCAACCACTACTCTTTCCACCCATTGTTTCCCCTCCTCTCTCTACTGATATTCTCCCTTACATACTACAAAACATCAATCGATACCATCACTACAACCTTATACCACTACAAATTTTTGGGTTGTATCGGTGGTTCAAGTGCCTCCCGTTTGCTATACTCGGTCCAAACAAATTGATATGTAGTTTTTTGAATTATTATATCTATATGAACATTAATAGCTACTATATTCTCAAGAACAAATGAAGTCATGCTATTTTTTATTATTTCTTTTATGAATGGGCATTGTTCACTTTTATAGTTTTATGAATCATATTTTATAGTTCTGTAGGTTAATGTTCGAATTACTAGGTGTTAATTTGTTTAGCTTTGTAACAACTAGATAATTAAAATATTATAAAAGTTTGTTAAAAATTAACATTTTATATAGATCCGTCTTGACCCAAACCCATAGTAGCATAAACCGATTCTATACAAAACGACCAATAAATTATATAGTTAAACTTCTAGAAAAATTAAAATATTTTTTAGGAATAAATGATAATAAGACAAATTAGTTGATAGTTATGATTGTAAATGAAAAAATAGACTAAAAGAGAGATAAGAAATGGGTGTGGAAGGTTTTTATATAATGAGATGTAATATAAATGTTGGTGATTTTTAAGTAAATTATAAATATGGATAAAGAATGAGTTATGGATACTCTTAGAGCTAACCTCATCAGTTGGAATGTTTCTTTAATAAATAAAACCCTAATATGAACCACACTTTTATTTATATACTCCTAACTCCTAATTTCTTCAATAGAATGCTTTATAGGCTTGTAAAGCGAGTTAGTCGGTAAGTCCTTGCATAGAATACTTGTACCTCATAGGCTCATAGATAAACTACTTATACCTGGTTAGTTTAAGCTTATTTTAGTTATACATAAAGCTTCCTTTGTTGTAATTAACTCTTTTTTTGTATTTATTTATTTCATTAACTTAAATTCTATTATTTTAAAATTAACAAGTCAAATATATTATTTATAAATTAGTTTACACCAAAAGGCTCGCATACATGAAGCTCATTAGGACCTAATTGCCTAAAAGCGCCTCATGCTCTTGCTCATACTACAGTTGAGATTCGTTGGCTTATGTCAACATGTTACGAGTTATACTCATCTTCTAAAGGTACACCCAATCTATAGTGTGACAATAATAGTGCTACATTATCAGCTTACAAAGCACCTTAACATTGACTTACATTTCATTTATCTTAGCATAAACTTTCTGAATTTGGTTTGTCCTTACAGGCTTACAGCTATTCATCCCAAAGAGTTATCTTAAGCTTGGTTTCACACAAGATCCACCGCGACGCGAGGGCAAATTAAAGAAGCAATTCCAGCACTTTACACAACTTATACTACAGCTTGTGTCATTCATTTTTATTATGCAGTTTGTGTTCACTTTTACTAGCATCTATAATTCAACACATAAACCATTGAATTTCACCAAAATAACAAAAAACAAAACCCTAGAAAAGTTAAAGGTCAGAACAAACCTAGATCTCCACCGCGTTTAGCAGAGCTACAATCGGAGTAACGAGACGCAACATCCTCGAACTTCACCTTCCCCGAAACGATGTCGTCTCGCAGCGCCTTGAGCTGCGAAACAGCAGCATCTCTGGTAGTGCTGCTGATGATGCGACCTTCTGGATCCTTCCACGAAGCCTTACGTCGAGATCCTTCGTGTTTTATCAGTATGTGTGAAGCCCTAACTTTATCGGATGATGAAGATGACATTTTCGATTTCTTGTCGTGACGGTGTTTGTGGTGACGCCGGTGGTCTACCGCAGCGGATGGATCGGCAGGCTCTTTGCGTTTGCGATCGGGATCTATGGTTGCGAGTTTGGGTGGAGTTTCCGTTGTTGCGGTGGTGGTTTACGGTGGTTGGGTGATGGTTTACGGCGGTTTGAGGGTGGTTGATTAGGGCGTTTGTCTGATGAATGATAGATAGAGGCGTGCGGAGGAGGGCGACGATGTGTGTTGGCCCTAAACACAACGGTGTTGTGTTAATTGGGCTCTTGACCTGCAAATATATAGGCTTTTCTTCTTTTTTTAAAGATGATATATAAAAATTCTAAATCTATTTCCGGTTTTACCTCATAACTAATACTATAGTTAAATGTCATCTAGGTAAATTTAAATTTATTAAAAATATTTTAAATAAAGTGTAATGGGTTTTAAGTCTTTTTTAATTAAAAATTGTTAAAAATAAAAAAATAAATTTATTCTACTAAACATGAGTCTGAAGCCTCCTCCCCCTATTAGAACGTAATGGCTTTAACGTCTTAAGTTTGTCGACATAAGTAAATTTGGCGCCCATTGGGACACCACTACACAAGTCAGTTATATTAATTTATCACAAAAGACAATAGAATCCTTAGCTTAAAGATAAACATCATCAATAACACCAATAAGTTTAGTATTAGGTCAACCCTTCACCCTACCATCCATATATATATACATATGTATATATATACACACACACGCATAAACATATATATATATATACATAGATGAGGGATCAAATGAAAACCACCTTTATAATTAAAAACTAAGAAAACAACTCTCAACCAATCAAATCTTTTCCTTTTAAACTTTTTATTTTTTATTTAAAAGGTTAGTAAGGTAATTTTGACATCATTTTAATTTTGGTAACTATTTATTCTTTTAAATTCCCTTATTATCTCCATATTAAAAATTTTGAATTCCAATTCTCTTATATATCAAGTATTCAACCACCGGAGATTTTAGTTAGGGCAATAGTACCAACACCACCATCGCATACCATCACCTTCATCGCAACCATCATTTTTTTCCATCTGTGTACGCTACCATATAAACCCTTATGTCATCGTCTACCACTGCAACTACCTTTGAACACCGCCGAGACCACCCTTTTCTGCCATCAATGTTCATGTACTACGAACACCGTCATCAAACACCGTCGGTCGCCTTTGAACACCACGCAGGTTCTTCTTGAACACCGTCACTCCAGAAGCCCCGATCCGTCATCATCCTCGTCAAAGCCGGTGCCCCCGTCGACCAAACCATCGTCGTATTGGCTGATCATATGGAGCCCTGAGACACCATCATCGACGGGGGGAATGAGTGGTACGAGAACACCGAACGGCGGATCGTTGAGGCGAAATCCAAAGGCTTGTTGTATTTGGGCATGGGGGTTAGTGGTGGTGAAGAGGGGGCTCGTAATGGACCCTCGTTGATGCCCGGTGGGTCTTATGAGGCGTATTGTAATATTAAGGATATTGTAGAGAAAGTTGTTGCACAGGTGGAATATGGGCCTTGTGTTACGTACATTGGGGAAGGGGGGTCTGGTAATTTCGTGAAGATGGTGCATAATGGGATTGAGTATGGTGATATGCAGTTGATTTCTGAGGCGTATGATGTGTTGAAGAACGTTGGTGGGTTGAGTAATGGGGAATTGGCTGAGATTTTTTATGAGTGGAATAGGGAAGAACTGGTAACATCAAGATGAAGAAGAAGATGATGATGAACTTGCTCTGGTACGTATATGTAACCGCAATGAAGATGACAATGAACTAGATGGAAAATGGAAATCTATGTAAGATACATATATGTACCTACTTGTGACGTACGTATATGTAAGTCCAGATGAAGAAGAAGATGATGATGAGCTCGATTACGTATATGTACCCTAATGAAGATGGAGATGAACTAGATGGAAAATGAGAAACTAGGTAAGATACATATATGTACCCACTCATGACGTACGTATAAGTTTTTTGTTTAGATGAGATGAACTATATGCATGTATAAGTTTTTTGTTTACATATATGTACTTCTTTTTTTACGTATACGTAAGTTGAACTTGTATTCACACACATATATATAAATATTTTTTGGCTTTTCAATGGTTTTCTTTGTTACTATATTTTGTTACATGTATGTAAGTATTGGTACGTATATGTAACTGGGCCATCTAGTTTCCTTGATTTAGTGTTTGCAATTGAAGTTACATATATGTAAGTGGGTCACTAAAGGGAAGAACATCAATGGAAAATCGATGTAAGTGATGGGTTATGTATACGTACCCATAGTTACATATGCAAAGTACAATTTAAGATCACTTTAAACGTAACTAATATATGTAACTTAAAGTGTTTTGACAATTGTATCATCTGCTATACGTGTTTATGTATATGTAACTTCTGAATATATAGAACAAACTATGATTAGCAAAAAAAGTAAATTATATAGGTACGTAAACATGTGTAATATTCAACAGGAACACATGCTATGAAAATGATGATCTACTATACGTGTTTATGTATATGTAACTTTTGAAGATATATGTAACCTTGTTAGGTATAGTATATGTAACTTTGATAGCTATGAAAATGATGATCAGTACATATACGTAACTGTGATAGCTATGAATATGACAATCAACTGAATGGAAAAAGTTATCATGGTATGGTACATATACGTACCCAGTTACATACATATATGTACCAATGTTTAATTCAGATGATTGATTACCTATATTTATATGTATGCTTCGTGTATTATAAATCAAAACATATCTGAAGTAATTCCTTACATATACGTATCAGTGTTGTTGTATTTATACAAATTATTATTTTGCTACTGTTACATATATGTACTAAGTAATCACAACTAAGTATTTTTAAAGTTTGATTGTGTTACGTATACGTAACAAAATTTTCATGTACATGAAACACTGATACATATATGTAACATAACGTTATATATTGAGACTATCAGTTCTTTTTATGTTACAAAAATAAAAAACAAATTAGTGTTATTTTTATAAATAAGTTTGTGTTTAGTGAATAACATACATGAGAGAGAAAAGAGTAATTTTAGGAAATTTTGTTTGATAATGGATTGTTCTAAATTTAAAACAATGTGGTTTTCCTATCTTACCCTTAATGACTAATAATGCATCCTTAATTATTCATTTAATTACAATCATGCCACTAATTAATCTAAACCATTCATCAATTAAATCAAAGGCTATAAATGGTTTTTATAGTTTTTAATTATAATGTGGTTTTCATTGGAACCCTCCCCTATATACATATATACATATATATAGTTATATGAAAAAGTTCTTGAGAAAACCAATAGTTATACGAAAACCATAGAAAACAATAACATAATTCATAATTTTTTTATTCTTTCAATTGTTAAAAGGGTAATTAAGTATTTGTTATATATATGTTAAACATAAATATGGAAATGAAGAGTCTTACGTGTACGTAACACTATTTTGAATGAAAAACGGTTACGTACACACACACACATATATATATACATACATATACATATATATATATGAGAAAGTTCTTGAGAAAACCAATACCCATGCGAAAACTATAGAAAACAATAACATACTTCATAATTTTTTGTTCTTTCAATTGTTAAAAGGATTATTAAGTATTTGTTACATATATGTTGAACATAATTACAGAAATGAAGAGTCTTACGTACGTAACACTATCTTGAATAAAAAATGGTTACGTGATGTATACGTAAAACTATATTACGGTTTTCATTTGACTCGTATCCCTATCTATATACATACACATATATATAAAGGGTAGTGATAAAAAAATCTATAAATTATGTGATTAGTTTCATTAGTCCATACTAAATCATTAAATGACACGTGATTCCATATCACAACTATTTGGTGTATTGAGAACATTGGATTATCCACAACATCCAAGGTTTAAATCTATACATAGAAAATGAATTTTAGGATGTTTTGCACCAGTATGACATGGGCGGGTCCGAGTGGCTCGTTCAAGGTATCTAGTCAAATGGGTAATTCTTATTTCAGCTTCCACGTTAGCCTTGCTTGCTCCCGTCCCACATCATAAAATCATACCGAAGCTGTAACATCTCGAATTTTCGTAACTTAAAAAAAATTTACTTTGTTAAATCAAAAAAAAAAATTGATATTATAAAAATAATAATGATATTATTATCACTATTAATAATAATAATAATATTAATAATAATAATAATAATATAATTAATATCTTTTAACATGAAATAATAACCATTTGAAACTTCAAAGAGAAAAGTGTAATTTATCTAAAACTAAATCTAACTTTACATCTCATTTGCAAACTGATACAAATCACAGGGACCATTTCTGTAACTTCTTTTTTTTTTAAATCACAGCCAACCCCACCACCCCTCATCAACCCACGTTCTTCCACCGTTGTCGGCCAAGAATTCTCAAATCGATCGCACTACGGATTTCAATATTCAAAAGTAATCTCGCACTAATGGACTATAGATCCTTTATAATCATCCTTGGAACTCAGTTTCATCAAAAACAATAAAAAAAAACACTCATACGAACACCACTCGAACCGCGACCTGCAACCTACTCAAAACCCCACTTCCGATCGATTTTAAGCAAAATTACCATAGGGCTTTTCATCTTGATCACCATTCGAAGCTCCCCACAAGTTTAATCTGATTATGGTTATGGTTTGATCATCAAACGATTGATACCTTCGTCGCGACCTGTTCTACACTGGGTAAGACTCGATTTGATCATTATACGATTAATTACACACACCCACACACTCGGTTTTGATGGGGAATAAAAGCCCATGATTGCAGAAGCATTCTATATCGATTTGAGCTTCGATTTGGGTCTGGTTCGAACTAGGGCTCGGATGAATCGGGGATTGGATTGGGGTTGATTGGAAACGATGTTTAAAACTATTTGAAAACCATTAAAATCGCTGATCAGGCTCTTGGCCTGCTGGTAACCGCGCCCCATTCTACACCCGAGGTCCCGGGTTCGAAACCCGGCCACCTCTATAATTTTAAACTATTTTTTTAGGCTCTTATAAGCCTTTAAAAACTCTAAAAAAAATTTCTAAAAATCATAAAAAAAATATTTGAATCATTAAAAATATTTAAACAACTAAATTATTTTTCTGAAATTTATTTTAACATTTTATCTATTTTTAATAAATGTTTTAAATAAATAAAACTACAAATAATACAAAATTATTTAAATAAAAATGAACTCCTAATAATAATTTAATTTATTAAATTATTATTTGACACTATATTATTTTTAATTATTTCACACAATATTTATTATTGTTTAAATAATGATTAAATATATAAATTTTTATATTTAAATCATTTCAAATAACAATTTCATTTCTTTTAAATAATTAAACATATTAATTAATTATCACATAATTAATTAATAAAATTAATTATTTATTTTTCCACATGTTAACAACAAATTAAACGGATACGTAAACTGATACGTTTATTTTAAATCTTAAACATAATCATTTTCAATAAATTCATTTTATTTATTTCAAGACATTTAAATTATATAAATTAGTTTATTTAAACTACCATTCAAAACCAAATGGAAATCCTAATACATTCCCAATTCTCAAATACTATTATTCTAATTCGATACACCGTTCCTTAGGTTAATCATAAGGAAATTGTAGGTGTCAAATCTATCACGTTCAAAATTCAATCTCATCAATCATGTGAGTATTCATATCCCCTTTTTATATCATTTCCTATTTGGGGGAAATCATGTGATACAATATATTCAAACATGATATTCTATTGTTGTTTCATTCTAAATTCAATTCAAGACAGGTTATGTTATTACTTGCAATTATGTGAACATACTGTGATAAACTGGACGACAGTAAAACCCTAATTCAATCAATCAATCAATCCTGGCAACAATGTAGATCTACTGGTTTGGATAACCCACCCCATATGAATAGTCGAGTGGTGATTGTGCCAGAGGCAGGAGTTAATCTATGGTGTATGTGTGGAGTCTATTATATGCAAGTGTCAAGTCAAGGGATTGTTATTGTGTCGGTTTATCTATATGCTTTACTATTGCAATATAAGTCTTAATGTTACCTTGTGAATTGAATTATTCTCAATCAATCAATCAATCTATATGTATACTCAAAACTATGATTACTCACCAGCTAATTCGTTAGCTGACTTTATTTTCTCACATGATTTCAGGTTAAGCAAGCTAGTGGACTTCTACTTGATCATATAAGACCTGGACTTAGTCAAAACAAAATACAATTACTATTTGTGACTTTAACTGTTGCATTTGTATCTGTTAAATTCATGTTATCCTGTAATATGATTTTAATATTATTTTCACTATTAGACAATCATGAGTTATGAACAATCAATCATTCCCTCGTCCGCTCCGATGATTCCGCCGTCGGTCGGGGTGTGACAGATTGGTATCAGAGCCATGGTTATAGGGAATTAGGTTATTAGAAATGGAATGACCTAGACTATAACTAAGTACCTTTACACATGAGTCCTCTCATGTATTTTATATGCATAGATAGGATTATATGTGCTTTACATGTTTATACTTGATTATGTGATTATATACCTTATGTGATTCTTCTTATACTTTGAAACTATCAATATACACACGAATCTTAACTCATATTCTAAGGCATTGTGTGCCTAATTCAAGTGATTTCAAACTCCAAAACTCGATTGTTATTCATGGTTTTCAAATCTCGTCAAAGTCCGTGTCACATGACCGAGAACATGCAATGCTGGAAGAGTGGGATACCTGTATCTTAAGGTGTTCTGTCTAGGCAAGGTATTCATACAACTTGATTACCTTACCTGGGAACCCTCGGGATAAGTATCTGCTTATAGGTACGCATGTCTTCAACAAAGTTGTGATTGACCAAATACTTTGATTAGTCAACGTATTCGCTTTGATTTACGAATCAAACGATTACACACGGAACATCTCATTGTTATTATGCCAAATTCCCAATTGTCGTTTTCATGTGGTATAACTCCTATTATCCAATTTTCATAAAAATATCTTAATGATATTCCAGAATGTCTTCTCGTCAAATCCGTTCACGGTCTCGAAACTCTGGCCGTAAGATTTCTGCTATTGTAGCACGTGAAGTTACTGCGGTCATCCTAACTCTACTTACCCATTTGAACCAAGGCAACAATACTGTCCAAAACCCAATTGCACCAAACCCTCCCAAAACTTGTACTTACAAACATTTCAGTTCTTGCAACCCCACTAAGTTCAGTGGAACTGAAGGTGCTACTGGATTACTACAGTGGTTCGAAAGCATCGAGAACACTTTCCTAAATAGTGAATGCCCTGAAAATCTGAAAGTCCGGTATGCCACAAGTGTTCTTCAGAAACGCGCACTTACTTGGTGGAACGGAGAGAAACGAACCCGTGGAACTGAAACTGCTCTAGCCTTAACATGGACTGAAGTTAAGGAGCTCATGACTAAAGAGTTCTGCCCAAGAAATGAAGTCCGAAAACTGGAAGCTGAGTTCTGGGAATTAACCCAAGACAGTGGCGAGAACCTCGCATACACTAACCGATTCCACGAACTGAGCCTTTTGGTACCGCATCTTGCTACCCCTACCTCCCGAGCCATTGAGAAATACATTGGTGGACTACCCATGCAGATTCAGGATACGGTGCTAGGAAGGAATCCTTCAACCCTAGAAGATGCCATCAGGCTGGCTGCACAGTTAACCGATAATCATGTGAAAGCTGGTTCTTTAACCAGGAAAAGGATCGAAGAAAAATACCGATAAACTTCCTAACGAAATCGTCAAAACCGACCAACCCGAGCTTTCCAAGAACCAAAAGAGGAAGGCTAATTCTCAAAACTTTGCTGTGATTACCCCTGCTGTGCCAATTAATCAAGTCCCTCCAACTCGTCAACCAGCAGTAAACAACCAATCACTAATGAAAAAGTCATACGCTGGACCCCATCCACTGTGTAACATCTGCAATTACCATCATCCAGCTAACACACAGTGTCGTCAATGCACAAACTGTGGTCGTTTGGGTCATACATTCAACGTGTGCAGGAGTGCTGCTAAAGCTCCGACCAATGCACCAGTTCACCAACATCTTCCTGCAATTACCCAGGGTCGTGCATGCTATCAATGTGGTGATCCGAACCATTTTCGCAATCGATGCCCTCAACTTGTCATCCCAGTTCCTACGGCTCTAGGATGTGCTTTCAACATTAATGCTCAACAAGCTCAAGCCACCAATGATGTGGTGTTGAATAATTCTTGTTCTTGATTTCGTCTTCCTGATTTAATTCAAGATTTGTAATCGTGATTTCCTTATGTTACATTGATGTAATTTGAAAATTTCTAAATTTCTAATTGAGATATTTTTCCTTTCGTTGTTAAGTCGAACTTTGAACCATTTGCACCGTGGGAGATGCAAGAGTTTACAAGTCAACCTATGACTAAGGACACTCATATCTCCTAAATGATTTTAACTCATCAAAACAGGGTGATTCCCTTAATTGGTGATGATTCTTTATTCATTTCAATAAATGGTTTTCCAATGACGTGTTTTATGAAATTTCATCCTCTGGATTAGGGTGATTTCCTTATCTCGAGGACTGACTTCAATTATTCACTTTGGAACTTGCATTTCACAATGACATAATCTCACCAAAATAGGATTGAAACCCGTACTTTGGTGACAAATGTCAATCTTCGATTGTTTTCTTGTTAATATCAAGCTCAATCATCAAGGTACGCGTGAAATTCATACCTTGATGATGATATCATTCTTATGGATTGTATTTTCTCAAATGAAATGACCTCATCAAAGTAGGAGTGAATTCTGGATTTTGATGAAGAAGTTTATCTTGTTATATTTTGTTTTGTAAAAATTCATCGTTAAGATAGGAGTGAATCCCTCACCTTAATGATGAGTTATCTCGTCTTATTTCTGTAGATCCTCAGATCGAACTTTTTGATTGGTAAGTTAGTGGTCATACCTTGAGAGTACACCATCAAGTTAGGGGTGAAAACCACACCTTGATGACTATTCTCATTTCTTGATCTCCAACTTATCAAGGTTGTAATCAAGTGACGAGAGGCATGTAGTAACTTGAAGGGTGAAATAATGTTAGTGTTTCGACCTATCAAGCCAAAGCATGATCTCTGAACTTGAAAAGAGACCCGATCGTTTTAAGTTGATTTTGATTTCAAGTTTGGAGCATTTAAATTCTTAAATCGATTTCTTTTCCTTTATTCTCATGTTTTAACTCGATCTAGCTATATCAAGCCATTTATTCCTTATCTATCGACTTTCATTGCGAGTCATCATCAAACCTGATTACGTGATGGTAGTCTTCCTAAACAATCTATTGTCAAGTAAAGATATTATCTCTGATCGTGATGGTCGCTTCATCTCTCGTTTCTGGAAAAGTCTCCAATCATCTCTCGAAACTCAACTGAATCTTAGCACAGCGTATCACCCGCAAACCAACGGTCAGACTGAAAGAACGATACAGACCCTCGAGAATATGCTCCGGGCTTGTGTTATTGATTTCAGTGGATCGTGTGATTCTCATCTTCCGTTGATTGAATTCTCTTACAATAACAGTTACCAGACCAACAGATGGCACCATTTGCGGCCTTGTATGGTCTGAAGTTGGTGAATCACAAATTACTGGTCCGGAATCGATACAAGAAACAACCGACAAAATTCATAAGATCCGTGATAGTTTGCTCACTGCTAGAAATCGTCAAAAGCATTATGCTGATAAAAGACGTAAACCCATGGAATACAATGTCGGTGATCTCGTACTTCTTAAGGTATCACCTTGGAAGGGAGTGATTCACTTTGGAAAGAAAGGGAAGTTAGCACCTCGTTACGTGGGTCCATTCAAAGTGCACAAGCGAATTGGGAAACTGGCCTACAAGCTTGCACTACCCCAAGAGCTTAGCAATATACAACCAACGTTTCATGTTTCAAATCTCAAGAAATGTCTTGCCGATGAAAATCTCCACATTCCACTCGACGAAGTACAGATTGATGAATCTATGCACTTTATTGAGAAATCTGTGGAAATTATGGATCGGGAAGTCAAACAACTCAAACGTAGCCAGATACCTATTGTCAAAGTCTGCTAGAAATCTAAACGTGGCCCAAAGTTCACTAGGAACGTGAGGACCAAATGAAATCCAAGTATCCTCATCCTTTCGTTTCAGCCTCCTCGTGATTAAAATTTCGGGACGAAATTTCCTAAAGCAGGGGAGACTGTAACATCTCGAATTTCGTAACTTAAAAAAATTTACTTTGTTAAATCAAAAAAAAATTGATATTATAAAAATAATAATGATATTATTATCACTATTAATAATAATAATAATATTAATAATAATAATAATAATAATATAATTAATATTTTTTAACATGAAATAATAACCATTTGAAACTTCAAAGAGAAAAGTGTAATTTATCTAAAACTAAATCTAACTTTACATCTCATTTGCAAACTGATACAAATCACAGGGACCATTTCTGTAACTTCTTTTTTTTTTAAAATCACAGCCAACCCCACCACCCCTCATCAACCCACGTTCTTCCACCGTTGTCGGCCAAGAATTCTCAAATCGATCGCACTACGGATTTCAATATTCAAAAGTAATCTCGCACTAATGGACTATAGATCCTTTATAATCATCCTTGGAACTCAGTTTCATCAAAAACAATAAAAAAAACAACTCATACGAACACCACTCGAACCGCGACCTGCAACCTACTCAAAACCCCACTTCCGATCGATTTTAAGCAAAATTACCATAGGGCTTTTCATCTTGATCACCATTCGAAGCTCCCCACAAGTTTAATCTGATTATGGTTATGGTTTGATCATCAAACGATTGATACCTTCGTCGCGACCTGTTCTACACTGGGTAAGACTCGATTTGATCATTATACGATTAATTACACACACCCACACACTCGTTTTTGATGGGGAATAAAAGCCCCATGATTGCAGAAGCATTCTATATCGATTTGAGCTTCGATTTGGGTCTGGTTCGAACTAGGGCTCGGATGAATCGGGATTGGATTGGGGTTGATTGGAAACGATGTTTAAAACTATTTGAAAACCATTAAAATCGCTGATCAGGCTCTTGGCCTGCTGGTAACCGCGCCCCATTCTACACCCGAGGTCCCGGGTTCGAAACCCGGCCACCTCTATAATTTTAAACTATTTTTTAGGCTCTTATAAGCCTTTAAAAACTCTAAAAAAAATTTCTAAAAATCATAAAAAAAATTTGAATCATTAAAATATTTAAACAACTAAATTATTTTTCTGAAATTTATTTTAACATTTTATCTATTTTTAATAAATGTTTTAAATAAATAAAACTACAAATAATACAAAATTATTTAAATAAAAATGAACTCCTAATAATAATTTAATTTATTAAATTATTATTTGACACTATATTATTTTTAATTATTTCACACAATATTTATATTGTTTAAATAATGATTAAATATATAAATTTTTATATTTAAATCATTTCAAATAACAATTTCATTTCTTTTAAATAATTAAACATATTAATTAATTATCACATAATTAATTAATAAAATTAATTATTTATTTTTCCACATGTTAACAACAAATTAAACGGATACGTAAACTGATACGTTTATTTTAAATCTTAAACATAATCATTTTCAATAAATTCATTTTATTTATTTCAAGACATTTAATTAAATAAATTAGTTTATTTAAACTACCATTCAAACCAAATGGAAATCCTAATACATTCCCAAATTCTCAAATACTATTATTCTAATTCGATACACCGTTCCTTAGGTTAATCATAAGGAAATTGTAGGTGTCAAATCTATCACGTTCAAAATTCAATCTCATCAATCATGTGAGTATTCATATCCCCTTTTTATATCATTTCCTATTTGGGGGAAATCATGTGATACAATATATTCAAACATGATATTCTATTGTTGTTTCATTCTAAATTCAATTCAAGACAGGTTATGTTATTACTTGCAATTATGTGAACATACTGTGATAAACTGGACGACAGTAAAACCCTAATTCAATCAATCAATCAATCCTGGCAACAATGTAGATCTACTGGTTTGGATAACCCACCCCATATGAATAGTCGAGTGGTGATTGTGCCAGAGGCAGGAGTTAATCTATGGTGTATGTGTGGAGTCTATTATATGCAAGTGTCAAGTCAAGGGGTTGTTATTGTGTCGGTTTATCTATATGCTTTACTATTGCAATATAAGTCTTATGTTACCTTGTGAATTGAATTATTCTCAATCAATCAATCAATCTATATGTATACTCAAAACTATGATTACTCACCAGCTAATTCGTTAGCTGACTTTATTTTCTCACATGATTTCAGGTTAAGCAAGCTAGTGGACTTCTACTTGATCATATAAGACCTGGACTTAGTCAAAACAAAATACAATTACTATTTGTGACTTTAACTGTTGCATTTGTATCTGTTAAATTCATGTTATCCTGTAATATGATTTTAATATTATTTTCACTATTAGACAATCATGAGTTATGAACAATCAATCATTCCCTCGTCCGCTCCGATGATTCCGCCGTCGGTCGGGGTGTGACAGAAGCCACTATGGCCCCCCTAATACTTGTTGTGTTAGTGTTCATACTATGTTATTGTGATAATAATTTAGTTTTTAGTAAGACAAGTTAGGAGGATGCATGTATATTAGTAGTGTATGGATTTGATAATTCTAACCCATTTGACATGTTTTACGTTGACTTTCTAATGGTACACTACTGATAAATCATTATGCAGTTTGATATGTTTGATAAGTAACAAAATCTTGAATATTGTTAAGATAAAGATACTCGAATAGGGTATCATAATGGACGTTATTGTGTGGGGTGTATACGATCTAGTTTGGTTGATTTTGACCAAGTTTTTGGGTTGATATGTTGACTACGATTCAGTTTACGAAATACCAAACAAACCATGTTTGTTGGGGTTTTAACATGTTTATCAAAGCTCATACAACTTAGTTTATATGAAAACGCAGCGGATTTATATTTTAAAACATGTTATTAAGTTAGTTGTTAAACCATTTTTAACAAAGAACCCCAAGCCATGGATTTTTATACACAATGCATACAATAATAAGAACATATGATGTAAAGATTACAACCTTTGAAGCTTCCCAAAGAAACGATTTCTAGAGGAGAATAGTGATGAAGATGTGGCTGAAACTTCAAAGAAGAAGCTCTCAAGAGGCTATACCCGAAGCTTCTTCAAACACCCTTGATTGCTAGGAATCCCTTGACACCAATTTTTCAACAATCCAAAACCGATTTTGAAAGCTGAAATCTTGCTATTCTTCTTCTTCAAAACCGTGAACTAGAGAGAGTTTTGAGAGGAGAGAGAGCTTATTTGCATGCAATGGAGAATATGGAATGTCTTGGTCAATGTAAGTGTCACACCCCGACCGACGGCGGAATCATCGGAGCGGACGAGGGAATGATTGATTGTTCATAACACATGGTTGTCTAATAGTGGAAATAATATTACAATCAGATTACAAGATAAAATAAGTTCAACATACACCAAATACAACAATCGAAACCACAAATAATAATCGTCTTTTATTTTAACTAGGTTCGTGTCTTAGATGAGCACGTAGAAGTCCCCTATCTTGCTTAACCTGAAATCATGTGAGAAAATAAAGTCAGCTAACGAGTTAGCTGGTGAGTAATCACAGTTTTGAATATACATATAGATTGATTGATTGATCCATCGATTGTAATTCAATTCACAAGGTAATATTAAGATTTATATGGCAACCGCGAAGCATATAGATAAACCGACACAATATAAACCCTTTGACTTGACACATGCATATAATAGACTCCACACAAACACCATAGATTGACTAATTGCCTCTGGCACAATCACCACTCGTAAGCCATATGGGGTGGGTTATCCAAACCAGTAGATCTACATTGTTGCCAGGATTGATTGATTGATTGAATTAGGGTTCTACTGTCGTCCAGTTTATCACAGTATGTTCACGTAATTGCAAGTAATAACATAACCTGTCTTGAATTGAATTGAAAATGAAATAACAATAGAATATCATGATAGAATATATTGTATCACATGATTTCCCCCAAATAGGAAATGATATAAAAAGGGGATATGAATACTCACTTGATTGATGAGATTGGAATTTGGACGTGATAGATTAGACACCAACGATTTCCTTATAATTAACCTAAGGAACGGTGTCTCGAGTTAGAATAATAACGATTTGGGAATTCGGGAATGTATTAGGATTACTATGGTAGTTTAAGTTGACAATTTTATTTGGTTTGAAATGTCTTGAAATAAACGAATTTATTGAAAGTGATTATGTCACGAATTTTAATAAAATTTATACGTGTAAGTTATACGTTTATACAATTTATTAATAAATTGTATATGTATAATTATATTCATAATCATATATAATCAAATAATTATATATAATTTTATGTATAATTATATACATGATTATATGTATATAATACATTTATACATAAGTGAACATAACTATATATTGTATGTTAAGTATATACACGAGTTATAAATTGTATACGAGTATATAAAATTATATACATGTAATTTAATCAAATAAAAATTGTTTTGATAATTGGATAATATATACCTATGTATATATATTGGATTCAATCTATTTATTGTATAATTACATATTATACACTAATTATTATTTGGTAGAAAGAAATAATTATTTATTTTATTTATTTAAAACAAATAAAATAAATGGAAAATATAAAAAATAAATTTCAGAAAGTAATTAAGTGGTTTTAAAAATTTTAATGTTTGTAAAAACATTTTTATAATTTTTACAAAATTTTTTTATAATTTTTAGAGACTTAAAAGCCCCAAAAAAATGGTTGAGGTAGCCCGGGGTCGAACCCGGGACCTCATGGATTGCAAAGGGTGCAGGGACCAGTGAACCATGGTCACAACCGCGTATGTATTTGGTTCCAACTGAATTTAAACATGAATAAATTGAACCCCCAATTTCATTCGAACCCTAGGTTCGAATCTCTTCAAATTGAACCTCGATTCGATTATTATTGCTACTGAAATCATGGGGCTTTTATTCCCCATGAAAAACCGAGTTCATAGAGGTATTAATTACCTGTTGAGATAGTGTATTCGATGAGTTTGAGTTCGAGATAGGTCCGAGAATAGGTGTCGATCGAATGTTGCTCAACCCGTGATGATAATCAAATTAAATTTGTATGAAGCTTTGGATGATGATTGAGAGTGAAAGCCCCTAATCAATTTCAAGTTTTGAAACTCCGAAGATCGGGTTCGAGTGAGTTGCAGGTCGCGATGAAGATGATGTGTGATTTCAGTGTTCTTGTTTTTTTTGGTAAAATTGGCACTGGGTTTCGATTAGGTGTATATAAATGATCGTTTTTGTAGCTTTAATTTGTTTATTGTGGATATTTGAGTGCATTATCAAGCTGTAACGAATCCGAGAATAAAGTGAAGAATTTAACCGTTGGTTTGACCAATTCAACACGTTTTTGTGTTGGAATTCAATCCAAATTGGATCCAAGAAACTTTCGGTGTGATTGTGGGTTCAAATTGGAATAATTTGACTGATTTTTGGTCGGGGATCTTGTGAGTTCGATGTGGTGGCTTTGGATTCGGATTACTCGAAGTTTAATCGTGTTTAATAGTTGTATTGTGTTCGAATCTCATCCCCGAACACATTGGGACCGGTTTGGTGGGTTAAAATTGAGTAATTTGAGCGTTTGGCCTTCGCCGGAGCTTCGCCGGAGTTTCGCCGGCGACTCGCCGGAAAAACGGGGGTGGGAAGCCGGGTTTAAAAAATTACAGAAATGGTCCCTGCGGTTTCGAAGTTATTATTTTATGTCTTAAATTTTGGTTTTAAGTTTCAAAAATTGCATAATCACCCCCTGGACTTATATATTCAATTTTAATACATGCTTTATATATATATATGTATATATATATATATTATATATAATTTTTACTAATAATTAATATAGTATTTTTTTTATTATTATTATTATCATTATTATTATTATTATTTTGTTTATACTTCATAATTACTAATATAATTTTATAACATATATTATTTTTTTTTTTTTATAAAATCATATTAATAACTATATGTAATGTGAATTAATGACACATCAATACGTTTTAAATGAATAGATTTCATTTACTGATATAAACGATTTCGGTTACAATTTCAAATGGGTCGGATGTTACAGTCTCCCCTGCTTTAGGAAATTTCGTCCCGAAATTTAAATCACGAGGAGGCTGAAATGAAAAGATGAGGGTACTTGGTTTTCATTTGGTCCTCACGTTCCCAGGTGAACTCTGGGCCACGTTTAGACTCCCAACGAACTTTGACAATGGGTATCCGACTGCGTTTGAGTTGTTTAACTTCCCGATCCATAATTTCCACAGGTTTCTCAATAAAGTGCATAGATTCATCAATCTGGACTTCGTCGAGTGGTATGTGGAGATTTTCATCGGCAAGACATTTCTTGAGATTTGAAACATGAAACGTCGGATGTATATTGCTAAGTTCTTGAGGTAGTTCAAGCTTGTAGGCCACTTTCCCAATTCGTTCGAGCACTTTGAATGGACCCACGTAACGAGGTGCTAGCTTCCCTTTCTTTCCAAAGCGAATCACTCCCTTCCAAGGTGACACCTTAAGAAGTACGAGATCACCGACATTGTATTCCATGGGCTTACGTCTTTTGTCAGCATAATGCTTTTGACGATTTCTAGCAGCGACCAAGTTATCACGGATCTTATGAATTTTGTCGGTTGTTTCTTGTATCAATTCCGGACCAGTAATCTGTGATTCACCAACTTCAGACCAGCAGATGGGAGATCGACACTTTCGACCATACAAGGCCTCAAATGGTGCCATCTGGATGCTGGTATGATAACTGTTATTGTATGAGAATTCGATCAACGGAAGATGAGAATCCCACGATCCACTGAAATCAATGACACAAGCCCGGAGCATATCCTCGAGGGTCTGTATCGTTCTTTCAGTTTGACCATCGGTTTGCGGGTGATAGGCTGTGCTAATATTAGTTGAGTTCCGAGAGCTGATTGAAGACTTTTCCAGAAACGAGAGATAAAACGACCATCGCGATCAGAAATAATATCTAAAGGTACACCATGCCGACTGACTATTTCATTAATGTAAATACGAGCCAATTTCTCGACTCGATAATCTTCCCGAATTGGAATGAAATGAGCCGACTTAGTCAATCGATCAATGATAACCCAGATACTATCGTGACCACTAGCGGTACGAGGTAGCTTGGTAATGAAATCCATGGATATGCTCTCCCATTTCCATAATGGAACCTCGGGTTGTACGAGTAATCCAGAGGGACGTTGATGCTCGGCTTTGACTTTGGAACATGTAAGGCATTTAGATACATACAAGGCTATATCCTTCTTCATGCCGGGCCACCAATATTGGTTCCGAAGGTTCATGAACATTTTATCTGCTCCCGGATGAATAGAATAACGAGCCTTGTGAGCCTCATCCAGAATGGTTGTTCGAAGACTATCACGATTCGGAATCCAAAGTCGATTTAGAAAATACAATAGTCCGTCCGACTTGGTTTCCAATTGGAGTTCAGCACCGCATGACATTTCCTCATACATGTTGCCCTCGGTGACTGATTCGTGTTGAGCTTCGAGTATACGGGTTAGGAGGTCGGTTTGAATGGTAATACTTTGAAGCATAACTTGACCCTTTCGACTTAATGCGTCGGCTACGACATTCGCCTTTCCTGGATGGTAGCGAATTTCACAATCGTAGTCATTAAGTAATTCAACCCATCGTCGTTGTCTCATGTTTAATTCCTTCTGATTGAATATGTGCTGAAGGCTTTTATGATCGGTAAATACAATACACTTGGTGCCGTAAAGGTAGTGCCTCCAAATTTTGAGTGCGAATACCACAGCTCCTAGTTCGAGATCATGGGTTGTGTAATTTTTCTCATGAATTTTGAGTTGTCTTGAGGCATAAGCTATGACTTTGCCTCGTTGCATGAGAACACAACCAAGACCTTGCTTTGAAGCATCACAGTAGACAACGAAATCGTCATTCCCATCGGGGAGAGTCAAGACTGGGGCATCACACAACTTCTGCTTGAGGGTTTGAAAAGCTTTCTCCTGATCTGGTCCCCACACAAAACTCTTGTCCTTATGTGTCAAGGCGGTGAGAGGCACAGCGATCTTTGAGAAGTTTGGAATAAAGCGACGGTAGTAACCGGCTAAGCCAAGGAATGAACGAATCTCGGTAGGAGTTTTGGGTTCTACCCAATTCTTCACTGCCTCAATCTTTGCAGGATCCACGTGAATACCTTTGTCGTTTACGATGTGACCAAGGAATTGGACTTCTTTAAGCCAAAATTCACACTTTGAGAATTTTGCATAAAGCTTTTCCTGTTTCAAAGTTCAAGGATCGAACGGAGATGATGTTCGTGATCGGATTTTGATTTTGAATAAATGAGAATGTCGTCAATGAAAACGATCACGAATTTGTCCAGATATGGTTTACACACGCGGTTCATTAAATCCATGAACACAGCAGGTGCATTGGTTAACCCGAATGGCATTACTGTAAACTCGTAATGGCCATATCTTGTGCGAAAAGCTGTCTTGGGAATATCATTATCGTGCACTCGTAGTTGATGATAACCTGAGCGGAGATCGATTTTGGAAAAATGAGAGGCTCCTTGAAGCTGATCAAATAAATCGTCGATCCTGGGTAGAGGATACCGGTTTTTGATAGTAAGCTTATTAAGCTCCCGGTAGTCGATGCACATTCGAAAAGAACCGTCCTTCTTCTTCACAAACAAAACTGGGGCTCCCCAGGGCGAGGAACTTGGTCGAATGAAGCCTTTATCGGAGAGCTCTTGAAGTTGACTAGCAAGCTCTTGCATCTCAGATGGTGCAAGTCGATAGGGAGATTTTGCTACTGGAGTTGCGCCAGGCACAAGGTCAATACGGAATTCGACTTGACGAACAGGAGGAAGACCGGTTAAATCATCGGGAAAGACTTCAGGAAACTCTCGAACAACCGGAATGTCTTCAATCTTCTTAGATTTCTCATCTGCCTTCACGATATGAGCTAAGAAAGCCACGTAATGTTTGCGGAGGTACTTTTGAGCTTTGGTGCAGGACATGAGTTTTAATCCCTTGGAAAGCTTTTCCCCGTAAATATTTAAGACACTTCCAGATGCGCGAGGGATCCGGATGATTTTCTCGAAACAGACGACTTCAGCATGGTTCTTTGACAACCAATCCATGCCTATAATGACGTCAAAACTTCCAAGTGGCATCGGTATAAGATCGACAGGAAATTCGTGTTCACTAAGTTTAAGGGTACAATTTTGGATGACAGAATCAATTGTGACGGATTTTCCATCAGCTAACTCTACTGTAAACGGTTTCCCTAACTTAGTTCGGGTATTAACAAGCAAAGGTTCAAATTCTAAGGATACAAAACTTTTATCGGCACCGGTATCAAATAAAATTGAAGCATATTGATGATCGATTAGGAACGTACCATTCACCACATCATTGGCAGCCTGAGCTTGTTGGGCATTGATGTTAAAAGCACGCCCTTGTGCTGCGGGTACGGCATTAACGAGCTGAGGACATCGGTTACGGAAATGAGTTGGATCACCGCATTGATAACATGCACGAACTTGAGCAATTGCAGGAGGGTTTTGTTGGACTGGCGCATTTACCAATGCCTTAGCAGCATTCCTGCATATGTTGAATGTATGGCCAAAACGACCACAACTGGTGCACTGACGACACTTAGCACCATTAGGATGATGATACTTGCAGATGTTGCATTGTGGAAATGGCCTAGTGTAAGGTTTCTTTGTTGGGGCTTGATTATTCATGGTTGGTTGATAGGTCGGTGCGACTTGGTTGATTGGAACAGCAGGGGTAATTACAGCAAAGTTTTGAGAGTTAGCCTTCCTCTTCCGGTTCCTGGAAGTTTCAGGCTTGTCTTCCTTGGTTGTTTCAGTAGAAGATTTCTCCATTTTCTTCTTGTCACCCTTCCTGGTCAAGGTACCGGCCTTGACATGGTTGTCGGTTAACTGAGCTGCTAGACGGATAGCATCTGCCAAGTTAGTAGGGTTCCTACCCCACACGGTATCCTGAATTTGCATAGGGAGACCACCTATGTACTTCTCGATAGCTCGAGATGAGGGAGTAACTAGATGAGGAACCAGAAGACTCAACTCGTGAAAACGGTTAGTGTAAACCAGATTCTCGCCGCTTTCCTGAGCCAAATCCCAGAATTCAGCTTCTAGTCTTTTGATTTCATTTCGTGGGCAGAATTCTCGTGTCATGAGTTCCTTTACTTCAGCCCACGTCAATGCCAGGGCAGCATCAGTGCCACGGGTTCGTTTCTCCCCGTTCCACCAAGTTAAAGCTCTTTTCTGGAAACACTGGTAGCGTAGCGAACTTTGAGATTTTCAGGACATTCGCTGTTAAGAAACGTGTTTTCAATACTCTCGAACCATTGCAGAAGACCAGTGGCACCTTCGGCTCCGCTAAACTTGGTGGGATTGCAGGAATTGAAATGCTTGTAAGTACAAGTTTTGGGAGGGTTTGGTGCAGTTGGGTTTTGGACAGTGTTTGGTGCAGTTGTGTTTTGGACAGCATTGTTGCCTTGATTCAAATGAGTAAGCAGTGTTGGGATAACCGCAGCAACTTCCCGTGCCACCATAGCAGCAATCTTGCGGCCAGAGCTTCTAGATCGGGAGCGGTTTTGACGAGAAGACATGTTGTATAATAAGGAATGAAGAAACCTTTATGAGTAACGGTAATTGGTTTTTAAAACTTTTCAAAATAATAAAATCGTTAATGAGATTGTTTAAAACAACAATGAGAGGTTAGGAGTGTAAACGTTCGGTTCGCAAACCAAAACGAATACGTTGACTTATCAAAGTATTTGTGTCCAGCACGAGGACATGCGTACCTATAAGCGAATACTCATCTCGAGGGTTCCCAGGTAAGGTAATCAAGTTGTATGAAATACCTTGCCTAGACAGAACACCTTAAGATACAGGTATCCCACTCTTCCAGCATTGCATGTTCTCGGTCGTGTGACACGGACTTTGACGAGATTTCAAAACCTTGAATAACAATCGAGTTTTGGAGTTTGAAATCACTTGAATTAGGCACACAATGCCTTAGAATATGAGTTAAGATTCGTGTGTATATTGATAGATTCAAAGTGTATGAAACATAATAAGGTATAAACATGTAAAGCACATACAATCCTATCTAAGCATATAAAATACATGAGAGGACTCATGTGTAAAGGTACTTAGTTATAGTCTAGGTCATTCCATTTCTAATAACCTAATTCCCTATAACCATGGCTCTGATACCAATCTGTCACACCCCGACCGACGGCGGAATCATCGGAGCGGACGAGGGAATGATTGATTGTTCATAACACATGGTTGTCTAATAGTGGAAATAATATTACAATCAGATTACAAGATAAAATAAGTTCAACATACACCAAATACAACAATCGAACCACAAATAATAATCGTCTTTTATTTTAACTAGGTTCGTGTCTTAGATGAGCACGTAGAAGTCCCCTATCTTGCTTAACCTGAAATCATGTGAGAAAATAAAGTCAGCTAACGAGTTAGCTGGTGAGTAATCACAGTTTTGAATATACATATAGATTGATTGATTGATCCATCGATTGTAATTCAATTCACAAGGTAATATTAAGATTTATATGGCAACCGCGAAGCATATAGATAAACCGACACAATATAAACCCTTTGACTTGACACATGCATATAATAGACTCCACACAAACACCATAGATTGACTAATTGCCTCTGGCACAATCACCACTCGTAAGCCATATGGGGTGGGTTATCCAAACCAGTAGATCTACATTGTTGCCAGGATTGATTGATTGATTGAATTAGGGTTCTACTGTCGTCCAGTTTATCACAGTATGTTCACGTAATTGCAAGTAATAACATAACCTGTCTTGAATTGAATTGAAAATGAAATAACAATAGAATATCATGATAGAATATATTGTATCACATGATTTCCCCCAAATAGGAAATGATATAAAAAGGGATATGAATACTCACTTGATTGATGAGATTGGAATTTGGACGTGATAGATTAGACACCAACGATTTCCTTATAATTAACCTAAGGAACGTGTCTCGAGTTAGAATAATAACGATTTGGAATTCGGGAATGTATTAGGATTACTATGGTAGTTTAAGTTGACAAATTTTATTTGGTTTGAAATGTCTTGAAATAAACGAATTTATTGAAAGTGATTATGTCACGAATTTTAATAAAATTTATACGTGTAAGTTATACGTTTATACAATTTATTAATAAATTGTATATGTATAATTATATTCATAATCATATATAATCAAATAATTATATATAATTTTATGTATAATTATATACATGATTATATGTATATAATACATTTATACATAAGTGAACATAACTATATATTGTATGTTAAGTATATACACGAGTTATAAATTGTATACGAGTATATAAAATTATATACATGTAATTTAATCAAATAAAATTGTTTTGATAATTGGATAATATATACCTATGTATATATATTGGATTCAATCTATTTATTGTATAATTACATATTATACACTATTATTATTTGGTAGAAAGAAATAATTATTTATTTTATTTATTTAAAACAAATAAAATAAATGGATAAATATAAAAAATAAATTTCAGAAAGTAATTAAGTGGTTTTAAAAATTTTAATGTTTGTAAAAACATTTTTATAATTTTTACAAAATTTTTTTTATAATTTTTAGAGACTTAAAAAGCCCCAAAAAAATGGTTGAGGTAGCCCGGGGTCGAACCCGGGACCTCATGGATTGCAAAGGGTGCAGGGACCAGTGAACCATGGTCACAACCGCGTATGTATTTGGTTCCAACTGAATTTAAACATGAATAAATTGAACCCCCAATTTCATTCGAACCCTAGGTTCGAATCTCTTCAAATTGAACCTCGATTCGATTATTATTGCTACTGAAATCATGGGGCTTTTATTCCCCATGAAAAACCGAGTTCATAGAGGTATTAATTACCTGTTGAGATAGTGTATTCGATGAGTTTGAGTTCGAGATAGGTCCGAGAATAGGTGTCGATCGAATGTTGCTCAACCCGTGATGATAATCAAATTAAATTTGTATGAAGCTTTGGATGATGATTGAGAGTGAAAGCCCCTAATCAATTTCAAGTTTTGAAACTCCGAAGATCGGGTTCGAGTGAGTTGCAGGTCGCGATGAAGATGATGTGTGATTTCAGTGTTCTTGTTTGTTTTTGGTAAAATTGGCACTGGGTTTCGATTAGGTGTATATAAATGATCGTTTTTGTAGCTTTAATTTGTTTATTGTGGATATTTGAGTGCATTATCAAGCTGTAACGAATCCGAGAATAAAGTGAAGAATTTAACCGTTGGTTTGACCAATTCAACACGTTTTTGTGTTGGAATTCAATCCAAATTGGATCCAAGAAACTTTCGGTGTGATTGTGGGTTCAAATTGGAATAATTTGACTGATTTTTGGTCGGGGATCTTGTGAGTTCGATGTGGTGGCTTTGGATTCGGATTACTCGAAGTTTAATCGTGTTTAATAGTTGTATTGTGTTCGAATCTCATCCCCGAACACATTGGGACCGGTTTGGTGGGTTAAAATTGAGTAATTTGAGCGTTTGGCCTTCGCCGGAGCTTCGCCGGAGTTTCGCCGGCGACTCGCCGGAAAAACGGGGGTGGGAAGCCGGGTTTAAAAAATTACAGAAATGGTCCCTGCGGTTTCGAAGTTATTATTTTATGTCTTAAATTTTGGTTTTAAGTTTCAAAAATTGCATAATCACCCCCTGGACTTATATATTCAATTTTAATACATGCTTATATATATATGTATATATATATATATATTATATATAATTTTTACTAATTATTAATAGTAGTATTTATTTTTATTATTATTATTATCATTATTATTATTATTATTATTTTTGTTTATACTTCATAATTACTAATATAATTTTATAACATATATTTATATTTTTTTTTATAAAATCATATTAATAACTATATGTAATGTGAATTAATGACACATCAATACGTTTTAAATGAATAGATTTCATTTACTGATATAAACGATTTCGGTTACAATTTCAAATGGGTCGGATGTTACAGTAAGCATGCTTAAGTTCTATTTACAAGACCAAGTAAATGGAATTAAAACCCCCTTTGGGCGGCCGATCCATTCAAGGCAAGGGTCCCACCCTTTTAAAACTTAAACACAACTAAATACACATTGATTTCAAGTTTATAAAGTTTAAAACTAATTTTATAAACTTTATAAATTAAACATTCTATTATTTGTTATCATTTAGTAACACTAAATAATGAAAATAAATAATATCTCATGAACAATTATTCACATAATAATGTTCATTTGCAGAAGCAATAATTTAGAAAATCCATTTCTAAATTGGTGTCATTATTTATTTGTATGATCCTGTCAACAAATAAATTATCTTTTGATGTTTGTTAAGTTTGTTATTGGGTATGACCCGACTTGGATCATATCACACTAGCCACATCAATTTAATATGTATCTTGGGCAGATCAATTCCTTCAATCTCCCACTTGCACAAGATTCATAGAAAATTGATGCAAGCAGCAAATAACGCCTAGCAACGGTTTGCTACCCCTAATGTATATGACTAAGTGCCATTCAATAACATCATCCTTTTCGAGTACCTTACTTGAATATGTTTTAGGTGAATTAATCATTTATCCTTTTGTTTCAGATGTCATGTTAAATCCAAGAGACACAGAACTGTCATTCTCCGCAGATTTAACTTTAACAGGCCTTAGATATCTAACTCTCAACGAATAAGAGGAACAAATTCCATCTTGACTACATACGTCTCTCACAATCACCTCATATCATACTTGAACTCAGCCTTATGTACTGCCAATTTTTCAGAACAACAAAGTACTAAGTCAAAGTACAATACTTGGTGAATATCAGACTCAATATGTATCTCAGGTCTGAGGATACAATGATATTCGCCTTTACTCAATATCTCTTATGACTAATCACAAAGATTCCATGCAGAAATAATTGAGAGCGGGTCAGCCCAAT
This sequence comes from Flaveria linearis, assembly GCA_024085815.1. Taxonomy (NCBI): domain Eukaryota; kingdom Viridiplantae; phylum Streptophyta; class Magnoliopsida; order Asterales; family Asteraceae; genus Flaveria; species Flaveria linearis. Next base: position 72,712,405 of record CM044006.1, on the reverse strand, counting down.
ATCTATATCCCATAGATATCAATGAACCTAGGTAGCAACCTCTTGCTCTATATTCATACTTTATGAATATCAACCAATCCAATTTCATTATAGTCTTACATTCATAATTGTTCCCACAAGTATGATCTACTACGGACGTTTAGAATAACTTATTTATTCACGGATTTAAACATGCTAAAATAGAAGAACAAATGAAATTATAACTATATAATTAAGTCAAATAACATAAGTTCCAATATTTAAATACAAAATACAACATCAAACCCAGTCACTTGTATATCTAAGTCCCATGGCACAAGCATGGCCTTCATGCTTTGCCCTTTCAAGGAGCTTTGTGAGTGGATCCGTAATGTTTTTATCAGTGTGGACTTTGCGAATACATATCTTTCCTTTTTCAACTTCATCCCTTATGTAGTTGAATCTCCGTTCAATGTGCCGAGTCTTTTGATGAGCACGAGGTTCCTTGATTTGAGCAATCGCACCCTCGTTGTCACAAAAGATCTCTAGGGGATCCTGAATGGAAGGGACTACCCCTAGATCGGCTATGAATTTCTTCAGCCATGCAGCTTCCTGTGCTGCCATTGAAGTGGCGACGTATTCTGACTCTGTAGTGGACAACGCTACGACTTCTTGCTTTGAGCTTTTCCAAGAAACAGCTCCGCCATTCAGAATAAAGATGTACCCTGATTGAGATCGTGAATCATCTCGATCGGTTTGGAAACTCGCATCCGTGTAACCTTTTACAACGAGTTCCTCTTCACCAGACCCGTAGATCAAGAACATGTCCTTAGTCCTCCTTAGGTACTTCAGAATGTTCTTGACAGCCATCCAATGACTATCACCAGGATTTTGCTGATATCTACTTGTCATGCTTAAAGCGCATGACACGTCCGGTCTAGTGCATATCATTGCATACATGATGGATCCTATAGCAGATGCATATGGGATTGCCTTCATTCTATTTTGCTCCCCCTTCGAGCTTGGACATTGAGTCGTACTAAATATTGTCCCTCTTTGAATAGGTACAGTACCCTTTTTAGAGTTTTCCATCTTGAACCTTTTCAAGATTTTGTCAATGTATGCACTTTGATTCAAACCAATCAGCCGCCTTGATCTATCCCTATAGATCTTTATTCCTAGAATATAGGCAGCTTCACCAAGATCCTTGATGGAAAAACAACTTCCAAGCCAGGTTTTTACACCTTCCAAGGTTGGGATGTCATTTCCAAATAGTAGTATGTCATCGACATACAATACTAGGAAGGTTATTATGCTCCCACTAGCCTTCTTATACACACAAGCCTCATCAGCGTTTTTGATGAAGCCAAATTATTTATCTCCTCATCAAAACGGTGATTCCAGCTTCTCGATGCTTGTTTCAATCCATAGATTGATTTCTTTAACTTGCATACTTTATCAGGATGTTTTGGATCGACAAAACCTTCAGGCTGAACCATATAGACATCTCCCTCAAGATATCCATTTAGGAAAGCAGTTTTGACATCCATTTGCCAAATCTCATAGTCATAATGAGCAGCTATGGCAAACAATATCCTTATAGACTTTAGCATTGCAACAGGTGAGAAGGTTTCATCATAGTCAACCCCTTGAGTTTGAGTGAAACCCTTTGCTACAAGTCTAGCTTTGTAAGTATCCAAGTTTCCATGCATATCGGTTTTCTTCTTGAAAACCCACTTACTTCGTTTCCATGCATATCGGTTTTCTTCTTGAAAACCCACTTACTTCCAACTACTTTGGAATTAAGAGGTGGTACGATAAGTTCCCAAACTTGATTGTCATACATGGATTGCATCTCAACGTTCATGGCTTCAAGCCATTTGTCACAATCCAAATTGGACACTGCATCATGATATGTGGTTGGTTCATCTGAATCTACCACATAGCATCCATCCATGAAAAATCCGTATCTTTCAGGTGGATTACTAGTTCTACCACTTCTGTGAACGTTTTGTGTGTATTGATCAACCGCTTGATCATCCTTAACATCCTCATATTGAGTGCTAGTTTCAACCAAACGTGCATCGGGCTGTGAATCTTGATCCTCCTCAAGATCCACTGTTCTACTGCTAGTTCCTTCCATAAGGAACTTTGTTTCTAAGAACTCACCCTTTCTGGCAACAAACACCTTTTGTTCCAGTGGATCATAGAAATAATATCCCATAGAATCTCTAGGATATCCAACAAAGATACACTTGGTGGATCGGACATCTAATTTGTTTGGGGTGGGAGTCTTAACATAAGCCTCACAACCCCAGACCCTTAAGTATGATAGGGATGGAACTCTTCCATGCCATATCTCAAAAGGTGTCTTTTCCACCTTTTTGGTTGGGGCCATATTCAAAATACGGCCGCGGAGAGCAAAGCGAAACCCCAAAATGATAGAGGCAATGTGCTTCTAGCCATCATAGATCGAACCATATCCAATAGGGTTCGATTCCTCCTCTCAGACACACCATTATGTTGTGGTGTTCCAGGTGGAGTGAGTTGTGAGACAATCCCACAACTCCTAGATGATCTTGAAAACATTACTTAGGTATTCACCGCCTCTATCGGTACGGAGAACTTTAATTGATTTGTTGAGTTGATTTTCTACTTCATTCTTGAAGATTTTGAACATTTCAAAAACTTCATCTTTGTGCCTTAATAAGTACACATACCCATAGCGACTATAACCGTCGGTAAAGGTAATGAATTATCTCTCACCATTCCTAGTCATTGGCTTAAAAGGACCACATACATCCGAATGTATGATATCTAATAAATCCTTCGCCCTTTCGTTAGTTCCACTAAAGGGTGCCTTAGTCATTTTTCCTTGTAAACAAGATTCACATACATCAAATGAATCACATTCATTTTTTTTAAAAGACCATTCTTTTGAAGTGTTTGTATGCGTTTCTTGTTTATATGACCAAGACGACAATGCCAAAGGTAGGTATCACTTAAATCCAATTTGAGTCTTTTGGTGGTTGCTTGGTATATAGAGCTATCATATGTTGCGTTTTCATAAACCAATTCATAAATACCATTACAAGGCTTAAAGAGGAATAAATGATACATTTACAAAGATCATACATAAAACTAGGGTCTATTTGGTATAGGGTAATGAAATGAATAAAGAAATAAAACAAAAGGGATGATGGAATGGATAAGAGAATGAAATAAATCATTACATTCTATTACCATTTAGAAATAAAATAAATCATTACTTTGGCGGTGGTGGCGGTGGTCCGTGGAGATGGTGACAGTCGTGTGGTTGTGGTGTAGGGTTGGCTAGTGGTAATTAGTGGTGGTGGGCGGTAGTTGGTGATGGTGGTCGTGGTGGCCGTGGTTGCCAATGGTAATGGTAGTTTCCGTTGGTGGTGGTTGCAGGTGGTGGTCGGTGATAATTGTTGTTGTTGGTGGTAGTAGCCTGCCTGGTGTAGCGGCCGGTGGCGACCGATCTTGGTGGTCTGTGGTGATGGTGATGGTGGCTGTGGCAGTTGTTGGTGGTGGTGGCCATGACGATCGATCTGGTGCCCGATGGCGGTTGTTTTGAAGGGTGGGTGGGTGGTGTTGGTGACTAATGATGGAAGAATAAATGGAATGAAAAAAAAGGGGTGAATGAAGTGAATTTGAGGGAATGAAGTCAAACATATTTTTTTATTCATCTTTAATGATCTATTCCATTCTGCCCCTCGTTAATACGCACCAAACGCTTCCTAGAGAGTACACCATCAAAACATACACCACAAAATTCACCCATGCCAAAAATGACTTAAATTAAAACTTTAGAACCATAATAGACAACTTAGAAACTTAAAGCACCAAAACAGCCAACTTATCAAACTTCAATGGCTAAAGTAACCATTTCCAAACCCACCACCACTAGAACGAACCCCCTCAAAACCCCACTCTTTTGCGCCGACGACAATGCGGCAAACCTGAAACCTTCACCTCCGGCACCGGAACTTCACTCCGGCACAGGCAACACACACAACACCTCCACACACACGCACACACACAATTACATCATCAGGAAAACGAATGGGCGGAGGCGAAGGCAAAGAAGGAGATTGGGAGTGCAGTGGCTGTGAGAACAGAAACTACGCCTTTAGATCGTTCTGTAACAGGTGTAAGCAGCCGCGGTTGCTAGTTGATTCCAAAACTCCGGCCGATTCGAAGTGGCTCCCGCGGATTGGTGATTGGATCTGCACCGGTATGTTATTTTTTGCTGATTTGATCAGTAGTTTGTGTTTTCTGATGCGTTTTGTGTGTGTGTGTGAAGTTTGTGGATGTGGATGTGGTTTGTGATAGTTGATGTTTGATTATGATTCTAGATTAAGGATTTCAAGTTTGGAAGGCGATTTGTGTGGAATCTGAATGTTGTGAGTAATTAGTTCATTGGTTCTGGATTGGATTGATTATATCGGATTAGGACTGAATGTGTTAGTTTGTGTGGTAGGCTGGTTGTTTGATCATGTTTTCTACGCGTCTGTAATTGATTGATACTCCCTATGTTTGAGATTAAGTGATTTTACTGACGTTATGTTTCTCGGCAAATAAGTGGCGGATGACTTCTTTAACTTTATGCAGCATTTATATCGTACTGTGTTATGCTTTATATGTGATGATTTAAGCTCTTGTATGTGATAATCAGTTTTCTGTAGCAAACAAGTGATTGGTGTTGGTGTTATCAAATTGACTTGAACGTATGTTTTTCAAATCTTCTATTATACGTTATAAACATGAGCTTATATCAGCATTTACAAGTTTTTCACATGCCAGAACAACCAATGTCTTTTTAAAAACATTATTGAACTAGGTTTTTTTTATTTATTTGGGGTGTATCATCAGATATACAACTTCATTGGTGAAGTAGCAAGCAATAAATTCTTTTTATTAATGTAGCTTGCTTGTCGAAAATATGTTTTTCTTTTGTAATTCCTACATAGACTTGAACAAAGGTAATCATTCAGGTTGAGTAGTTTGTGTTTTTGTGTGTGTTTGGTATGTGATTGGCTGGTTGGTGTGCGTAACCTTGGGTTCCTATTCCTGGCTGCATTATGGGTTGGTGTGTGTGGCGATGGATCAAAATAGGCTGCACTAACAACAATTATGCTTCAAGAGAAAAGTGCAAAAAGTGTGGACAACCAAAGGAGTTAGCAGCTATGCCAGCACTTGCGATTCCTGGGGCTTCTCTGCAAACTCATCCACATTATTTTGCCAGGGTACAAGGTGCACAACACCAAAGGTTGAATCTTGGATCACTAACCAATGGAGCTCTTCAACACCCGGTACATCTGAGCCCTAATTGGCTTTTAGGAGGCCCTGATAAATTTGGAGGTCAGCCACCTTCTACCTGGTCCATGGGTCCCACAAATACATCCCCATATGCAAACCAAGCCAGCCAGGTTATTGTCCCGAAAGGATGGAGGAATGGTGACTGGATCTGTACATGTGGTTTCCACAATTATTCTTCTCGAGCACAGGTACAAAACTGGAAATTCCTTGCCAAAAATATACATGTTGCTGGTATCATTCTTTTAATTTAGCTTTTTTGAACATACAGTGCAAAAATGCAATGCTTCCATGCTCCAGGTGACAACAACACATCTTTATTGACTCCTTTGTTATACTTATGAAGTATGATTTGCTGTATGTTATTGCAGTAATGTTGCTTGTTTCTAAGACTTTTTCAAGTACAAAGTATAGTTCAATAACAATGATTGAATGTGTTCTTGTTCATTGGAGGTGGCAAGATTTTTAATTTATTTTTATTATCTATTTATTTATTAAGAGGGAGGAGGTTGCCCGAGCTGAGTAATAGGTTAGAAAGGGTTTGTATGGGTTTAGGTGAATACATAAGCAACTTTATAAATATTAATGCATTATTGTGAATGCATAAGCAATGTTTTTACAATAATAATCTAAATCTCCTTGTAAAAAATGATTTACACAGTTGTATGTGTATAAACTACACTTTGGGTTTAGGTGACCTTCATCTTGTTTGACATCTTTGACCCATTGAACTGTTACCTTATAGCTAAATTTTCTTCATTTGTCCCGGTGAGATAAAACACTATCCAAATTGAGCCATTCACAAGTTTTGGTGTCTAAATCGCCACCTCTACTGCTTGTATCTGTTATTATTGATTAGCTGTTGCCATGACTGCTATAGATGTGATTAGGCAGTATCTTGCAGCTTAGAGTTTCTGACTAGAATTTTGCAGCGATAACAATTAGCTTGACTGATAAGGCTTCATTTCTAGAGTAAATCATTTACTAGTTTTCTATTTACCTATCATTTAATTTATTTCTAAAGCTTGGAACGAAACGGTTAGCATCTGAAGATCTTGTTCAAGATTGGGATAACAAACGACTGAATGCTGGGCAGGTAATGGTCAACTGTATGAGACGTGATTTAAAATTCATTTTGCAGTTTAGGGTGAGATAATTTACCCCACCTTAACTTTTTCATATACAGACTTTGGGCCTGCAGCAGCATATCCACCACCTGCACAGATATCGAGTTCATCATATTTAATCAACAGCTGGTCTCTTTCAGCTCTATCCTGATGGAGCCTCAACAGCAGTGCAACATTCACAACTCAAACCTGCAATTGCCTCAGATATGACCATGCCAACACTTCCTGGAAAAGGGTAACTTATTTATCAATTTGTTTTATATTTAATAAATCTGCATGTTTGACATGTTGTCGTTCCTAAAATGACATTTATATCAGTTTCGCCTATCGCTATAATGTATTCTTTCAAAAGTTGGCTTTAACACTTGCATCATGTTGTGATTTGTCAGGGCAAAGCAATGGCGTGAGGGAGATTGGATGTGCACCAATTGTGACAATCACAACTATGCATCTCGATCCCACTGCAACAAGTAAGTTTGCATTTAGAACTTTGTTTATTAAATAAAAGCCAATATGTAAGCGAAACATAATCATCGAGGCAAATGTAGTACCCTATCGTCTCATGAAAATCGCAATGTTAGACCCATCACAATTTAAAAGAAATGTTTGACTTAACCAAATGACTTGGGTGCTTTTGAAAGAAGAGAATTATGCTGACATGATGATATATGCAGGTGTAATCCACAAAAGGCACCCGTAGTGTGCATATTTCTGCAAAGAAGAGGGTAATTCTGGAATTGAAGGTAGGTGTCAAGAGACAGACAAGTGTGGGTTGTATGGATTGGAGTTATAGTTTCTTCTGTTTGTCAACATGATTAATTATTGTTGTATAATCCACCAGTACAAGTTGTTTTGTACTTCATACTTGATGCTTAAATTAAAATGGCTTTTAACTAATACCCTTTTAGTTTATATGGTATGGTAAAATAGATCTGATAATAGAATAACCTTTTTATGTGAATGATAAAACTTGATCTCAACTGATCAAATGCATTTGTATCTAGCAGCATCTTGGAGAGCTAGCACTCGTTCATAATGAGGTTTTCGTCACTTTATTTCAGTAAATGGCTAACAGAGTAAATGAAGATCTTATGGTATGGAATGCCGGTTCGGTTTGGTTATGAGTTAAAACCAAGGTTGCGAGTTAACACTAAAGTTATAGTTGTTTCGGTTTTTAGATTTTCATAACCAACTAATTTCTTGCAAATGTTTGCTGTTTTTTCAATGATCTACTTGATTCAGGTTACCTTTTAATATACTTGGTATATATTTGGGTTGGTTCAACTTCATATCATCTAATATATCGAGTTAATTATGTGTTTGTGTTGTTTTAAAAATCTTTACAGTTTCGTCTTTGTAGTTTGGCCAACCATTGGTTTAAATTCATTAGTTGGTTTTCTTGGGAGGCAATGTGGTTTTAAACAAAACGACTTAAACTATTTTTGTCATTAGAAGTGAGGGCATTTAAGTCAGACTTTTGTTGTTTCTTCCATTAAAGATAAGAGGATTTAAGTCGTTTTGTTTTTTTAAGTATAGGTATTTGTAACATGGACAACGTTGTAGAAAGTAAAAAAAAAACATAAAAGAAAAAGAAATTAAATAAATTAAATAAATAAATAAACAAAAAGAATTAAGATAAAGTTGTTCCCTGTCCCTCCTATCACAAACCAAAATCCAGTGATTTCATCCACATCCATATTCTTTATCCTTTCCTTCTTTTGATCACTCATATTATATATGTATAAACTAACTTTAGTGACCTATTATTCTACGATTTAAATAATAAAATATTAATTAAAATAAATTTTATTAATTGTAAAACAATTTTAAGATAAAGATGTAAAGAAATTACTATGAGTAAGTACTATAACTAATAAAACAACGATATCAACTTTTTAAAATTTTTTTTTGTATATTCCATAAAAAAGTTGAATATTTTATTTCGAAGCAAACATTTTAAAAAAATATCATTTTTTAAATTACCTTACTATAACTCCCAATTTTAATTAGTTTGGTCTACAAAAATTAATTTAAAAAAACTAATTTTAAAAGTATTTGTATTTACAAAATTGATGTTTTAAAAAATTTGTAAAAATTTATTTCTATAGAAAAACATTAACAAAAGATCTATTTCTTATTGATTAAAACTATTCTAATCTAAAAAAAATTAATAATATTATAAGTAATTAATATAGTTATTTAATAGCAGAGAGAAATGAGATTTTTTTTCGGGAATTCTGCACCACCGCTGTCTTTTTTAGGGATACCACCTCAAACGGTCACGGTTAGGGCTAACCGTGTGTGACATCCGGTAATTTTCCGTTACCAAACTCCGTTAGTTCCGTTAAGTTTTGCATACACGTGTCGTAAGCACACACTAGTTGTCGTTTGACGTTGGTGACTTAAAAATAATTAATAATGTTAATTTATAATAATCTAGTTGAAAGATGATTATTATTTTATATTTATGTTTTTACGCGATTTAAAGACTATTTGAGAATTTATCGCGTACGCGAAACGCGCGTGTTAATTCGTGTGTTGCGTGTTTTATAAAGATAAAATATATAATGTTATTACTATTTATATATTTGTTAGATGGTTAAAAACACTTTTAAAAAGAATTAAAAGCTGAATTTTTTAAAATACAAGCTAAAAGGGTTAAAGGTGTAAATATGGTTAATTAAAATTAGACAAAACACAAACCTAGCCCCCACTTCTCCCTTCGCGACCTGCAGCCCCATTACCCTTCACCCTGCGATTTCAGCCAAGAACAACACATATTCATTTGATTTTGGTTGATCTCAAGGATTGCAACAAGTTAGAATCATCAAATACAAGCCATAACAATGTAAAGGTTAGATTTTTGTGATTTTTTCATGTCCTTTCATTATGCCGAACCTAGGCTGCGATTTAGGGGATCATGGGGCTGAAATCTTGATGTTGTTGATATTAGTATGTTATTGGATTGATTACATGTTGTTTAACGTTGATTATGCATGAATTGTATGTTTTTAGTGGATTGACCACGAACTTTGATGATTATGAACCCTAATTCAAAATTGGGATTATAACATGGAATTGATGATTGTTTGATGTTGTTGGTTGTTTAATTAGGTTGTATGAATGCTAGGAAACATGGATTTTGCAAGAAATTGGTGAATGGGGATTTGTTCATAGGTTACTATAATAGTAACTTTTTATTTTGTATTAATGTTAATTGTTAATGTGTTGATGTTATAGATGTGTTATGATGATAATTGGATGTTGGATTGTTACTATGAACATTGGTAATTCAAGATTACATGCTAGAACCCATACATTACTAAGATAGTAACTTTTTGAGTATGAATTTATGAATCATGTTAGTTAGGTGTTGTAGATCATCAGTCTAGGTATGATATGAACTTGATTAGGTATATATAGTTGGAATTATGGTGAATTGGATGTTAAACCACTTTTGGGTATTACTTTCCCAAAAGGAACTTTATTGTGCATGACTTTGGATATTGGAATTTGACTTGTCATGGGTTTAGGATCATGCTAGAATGATTGTTATGGATGTTTAAAAGTAAAGGTAGTATGTTAGTTAGGTAATGGAATGTTTATTTGGTTTTTGGAGTGATTTGTGCACTTGGATGGTCATGTATGGTTTGATATGTTGATTAGTAACTAGGACATCATGTTTGGACTGGAATTGATCATACTAATGTATGTTGCATGTATTAGGCATCTTGTATGCGTTGTGAATAGTATGTATGACTTTTTGGTAAATTATCTGTTTTGACCCATATATGCTAAATCATAGCTATAGTCATGTAAGTAGGTTATGCATGATCTAACCTGTTATATGATACACTAGTTATGATATGAACACACACTGAGCATGCTAGATGCTAAGGATTTATACAATTGTATGATATGTGCATTATGTGATTTAAGCAATGTATTGGGAATGTAGCATCAAATGTGATTCATTGGAATGTTAAACATGTATGTTATATGCTTATGTATTTTAAATGGTTTACAACGCATAATGTCACCAACGGGTCAAACGGGTCAACTAGGTCACATGTATGTTGTTTTTATAGAACCTTGAGTTCTTTGTTTGTAGAACACTTAAGGTTTCTCTTGGGATTTCTGTGTACATGTACTTATGTACTTGTGTGTTCTAGGTAACCTTTGAAGGTTGTCTTTTCCGCTCGTTCTTGTCAAGTAGCTTAGCTTCTACACATATCACACGCATCAGGTGAGTTCATGCCCCACTGTTTTATTAAATCTCTTTTGGGGGAGATAGCATACTGGTAATGTACAAACGTTTTTTATATTTAAGATGTGTATGATATTAAATAGTGCTGTTTACCATGATAATCCTCACACTTTCGAATTGTTATATTGAATAGCGGGAAACTTGGGTAGTACTACTGGGTCTGACGAGCCCCACCTGTGTGACTCGAGGTAACCGGGTGCAATTTGTCCTATGATTATTCGTCACCATATGGTGAAGTCGTGACGGGAGGCAAACATAACACAGTCAGCTTCAATGTCGAAATCACTATGTATTAATATCAATTTGTTAATGGACTAGCTAGCTATTACAATGCACATGCTTATTTATACACTATTGATAAACTGTTATGTTTATAGGCAAACTCTTGAACTCGCCAACCATGTGTTGACTTTTTAGTATGCTATTCTCAGGTCATTAATCTGGACTGCTGATAGGAGCACCACACGAGTCAGCATGCATTTTAGAGATTTAAACTTCAAACATATTTACTCGTCTTTATTTATGGTTTAAACTACTTGGTTGGCACTTGTTTTACCATGTGTACTTTCACATGTTTTGGGTGTTTTTTTATTACTTTACGCTTCCGCAGGTCTTTTAAAGTTTAAACTCTGTTGATTTACATTAAACGTAGCATATAGAGTCGTTCCGAGTAACTATTGACTGTGATCCTGGTTTGTTCACACGCCTCGCGGTAAAACTCCGCACGTGATTTTGAGGGTATGACAGATTGGTATCAGAGCCATTGGTTATAGAGAACTAGGTTGCATACACACTAGACTATAACCGCACACAGTTAGTTAGTTACTTGTTCCTGATTTTTCTACTGCATACTCACTGGCATACACATCACACTCTCTGCAGCATGGCATCGTCTCGAGAGCACGTGGTAAGCTACCAACATCACCCACACGACCCGAGTCCCCACCTCCTGGACCGTTACCTGACGATGGACTGGACTGGCCTCGTTTGGACTATCCACGAGGTGAGTTCGACTGGGATCAACCATTATATGCCACCCGAACGTGACCCTCCCCGTGACTGGAGTTTCTACCCGAGTTTGTGGGTCACCTCATGTACAGGGAACGTGTGCCTACATCAAGACCCCGAACTAGGAACACACAGAGCAACCACTACCTACACTTCCGCGGACGGTGCAGTCCAACGAGCAGGTTATTGCTGCATTGGTAGCAGCACTGGACACGGAGCAACACCGGGTCGGCACTCACTGGCAATGTCTGTACACTACAGCACGAAGTGTACACACTGCGACATCAACTGGATGACTTCGTGGAGCATCATGGTAAAACCTTAGAGGGGTTTTACCAAATGCGGATGGTTACCAGACGCTGAGTGGACGCGTGACCGCACTGGAACAGCGCGATGAAGCAATCGACAACAGGTTTGCTGCTTTAGAGGCCCAGTTGGCGGTACTTCAGATAGCCTTAGCTCCTGCTCCGGTGGAGGCCCCCGAGGAGGAGGAGGAACCCGAGGAGGAACCCGAGGAAGAACCCGAGGAAGAACCACGGAGATGGAAGAAGATAGTGACAATTCAGACATAGTTGATTGATTTTATTTCATTTTTTTTCTAACAACTTGGACTATATAGCGTTTCCTTCTTTTGAAACCTATGTGGGAAGGGTTGTTTCCCCACTTGAACTTGACATTGGTGAATACATTGTGACTTATTTACAATTATTTATCTTGGTTATCATTTTGTTATAAATGTTGTGGTGTGATGATTCATTACTTTCTTATTGTTTACTATACTTCAATGAGTACATCAAACAGCGGTTTTTGTTTGATTGATTCATTACTCATTATTGTGTTGTGAATGTAAAGTGAATAATGGACGCCCGAGGACGAGGACGTGGACATGGCCGAGGACGCGGGCGCGGGCGCGGACGGGTGCCGAGACCAAGGTGCCGGTGACCAAGGTGCCGGTGGCCAGGAGCCGGTACAATTAATATGACTCCTGCGGAACTGGCTGCCTTAATAAATGCACAAGTCCAGCGGCAGTGGCTGCTGTCCAAGTAGGACAGGCCGCAGGTAAACATAATGGAAAAGTTTTTCAAATACTCTAGTTAATCAATAAGATGTCTAATCAATATTTATCGTGATAAAGCAGGACCTCCAGCGTGTACCTACAAGTCCTTCATGGACTGCAAGCCTCACACCTACAGTGGAACCGAGGGTGCTGTAGGGTTAGTAAGGTGGTTTGAGAAGACGGAATCTGTGTTCTCAAAGTGTAACTGTCCACTTGCTGACCAAGTGAAATACGCAACCGGGACGTTGGATGGTGCTGCACTGTCTTGGTGGAATGCTCAAGTGCAAATGCTAGGGCAAGCCATGGCAAATGAGCTCCCGTGGAATGAATTTAAAGATATGATGATCGAGGAATACTATCCTCGAAGCGAAGTTCAAAAGTTGGAGATGGAATTTTGGCAGTTGAAAATGCAAGGTTCCGAGATCGAGGCCTATACAACAAGAACTCACGAGCTGGCCACACTATGTCCTGGAATGGTGAACGAGATGCACAACGTGTGGAACATTACATCCGGGATTGGTGCTCCGAAATTAGGAGCATGGTGACTTCCTCTAACCCCGCCACTATACAACAAGCCATCCGACTAGCCCACAAACTAACTGACAAAGCTGTGGAGCTAGGACGGTTGCCAAAACGGGGCGCTGCTGCAAGCGTACCCGAAAACAAAAGGAAGTGGGATGCCTCTAACAACACCAACACCAACAACAATATAGAGCATCATCATCCGGCGGTCAACACCAACCTCAACAACAACAACCACAACAGCAGCAACGAAGGTTTGACAACAATCATAATTTCAACCAGTCAAACTCAAACAATCAAGGATCGAGCGGCTATGGTGGTAAACAACCGATGTGCACGCGGTGCAACTATCATCATGTTGGGAGATGTGACAACTACAAGTGTCAGCGGTATGGTAAAATGGGACACTTGGCTAAGGATTGCCGTGGTGAGATGGTTAGGAAACCACAGCAACCTCAGGAGACTCCAAAGGGTTGTTTCGAGTGTGGAAAGGAGGGGCATTACAAGCGAAACTGCCCGCAGTTGAGGAGGAACGGTAATGGTAATGGCCAGAACAACAACAACCAAGGCAACAACAACACAACAACAACAACAACAAAGATGGAAATGGCAATGGTAACGGTGGTAATAATGGAGCCAAAGGGAGAGCTTTCGTCATTGGCTCAGGTGAGCTCTAAACGACCCTACTACTGTTACTGGTAGGTTTTCTGTAAATGGGTGTTTTGCTACAGTATTGTTTGATACTGGAGCCGATAGGAGTTTCATATCCTTAGAGTTCTCTAGTCTCCTAAGTGATATCCCTTCTGCCTTAGAATCCAAATATACCGTAGAATTGGCTGACGGTAAACAGATTCATGTGACACACATTCTTAAAGATTGTAAAATAGAACTCGCTGGTCATACTTTCGCTATAGACCTTATGCCTGTTACACTGGAAGTTTCGACGTTGTGGTAGGCATGGATTGGCTCTCAAATAAGCAAGCGGAAATCATATGTCACGAGAAGATCATACGAATTCCTGTTGGTGATGAAATTCTCACAGTCCGAGGCGATAGGAGTGGTGCAGTGATGGGCATTATCTCCTACATGAAAGCACAGAAATTACTGCGAAAAGGTCGCTTGGCTATCCTGGCACTCGTCACCGATAAACAACCGGAGGAAAGGCGAATGGAAGACATACCCGTCGTACGAGACTTTCCTGAGGTGTTTCCTGAGGATCTTCCTGGATTACCACCTCATCGTCAAGTGGAATTTCAAATTGAACTGACTCCCAGTGCAGCCCCGATTGCTAGAGCACCTTATCGATTAGCACCGAACGAACTACAGGAGTTGTCATCACAACTTCAGGAGCTTTTAGATAAGGGCTTTATTCGACCTAGCTCATCACCTTGGGGAGTCCCTGTCCTCTTTGTAAAGAAAAGGATGGCACGTTTTGAATGTGCATCGATTATAGGGAGTTAAACAAAGTCACAGTTAAGAACCGATACCTTTTACCTCGCATCGACGACTTATTTGATCAGCTTCAGGGATCCAGCTATTATTCGAAGATCGACTTGAGATCTGGTTATCATCAACTCCGAGTCCGTGAGGAGGATATCTCCAAAACTGCATTCTGTACTCGTTATGGTCATTACAAGTTCTTGGTCATGCCTTTTGGGTTGACAAATGCACCTGCGGTGTTCATGGACCTCATGAATCGTGTGTGCAAACCCTACCTTGATCAGTTTGTTATTGTGTTTATCGATGACATACTGATATACTCTAAGACCAAGGAGGACCATGAAGAGCATCTACGATTAATCTTAGAATTGTTGAAGAATGAGCAACTGTACGCCAAATTCTCTAAGTGTGACTTTTGGATACGCGAAGTACAATTCCTAGGCCAAATTGTTAATGAGAAGGGTATACATGTTGATCCTGCCAAGATTGTGGCAATAAAGAATTGGGCCATACCTAAAACACCGAGTGAGATACGACAATTTCTGGGATTAGCAGGGTATTACCGACGGTTCATAGAAGGATTTTCTAAGATTGCACAACCTCTCACCGCTTTGACCCACAAAGGAACACATACAATGGGGAGAAAGTCAAGAGGCGGCTTTTCAGCTATTGAAACAGAAACTCTGTAGTGTACCGATATTGGCACTGCCAGAGGGGACGGATGATTTCGTGGTGTATTGTGACGTATCCATCCAAGGATTGGGTTGTGTTCTGATGCAGCGCGATAAGGTGATAGCCTACGCCTCTAGACAACTAAGGTTCACGAGAAGAATTATACTACCCATGATCTAGAGTTGGGTGCAGTGGTTTTTGACTTAAAGATTTGGAGACATTACTTGTACGGTACCAAATGTACTATCTATACCGATCACAAGAGTCTTCAGCACATCTTTGAGCAAAAAGAGTTGAATATGAGGCAGCGGCGTTGGGTGGAACTTTTGAATGATTATGATTGCGCTATCAAGTACCATCCTGGAAAGGCGAACGTAGTTGCCAATGCCTTAAGCCGAAAAGAAACAGTTAAACCCAGGCGGTACGAGCCTTACAGCTCACGATCAGTACCCATTTGCCTGAACAAGTTAAGGAAGCACAAATAGAAGCCTTGAAAGAGGAAAACATTGTTTCTGAGTCATTACGGGGAATGGATAAACAATTGGTAGAGAAAGAAGATGGAATTCGGTACTTCATGGATAGACTTTGGGTGCCTGTTTATGGAAATCTGAGGGATTTGGTTATGACGAGGCACAAAAGTCTAAATACTCTATACATCCTGGATCTGACAAGATGTATCATGATCTAAAGGCGCACTATTGGTGGCCTAACATGAAGGCAGATGTAGCTACGTATGTGAGCAAATGTTTGACCTGCTCAAAAGTCAAAGTGGAATACCAAAAACCATCTGGACTATTACAACAACCCGAGATACCGATGTGGAAATGGGAACAAATCTCTATGGATTTCATCACAAATTACCCCGGACTAATACTGGTCGTGACACAATCTGGGTCATTGTGGATCGGTTGACCAAGTCCGCTCACTTCCTTGCAATTAAGGAAACGGATAAGATGGAGAAGCTAACCCGAATGTATCTTAAGGAAATCGTGTCGAGACATGGCGTACCAATCTCAATTATCTCTGATCGCGACGCTCGCTTCACGTCGCACTTCTGGCAGTCACTACAGAAATCTCTGGTACACGATTGGATATGAGTACTGCTTATCATCCACAGACTGACGACCAGAGTGAGCGTACCATACAGACTTTGGAGGATATGCTACGTGCTTGTGTGATTGACTTCGGGAACAACTGGGAAGTTCACCTGCCTTTGGTGGAATTTTCCTATAATAACAGTTATCACACTAGCATACAGGCAGCACCTTTTGAGGCTTTGTATGGGAGAAAGTGTAGATCACCGGTTTGCTGGGCTGAAATTGGTGATAGTCAACTAACGGGTCCCGAGCTAATACATGAAACACTGAGAAGATCGTGCAGATACGGAACCGTATGGCAGCAGCGCGAGACAGACAGAAAAGTATGCTGACAAGAGACGGAAACCTCTAGAATTCCAAATTGGCGACAAAGTGTTATTGAAAGTCTCACCGTGGAAAGGCGTAGTTTGGTTTGTCAAGCGAGGAAAGCTGAATCCGAAGTATGTTGGACCATTTGAGATACTGGAAAGAATAGGTCCGGTGGCCTATCGACTAGCCTTGCCTGATTCGCTGAGTGGAGTGCACAACGTGTTTCACGTTTCAAATCTGAAGAAGTGCCTATCTGACGAGACACTAATTGTACCACTAGAATATGTTCAAGTGGATGAACAATTGCGTTTTATCGAAGAACCCGTCGAGGTGATGGATCGTGAGGTGAAAACACTTAAGCAGAGCAAAATACCTATAGTCAAAGTTCGTTGGAACTCGCGACGTGGACCGGAATTCACGTGGGAACGTGAGGATCAAATGAAGCTTAAGTACCCTCAACTGTTCAAGACGATGTCTGCAGACAAAGGTATTGATTTAAATTTCGGGACGAAATTTCTTTCAACATGGGGATGATGTGACAACTCATCCAAAACTCACTCGATTTCGATTTCTGTGTGCCAATGCAGTAGACCAGTGATGGAACACTCTCACCGTGTGATGGAACACGCTCACCATGTAACGCAATTTTCGGGACGAAAACTCTTTCAACATGGGGATAATGTGACATCCGGTAATTTTCCGTTACCAAACTCCGTTAGTTCCGTTAAGTTTTGCATACACGTGTCGTAAGCACACACTAGTTGTCGTTTGACGTTGGTGACTTAAAAATAATTAATAATGTTAATTTAATAATAATCTAGTTGAAAAGATGATTATTATTTTATATTTATGTTTTTACGCGATTTAAAGACTATTTGAAATTTATCGCGTAACGTGGAAACGCGCGTGTTAATTCGTGTTTGCGTGTTTTATAAAGATAAAAATATATAATGGTTATTACTAGTTTATATATTTGTTAGATGGTTAAAAACACTTTTAAAAAGAAGTTAAAAGCTGAATTTTTATAAAATACAAGCTAAAAGGGTTAAAGTTAAATATGGTTAATTAAAATTAGACAAAACACAACCCTAGCCCCCCTTCTCCCAATTCACGACCTGCAGCCCCATTACCCTTCACCCTGCGATTTCAGCCAAGAACAACACATATTCATTCGATTTTGGTTGATCTCAAGGATTGCAACAAGTTAGAATCATCAAATACAAGCCATAACAATGTAAAGGTTAGATTTTGTGAGTTTTTCATGTCCTTTCATTATGGCCGAAGCCTAGGCTGCGATTTAGGGGATCATGGGCTGAAATCTTGATGTTTGTTGATATTAGTATGTTAGTTGGATTGATTACATGTTGTTAACGTTGATTATGCATGAATTGTATGTTTTTAGTGGATTGACCACGAACTTTGATGATTATGAACCCTAATTCGAAATTGGTGATTATAACATGGAATTGATGATTGTTTGATGTTGTTGGGTTGTTAATTAGGTTGTATGAATGCTAGAAACATGGATTTTGCAAGAAATTGGCGAATTGAGAGATTTGTTCATAGGTTACTAAAATAGTAACTTTATTTTGTATGTAATGTTGAATTGTTAATGTGTTGATGTTATACATGTGTTTATGATGATAATTGGATGTTGGATTGTTACTATGAACATTGGTAATTCAATATTACATGCTAGAACCCATACATTACTAAAGATAGTAACTTTTGAGTATGAAATTTATGAATCATGTTAGTTAGTGTTGTAGATCATGTCTAGGTATGATATGAACTTGATTAGGTATATAATAGTTGGAATTATGGTTGAATTGGATGTTAAACCACTTTTGGGTATTACTTTCCCAAAAGGGAAACTTTATTGTGCATGAACTTTGATATTGGTAATTTGACTTGTTCATGGTTTTAGGATCATGCTAGAATGATTGTTATGGATGTTTAAAGTGGTAGAATATGTTAGTTAGGTAGTATGGAATGTTTATTTGGTTTTTGGAGTGATTTGTGCACTTGGATGGTCATGTATGGTTGGTATGTTGATTAGTAACTAGGACATCATGTTTGGGACTGGAATTGATCATACTAATGTTTGTTGCATGTATTAGGCATCTTGTATGCGTTGTGAATAGTATGTATGACTTTTTGGTAAATTATCTGTTTTGACCCATATATGCTAAATCATAGCTATAGGTCATGTAAGTAGGTTATGCATGATCTAACCTGTTATATGATACACTAGTTATGATATGAACACACTGAGCATGCTAGATGCTAAGGATTTATACAACTTGTATGATATGTGCATAGTATGGTGATTTAAGCAATGTATTGGAATGTAGCATCAAATGTGATTCATTGGAATGTTAAACATGTATGTTATATGCTTATGTATGTTTAAATGGTTTACAACGCATAATGTCACCAACGGGTCAAACGGGTCAACTAGGTCACATGTATGTTGTTTTTATAGAACCTTGAGTTCTTTGTTTGTAGAACACTTAAGGTTTCTCTTGGGATTTCTGTGTACATGTACTTATGTACTTGTGTTTCTAGGTAACCTTTGAAGGTTGTCTTTTCTGCTCGTTCTTGTCAAGTTAAGCTTTAGATATCTATCACACGCATCAGGTGAGTTCATGCCCCACTGTTTTATTAAATCTCTTTTGCGGGAGATAGCATACTGGTAATGTTACAAACGTTTTTTATATTTAAGATGTGTATGATATTAATATAGTGCTGTTTACCATGATAAAGTCCTCACACTTTCGAATTGTTAATATTGAATAGCGGGGAAACTTGGGTAGTACTACTGGGTCTGACGAGCCCCACCTGTGTGACTCGAGGTCACCGGTGCAATTTGTCCTATGATTATTCGTCACCATATGGTGAAGTCGTGACGGGAGGCAAACATAACACAGTCAGCTTCAATGTCGAAATCACTATGTATTAATATCAATTTGTTAATGGACTAGCTAGCTATTACAATGCACATGCTTATTTATACACTATTGATAAACTGTTATGTTTATACGCAAACTCTTGAACTCACCAACCATGTGTTGACTTTTTAGTATGCTATTCTCAGGTCATTAATCTGGACTGCTGATAGGAGCACCACACGAGTCAGCATGCATTTTAGAGATTTAAACTTCAAACATATTTACTCGTCTTTATTTATGTTTAAACTACTTGGTTGGCACTTGTTTTGCCATGTGGTACTTTCACATGTTTTGGGTTGTTTTATTTACTTTACGCTTCCGCAGGTCTTTTAAAGTTTAAACTCTGGTTGATTACATTAAACGTAGCATATAGAGTCGTTCCGAGTAACTATTGACTGTGATCCTGGTTTGTTCACACGCCTTGCGGTAAAACTCCGCACGTGGATTTTGAGGGTGTGACCCGTGACCTTTAGGTCGGGTGTGGGACCTTGCGGTCACGGTGAGGCCTAACCGTGACGTTAGGTTCTCGGGATCATTGCAATTATTGGGTGTGTAATTAATAGGTGACAGTTAGGGTTTTGGAGGTGTATATGTCACGGTTTGGCCAAATCGTGACATTTTGTACATATTTTTTAATTTTTTTTAATTTTGTTTTTATTTTTATTTTATCAAACGGTTAATCTAATCGTAAAATACGAGTTTGTGTTTTTTATTTTTTATGTCACAGTTTGGCCAAATCGTGACATTTTGTACATATTTTTTAATTTTTTTAATTTTGTTTTTATTTTTATTTTATCTAACGGTTAATCTAGTCGTAACATACGAGTTTGTGTTTGTGTTTATTATTAATTTATCATATTACAAGTAATTTTTGTGTTTAATTATTTATTAAACAAGTTGTTGTTATTTTATCACATGGTTAACCTAATCGTAAAAAATCAGTTGTTATCAAACATATACAATTAACATTATCAACATTACAAATATAAAACAAACAAACAAAGAAACACAATCAAACAAACACAACCAAATATACAAGTCATTATAACTGAAACTGCACATATATATATATACAACGAGTTTTTACATACAAAAAGAAATAAAATACAAACAAAATACATATCTAATCCATCATCCCCGATCGCTGCCCTGACCAGACCCGCCCGTGCCAGAAGGGCCAGCACCGTCATGGTCTAACCGCCTCGGTGGCTGTGACAACACGACGTACCCGAGGCGGCATAGTCCGCGATCATGTGCTGGACGACCCAGTCCATCATATCATGCAGCCTCCTGGTCATATCCTCCAGCCTCGTGACCCTGTCTCGTGCGTCCTGAAGCATATCAAGAACATGAGCAGGCAATCGCACGGCATGGTACACGCGCTGAGGATGCTGGGCGGGTCCTAGTCGTGCGGTGGGGGAATGGGCTGATCCTCCCCGCCTCCAAGGGCTCGTGGGCATCCTGAAGGTGGACCTCAGCCCCCGCCAGCTCGGGAGGGTCCACTAACGACTCGGGCACCCATGGCACGAGCTCATGGTATCTACTGAGCAGGTGCCACGTGCCGTTGGGGAACCTCCGAACGATCCTCATCCCAGTGGTGGTGGTCCGGGCGGCCACGCGCACAGGAGTCGGAGGTAGCGGGAGCTGGGACATGGCGTGCGCGTACCCCAAGCCTCGAGCGATCCGGGAAACGATGTTCCCCCGCCTACTAACGCCCCTCGTGACTGCCGATGATAATAACTAGCAAAATAATCAGCAAGGTCATGCGCGAGGTGACAGTGTCGGTGTGTGAGTACACACCGAAGAAAGAAAAGGTTGGCGGCGTTGACCCTGTCGGTCCCCGCCCCATGACCAGCGACGGACGTGGCGATGAGTCGGTGAATGTATCTATACAGAAGGTCTCGTATATGAGATGACCTCGTATCACCACCGTACGGTCCGTCGCCAATGGCAGGCCACCAGACCTAATCGAGTCGTCGGCCCCGCGGATCAAGGCCGTGGTGTACATCGGCTGTCCGACCTCCACCTACGTGTAGAGGTCGCTGACGACAGCGAACCGCCTAAGTGACATGCGGTGTAGGTGCCCGAACAACCGGAAAGCAACCTCCGCGGGCGCACGACCGTCCGCTATGTCGTTCTCGTCCAGCTCCGCAAGTCCCTGCTCACGTGGACGGAATGTGAAGGTGCAGTAGAACTCCACGGTCAGCTCTCGATGGGCATCGTCGCTCATCCGGAACAGCTGCTCCCACGGGCCGTCCTCGCCGATAATCTAAAAAAATGGTCCCGCTCTCCAACGAGCTGTAAGAAGTCCTCCGACAGGACGGTCCCCGGTGCCGGCACTCGTGCTCTCAGGGTCTTGAACCGCTCGTACGGTGTAGTCCCCTGATCGAACTATAAAAACTGGCAGTCATCAATGCCGGGGATAAAAGCATCGTCGGCATCTATATCTGCGAAAAAAACGTATTTATCATTATTTACAAACAAACAAACAAACAAACATACCCAGTGTCTCCCGCTGAAGAGCAGGGTCTGGGAGGGGTATATGTGGCAAGTCTTTCCTCTATAGAAAAGATAGAGAGACCGCTTCCGAATTTATCATTATTTACAATGTTATAAATTAATGGTTGACGGTTAATAATTATTATTATATTATTAGTATTATTACTATTATTATTATTATGTATACTATTATTATTATTGCTATTTATTATTATGTATACTATTATTATTATTAGTATTATTATTACTATTACTATAATTATTATTACTATTATTATTATTACTATTATTATTATTATTATTATTATTACTACTACTACTATTAGTATTATTTATTACTATTACCATTATTATCATTACTATTACTACTATTATTATTACTATTATTATTATTACTATTATTATTATTATTACTATTATATTATTATTATTATTACTATTAGTATTATTACTATTATTATTATTATTATTATTATTAAATTATTATTATTATTATTATTATTAGTACTATTATTATTACTACTACTACTATTATTATTATTATTATTATTATTATTATTATTATTACTACTATTACTATTATAACTATTATATTATTATTATTTAACTATTATTATTATTATTTATTATTACTATTACTATTATAACTATTATTATTATTATTATTTACTATTTCTATTATTATTATTCTATTATTACTATTACTATTATAACTATTATTATTATTATTATTATTATTTACTATTATTATTATTATTATTATTACTATTATTACTATTATTATTACTATTACTATTATAACTATTATTATTATTATTATTATTTACTATTATTATTATTACTATTATTACTATTATTATTACTATTAGTATTATTAATATTACTATTACTATTATTATTATAACTATTATTATTACTATTATTTATTATTATTTCTAATAATAATAATAAACCGTCGACAAACTACGCTACATATACGGAAAACCTATCAAATCTATAAGGGAAACCTATCAAATCTATTTGGGAAAACCTATCAAATCTATAAGGGAAAACCTATCAATCTATAAGGGAAAACCTATCAAATCTATTTGGGAAAACCTATCAAATCTATTTGGGAAAACCTATCAAATCTATTTAGGAAAACCTATCAGATCTATGTTTACCTCTATGGATTAAAGCGGAAAATACGTACCGAAAACGATAATGTAGCGGCGATGGTGGTGCGACGACGGTGTTGCAACGCGGTGGTGCAGCGGCGGTGGCGCAGCGGCGGCGGTGGTGCGCAGATGGTGAGTGGCGGTGGTGGTGGAAGATGGTGAGCGGCGGTGGTAGTGGTGAAGATGGTAAGCGGCGGTGGTGGTGGTGGAAGATGGTGGATTCACGGTGGTGGTGGTGGAAGATGGTTGAGCGGCGGCGGCGGTGGTGGTGGAAGGTGGTGTGAGCGGCGGCGGTGTCACGGGAGGGCTCGCGGTGACGGTTTGGAGGCGGTGGAGGTGAAACGTTGGGAGGATTATGGTGGTGAAATGGTTGTGGTTGTGTGGTGAAATGGGGGTGTGCGAACGGTTGAAGATGAAACCAGTAACCACGAGGTCACGGTTTGGCCTCCACGTGACCTCTTACAGACAGGAGTCACGGATTGGCCCCGCGTGACCTCTTACACACACGGTGCTCGAGGGGTAGGTGCACTAATTGAGGGAAATCAGATTCAAAAAATATCTCAAGAGGTCACAGTTTGGCCTCCACGTGACCTCTTCCCTTTTTTTTGTATAATTGTTATTATTATTATTGTTATTATTATTATTATTATTATTATTATTATACTATTATTATTATTATTATTATTATTATCATTATTATTAACCGTATCCTTTTAGTTTCTGAATACACAAAATAATATTATTAATATTATTATTATTATTAACTTTAAAATTATTACTATTAACTTTTTATTTATATTAGAGTATATTATTATTATTGGTGTTATTATTATTTATTATTTATTGTTATTATTATTAGAGTTTATTTTGTAGTTTCTGGATATATACAAATGTTATTAATATTATTATTATTATTATTAACTTTAAAATTATTACTATTAAACTTTTTATTTATATTAGAGTATATTATTATTATTATTGTTATTATTATTATTTATCATTATTGTTATTATTATTAGAGTTTATTTTGTAGTTTCTGGATATACAAAATAATACTATTATAATTATTATTATCAACTTTAAAATTACTATTAATTTTATTATTATTATTATTGTTATTATTATTATTTATCATTATTGTTATTATTATTAGAATTTATTATGTATGTTTGAACATTGGTTTACAAAATATAAGTTGCATATATATATATGTCGATATGTTCCCGATAAGATTGTTTAAGTTATCATTAAAACGTTACGGTTTGTTCACGTACGCAGGTTTGTTCACGTACGCATGTTTGTATGTACGTTTACGAAGTGTATTTGTTCTTATTGTATATATATGTTGATGTGTGTGTATGTTCATGAAAAAATATCCGATTTGATATACATAATGATCATAAACGTTAATGTGTAGATTAGGGAACTCCAAAAGGTCACGGTTAGACCAAACCGTGACCTCTTTTGTCAACAAGCTGTGACGGTTCGCCCACCACGTGACACTTTGTGTCAACAGCTGTGACAGCTTCATTCCACAACGCCACATATAACAAAGGGGTCACGGTTTGACCAAACCGTGACCTTTTTGTAACACCCGGACCTCCAAAGAGTCCGTTTAAGTTAAATAACATGCGGAATTTGGTCCCAGAAAATTTCGTTAACATTTAACTTCCAAAATATGTGTTTCGTGTCAACCGACACTCAAAAACGAAGTTTAACAATCCATTTACATACACACGTGATAGGAAGTTTCAAAATAATGTTAACACGTTAGTTTCTACAAAGAAACGTGTATGCAAGTCCCGTTCGATCCTTGTATGCCCCATCGATCACTTAGCCTTCCGGTCCCGTAACACCTGAAAACACACGTTTAGACATCCATTAGTTCATAAGAACTAAGTAAGTACATTCTAACATTCATTTCGGGTCTTTACGGGGTTTAAAACGGACTCGGACTCGGACGCGTTAAAACGACAATCGACAAAAACTGGGAACAGGGCCCACCGTAACTTACGGTAGCCACCGTAAGTTACGGTGGCTCCAGCTCATGTTACGGTGGTATTATTCTGCTGTACGATAGCATCAGTTTCACCCAGAACCTACCGTAACTTACGGTAGCCACCGTAAGTTACGGTGGTACCTGCAGCATAGTCCATATTTTTGACCCGTTAAAGGTTGTTTCGCGTTCCCGAGCCACCCCTTTCGATCCCGATTGTTCCAAACACCTAGAAATAACATATTTCATCATATATGTGATTCCCACGGAGTTTCAACGAGTCTAACCCGACTCTTGGCAATATACCAAATTTTTTTATTAGTTTGGTATTTATTCCTTATTTAGCCCATTTATGGTTCGTTTGTTCTTTAGAGCTTCCGACCGTCCCCGACAACCATGGAACCGGTCTATTACAACATTTTACATATGTTTGGTGAGTTCTTAGACCCAACCCATCCCATTTGCTTATCATATCGCAAATTTCCTTTTTATACCGAATTTGACCCTCATAGGGTCAAATCCCATTTTAATGAGCGGTTTGCCATTCTTTCGCGAACGACCGCTTTCCTTGGCGTTACCCAACGTTCACACACATTGCAAATCGTAGGGATAACCCTTTACCCTAGTGTTCACACACGATGTGAATCACTTTAATCCGGTTTGTCCTTTCTTCCCATTTTCATGGGACGGTCACGCACGTCATGACTCGTTCTGTTCCACAACCATGTGGTATAACACTAAAGTGTATTTTCCTTTATGTTCACGCACGTCGTGAATCATTTGTCATAGAAGCTCACATACGGTGCAAGTCAACTATTTATCCTTTTTAAACGTTGTTTTCATTTTGTTTGAGCTTATGAGCACATGGTCACACACATTGTGACTCATGCCTCTACTTTGTTATGCTCAATTTAAAGAATGTCTTACCTTGAGTCCGGAAGGTTTAAGTGGTCAATTAAACGTGTTTCCTTGCCGGTTCCCTTGGATCCGCTTGCCACACCACTTCCTATTACCATTTAAGGACCCATTTAACACATAACATTCATTTAATCACACATATGGTCTATTTGACCATTTATCACATTTAACCTACAATCTAGGCTTTCACATTGCACATTCTTGCAATTAAGTAGTTCATTCATGATTTTCATCTAATTTAGGCATTTCATCAAACACCTTATGTGCATAACTTAACATATTGGTTATTTACTAGCTTTTAAACATCATCAAGCTAGTTTTACACCCAAATCACATAACACACATGTGATTCATCAATTTCAACCAAAGGTTATGCACCTAATCACATTTCTTACAAGATGAACATGGATTCTACAACTAGCAACTAGTTTACATGAAGAATCCTTAGTTTAACCTTCTAGTAACTAAACCCATTTCCATGGTTCATGTAAATCTTCAATTAAGGAGCAATTACACATCTAGTTACCATAATACACACATACACATGATCATCTAGCACTATAACACTAGGATTTCATGTTCAAACCACCAATTTCTACACCCATCATGTGGGTGACGATTTTACACCTCAAGAACATCAAATAACACTTACTTGTAGCCCTTGATGAAATGAAGAATGATTTCTAGGGCTCAATTTCGGATCTTGCACTTGAATCACCAACAATTTGAGAAATGAGGTGACAAAAACCCTCTTTCTCCTCTTCTCTTGTGAAACGTGAATGAGCAACTATGCTCACCAAATGTATGACAAACCATACATATCCATGTTCAAGTTTTCCTCTATTGGCAAGATCCACCCCTCTAGTTATCATTTTTCATTTCCACCACTATTAACTAACTAGTAAATCTTCTAGTTAAGTCTTAAATATTACAATATTCACACATGATACATTAATTGTATTTTAATTACATAATACCAAATTCGGGTCGTTACAAGTCTCCCCCTCTAAAGAGAGTTTCGTCCCCGAACTTTACATACTAATCAAATAGATGAGGATAAGACTTCCTCATTTCATCTTCCGATTCCCAAGTGGCATCGGACCCTTACGATTCTTCCATTGCACCTTCACCTGATTGAGTGTTTTGTTTCTCAGTTGCTTGACCTTTCTATCCAAGATAGCCACCGGCTTCTCGATATAGTTCAATCTGTCATCAACTTCCAAATCCTCGTACGGAACATAGGCCGACTCGTCAGCCAAACACTTCCTCAAGTAAGATACATGGAACGTGTTGTGAATTCCTTGAAGCTCTTCCGGCAATTCCAACCGGTAAGCAACTTTACCCACACGTGCGATGATTTTAAACGGCCCGATAAACCTCGGACTCAACTTTCCCCGCTTCCGGAATCGTATAATACCCTTCCATGGGAAACCTTTAACAAAACCAAATCGCCCACCTCAAACTCGATGGGTCGTCTACGCTTATCCGCGTAAGCTTTCTGACGGTCTTGCGCCGCCTTCATGCGAGCACGGATTTGCTTAATCTTTTCATCCGTATTCATTATCGTATCGTGGCCAGCGAGTTCCCGCGGACCAATTTCTCCCCAACAAATGGGAGTTCGGCATTTTCTTCCATATAAAGCTTCATACGGAGGCATCTCGATGGTGGAGTGGTAGCTATTATTGTAAGAAAATTCCGCCAAGGCAAATACTCATCCCAACTACCCCCAAAGTCAAGAACCACGCTCGTAGCATATCTTCTAATGTTTGAATGGTTCTTTCACTTTGTCCGTCGGTTTGGGGATGGTATGACATGCTTAGCAATAGCTTTGTTCCCATCTCCGCTTGAAATTTCCTCCAAAACTTGGAAGTAAACCGTGTGTCTCTATCGGACACAATCGACACGGGCACCCCGTGTCGTGACACTATTTCGTTCACGTAACCTCCGCCATTTTCTCCGAATTGTAAGTCTCACGAATAGGAAGGAATGAGCGCTCTTGGTCAATCGATCGACAACAACCCATATCGCATCGTACCCTTTCTTCGTTCTTGGAAGTTTAGTAATCAAATCCATTGTCAACTTTTCCCATTTCCATTCCGGAATATCCAACGGTTGCAATTCACCATGAGGTTTTTGATGTTCCGCCTTCACTTGCAAACAAGTTAAGCATTTCTCCACGTATTTGACAATATCGCGTTTCATGCCCGGCCACCAATAGTTAACCCGAAGGTCTCTATACATCTTAGTCGCTCCCGGTGAATTGAATACTTGGATTTATGGGCTTCATCCAATAGATCATTCTTCAAGGTACAAGTAGGTGGTATCCAAACCCGACCCCATCTTGTTTTCAATCCTTGACTATCATCTTCCAAGTTTTGAGTTTGACCTTTGATTCGATTTTTCTTCAAATTTTCTTCCTTTAGCGCTTCAGTTTGTGCTTCCTTGATTCGTTCAACCACTTCGGATATAACGGTTATCTTCATTGCGGTATTTTTTGATAGGAGTATGATCCTCCTTTCGACTCAAGGCGTCAGCCACGACATTGGCCTTTCCCGGATGATATAGGATTTCACAATCATAATCCTTTAGCAATTCCATCCACCGCCTTTGTCTCATGTTTAACTCCTTTTGCGTAAAGAAGTACTTTAAACTCTTATGGTCCGTGTAAATCGTACACTTTACACCATATAGATAATGCCTCCAAATCTTTAACGCGAACACCACCGCGGCTAGTTCAAGATCATGGGTTGGGTAGTTCTTTTCATGCACTTTCAGTTGTCTCGAGGCATAAGCAATCACCTTGCCCCTTTGCATTAGAACACAACCCAAACCGGAGTAGGAAGCATCCGAGTATACCACAAAATCGTCGGTTCCCTCGGGTAAAGACAAAACCGGAGCTTGAGTCAATTTCGACTTTAACTCTTGAAAGGCTTTCTCTTGCTCTTCACCCCATAGGAACTTCACCTCTTTCTTGGTAAGCTTGGTTAAAGGAGAAGCAATCTTAGCAAAGTCTTGAATGAATCTCCGATAATATCCGGCTAACCCAAGAAAGCTTCTAATCTCTGTGGGAGTCTTGGGTGGACTCCATTTGGTCACCGCGTGAATCTTTGTGGGGTCTACGTGTATACCCTCCGAGTTTACCACATGACCCAAGAATTGTACCTCTCGCAACCAAAAGGCACACTTGGAGAATTTTGCGAACAATTTCTCCCGACGAAGCGTTTCGAGAACTTCACGCAAGTGACAAGCATGATCACCTTCATTTTTAGAATAAATAAGGATATCATCTATGAATACAATGACAGATCGGTCTAACATGGGTCGGCACACCCTATTCATCAAATCCATGAATGCCGCCGGGGCGTTTGTCAACCGAAAGACATCACAAGGAACTCATAATGCCCGTATCTAGTACGAAATGCCGTCTTGGGGATGTCTTCTTCCCTTACCTTCAACTGATGATAACCCGACCGTAAGTCGATTTTCGAAAACCACGATGCACCTTGCAACTGATCGAATAGGTCATCAATCCTAGGCAATGGGTAACGGTTCTTAACCGTCACCTTGTTCAACTCTCTATAGTCGATACACATCCGAAGACTTCCATCCTTCTTTTTCACGAAAAGAACCGGTGCTCCCCATGGCGAAGTACTCGGACGTATGAACCCTTGTCTAAAAGATCTTGCAATTGTGTCATTAACTCTTGGAGCTCCGATGGCGCCAAGCGATAGGGAGCCTTTGCAATGGGTTTAGCTCCCGGGGTTAGGTCGATTCGAAACTCGACCTCCCGTTCCGGTGGGACTCCCGGCAAATCCTCCGGAAAGACATCTGGAAAATCCCGAACAACCGGAATATCTTCCAACACTTGAACTTTCGTTTCCGTGTCTATTACATAGGCTAAGAACGATTGTCCTCCATGGCTCATGTATTTCATTGCTTTAACCAAAGAACATAAAGCTACGCCACCGCGTTTTGCACCTTGGATTATTACCTCATAACCACTCGGAGATATCAATTGGATGCACTTGCGATTGCAAACTATATTGGCGTGGTACATGGAAAGCCAATCCATACCATTACTACATCAAACTCCCCGAGTGTCATGGGTATTAAGTCGACCGAATAATCCTCACCTTCGATGGTAAGTATGCAATTTCGATAAACGTTGAACACTAAGAACGTTTTTGAATCCGCTACCTCAATCTCTAAAGGACTAGGTAAGTTGTCTAACACCATGGAAAAATGACTCGCAAATTTAACCGAAACAAACGATCTATTAGCACCCAGTCAAATAGCACATAAGCAGGTAGTGAGTTGATGAGAAAGGTACCCGTCACAACGTCGGCTATAGATTTGGCTTCTTCCGCCGTAATCAAAAAGTTCTCGCCTTAGCTTTTCCTCCATCACCCTTTTTCCCCGAACCTTGAGCAACCGAGGATTGACTTGTACCATCCTTCTTTAGTTCCGGACATTCGCTCTTTTTGGCCCGGTTTGTAACAGTTGTAGCACACACTTAGCGGCTTGTGCATTGAGATGTCGAATGACCCGACTTTCCACACTTGAAGCAATTTTTAGATTCGTATCTACAAACTCCCCCATGCTTCTTTTTACAAATCTTGCAATGTTTGGAGTCTTTGTCGTTCCCAACTTGTTGATGAAGATGAAATCTTGGCTTTCTTAGACGAACCCGTCTCCGTTTCAGCCGCACGCTTCTCCCCACACGATCAACTTGCCTTTTCAATTCCGCTTCTCGATCCCTAGCACAATCGATAAGCTCTGCTAGAGTTTCACATTTGGACGGTGTAAGAAACTCTCGATACTTGGCACTCAACATGCCATAGTAGTGGTTAATCCACATCCTTTCATCCGGAGCAACTGTGGGCAAAACTTGGCTTTGTCGTAGAAGATGGCCGTGGGTATCAATACTTTCATCTTTTTGTCGTAACTGTAGGAATTCTTCTGCTATTCTGTTGATAGCGGCTTGTGGGCAAAACCGCTTTGTGAACAACTTCTTAATTCTTCCCAAGTCATACTTTTGATACCTTCCCGCCCCTTCTCATCCCGTTGCAATTCCCACCAGTCTTTAGCTCGTTCCCGGAGTTGGCTTGCAGCAAACCTCACTTCATCAGATTCTTCACAGTGTGAGGTTTCAAAGGCACTTTCCATATCTTTGATCCACCTTTGACTAAGTAGTGGATCGACCTCACCCTTGAACGTTGTAGGGTTGCATGCAACGACTCCTTATAGGTCACTTTCTTTGTTGGCCTTTCGGTTTCTTTGTCAGCCTTCAGAGCCACAACTCTTGTTGAATGAGATCCCGTAGATCTTTGCGTACATCCTCGATGTAGCCCGGCAATAAAGCCTCAAAAGCCTTGCCAACTTCCTCCTTGACCTTTCCCGTGTTGCATCATCGGGATGGTCTCGTGATTCTCTATATTGATCACGTGATCGTCACCAGCCATGACCTAAGACTGTGACATTAACCTTTACGTTAGTACCATACGTAATCTATAGCATATACACCGATGCTTATGATTCTACTATCACTAGGGCCTAACCCTATTCACACAATACCCATTTCCATCCTTAAGTTTAAAACAACATCCCTAAGAATCATTCGCGTGCCTTTGATTGTTGTTAGACTGGCCAGGCCTAGCAACAAGCTCACCACACGGATGCCTTCTTAGTTCCTTTATTCCAAACTTAAGTCAAGAAGCTAGGTTCAATCAATTCATATGGTACATATCATACATATATCATACATGTGTCAAGCTTGTTACGTTTATAAACGGCACACTAACCTTGTACCTTTAGGCTCAGTGATCGGCTCTTGGATCGAACGTTTGCATTTCTCATATCTAGAGCTCAAAAGTTTGAGTCCAAGTGTTCGCGACGCACTTGAATCCCTCAAACCGTTGGCTCTGATACCAACTTGTAACACCCGGACCTCCCAAGAGTCCGTTTAAGTTAAATAAACATGCGGAATTTGGTCCCAGAAAATTTCATTAACATTTAACTCCAAAATATGTGTTTCGTGTCAACCGACACTCAAAAAAGTTTAACAATCCATTTACATACACACGTGATAGGAAGTTTCAAAATAATGTTAACACGTTATTTCTACAAAAGAAACGCGTATGCAAGTCCCGTTCGATCCTTGTATGCCCCATCGATCACTTTAGCCTTCCGGTCCCGTAACACCTGAAAACACACGTTTAGACATCCATTAGTTCATAGGAACTAAGTAAGTACATTCTAACATTCATTTCGGGTCTTTACGGGGGTTTAAACGGACTCGGAACGCGTTAAACGACAATCGACAAAATCTGGGAACAGGCCACCGTAACTTACGGTAGCCACCGTAAGTTACGGTGCTCCAGCTCATGTTACGGTGGTATTATTCTGGTACGATAGCATCAGTTCACCCAGAACCTACCGTAACTTACGGTAGCCACCGTAAGTTACGGTGGACCTGCAGCAAAGTCCATATTTTTGACCCGTTAAGGTCGTTTCGCGTTCCCGAGCCACCCTTTCGATCCCGATTGTTCCAAACCACCTGAAATAACATATTTATCATATATGTGATTCCCACGGAGTTTCAACGAGTCTAACCCGACTCTTGGCAATATACCAAAATTTTTTTATTTTTGGTATTTAATTCCTTATTTAACCCATTTATGGTTCGTTTGTTCTTTAGAGCTTCCCGACCGTCCCGACAACCATGGAACCGGTCTATTATAACATTTTACATATGTTTGGTGAGTTCTTAGACCCAACCCATCCCATTTGCTTATCATAACGCAAATTTCCTTTTTATACCGAATTTGCCCCTTATAGGGTCAAATCCCATTTTAATGAGCGGTTTGCCATTCTTTCGCGAACGACCGCTTTCCTTGGCGTTACCCAACGTTCACACACACATTGCAAATCGTAGGGATAACCCTTTACCCTAGTGTTCACACACGATGTGAATCACTTTAATCCGGGTTTGTCCTTTCTTCCCATTTTCATGGGACGGTCACGCACACGTCATGACTCGTTCTGTTCCACAACCATGTGGTATAACACTAAAGTGTTATTTTCCTTTATGTTCACGCACGTCGTGAATCATTTGTCATAGAAGCTCACATACGGTGCAAGTCAACTATTTATCCTTTTTAAACGTGTTTTCATTTTGTTTGAGCTTATGAGCACATGGTCACACACATTGTGACTCATGCCTTTACTTTGTTATGCTCAATTTAAAGAATGTCTACCTTGAGTCCGGAAGGTTTAAGTGGTCAATTAAACGTGTTCCTTGCCGGTTCCCTTGGATCCGCTTGCCACACAACACTTCCTATTACCATTTTAAGGACCCATTTAACACAAACATTCATTTAATCACACATATGGTCTATTTGACCATTTATCACATTTAACCTACAATCTAGGCTTTCACATTGCACATTTCTTGCAATTAAGTAGTTCATTCATGTTTTTCATCTAATTAGGCATTTCATCAAACACCTTATGTGCATAACTTAACATATTAGTTATTTACTAGCTTTTAAACATCATCAAGCTAGTTTTACACCCAAATCACATAACACACATGTGATTCATCAATTTCAACCAAAGTTTGCACCTAATCACATTTCTTACAAGAATGAACATGGATTCTACAACTAGCAACTAGTTTACATGAAGAATCCTTAGTTTAACCTTCTAGTAACTAACCCATTTCCATGGTTCATGTAAATCTTCAATTAAGGAGCAATTACACATCTAGTTACCATAATACACACATACACATGATCATCTAGCACTATAAACTAGGATTTCATGTTAAACCACCATTTCTACACCCATCATGTGGGTGACGATTTTACACCTCAAGAACATCAAATAACACTTACTTGTAGCCCTTGATGAGATGAAGAATGATTTCTAGGGCTCAATTTCGGATCTTGCACTTGAATCACCAACAATTTGAGAAATGAGGTGACAAAACCTCTTTCCTTCTCCTCTTCTCTTGAAAGAAACGTGAATGAGCAACTATGCTCACCAAATGTATGGCAAACATACATATCCATGTTCAAGTTTCTCTATTGGCAAGATCCA
Organism: Flaveria linearis; assembly: GCA_024085815.1. Lineage (NCBI taxonomy): Eukaryota > Viridiplantae > Streptophyta > Magnoliopsida > Asterales > Asteraceae > Flaveria > Flaveria linearis. The sequence continues at coordinate 72,677,987 of CM044006.1, read as the reverse complement.
CCCCTCTAGTTATCATTTTCATTTCCACCACTATTAACTAACGAGTAATCTTCTAGTTAAGTCTTTAAATATTTACAATATTCAACACATGATACATTAATTGTATTTTAATTACATAATACCAAATCGGGTCGTTACACTTTTGGTCCAATTATTTTAAAAAAATTAGTTTTCTATACCTATCAGCGAACCACTCCCGTCTCGACCGGTTAAGACGGTAGGGCACAGGGATGGTGTGGGCTCGAACCCACTACCAACCGGTTCAAGTGGGTATTTTATAAAATTTTTAATTAATAAAATATTAAAAAATTAGGCAAACGGTCACGTTTGCCCTAACCTTGACCTTTTGCCCTAACCCTAACCGTGACCTTTTACAAGTGCCATGCGCCCGAACAGGCGCCATGCCCCGAAAAGAGGTCACGGTTAGACCTAACCGTGACCGTTGCCAAACCCTAAACATCACGGTTTGGTCACACCGTGACAGTTTATCTTCCTGTTGATTAATATTATTATTATATTATTCATATTATTATTAACTTTAAAATTATACTATTATTATTTCTTCTATTATTATTATTATTTTCTTTATTCTATTATTATTATTATTATTATTATTATATTATTATTAACTTTAAAATTATTACTATTATTATTTCTTCTATTATTATTATTATTTCTATTATTACTATTATTTTATATTATTATTTTATTATTATTATTATTATTATCTATTATTATTTCTATTATTATTATTATTATTTCTATTATTACTATTACTATTATTATTATTATTATTATTATTATTATTATTACTACTACTATTACTATTATTATTATTTGTACTATTATTTTTATCATCATCATCATCATCATCATCATCATCAAATAAAGGGATCTTCATTAATATGATAAAGTATCGGAAAATGATAACTTACAAGAGGCATTGGTGCCTCATGACGATCCGTTATTCTAACGTAATTATTTATACGATCCTCATACATATTTTGCCATTCTAGTGCTTGTTGATATGCAAATCTCGGCCAATGATAGCTCACACTGGGCATTGGGTAATCCCCTTCCATTGTGTGCAAATAAAGTGATATTGGTTAACATGAGCAAGTGTGACAACTGGATAGGTGAATAATGGCTCTGGGGCTGTTCTCAGCGGGAACCATGTCTGGCTGCCAAATGAAAAATATGTAACACCCGTATTTTTATTAGTAAGAAATGAAAGAAACTAAAAAGGAGGGACCAAAAGTGCCAAATGGGCAAAGTTATTATTTATTTTGTACAAAAGGAAGGCATGGTCGCCCATACCTCCTGCACATTTCTTTGCATCGGTTTTTAGAGAGAGAAACAGCAGGAACTTCGATTCTTAGAGAGAGAAAGAAGAAGAAATCAGATTCAGGTAAGAATTGATGTTTTTTTAGTTGTGTTTGAGCTAAGAACCGAGAAATGTATGTTCTTATGTGTAGTGTGTTCGGGTTTGTGTTTTTAGACACATCTAGGCTTTCGGATCCTTTGGAAAAGCTCGAGCAGAAGAGTTTGAACTTGAAGAGCAGCTAAGGTGAGTTCTAGGCCCCTTTTTACTGTTTTTTAAATGTTTTGGGGCTGGAAAATGCATGCAAATATGTTTTTGTAAATTTGAGTTGATACCCGTATGAAATGAATGTATGTATGTTTATGGTTATGTTAGATTCATGCCTAAATCATGTGTGTATGTTTAGAATTAGGCATTTTGATGTTTGGGACTTAGACTCATGAACAGGTTACTAATACTACTGAAATCTGGACAGAAATTACAGGCTGATGAGTCCACCAGTGTCATACGACCAACAGTGTGGTCGTATGACCAGGATTTTCCTAAGTGTTAAAGCCCAATAGTACTCTACGACCAACAGTGTGGTCGTATGACTAAGGAATTTTCTAAGTGTTGTCCATAGTACTCATACGACCAACAGTGTGGTCGTATGACCAAGTAATATTTTTCTAAGTATGATTGAAAAGTCCAATAGTGCTCATACGACCAACAGTGTGGTCGTATGACCAGAACATAATTCTAAGTCTAGGGAATGGTACGACCAATAGTGCATACGACCAACAGTGTGGTCGTTGAGGACCAGATGAAAATTCTAAGTATAAGATGAAAAGTCCAGCAGTGCTCTTACGCCTAACAGGGGTCATACGGCCAGAGGGCTTATACGCCCAACAGGGCTCAAACGCCTAGGACACTTAGAATTTTTTAGGAATTTCCTGGAAATCCGAAGTTCGAGGTTTTGACCAGAGTTGACTAGGGTTAATGGATAATGATGTTTTATGCTTGTAATGATGAATAAGGATTAACCCTTATTATTACTGATATTATTATCAGTGTATTATTATTGTTAACAATATTAATAATAAAATATTGTTAAGTATGGTATGACATGACGAAGAATGTTTAAGGATTTAACGAAGAAGTATTATCATTAATAAAATGAAAGATTAATGATAAAGAGAAGTGGAGCGTAAGTGAATGTAACGAAAGTATTATGTATTGTAAAGCAAAAGATAATAAAGGAGAAATACTATGATTGAATAAATCCTTAATGAACGAATGAAAACGTGAGAGATTGCAAGCGTAGTGTACCAAAGTGCACGGTCTTAAATGCCACAAGCCCAACCGCGTGAGGTTCGGCTAATCTTTAAGAGTGCACGTAGAGGTTCCAGTCTTGGGACTGACCTCCTGGGAGGTCATGGTGTATAGTAGTTACCCACATAGTGGGGGTGTAGTATGTCAGGTTACCCACTTCGGTGGGGGTGTAGTTCCCACTTCGGTGGGGGTGATGTTACCCACTTCGGTGGGGGTGTAGTTACCCACTTCGGTGGGGGTGATGTTACCCATTTCGGTGGGGGTGTAGTTACCCACTTCGGTGGGGGTGATGTTACCCATTTCGGTGGGGTGTAGCTACCCACTTCGGTGGGGGTGATGTTACCCATTTCGGTGGGGTGTTGTTACCCGAGTTATGTTTAACTTCGGGGTGTGGCATGAGGCCAAACATAGTTATGAGGTGAGCGATCTTTGTCGCGTATCCCAGTGTTGTGGTAGTCTTCGGACATGAGTCGGGGATATTGCACGAGACAAGATCTAGATGAGAATGAGAAATATGAAAGAAATTCTTGCATGGTCTAGGGGTAATAGAGTGTCGGTCTATGGACTGAGAGCCATAGGGGCACCAGTATGTTAGAATATGCCTTGTCGGCTCATGGGTATGAACCACGAGGGCAGAGAAGGGAGGTGACCCTTAGAGATTTGCATGCTTAACGAATGAAAGTTAAAGAACGAACGAATGATAGTAATGAACGGAGGATGCATGAAAGTAATGAACGTACTAATAAATGAAATGAACGTAAGAATGAACGTAACATACGTAAAGACGAGTGTAACGAACGTATGAGTGAAAGTAAGAGACGCACGAACAAAAGCTAATGAATGAACGATGAAGATAATAACGATGTTATCTATGTGTATGTACGTATGATGTGTTTCATCTACGAAAGTATAGTATGTTTTTGAAAGAAGTAAAGAACGGTTTAACAAAGGAAAATTATGTTTTATTATAAAACTAGAACTCACTCAGCAACGCTGACGTTTTATGTATTTTCCAGTTAGCAGGTATGTTGCTGAGGATGGCATGAGGCGGCTACTTAGCTCTTTTAGGATGGCATTCTTTTGTTAACGTTTTTGTATTGTAATACAAACAAATGATATTTGTAACGAGTGTTGTATTACTTTACAAAAGCATTATAGTAAAATTTAAAGTTTCCGCTGCATGGTTTTTATTAAATGTATGTTTTTTGGGTAATGACGACCAACCGTAAGGTGCCCGGGAACGGGCCTTACAAGTTGGTATCAGAGCCAAAGTTTAAGTGAAATGGGTAAAATTTTAAAATAAACCTAAACTTAAACTGAAAATGGGACAGAAAGGAAGAGAATGCCATCTGAGTAGCTACGTGCCATCAGGTATTTTTATTAAAATTAATCATGATTACGTGCGCATGTTATGTTTATGTGTACTGTTAGACTTAGATACTAATGTAGTCAGGACAGGTAATGCTCAGGGTGTGAAGAGTAGAGTAAGTGGCTAATCACAACTGGCCACTGTAATTAGGGACTTACTATACTTGACATAACTGAGCTATTTCCTCGAATGACCGTGTGGTGTTTAAGTCTTTCAGTGTGATAGAGGACTGTACCATAGAATTAGAAGGTCATAGGTTTGCTGCTAGATTACATGTGATGCCCCTAGGTGGATTTGATGTAGTACTAGGGATGGATTGGTTGCAACCTATGAAGCGAATATCGTATGTCGGAAAAAGATGATTAGATTGACGGCATCTGACGGGAGTCTGGTGACAATTTATGGCGATCGAGTTACGACGATTCCGAAGGTGATCTCGATGGCGGTGGCGGGAAAGTGTATGAGGCGCGGATGTAGCGCCTACTTATGTTATGTAAAGAATGTAGAGGCGCCAACACATATAGCTATGCGATGTGCCAGTGGTGTGTGACTTTCCAGACGTGTTTCCCGAAGACTTATCGAGATTGCCACCTGACCGAGAGATCGAGTTCCAGATCGACCTGATACCGGGTGCCCACCTGTCGCAAAAGCATCGTATCGCTTGGCTCGACGGAGATGAAAGAATTGATGGATCAGTTGCAGGAGCTGCTGGATAAGGGGTTTATTCGACCGAGTATCTCCCTTGGGGTGCTCCGTTCTATTCGTAAAGAAGAAGGATGGTAGTATGCGGATGTGCATCGACTACCGTGAGTGAATAAGCTGACGTGAAGAACAGATACCCTTACCAAGGATCGATGACTTGTTTGATCAGCTCCAGGGTGCCAGTTGGTTCTCGAGGATAGATCTTCGATCTGGCTACCATCAATTGAAAGTGAAGGAGCAAGACATTCCTAAAACAGCTTTTCGTACGCGCTATGGTCACTACGAGTTCCTCGTCATGTCTTTTGGGTTGACCAACGCGCCAGCTGCTTTTATGGATTTGATGAACCGGGTGTGTCGGCCAATGTTAGATAAATCAGTGATTGTGTTCATCGATGATATTCTGATTTATTCAAGGAGCGAAGAAGAGCATGCCGGCCACATTCGGGAAGTGTTGGAGACCTTGAGAAGGGAGAAACTGTATGCTAAGTTCTCCAAATGTGCGTTTTGGTTACGCGAGGTACAATTTCTGGGTCACGTGGTGAATGCAGAGGGGATCATGGTGGACCCAGCGAAGGTGGAGGCTGTGATGCAATGGAAATCACCAAAGACGCCATCCGAGATTCGTAGCTTCTTGGGATTGGCGGGCTATTACAGGAGATTATTCAAGACTTCTCCAAGATAGCCTCACCTTTGACAAATTAACTCGCAAGGATGTAAAGTTCGTGTGGGGTCGAGAACAGGAGGATGCGTTTGAGGAATTAAGACGAGACTAACACAAGCTCCTGTCTTGACTTTGCCCGAGGGAAATGAAGACTTGGTGGTCTATTTGGATGCATCCTATTCTGGGCTAGGTTGCGTGTTGATGCAACGTGGAAGGGTAATAGCCTATGCATCCCGACAGCTGAAGACCCACGAAGTCAACTATCCCACACACGATCTAGAATTAGCCGCGGTGGTTTTCGCGTTGAAGATTTGGCGGCACTATCTGTACGGGGCGAAGTGCACAATCTTCACTGACCACAAAAGCTTGAAGTACTTCTTCGAGCAGAAGGATCTAAACATGAGGCAGAGGCGGTGGTTGGAGCTGATAAAAGATTATGATTGTGAGATCCATTACCACCCGGGCAAAGCCAATGTAGTGGCTGATGCCCTTAGTCGAAAAGAACGACCTGAACCGATTCGGGTGAAGGCTTATCAGCTGATCATGACCCCCGATGTGATGACACAGGTTAAGGAGTTTCAAGATGAGGCTTTGAAAGAAGATCGTCTTAACTCCGAAAGGATGAGAGGCCTAGTGACGGAATTGGGTGAGAACACTCTTGGTGTTAAGACCCGATTTGGGCGAATGTGGATTCCTCGATACGGGGATCTACGTGGAAGAATCATGGATGAGGCCCATAAGACCCGATACTCCATTCACCCCGGTGCTACCAAAATGTACCACGATATGAAGAAGGATTACTGGTGGGGGTATGAAACGTGACGTGGTGGAATATGTGAGTAAGTGCATGACTTGTTCACAGGTCAAGGCAGAGCATCAGAAACCGTACGGGAAGATCCAACCGTTGGATATACCCGAGTGGAAGTGGGAGCACATCACCATGGATTTCATCACGAAACTACCACGTACCCCGAAAGGGTATGATGCTATATGGGTGATAGTTGATCGATTGACGAAGAGTGCCCACTTCCTACCGATCCGCGAGACGTATTCATCTGAAAGATTGGCGGATCTATTTATCAAAGAAATTGTAGCTCGTCATGGCGTACCGGTGTCTATTGTGTCTGATCGTGACACCGGTTTACCTCCAAGTTTTGGAAGAGATTTCATGATGCGATGGGGACGAGACTACACATTAGTACAGCATATCACCCTCAGACGGACGGTCAGTCTGAGAGGACGATCCAAACACTCGAAGACATGCTTCGGGCATGCGTGATCGATTTTGGAGGAAGTTGGGATGATCACTTGCCGTTAGCAGAATTCTCGTACAACAATAGCTATCATGCCAGTATTGGCATGCCCCCTACGAGATGCTATACGGTAGGAGATGTAGGACGCCCGTATGTTGGGGAGACATTGGGCAGAAGGAACTGGGAGGTGTTGAGGTGATTGAAGCAACGAGGTGAGAAATTAGAAAACGACTGAGAAATTAGAAAAGATCAAAGCCTTCATGAAGGCGGCGAAAGATAGGTAAAAGTCGTATGCTGACAAGAGGCGAAGACCGATAGAGTTCAAGGTTGGTGACGAGTAATGTTGAAGGTCTCGCCCTGGAAAGGGATCATTAGATTCAGGAAACGAGGTAAGCTAAGCCCGAGATATATAGGACCTTTTCGAATTATCGCACGAGTAGGAGAGGTGGCCTACCGACTTGAACTGCCGGATGAGTTAAGTGGAATTCATCCCACATTCCATGTATCCCATCTGAGGAAGTGCTTAGCTGATGGAGACATGGTTGTACCACTGGAGGATATTGAAGTAGACGAACGGCTCAACTACGTGGGGCAACCAGTGGCAATCATTGATCGTAAGGAGAAGAGGTTAAGGAATAAAGTGGTTCCTCTTGTGCGTGTACAGTGGAAGCACAGGAAGGGATCCGAGTCTACGTGGGAGACTGAAGAAGAAATGAGACAGCACTACCCACATCTGTTTGAGGAATAACAGGTTTCGGGGACGAAACCTATATAAGGGGGGTGGACTTGTAACACCCGTATTTTTATTAGTAAGAAATGAAAGAAACTAAAAAGGAGGGACCAAAAGTGCCAAATGGGCAAAGTTATTATTTATTTTGTACAAAAGGAAGGCATGGTCGCCCATTACCTCCTGCACATTTCTTTGCATCGGTTTTTAGAGAGAGAAACAGCAGGAACTTCGATTCTTAGAGAGAGAAAGAAGAAGAAATCAGATTCAAGGTAAGAATTGATGTTTTTAAGTTGTGTTTGAGCTAAGAAACCGAGAAATGTATGTTCTTATGTGTATGTGTGTTCGGGTTGTGTGTGTTTTAGACACATCTAGGCTTTCGGATCCTTTGGAAAAGCTCGAGCAGAAGAGTTTGAACTTGAAGAGCAGCTAAGGTGAGTTCTAGGCCCCTTTTTACTGGTTTTAAATGTTTTGGGGCTGGAAAATGCATGCAAATATGTTTTTGTAAAATTTGAGTTGATACCCGTATGAAATGAATGTATGTATGTTTATGGTTATGTTAGATTCATGCCTAGAATCATGTGTGTATGTTTAGAATTAGGCATTTTGATGTTTGGGACTTAGACTCATGAACAGGTTACTAATACTACTGAAATCTGGACAGAAAATTACAGGCTGATGAGTCCACCAGTGGTCATACGACCAACAGTGTGGTCGTATGACCAGGATTTTCCTAAGTGTTAAAGCCCAATAGTACTCATACGACCAACAGTGTGGTCGTATGACTAAGTGAATTTTCTAAGTGTTGTCCAATAGTACTCATACGACCAACAGTGTGGTCGTATGACCAAGTAATATTTTTCTAAGTATGATTGAAAAGTCCAATAGTGCTCATACGACCAACAGTGTGGTCGTATGACCAGAACATAATTCTAAGTCTAGGGAATGGTACGACCAATAGTGCTCATACGACCAACAGTGTGGTCGTATGACCAGATGAAAATTCTAAGTATAAGATGAAAAGTCCAGCAGTGCTCTTACGCCTAACAGGGGTCATACGGCCAGAGGGCTTATACGCCCAACAGGGCTCAAACGCCTAGGACACTTAGAATTTTTTTAGGAATTTCCTGGAAATCCGAAGTTCGAGGTTTTGACCAGAGTTGACTAGGGTTAATGGATAATGATGTTTTATGCTTGTAATGATGAATAAGGATTAACCCTTATTATTACTGATATATTATCAGTGTATTATTATTGTTAACAATATTAATAATAAAATATTGTTAAGTATGGTATGACATGACGAAGAATGTTTAAGGATTTAACGAAGAAGTATTATCATTAATAAAATGAAAGATTAATGATAAAGAGAAGTGGAGCGTAAGTGAATGTAACGAAAGTATTATGTATTGTAAAGCAAAAGATAATAAAGGAGAAATACTATGATTGAATAAATCCTTAATGAACGAATGAAAACGTGAGAGATTTGCAAGCGTAGTGTACCAAAGTGCACGGTCTTAAATGCCACAAGCCCAACCGCGTGAGGTTCGGCTAATCTTTAAGAGTGCACGTAGAGGTTCCAGTCTTGGGACTGACCTCCTGGGAGGTATATGGTGTATAGTAGTTACCCACATAGTGGGGGTGTAGTATGTCAGGTTACCCACTTCGGTGGGGGTGTAGTTACCCACTTCGGTGGGGGTGATGTTACCCACTTCGGTGGGGGTGTAGTTACCCACTTCGGTGGGGGTGATGTTACCATTTCGGTGGGGTGTAGTTACCCACTTCGGTGGGGGTGATGTTACCCATTTCGGTGGGGGTGTAGCTACCCACTTCGGTGGGGGTGATGTTACCCATTTCGGTGGGGGTGTTTGTTACCCGAGTATGTTTTAACTTCGGGGTGTGGCATGAGGCCAAACATAGTTATGAGGTGAGCGATCTTTGTCGCGTATCCCAGTGTTGTGGTAGTCTTCGGACATGAGTCGGGGATATTGCACGAGACAAGATCTAGATGAGAATGAGAAATATGAAAGAAATTCTTGCATGGTCTAGGGGTAATAGAGTGTCGGTCTATGGACTGAGAGCCATAGGGGCACCAGTATGTTAGAATATGCCTTGTCGGCTCATGGGTATGAACCACGAGGGCAGAGAAGGGAGATGACCCTTAGAGATTTGCATGCTTAACGAATGAAAGTTAAAAGAACGAACGAATGATAGTAATGAACGGAGGATGCATGAAAGTAATGAACGTACTAATAATGAAATGAACGTAAGAATGAACGTAACATACGTAAAGACGAGTGTAACGAACGTATGAGTGAAAGTAAGAGACGCACGAACAAAAGCTAATGAATGAACGATGAAGATAATAACGATGTTATCTATGTGTATGTACGTATGATGTGTGTTCATCTACGAAAGTATAGTATGTTTTGAAAGAAGTAAAGAACGGTTTTAACAAAGGAAAAGTATGCTTTATTATAAAACTAGAACTCACTCAGCAACGCTGACGTTTTATGTATTTTCCAGTTGGCAGGTATGTTGCTGAGGATGGCATGAGGCGGCTACTCAGCTCTTTTAGGATGGCATTCTTTTGTTAACGTTTTGTATTGTAATACAAACAAATGATATTTTGTAACGAGTGTTGTATTACTTTACAAAAGCATTTATAGTAAAATTTAAAGTTTCCGCTGCATGGTTTTTATTAAATGTATGTTTTTATGGGTAATGACGACCAACCGTAAGGTGCCCGGGAACGGGGCCTTACAAAATAAGATGCACAATACAAGTGAATGTTTCTGCAATTACGAGTCCATGGGCCGAAAAAGTTAGCCAATGGGTATCGGGTGCGGGTTGAGTCGTGCCGGACCAAATTAAGCTATTACGAACAGAATCATAATAGCCAGGCAACTCGCGGTTCAAATTGCTCCGCCAATACCACATGTTTCTGTCTATCTCCGACAACATTTGATGCCTAACCCATCCCATTCATTTTGCTTTTTCCTTAAAGCCACCGCGATCGTCCGAAAACCACAGTTACCATCAGGCCGCACATCTTTTATAGTCGAAACGTACCGGTGAATCCAGTGGGGCAGCTGATCCTTAACTTCATAACTTTTATCACGTCCTTTGGTTTCAATATTAAAGGAAACCCTTGGGCAGCTCCCGTAATCGGTACATTTGAAGCAGCCTTTGCCTGATTCGAACGGTCGTTGGGTATTTTAAACTGAGGGGTATATGAGCTATGCCTCGCCGGGTCAGGCATAGTTTGTTGTGAGGAAGCATAGGAGCTGTGTCTAGCAGCCTCATACTGTGATGTATTGGAGTCCGCTCTTCTTTGTTGCTCCTTAATATTTGGACGACCACGTCGGTCATGACACACCTCAGGTTCTTTAAGTTTTGACTTGCTCTTAAACAAAGAGTCAAATACTTTCTTAAACAATTTTTCTTTACTTGAGGATTAGGAGACAACATAACCTTTTCTTTCAAGTCATCAAATTTCACATCGTAGTCGGGTTCAGGCGGCGCGACGTACGCTGGCTCGAAATCAAGCTTCCTCCAGTGTGGATCTACCGCATCGAGTGGAATACTTGTGACTGGATTTAAAGGTTAAATTATTAGTGAAAAATATGCAATCGTGTGACAACAGTAAAAAATGTATTAAGAAAAATATAACCTTCTCGGATGTATATCTCCAAACGACAAGCACATGGCAAGCCCATGGACGTGAACAACTGGTGTCCACATGAACCCCCAGACTCCTGAATTATTTCCATTTTCGTCAACTCTGATTCTAGGAGGCTTATAGCGGAAACACGAGGATGCGACGGACGGGATCGTCATAACACTTGGTATAATTACAGAGACATATTATATGCAAAATCCTCGTGTCATGACGTCGCCCGACACAATGGTGACTTGTGTCGTGGTTAGTCAGTTCCACGACTATCATAGTCTTATTGATTCCAAATCCAAATTACACAAAGTTCACAAATGAAACAAATAAAATACATGACTAATGCAAAGCTTATTGAAATCCTGAGGGTCTCGGCTAAGGCATCAACTCTCGCTATCCTCTTTGATTATGATCACCTGAAAAGATATATGCTCAAAAATGTCAACACATAATGTTGGTGAGTTCCGTAGGTTTAAATTGAAAACATGTAATTGATGCTGTATAGAATTTGATATGGAATCATACTACAAGCACAAACCACATAACATGTGTTTTAGACAACCAAACCTAATGACGTTATGCATATAAATTTGCCGGAATATATTCACCCTTGGCCAGATTGCTGGCAGCTGTGTTGGTAACTCGCAAGTTAACCAATCGTCGAAGGGTGGGGGTGTCAACCCAGGAGTACTACCAATACCTAACCGTTGGTTCCCAACCCGGGAATTAATGGTTGTAAGAATCATAGAATAAAACCATGTATGCATGCAAAACAGTATCACATTGATTCCAAGTATAGATTATAGAATGTACAGCATTAAAAACGGATAAGCATACTTTTCCCCCATTGATTGAAAACATTGAAAACTTGTATAAGCATAAAAAGGGGCCACGAAACTCACCTTGAATTGATGTAATGCACAAAGACTTCACATAATAAGCAATGCACGATCAAACACGATCGATACCTATTATTGATTATAACTAAGCCTTTAAAATATATTCAATGCGAATAGATATGTTTGATTGATTCAAGTCGGTTCGGTTTGACGTCCACGATTAGTTATATATATATTCGAGTTTGATTTTATACCTAACGATATTAGGATTTAAATTGAATTGTGAGATTTTGAACAAGTAATAAAATTATTTGTATTTTTGATTTATTTGAAAGGAGTATATGTATGTATTCTTTGTATTCGTATAATTCAATATAATTTATTAATTTAAGTATAAAATATAACCTATAATTACATTTATAAATGATTTGTGAAAATATATATTGTATAATTTCTATGGTTTTCCACGATTATTTCATAATTAAATACGATATAATGTATATTTTTATAAAAATCATTATTTGTAATATTTATAACTAATATTTTATAAAGATTATTATGTTTTTCAAATAAAATAAATTTACAGAAAATAATATTTGTAAGGTTTAAATAAGAAAAATTTATAAAATTTATTTTATGATTTTTAGAAAATTTTCCATAATTTTTAGAAGTTTAAAAAGGTGTAAAAAAAATAATTGCAGAGGCTCGGTTCAAACCCGGGACCTCTAACCCAAAATCCCGCGCAACAACCAGTGAACCAAGGCATCCAGCCGCGATAATCTTAGTTCCATTTGTTTTTAAGCTGAGCTAACCCATTACCCCCAAATTCATATGAACCCTAATCTGAATTTCCCGAAATTGAACTTGAATTCGACTATGTATACGGTTACATTCACGGGGCTTTGTTTCCCCATGTTAAACCGAGTGTGTGTATGTGTTTAATTACCTGTTTTCGAACGATTTCGATAGAGATGTGCGCACGAACAGGTCGCGAATGAGGTATCACTGGTTCGATGCCCAAATGATGATGTTAACCAAATTGATTGCACAGGAAGTTTCAAAGGGTGATAATGATCAAAAACCCTCTGCTAATTTGGGCTTAGAAGACTCGGAGAGTGGGGTTCGATTAGTTGCAGGTTCGACAATAAAGATGATGATCGATATTGTTGTTTGTGTGTTTGTGATTTAGAATTACAGGCTGCATTCGATTTATATGCTGTTAAAGTTTGATTCAACGGTATTAATTTGATTAAAGTGGTGTGTGAGTGGGTTATTTAGCCGTTGAACGTTCGGGTAATTAAGTGGAAAAGGTTTTAGCCGTTTAATCGACCGTTAAACGTGTTTTAGGGTTGCTTTGGGTTCGAATCTCGTCTACGAACGAATTGGAACCGGTTTTGTGGTTTGAAATTGGGTATTTTTGAAGTTTTAGCCTCGCCGGAGAGTTACCGGAGTTTGGCCGGAGCCGGCGCCGGAGAATCGAAAAGGGGCGGGGGTTGGGTTTGAAATTTGGGAATTACATTTTTGGTCCCTGCGGTTTAATATTTATCATTTCATGTTTTAAAATTCCTTTTAAAGTTTCAAAAATTACACAAACCCCCTGAATTTTGTTATTATTATTATTATTATCATGATTATTATTATTATTATGTTTTTTATTATATTATTATTATTTTATTTTTTTATCATTATGTTTATTATTGTTATTATTGTTATGATTATTATTATTATTATTATATATATATATTTTTTTGTAATTATTGGAACGTATTGAACTTAATTGTTTGTAAAAGTACGAGATGTTACAGTCTCCCCTGCTTTAGGAAATTTCGTCCCGAAATTTTAATCGCAAGGAGCCTGAAACGAAAAGATGAGGATACTGAGATTTTATTTGGTCCTCACGTTCCCAGGTGAACTCTGGACCACGTTTAGATTCCCAGTGGATTTTGACAATAGGTATCCGGCTACGTCTAAGTTGTTTGACTTCCTGATCCATAATTTCCACAGGTTTCTCGATAAAATGCACAGATTCATCAATCTGGACTTCGTCGAGTGGAATGTGGAGATTTTCATCGGCAAGGCAATTGGTGAGGTTTGAAACATGAAACATCGGTTTGCGGGTGATAAGTTGTGCTAAGATTCAGTTGATTTCCGAGAGCTGATTGGAGACTTTTCCAGAAACGAGAGATGAATCGACCATCATGATCGGAAAGGATGTTCAATGGCACATCATGTTGGCTGATTATCTCATTGATATAGATACGAGTCAGTTTCTCAACTCGATTATCTTCCCGAATTGGAATGGAATGTGCTGACTTAGTCAAACGACCAACGATAATCCAGATGCTGTCGTTGTTGAGAGGAAACATTGGAAATGATGACGAGTTACCATGGTATGTTAGACTTATAATCATAACTTCCAGAATGTAATTTCATGGTAAGGTGATGTCTAGAAATCAAGATAAGACCAACAATGATAAGAAAGGTTATCCGTCGGAATTTAAGAATCCCAAACACCAACATATGAAACGACCTTAACACATATCTTGTGAATATGTATTTCTCCTTTGACCAACCATCGGTCTAAGTATAATACGATATGCGAAGATCTTGGAATGAGTTCACAATGATGGTTAAGAATATTATTAAACAGAAAATGAATCAATCATTCAGAATAACGATTGATGTTTTAACGTCATACCACGGTATACAAATATTTGAAACAGATGTAGGTAAATTTTCTTGACGTGGTGAGATAATGGGTCGAATTGAATTTTTTTAGTCAATCGGTCTATAATGCACCAATTTTCTCCCCATCTTTGCTGAACACGGGTTCAACGTTCAACATATATTAAGAATGTTTTGGCTCCAAATAAATCAGTCTCAAAAGTAATTTCTCCCTTTGCTGGTAACTCTCTCCAGAACTTCTCTTTTAAAGTCTTGTTGTTCAAATCCAAGATAGAATTTTAATGATTTTCAAGGTTAAGGATTCAAAAGCGAATCTAGAAGTGACACAAACAATAGGAAAAGTATTTGTAAACATGTTTTGCAAGGTAGCAATATCTAAGTAAGTTTACATACGCAGTTCAACAAACCATGAGTTCAGCTGAGAACATTTACATGACTAGAAAGTCATGTTCATAAGTTGATAATATCTTCAGTAGAGAGATTGTTTAGGAAGACTACCATCGCACAATCACGTTTTGATGATAACTCAAAAATGAAAGTCGATAGATAAGGAATAAATGTTTCCATATTGCTAGGTCAAAATATGAGGATAAAGGGAGGGAAATCGATTTAAGAATTTTAAGTGCTCCAAGCTTGGAATCAAAATCAACTTAATACGATCGGGTTTCTTTTCAGGTTCAGAGATCATGCTTTGGCTTGATAGGTCGAATCACCAACATTAGTTCACCCTTCAAGTTACTTCATGCTTCTTGTCACTTGATTACAACCATGATAAGTTGATGACCAAGAATTGAGATTAGTCATCAAGGTATGGAATTCATGCCTAGCTTGCTAATAACAAGAAAATAACCGAAGGTTGACATTTGTCACCAAAATACGGGTTTCGATCCTATTTTGGTGAGATCATGTCATTTGTGACAAGGCAAAAATAATTGATTCGACATCACAATGAGTGTGATCATTCGATTCACAATCGAAGGGAATATACGGACTTCTTAGGATAGTATCTTAATGACAAGGCAAAAATAATGATATATATTTCATCATTATAATCCTAAGGTTTCAAGCACGTTCAATACCCAAGTAACACCCTAAATAAGCAAATACTCATAGTCTAGATGGGTCTAAACATAAAGCATGAAGTAACTAGAGATGACTTTTTCCAGTCGTTATTTCTCCATCAGTGCCCGTGTGATGTCAGTCCTGGTCGTCATCACTGCTAGAGGAACTAGAGAGACTCGGGGGTAGGTCGGGATAGTTGCCCCTTAAATTGGTCTCGTTGGCAGGCGGCCAGATCCTAATCCGGTTTGCCGGGAACCCTCTAATTCAAGACGTCCGTCTCACGACTCCTCCATTGTTCACTTGTTGGGTTCTTGCCTGAGGGGCATACCTTGCAACTGTAGATGCTATGGGAACTACAGGTGCAGCAGGGTTAGGTTCCACAAGATTAATCGGTGCAGTGGCGACAACAGGTAGAGTGTGCACCACAGGTTCTATGGGTTCTGCCTCTTCAAATGAGTCTGGTGCATCAAGCATCACCTCCTCAGGGTTAGATTGTGTATTAGAAGATGTTTGCACTAAATATGCTAAGAGAACCTTTTCAGGCTTCGATTCGTTTTCAAGAGAAGTAATAGAAGGGCTGATAGAAGGCATCCTGAAATATCATTAAGATATTTTATGTGATTTGAGGTAATAGGAGCTATACAGCATGAAAATGACAATCAGAGATTTGGCATAATAACAATGAGATGTTCCGAGTGTAATCGTTTGATTTGTAAATCAAAGCAAGTACGTCGACTAATCACAGCATTAAGTCAACCACAACTTTGTTGAAGACATGCGTTCTGATAAGCAGATACTCACTACAAGAAAATTAACTTAATGCAACACTATTAAAAAGTTGTATTAGACCTTAAAAATGTTGCATTATGTCTAATGCAACCTTTTATATAGGGCTGCATTAGATGCAGTTACATTAGACCTAATGCAACTTTTTTATTAGATAATGTAACATTTTTTTAAGATGTTGCATTTACTATTAAAACGCAACATTTTTATTATGCAACCTTTTACATTATAATGTAACTTTTTAACTTTGAAATGTAACTTTTTATACTCAAATTTAACTTTTATTGTGATCCAGTTACAAAAATGCAACCTTTTTCTAGACTTAATGCAACCATTATGATAACATTTTAATCGACAAAAAGCAACTTATTTAACAATATATGCTACATTTACAAATGCAATCTTGAATTCGAATACTAATCAAATAAAATTCATATAAACTCATAAAATATATACAAAGTCGATCAAATATACATATACATATACATATACATATATATATATATGTATAATTGAAACAAATTCTTCAAGATTACATTACAACCTAAAAGCTCATAAAATATGCATAAACATTATGCTTGAAACAGATTCTACGAGATTACATTAGAACACACAACTACTTTAATTATAATCTAATCAACAATTTGCATTTAAGCCAAAATTTTCTCTTATGCTTGTCTTCCTTTCATGTGTACACATGGGGTGGTGCCATCTTCATAAACATGTAGTATGTAAAAGCAAAAAAACTTAATAAATGGATATTTAAAAGGCAGGGCATTCATATTGGTTTCAAACCAAATGATTAAAGGGGTATTCACATCCAAGTGAACATCAAATTATATTGTAACAAGGCAAGTTCTAAATTACGCTTCAAATTGTACAAATCACACTACTTGATATAGAACACTACATATGGGTCAATTGATATGGTTCAAGCTAGCTTCCTAAAGTATCATAAGCTCCTGTTAAAGAAAGAGAAATACTATTGCCCAGACTCAAATCTAGAGAGTTACTTATAAACTGCATGTATGGCAGTAAGGTAATTTAGTATGTTACATATAAATAAGTTGATTAGAGCATTTTATAGCAGGCTTGTCATAATGCCCAAGTAATTAAGAACAATAATATGGCATGATAGTGAAAAGGACCTAAAAAAGTTTAAAAAGACTAGAGAGAATTATGCTAACCTTACAGCTGCTAGTTCACTATTAAACAATCAAAGTATATGCACCTGAGGTAAATAACGAAATGTACACAGTCATTCATATTACCCAAAATTAGTGTATATTTTAGAAGTTGAGTTCATTTAAAAAAGTCATAATAAACTTTGGTTCTAAATATTCTCACTAGATATTATCCTATTCAAGCTTCCTATCAGCCATATTTATGCAGGGAAACCTCCTTTGTATTTGGGACTTCCTCTAGAGAACCGAGTTCTCAAGCGGTGAAGAATATGAACAAATCTTCTCTTGTCAAGTTTTTGATCTGCACAACTTAAGTGAGATAATTAAGTTAGATGACACACACTCTTAAATGTTTGATAAATATTCAGTAACTTCAAGCAAACCTATCTAAGGTCTTCCTTATAATCACTTACGTTGAAAATAGTAGTAGCATCAAGTCCACAAAACTCAATTGCAACATGAGCATATGCCCTTTGCCAAAAAACATCAAACTCATACGGAGTGCTTCATATATTAATGTATGGTCAAATAAGAATTAGGAAGAAGAAAAAAGATACTTACATTGCAGCAGCATGTGTAATGCTAAATCCACCTACAAAATTGATCACGGACAATCAAACAAAGACAAACAAGTCCGCTATTGACCATAGAACGAAACCAAGTCTAATTTGAAGTAGCAGAACATGATGTAAAACAATAAATGAAACCTTACTAAAACAAGAAATGATAACATTTTTTTCAGTATTGTGAATTGCTCATCAAAGGTACGAAATTCATAAGCTAATTGCAATAATATCGTAAAGACAGATCGGAATTCGTTGCTGAGAGTGTAATCCAATCCGGGATTATAAATATCGAAACCGTGTCGTTGAGTCAAGCGAAGAGGCTGGCTGTCTACCGATGTGGGTGAAAACCACGTCGAACGAATCAGAGTAAACAACAATGTCGAATCAGAGTAAACAACAATGTCGAATCAGACCGCCCCAACCCTAATGAATACTTTTACAATTAAAAACAAGTCCGTCAAATTTGGTCGGTCACCATTGCTGAATAAGAGGGTCAGTGTAGCGGATCAAGGATTGTTTACCTGCAGTCATGGTGGTGGTGCTTAACCAGTTCACGATCAATCGACATTGAGGGAAAGAGCCAGCCCAAGAAGATTGACAACGGGGATGGGTCAATTGTGTTTGAGATTTAGAGGAAAATCTGAAATTTTTTGCTAGGATAAATATTTAAGATTTAGGAGGAAACTGGTTTTGGGAGGGAAATTAAAATATAAAAAGATTTTATATTATTCTAAATATAGAAACTTAAAAACTACATATTTTTCATTTAGCTATATAAGAAAATAAATATATACCAAAGTTCATACAAAATGTGTTCCTGACATAATTTTCATTTTGTCGATAAACCATATGAAATAACGTCAAATTACCTGGTCAAGTAGTATTTAACATTAATCTCATAGCAAATGAAATACTCATAGAGATAACTATCAAAACTAGGATCATCAAACATGAGACATGAAATCATAATATATACATATATATAGACAAAATAGACTACACAAATAGATTCATGTTAAATACTAATCAATATTCCTTACAAAATCTTATAAGTATTAACTATAAGGATAACTAAATCCTTTGGCAAGCATCCGGAACTTAGCAACATCACCTAAGTCAAATCATTAACGTTGCAAAAATGAATGGATCTATTCTGATGTATGCAAGTCTGTGTGTTTAATTACCTTATAGCACATCTAACAAATGTATTACTTAAACTACTTACTCATTTGCTATTATTGAAATTTTTTTGCCCTATTAGATGGATCTTTCCCCCTTTTGTCATGATACCTAGGTTTAAGTCTTGATACTGTATATTGTTTGTTATTTTTTTATTTCATAAACTACTTACTCTTCCCCTAAAATTCACAATCATGTTGTTCTAATATAACTAAATGTTTATAAAAAAATCAAATATGGGAAAAACATAATATTATTTATATGATAAAATTTTATTAAGATCACAACATTTTTATTTAAAAAGTGCTAAAATTACAAAAAGTAGTAACGTTTTTCACAAAATATTGTAAAATTCTATTGAAAAATGCAATTTTTAAATAAAATTTACAACTTCTAAGAATATGGTTGCAATTTTTAGTAATGTTGGCAACTTTTTTATAAAAAGGTTGCAATTTTTAGTCATATTGCCAACTTTTCTATAAAAAGGTTACAATTTTAATACAATAATGTAACTTTTTATATAAAAGGTTGCATTAAATCTTTTAATGCAACTTTTATGTTATACGAAGTTGCATTAGAGTTAAATGTAACTCAAGTGAGAAGAGTTGCATCTACAAAGTTACATTAGCCTTATTTTCTAGTAGTGACTCATCCCACTCTTCCAACCTTGCATGTATTGGGTGGTGAGGCACAGACTTTGACGAGATTTTGAAGATCACGAATAACGATTCAAAGCTCATTTTGAAAATTATTTGATTTAGACACACAATGCCTTGACTATGATTTAAGATTTGTGTGTGCTTTGATAGGAATCAAAGTATAAAAAGAATCACATATGGTTCCACTCATCAAGTTTCAATAATCCATGCTTCGGTCCATCAAGATCATTATGTAGCCTAGTTTAAGCACATTCTTAGTATACCGGTGATGTTTATATATAGGGTTTCCCGCAGCGTTCCCACCACATCCACGATATACTTTGAATAATACTTAAACTAGTTACATAACATATTAATTTTCCTTAGCATCATTCCAAAGAATAACGTAATATAAGTTTGATGTGAGCTACCGCAACTTATGTATAGGCGGTTTTACCAGTATATAAATGGCTATAGACAAACCTATACATCGGTTCCACACGGGAATTGATAACTGTAGAGAAAACATTTCCAAAGTGTAAATAGTTTAATGTGACGTAGCAAGGTCCACAAAGCGTATACGTATAGTTTACAACCAAACCAATCCATGCCTCAGTCAATCGGGATCATCATGTAGCCTAGTTTAAACACATTCTTGGTATACCAAGGATGCTTATATATAGGGTTCCCCGCAGCGTTCCCACCACATCCGTGGTATACCTAGAACGATGCCTAAACCAGTTACGTGACATCCGTTTATCCTTAGCATAATCCTAAAGAATAACGTATTGTATGTGTAGAGAGTATCATTACTCCTCTACATTCATGTAATCCACTTTCATTCTAAGCATTAATCAGTAGTTACTGAAATGCTAAGTGGAGGAATGTCTCATAAGGTCAATATGATTGGAAATACCATGAAGGCTCTAAGTAGGACAGGACTTGAGTAAATGTTGATAATGTTTGATAGCCTTCAACAAGGACTTATAATGTTTGATTGCCTTCAACAAGGACTTATAATGTTTGATTGCCTCCAACCAGGACTTATGATGTTTGATTGCCTTCAACAAGGACTTATAATGTTTGATTACCTTCAACAAGGACTTACTAGAATTATGACCCTAGCACCCTAGGGTATAGAATAGAAACGTGTGATACTCATGATTGTTACCTCATGGTAAGATTAACCAGACTTCTCATGCATGGTGAATTGCAATTACGTGTGCACCCGTAATGGTAATTTACCTTGCATGATCACCCTTAGCTTCACTTACCCCAAGTTAACATCATAGTATTATTTAGATTCATCAAGCACAAATAATGTAATGTCCTTATATCCATGAGCCAGTATTCCAATAATAGCATGTAATAGCAAATAAGCATATAAGCACATTAAGTCTAATGATAACTGCATCTCCGTCGTACTTTCAGGATTTCAATCATAACCATGATAGGGTCGGATTTTAATATCCGAGATCTACGCTACGCGTGATCACCGAAGTTCCCTAATAATATGATTTGTACGCATACAAGCGTAAAGTTCTAGTATCAAAGAATCCCATGTAGAAAAAACTAAGAGTATTAATGTCTTTCTCAGGATGTTCAGATAATACGTGTATATGTATAAAGTCAAGTATGTAGGAACATACTTGTATATTATTAGGTATATAGGAATATACCTGTATATTAAGTTCATAGACTTAATATACTTGACCCATTTGCCTTGTAGATTTGTGTATTGACCATAGTTTATCACTCATCCCAGAAATCCCCAGGTAGCGTAACGGGTCTCGCAATGAGATTTATACAAATACGCTTGCCTTAGCCCGAAGGCCTTTTGCCAGGAGATCCAGAATACAGGTGTCTATGTGTCACACAAATCATGAAGAACATTTAGGTAAAATCAAATGCACATAGTCCCTAGCATGCATTCTATATGAAGGTTCTTAGGTTATAGTCTAGGTCGAATTCTCCACCTAAATCTCTATAACCAAGGCTCTGATACCAATGTGTCACACCCTCGCTTATAGCGGAAACACGAGGATGCGACGGATGGGATCGTCATAACACTTGGTATAATTACAGAGACATATTATATGCAAAATCCTCGTGTCATGACGTCGCCCGACACAATGGTGACTTGTGTCGTGGTTAGTCAGTTCCACGACTATCATAGTCTTATTGATTCCAAATCCAAATTACACAGAGTTCACAAATGAAACAAATAAAATACATGACTAATGCAAAACTTATTGAAATCCTGAGGGTCTCGGCTAAGGCATCAACTCCCGCTATCCTCTTTGATTATGATCACCTGAAAAGATATGCTCAAAAATGTCAACACATAATGTTGGTGAGTTCCGTAGGTTTAAATTGAAAACATGTAATTGATGCTGTATAGAATTTGATATGGAATCATACTACAAGCACAAACCACATAACATGTGTTTTAGACAACCAAACCTAATGACGTTATGCATATAAATTTGCCGGAATATATTCACCCTTGGCCGGATTGCTGGCAGCTGTGTTGGTAACTCGCAAGTTAACCAATCGTCGAAGGGTGGGGGTGTCAACCCAGTAGTACTACCAATACCTAACCGTTGGTTCCCAAACCCGGGAATTAATGGTTGTAAGAATCATAGAATAACACCATGTATGCATGCAAAACAGTATCACATTGATTCCAAGTATAGATTATAGAATTTACAGCATTAAAAACGGATAAGCATACTTTTCCCCCATTGATTGAAAATATTGAAAACTTGTATAAGCATAAAAAGGGGCCACGAAACTCACCTTGAATTGATGTAATACAAAAAGACTTCACATAATAAGCAATGCACGATCAAACACGATCGATACCTATTATTGATTATAACTAAGCCTTTAAAACATATTCAACGCGAATAGATATGTTTGATTGAATTCGAGTCGGTTCGGTTTGACGTCCACGATTAGTTATATATATATTCGAGTTTGATTTTATACCTAACGATATTAGGATTTAAATTGAATTGTGGGATTTTGAACAAGTAATAAAATTATTTGTATTTTTGATTTATTTGAAAGGAGTATATGTATGTATTCTTTGTATTCGTATAATTCAATAATAATTTATTAATTTAAGTATAAAATATAACCTATAATTACATTTATAAATGATTTGTGAAAATATATATTGTATAATTTCTATGGTTTTCCACGATTATTTCATAATTAAATACGATATAATGTATATTTTATAAAAATCATTATTTGTAATATTTATAACTAATATTTTGTAAAGATTATTAATGTTTTTCAAATAAAATAAATTTACAGAAAATAATTTTTGTAAGGTTTAAATAAGAAAAATTTATAAAATTTATTTTATGATTTTTAGAAAATTTTCTATAATTTTTAGAAGTTTAAAAAGGTGTAAAAAAAATAATTGCAGAGGCTCGGGTTCAAACCCGGGACCTCTAACCCAAAATCCCGCGTAACAACCAGTGAACCAAGGCATCCAGCCACGATTAATCTTAGTTCCATTTGTTTTTAAGCTGAGCTAACCCATTACCCCCAAATTCATATGAACCCTAATCTGAATTTCCCGAAATTGAACTTGAATTCGACGATGTATACGGTTACATTCATGGGGCTTTGTTTCCCCATGTTAAACCGAGTGTGTGTATGTGTTTAATTACCTGTTTTCGAACGATTTCGATAGAGATGTGCGCACGAACAGGCCGCGAATGAGGTATCACTGGTTGGATGCCCAAATGATGATGTTAACCAAATTGATTGCACATGAAGTTTCAACGGGTGATAATGATCAAAAACCCTCTGCTAATTTGGGCTTAGAAGACTCGGAGAGTAGGGTTCGATTAGTTGCAGGTTCGACAATAAAGATGATGATTGATATTGTTGTTTGTGTGTTTGTGATATAGAATTACAGGCTGCATTCGAATTATATGCTGTTAAAGTTCGATTCAACGGTATTAATTTGATTAAAGTGGTGTGTGAGTGGGTTATTTAGCCATTGAACGTTCGGGTAATAAAGTGGAAAAGGTTTTAGTTGTTTAATCGACCGTTAAACACGTTTTAGGGTTGCTTTGGGTTCGAATCTCTTCTACGAACGAATTGGAACCGGTTTTGTGGTTTGAAATTGGGTATTTTTGAAGTTTTAGCCTCGCCGGTGAGTTACCGGAGTTCGGCCGGAGCCGGCGCCGGAGAATCGAAAAGGGGCGGGGGTTGGGTTTGAAATTTGGGAATTTACATTTTTGGTCCCTGCGGTTTAATATTTATTATTTCATGTTTTAAAATTCCTTTTAAATTTTCAAAAATTACACAAACCCCCCTGAATTTTATTATTATTATTATTATTATCATGATTATTATTATTATTATTATTGTTGTTATTATTATTATTATTATTTATTTTTATCATTATGTTTATTATTGTTATTATTGTTATGATTATTATATATATATATATATATATATATTTGTAATTATTGGAACGTATTGAACTTAATTGTTTGTAAAGTACGGGATGTTACATCCGACAAGTGTATGCAACGTATTATTGGTCCCTGTGAGGTAACTCTTGAAGTTGTCATGTTGGCCCTCAACCCTATTTGTTGTAAACTCACCAAAGTTAAGGCGGTCGTACATCCAACAAGTAATAATTTTCTCTTTGTACGGCACCAACCAATTATTCTAAATATATTCCCAAACCTCTGAAAGAAATAACAAAATTTATAAAATGAACAAATAAATTATTAGAGTAAAAATAACTATGAAATTCTTACCACGTTTACCATCTTCAGTTAACTTTTCTTCCATCTTCCTGCAATTTTAATCGTACAATGCCTCTGTGGGAGACGAACACAAGGTCTTCCACCAGTATGGAAAATCCTTCCACATGCCGGTTTTGAATATCATATTCCACCGTCTTTTGATATTCTCCCTAACGTGCCACCTGCATAGGTTTTTAGTAGCACTCGGGAACACGGTGTCACACGCGCTCATCAGGGCCAGGTCCCTGTCTGTGACAATAACGCGGGCTCCACACACCCATCGAGCATATCTCTGATCCGCTCCAATACCCATGTGAAGTTGTCCTGCCGTTCCCTCGATATAAATGCATGCGCAATACAAAACTACTTCGACGTCGACGTAACGCCAATAACCTGAACAAACGGAATGTTGTACATATTGGTCTTGTACGTCGTGTCTATCAACATCACGTGCGGGAATGCGCGCCACATTTTATACGAAGTAGGATGACAAAAGAAAACATCTTTCACGGCCTTAGTAGTTGCATTCGCTCGTGTTTCATACACGAACTCTTTAGATTGTAGCAGGTTTTCAAGTTCCTGCATTGGTGTCATGCCTTTTCTCCCCTCAGCCCTAAACTTCGACGTCAGATTGTATATGTCTTGAACAACACAGACGCTGTGGGGAAAGTGCTCCCTTACGGCTGAATGGATATGTCGTGGCCGCACGTGCTGCCTGTGTAACTTCTCGACAAGATCAATTTCTTCGGCAGTCATCTTCCTAAGATGCGTGTGGCCCTCCTCGTACACAACAGGATCGTGATTATGTGTCTCGTTTCTCACCTCTAACATCCAACTGTCACTCTTTCCTACGTACTTCCCTACGAGTTTAAAGGGACATCCCTTCTTTATGCTCCCAGTACGTCTACTTGTGCCAGTGAATTTAGGTTCACCACTACGATTGCATAATAGTTCCACATCCTTTTTTCGTGACCGACCCACCACAATGACGCACCCATACTCGCGTCCTCTCATTTTAGCCCAGCTCTCCAAGTCCTCACGAGAATCAAAATACTGAAAAAATGATAAAGCTACACATAAAAAACAATATATAAAACAAATAAAAATAAAATAAACAAAAGAATAAAAACTCTCCGTACTTTATCGGTTTTATAAGAAATCGTAGCCTTTCGAATCCGATCCTCGTCCTCATCATGCTCCGCGGTGTCCCTATGGTTTTCTTTGAGGTGAACCGAACCGTCACTCTCATCTGTGTCATTCCCATTAAAAGTATCCAACACATGTGTAATTTCTAGTTCAGACTGGTACGGGGGATGTCCGTAATCCAGCTCTGTTTGTGAGTGGTACGTGTTCGGGGCATGCCCGTAAGAATTGCAAGGGGGATATCTGTACCCTTCACCGTAACCTGTCTGTCCAAATAAAGAGTTGTACGCCTCGTGAGCAAATGTGTTCGACGGGTTGGTTTCCTCCTCCCCCACGGAGGGTGACTCCCGTATACGTAATATTTCTAAAAAAGATAATAGTTAAATATTTCAAATAATAAGTTATAAAAAAACATATACTAGTTCAACCTGGTTCGAATCTTCGATATGTGGCACCTCATTCAAATCTGGAAGCTTCAGCTTTTGATAATGATCTCTCGAACCCGATATTGTTTTCGAATTAACGTGTTTTTGGAATGACGAAGGCTGAAAAATCTCGAGTGTTGGATGAATGAAAGCTCAAATACCTTATGATGAAAAATTTTCGAATGTCGGATTATGTGTTGAGTGATGAAAGTTGAAAGGTATTTAAGGTGATAATCTGGTGCACAAACCGTCACGGTTTGGCCTCCACGTGACGGTTCGTGGCGCCACTCCCGGCCTTCTGGAAAAATCACGTCTATCTCGTACCTTAAACTGAGACCTCGTACCTTAGCGGTCACGGTTAGGCCAAACCGTGACGGTTTGGTGACCGCTTTTCAACTTTATCAGGCCATTTTGTTGTTTTGTTGTCACGAGGTCATGGATAGTACCACCATAAACACTACAAGAAAATAAGATGTTTACCTACACATAATTTATCCACACATCTAAATGTGTGAGTAAATAACTACACATATTTATATTTGTGTGGGTAAATGGTTGATAATATATTTTCATGTTAGATAACACTTAATATGTGTTGTTAATATGTTTTAATCACATTTGATATTGGTGGAAAAATTTCCCCCCAAAATTGATGATTAATTAAATGTGACATTACCCACATATGTGGGTAATTTTTGTTATGTGTAGGTAAATTATCTACACATATGCTAAAAATTAATATATGTGTAATTAAATGACTACGTTATACCAACACATAGTATTTGTAAGTAAATATGTACCTAAATTAAGTAAATAATTTTTTATATAATTTTTTTATTATGACATGGAAAATTAAATATCTACACATATTTATATTTGTGTGGGTAAATGGTTGATAATATATTTTCATGATAGGTAACACTTAATATGTGTTGTTAATACGCTTTAGTCACATTTGATATTGGTGGGAAAATTTCCCCCGAAAATTGATAATTAATTAAATGTGACATTACCCACGTATGTGGGTAATTTTGTTATGTGTTGGTAAATTATCTACACATATGCTGAAAACTAATATATTTGTAAGTAAATATGTATCTAAATTAAGTAAATAAATTTTTATATAATTTTTTATATAGACGTGGAAAATTAAATATCTACACATATTGTAAAAACTAATATATGTGTAGGTAATTAATTGACTATGTTTTATCAACACATAGTATTTGTAAGTTAATATATAGATAAATTAAGTAAATAAATATTTATTTAATATTTTCAAAATAACATGGCAAAATAGTTATCTACACATATGTTAAAAGCTAATATATATGTGGGTAATTAATAATATCTTATCAACACATGGTATTTTTAATAGAAATATAGATAAACTAAGTACATACCGTTTTATTTTATTATTAAATAATGACGTGACAATATAAATACCTACACATATGATAAAAGCTATAATATGTGTGGATGATTGATTATGCTTTACCAACATATAATACCTGTACATTTATGTGTAGCTAAATTAAATAAACTTCTAATCTATGATTTTTTTTGTGAAAATGACATGGAAAAATATATATTTACATTTATTTAAAAATGTTTAATATGTGTAGAAATTAAATTCATGTTACTAAATAATGATTAATTTGAGTAATCGATAAACAATTAGAGTTATTAATGTTTATTCAGGGCTATTTTTAACTAGCTAGTTATGGTATTAGTGGTTAATTAAGGTTAATTACTGTGAATTACAGTAATTAATGGTCAATTAAGGTCATATAATGGTTAGTTAGCGATAGTAATGGTCAATTAGGGTCATATATGGTGATTTAGGGTTATTTATGCTCAAATATGACCAATTATAGTCATTGATGGTTGATTAAGGTTGTTCATGCTCAAGTAAGATAAATTATAGTCACTGAAAAGTTTAATTGTATTCAATTATAGTCATTGATGGTTAATTAGGGTTATTGATGCTTTAAAAAGGTTAGATACAATAATCCTTGGCGCTTAATTAGGGTTAATTGTGGTCATCTAGTTAATTAGAGGTTGTTGATGATTTGATAATAGCCATTCATGATCATTGATAAAGTCGGAGTAGAAGGATAAATAATTGAACGTGTTGATTCAACGAGAATGCCAGGAATAATTCCTTTAATTATCGTTGATTCACGAAAAATGTCGATAATCAAGATTTCACACTAAAACACACTGTGATAGAGAGAATTTTTTTTTCATAAACTTCAATGATTATTCCACCAATCTCTTATATGCATATAAAGAAACAAAATAAAATTCGAATTGGCCACAAAACATAGACGGGCCACAAAACATAGACGGGCCAAAAACTGGGCCCAATGTGAAGTCCAACAAAATGTAAAAATAAGACAAAAATGTAAATAACTCATAAAATAAGCCGTTTTTGGGTCGAAACGATGACCCAAACCGGAGACTTCTATGTGACAACCCGTATATTTCGGGTATTATTGTTAGTACATATTTATAATTAAATCAAAAACAATTAAACATAATAATAATAATAATAATAATAATAATAATAATAATAATAATTTATAAAATCTATTAAACTTAGGTTTAATAAGTCAAGGGGGCAGTTTGTCATTTTTAGAAACTTTAAAAGAAACCTTTAAACATAAAATAATAACTATTGAAACTGCAGGGACCAAAGTGTAAAATTTATATTTACAACCCAACCCCCCGCCCACTCCCGACTTTCCGGCCACCGGAATTCGGGCGCCGGCCGCGGCTCCGGCGATCACCAAACGACCTAAAAACCGGTCCATTCGAACCCCACAAAGCACCACTAAGATCGTGGTTGAATTTCTAGCAATAATGCAGCCATTAATTGGGGAAAAAGTATTCGCATTTCGGGTAATGGACCATTAATCGATTCCACTATCACATACCTAACCACTTTCACTCAAACGACAAATTTAATCAAATTAAATTGATCCACACGAACTTTAGCTGCCTATAAATCGAATGTAATTTCCAAATTCATCAGGAAACACACAATCAAACCAAATCGATTCCACCTCTGTTTCGAACCTGCAACTCGATTAAAAGCTATTGTTCGATGAACTTAAATCAAAATTAACAAGGGGCTTTGCATCAAGAGCAGTTCCTGAGGCTACCCACCAAATTAATTCGATTAATTTCATAATATGTTCATTCTGTGATTCATCAAAACCGCGAGCTGCTCGACAACCAGTTCATCTTCAAACCATCATCATTCGGGTAATTAAATACACATACTGGTTTGATTTTTCATGGGGATTAAAAGCCCCAACATTAATTTGATTGTTAACATCGAATTGATGTTCAATTCGGATCAAATCGAACTAGGGTTCTAAGGGATTTGGGGGAAACTGGGTAAAACACTTTAAGAATATATGGAACTGCTTTCTGTCACGGCTAAGAGCCTTGGTTTACTGGTATGAGCGCGGGTGTGTGAGTTAGAGGTCACGGGTTCGAACCCGGCCCCTAACATCTATTTTTTTTAAAACCTTTTTCACATTTTTAAAAATATAGAAAAATTACTAAAAATTATAAAAATCAATTCTATAAAGTTTATCTTCTAAAAAATTATTTCTTGTAACATTTTAATAAATTTATAATATTAACAAATGATATAATTAGTTTACTTATGTAAAAATAAACTATAAACAATTGAAATCATGAAATTATTGTTACTTGTATTTTAATATATATACGTGGGAATATAATACTAGGTATTATATAACGTATATAACGAGGATATATATATATATAATCGACACCGAACCGATTCGTGAGACGCGAAACCGTACAGTTATTATATTTATAATTAATAATTGATATTAATATATATATATATATACTGAATGAAACACAGGTTAATTGGAAACCCGATCTTTTTTGCTTACAATTACTTGTTGCTCTACACTCGAGGTGAGTTTCATGGCCCCTTTTTATATTTATATAAGTTTTCAATGTTTTCAATCAATGGGGGGAAAGTATGCTCACCCGTTTTCAATGCTGTACATCATATATTCTATTTTCATACTTGGAATCAATGTGATACTGTTTTGCATGCATACATGGTGTTATTCTATGATTCTTACAACCATTAATTCCCGGGTTTGGGAACCAACGGTTAGGTATTGGTAGTACTACTGGGTCTGACAAACCCCGCCCGGGCTAGTCGCGCTAGCTTGATTGGAGGTCAAACGGGTGCTAAATTGACCTAAAACGATTACCACGGTCGGTTAAGACGTGGTGGAAAGGCACTAAACACACACAGTTAGTTTCGGTTTAAAACACTAACTAACTTGTTTATAGGCTCGCTACCTATCGATATGCTTTATATACTAAATCATATGAAACGTTTTCTGATACATTTCTGGTTGATTAAACCTGTGGACTCACCAACTTTATGTTGACACATTTTAGCATTTTTTCTCAGGTCACAGAAACACACAAGGTTAAGAACTCAGCTAGGATGCATGCATGGCATACATCACTACTCAACTGGTTTAATTTGTGAAACGCTATTGATTCTTATGGTTGAAACGCATGTTGAAACGATTCACTGTTGATTTCTATTTTCGAAACGCTTCCGCAAATCTGAAACACTTATGATTGATTTAAAAGTCTAATTACTTAATGTGATGTTTTGTAATTACTGTGTTTGGTGTAACTGATGCTATCTGAGATCCTGGTATGTCACACGCCTGACGGTAAAATCCCGTTAGCGGATTTTGAGGGTGTGACAGATTGGTATCAGAGCATTAGTTATAGCGAACTAAAATGGACTTTGCATCTCATTTGCATTGCATTTTAGTCTATAGCTGGATTTGCAATAGTTACACACATATAGATTTCTAAGCTATGCCTACTAAATTGGTTGCCTGAGAATTTTTTTTTTTTGCTTTAACATATCCCTGTGAGCATATGGCTACCGGGATGGTGGCTCCGAGTTGCTGTGAGTCACGGGAGGGTTTGTGTGCATTTGATATCACCTAAATGTTCTTCATGATTTGTGTGACACATAGACACCTGTATTCTAGATTTTCTGGCAAAAGGCCTTCGGGCTAAGGCAAGCATAATGCATAAATATCATTGTGAGACCAGTTATGCTTACCTAGGGATTTCTGGGATGAGTGATTAACTATGGTCAATACACAAGTCTATAAGGCAAATGGGTCAAGTATATTAAGTCTATGGATTTAATATTACATGTATGTTCCTCTATGCATATTTCTTGACCCTATACCTGATTCTATACATATGTGCTTGACGAATCTGGATAATACTATGATGTTAACTTGGGGTAGGTAAAGCTAAGGGTGAACATGCAAGGCAAATTATCATTACGGGTGCACACGTAATTGCAATTCGCCGTGCATGAGAAGTCTGGCTAATCTTACCATGAGGTAACGATCATGAGTATTACAAGTTTTCTATTATATACCCTAGGGTGCTAGGATCATAATTCTAGTAAGACCTTATTAAGGGTAACAAAACATTACTAACACTTGCTATTACTTAAGTCCTGTCCTACTTAGAGCCTTCATGGTATTTCCAATCATTTTAAGAGACATTCTTCCACTTAGTATTTCAGTAACTGAGGAACTGATTGAATGCTTAGAATGAAAGTGGACTACAGGAAATATAGAAGAGTAATGATACTCTCTATACATACATTACGTTATTCTTTGGGATGATGCTAAGGAAAATTAGGATGTCGTGTAACCGGTTTAAGCACATTCTTAGTATACCGGTGATGCTTATATATAGGGTTATTGAGGTGAGTTCAAAGCCTTGGTGATTGAGCACTATTACTTAAGGAATGAAATGAAAAAGTTAGAATTGTAATTCTAAAATCATGCAATGGTAGGGTTAGGTCGTGCTCTTTATACTGACAAACTCCATGAATTGACAAAGCTGATGTCATACCTTATGACATTAGACCAAATAGAATTAAGAAGGACACTGGAAAAATCTAGTGGGTAGTAGAAAGAAGTTGGAGGGTTGAACAAGCAATCTAGCGGTAAGGTAGACAAGAATGCTAATATTGTGAACCTAGCTATGTTGGTTAATACGATTAAGCTAACATACGTTAAACGGGGACATTAAGGAGGTTGGAGTTCCGACCATTACCATAAGTGTGCCCTAGGTCGATTAGGACCCCAGGACAAGTTAGAAACAATCAGAATTAGGAAATGGCTATAGCTAGAAAGTAAGAACAGTTAAATTATGGAAATAAAGGTCATATAAGTCAAGGTAATACATCACGCGGTCATACATTTACGACTGAAGCAAGCCACATTCGACAAGACTAAATGTTGTTACATGTACGTACCTTATCATCAATAGTTACACATCTATTTGATACCAGGGCTGATAATAGCTTTGATTCTACTGGAATTATTCTTTAACTTAGCATTAACCCTAGCTAGTTGCTTAGAAATTATTTACTCGGTTAAAGTGACCAATGGTAATAATTAGAGGTTACACAAAAGTACACGAAGATCATGTCTTTGACATAGACTTAATACCGTATGAATTGGTTATCAAAGCATGAAACCAAGATAGACCATCAGGATAAGGTGATTCATCGAAGGTCTCTAGAATCCAATGAGATCACGTTTGACTCAAAGTCTCTCCCTGGAAAGGGATTGTACGATTTGGAAAGAAAGTGTATTGTGGATGAATCATTTGTAGTTCCATTAGAAGAACTGGAAATCGATGAACAGCTTCGTTTCATTGAAGAACCAGTAGAGATTGTGGATCTATAAGTCAAAATCCTAAAACGTAGCAAGATCCCTATTGTGCGTGTTAGGTGGAACTCAAAGTGTGGTCCAGAGTTTACCCAGGAACGCGAGGACCAAATGAAGAAGAAGTATCCACAACTATTCAACGATCAGACACCTACTTCTTAAGGTATCATTTTTAAGATATCTTTTCCTTAAAATACGAGACGAAATTCCCTTCAACAAGGGGATGATGTCATAACTCTGTCAAAACCTTACAACTCACACGGTATAAATCATTGAATCTCATGTAATTAACTGAACCTAATGTTCTAATTTTCGGGACGAAAATTTCTTCAACAAGGGGATAATGTGACAACCCGTATATTTCGGGTATTATTGTTAGTACATATTTATAATTAAATCAAAAACAATTAAACATAATAATAAAAATAATAATAATAATAATAATAATTTATAAAATCTATTAAACTTAGGTTTAATAAGTCAAGGGGGCATTTTGTCATTTTTAGAAACTTTAAAAGAAACCTTTAAACATAAAATAATAACTATTGAAACTGCAGGGACCAAAGTGTAAAATTTATATTTACAACCCAACCCCCCGCCCACTCCCGACTTTCCGGCCACCGGAATTCGGCCGCCGGCCGCGGCTCCGGCGATCACCAAACGACCTAAAAACCGGTCCATTCGAACCCCACAAAGCACCACTACGATCGTGGTTGAATTTCTAGCAATAATGCAGCCATTAATTGGGGAAAAAGTATTCGCATTTCGGGTAATGGACCATTAATCGATTCCACTATCACATACCTAACCACTTTCACTCAAACGACAAATTTAATCAAATTAAATCGATCCACACGAACTTTAGCTGCCTATAAATCGAATGCAATTTCCAAATTCATCAGGAAACACACAATCAAACCAAATTGATTCCACCTCTGTTTCGAACCTGCAACTCGATCAAAAGCTATTGTTCGACGAATTTAAATCAAAATTAACAAGGGGCTTTGCATCAAGAGCAGTTCCTGAGGCTACCCACCAAATTAATTCGATTAATTTCATAATCTGTTCATTCTGTGATTCATCAAAACCGCGAGCTACTCGACAACCAGTTCATCTTCAAACCATCATCATTCGGGTAATTAAATACACATACTGGTTCGATTTTTTCATGGGGATTAAAAGCCCCAACATTAAATTGATTGTTAACATCGAATTGATGTTCAATTCGGATCAAATCGAACTAGGGTTCTAAGGGATTTGGGGGAAACTGGGTAAAACACTTTAAGAATATATGGAACTGCTTTCTGTCTCGGCTAAGAGCCTTGGTTTACTGGTATGAGCGTGGGTGTGTGAGTTGGAGGTCACGGGTTTGAACCCGGCCCCCAACATCTATTTTTTTTAAAACCTTTTTCACATTTTTAAAAATATAGAAAAATTACTAAAAATTATAAAAATCAATTCTATAAACTTTATCTTCTGAAAAATTATTTCTTGTAACATTTTAATAAATTTATAATATTAGCAAATGATATAATTAGTTTATTTATGTAAAAATAAACTATAAACAATTGAAATCATGAAATTATTGTTACTTGTATTTTAATATATATACGTGGGAATATAATACTAGGTATTATATAACGTATATAACGAGGATATATATATATATAATCGACACCGAACCGATTCGTGAGACGCGAAACCGTACAGTTATTATATTTATAATTAATAATTGATATTAATTATATATATATATATACTGAATGAAACACAGGTTAATTGGAAACCCGATCTTTTATGCTTACAATTACTTGTTGCTCTACACTCGAGGTGAGTTTCGTGGCCCCTTTTTACGTTTATACAAGTTTTCAATGTTTTCAATCAATGGGGGGAAAGTATGCTCACATGTTTTCAATGTTGTACATCGTATATTCTATTTTCATACTTGGAATCAATGTGATACTGTTTTGCATGCATACATGGTGTTATTCTATGATTCTTACAACCATTAATTCCCGGGTTTGGGAGCCAACGGTTAGGTATTGGTAGTACTACTGGGTTTGACAAACCCCGCCCGGGCTAGTCGCGCTAGCTTGATTGGAGGTCAAACGGGTGCTAAATTGACCTAAAACGATTGCCACGGTCGGTTAAGACGTGGTGGACAGGCACTAAACACACACAGTCAGCTTCGGTTTGAAACACTAACTAACTTGTTTATAGGCTCGCTACCTATCGATATGCTTTATATACTAAACCATATGAAACGTTTTCTGAGACATTTCTGGTTGATTAAACCTGTGGACTCACCAACTTTATGTTGACACATTTTAGCATGTTTTCTCAGGTCACAGAAACACACAAGGTTAAGAACTCAGCTAGGATGCATGCATGGCATACATCACTACTCAACTGGTTTAATTTGTGAAATGCTATTGATTCTTATGGTTGAAACGCATGTTGAAACGATTCACTGTTGATTTCTATTTTCGAAACGCTTCCGAAAATCTGAAACACTTATGATTGATTTAAAAGTCTAATTACTTAATGTGATGTTTTGTAATTACTGTGTTTGGTGTAACTGATGCTATCTGAGATCCTGGTGTATCACACGCCTGACGGTAAAATCCCGTTAGCGGATTTTGAGGGTGTGACATTCTAGCCCAAGTTATGACCATTTCAGTTAAGCCCATTTAGTTGATTTAACTACATACAATTCTTTTAATATATTTCTTGCTTTATAAATTATATAATTTCTATACTTCAAAATTTCATATACTTTTGTACGTATCTTTATCCTTTCACTTTGGGTTTATTATATATGTTATCTTTCAGTAATGGTTTATAAAATAACTTTTTAATGAAAATAACAATTTTCTTTTTAAGTTCACCCATTCTAGCACTAGATTTTTATGATACGCTGATACCCGAAATAAAAATAAAAATGATAATAAATTTAAAATAAGAAAATAATAAGAAACTGAAAGTACAATATAAATCAATAAACTAAAGGCCCACTTATATGCCCACATAAATTAAGCAGCAGCTTTGTGAACCTTGTGTCCAACCCGAATCACCACTTAACCCATGAACTTCATCTGATCTTCATCTTTTAGGTTGAAGATATGGTTTTTCAAAACTAACTCACCCTTTTAACAAAATACCGAGATAAATGGCGACTCTAAAGAGTCGTTTTTCCACGATGCAACCGTCGTTTAATACATCTCAAATCCTCTATTTACCCTCACCAAAACCCCCAATCACACGACCCTCTGTTCGATCGATTACCGGCGAAGAATCACCAAATTTGGTCATTGTGAGACCGATTGAAGCCATCAAGCAGTACCACGACAATCTTGTGTTGTTCGAGAGCTCCGATTCGCTTCTTATTACATCTCTAAATTGCTTTGAAGTCTCGTGTTGAGGTAACCCTTCTAATCAAAAATTTTGTTTATTTTACTTCGATTTTGTTCTGACCATTCAACCTACTGAAGCCAAAGTTATAAGGATCATTTGTGTGAACTGATTGCTTTGAAGCTTAGATTTGAAATGATTAAAATGACGGATCGTATAAGTGCTTGATTTGTGTGAACTGATTCTATACTCAACAGTACATGAAAGTAAACCAAATTAGGATCATTTGCTATAGCTTTTGGTTTATTAAATGTTGTGGTAATCATGCCAATTGTTTCACTGAACCTACCGAAGCCAAAGTTATAAAGAGGTGCTGTTAATTGAGAACAAATTGAAGCTAAGTATTAAACTGATATGTGGCAGCCTGGGCTGTTGCGTGACTTTTGTTAACTTTTGTAAAGGCTAGTATTTTTGTGGATATGCCAAACAATATTGTTTGCCATAGAGTTTGTTAGCTGCTTTGATCATTTAGTTAGAAAAGGCCAAATAAAAGATTTAAGGTGCCAAACAAAATCTGTTTGGGTTGGAGTAAATAAGCATATTTGACATTCCTTTTTAGTTGAAGTAATAAGCATAGTTGAATTAAACCACTGATACTTTGTAGTAAACTAGTTTTAAAAAGATGTTATCTTGCATTTTAAATACTTATGAGAGTTGAGAAACAAAGAATATTTTTTATTATACTCCAAATGATTGCCAAAAATAGCTTGAGATTTTTTGATGATAGCTTACCTTCATTGGAGTTTTTACCTCGTTAGGTACATAATATGGGTCATCAGTGGGTGAGGAATCAGAATCGGGTTTCAACCGAGTATGTAGACGGGGTAAAGGAGTTTCTAAATGTTGCCCGACAAACTTTAAACTCTAACGGGTTAACTTTATGCCCTTGTGCTAATTGTCTTAATTCGAGACTACAAAATATAGGTGTCATTACTACCCATTTGATTAATGTAGGAATTGATAAGTCATATACACAATGGGTGTACCATGGTGAGGATGACATCTATGAAGAAGATGTCGATCCTGATGATTTTGTTAATGAAGAATCTACTGGCTTAAGAGAAGGATTAGAGGACGCGATTGGTCATCCATTGTTTAATATTGGCCCTACAAATGACCTAATTAGAAATCAACAACCGGTTATTGAAAATACTCATTATGAGAAGCTACATGAAGCATTAAATAATCCTTTGTATGAAGGATGCAAGAATTATTCTACCTTGACGTTTATTGTGAAGTTGATGAATTTGAAAGTGATGAACAAATGGACTGATAATTCTTTTGATATGTTGCTGAAGTTGCTACGCGAGGTACTTCCCGATGGTAATAATTGTCCGCAGAGCTATTACGATGTTAGAACGTTGCTTTGTGATGCTGGTTTAGGTTATGAGCTTATTGATGTTTGTCAATATGATTGTGCTATTTTTTATGGGGACAATAAAGCTGCCATAACATGCCCAATATATCAAAGTAGTCGTTATGTGCGTAACAAAATTGCTTATAAGAAGCTCCGATACTTTCCGATAACACCTCGTTTGAAGCGCTTATATGCGTCACGCCACACCTCTAAAGACATGCGGTGGCATAAAGAAGTACGCAAGGATGAACATGGAGTTTTGCGTCATCCAGCAGATGGAAGGGCTTGGAAACATTTTGATGAGTTGTATCCTAATTTTGCAAATAATCCGAGGAGTGTACGATTGGGGCTTGCTTCAGATGGGTTTAACCCTTTTAGCAATATGACAACAACACATATTATGTGG
This sequence comes from Flaveria linearis, assembly GCA_024085815.1. Taxonomy (NCBI): domain Eukaryota; kingdom Viridiplantae; phylum Streptophyta; class Magnoliopsida; order Asterales; family Asteraceae; genus Flaveria; species Flaveria linearis. The sequence goes on along the minus strand of CM044006.1, from coordinate 72,639,714 downwards.
CCAGTCATTTTGATGCCATATAACATGCCACCTTGGTGTACAATGCATAAGAGCAATTACCTTTTAAGTTTATTGATTCCTGGACCAAAATCTCCCGGTAAAGACTTTGATGTCATTTTAAGGCCGCTTGTAGATGAACTTAAAGTTTTATGGATTAATGGGGTTGAAGCGTATGATGGATATTCAAAATCACAATTTACTCTTTATGCCGCGGTAATATGGACGATCAGTGACTTCCCCGCTTATGCTTACTTGTCTGGGTGGAGCACCATGGGCAAGTTGGCATGTCCAATATGCCTTGAGGATACCCGTTCTTACCGGATTCGTGGTAAACAATGGTATACAGGGCATCGTTGTTTTTAAGTAAATCACATAGGTGGAGAAAGAGCTTAGAGTTTGATGGAAAGCAAGAGAAAAGGGAACGACCTCGTCAATTTACGGGAAATGATATTTTATGACAGTTAGCATATATTCCTAGATGCACTACTGGAAAAGCGCCAAGTAATGAGGATAGGAAGCGTAAACGAGGTATAGATGAGCTGAATTGGTCCAAATAGAGTATTTTATTTGAACTTCCATACTAGTCTAAATTACTTATGCGTCATAATCTTGATGTCATGCATATTGAAAAAAATGTATGTGATAATATAGTAGGGACATTGTTAAATGATCCTGTAAAATCAAAGGATACTACAAAATCACGTTTAGACTTGGAGGATCTTAACATTCGCAAGGAACAATGGTTGAAAGAAAGAAATGGTAAATTTGAGAAACCTCATGCTAATTTCACATTAACTAAAGATAAATGTGTGAAGTTTTGCAAATTTATCAAGTTTGTTCATTTACCTGATGGCTATGCGTCCAACATTAGTCGATGTGTGACTGACCATAATACACTTGTAGGGATGAAAACACATGATTGTCATGTATTGCTTCAAAAAATACTCCCGGTAGCTATTCTCCCTTTCTTAAACAAAGAAATACGTGCAACTTTGATCGAGTTTTGTCAATTCTTTCAAAAAATATGCTCCAAAAAACTCTATATGCAAAAGAACTTGAGGATATGAAGAGCGGGATTGTTATTATATTACGCAAGCTTGAGAGGATCTTTCCACCTTCATTTTTTACGATCATGGTTCACTTATGTGTACATTTACCCAAAGAGGCATTATTACGAAGGCCGGTAAGTCAGAGATGGATGTTTGGGATCGAACGTCATATGGGTACATATAAGGGATATGTGCGTAACTTTGCACGTCCCGATGGATCTATTACTGAAGCTTATGTGGTCGATGAGGCCGTCACGTTTTTATCTCGTTATGTTCATGATATCGAGACTCGATTCAACCGTGCAGAATGAAATTAGGATGTACCAACCACTAAACATGGGATGGAGTTATTCAACAATAAAGTTCATACATTAGGGGCTTCAAAATTCGGACAACTAGGAGACTATGCTGATGTGGTGCAATGGTACATCATCAATAATTGCGGAGATGAACTTGATGTTTATCTAAAGTGAGTTGAGCCTATTTAGAAATACATTATTTTTTAATTATTAGTTAATTAAAATCACAACTCACTTGTTTATTGAATTTAGGGAGCATAAAGAATGTTTATACTCAAGAGGTATAAGAGAAGAAAATTTAGATACTATACAAAAACAAGAATTTCCCTCTTGGTTCAAGAAAAAGGTAAAACTAACAACTTATTACTTTATTAATTTGTTTAGGCACATTTCTAACTAATATTAGGGGTTCATAGATGGCTTTTCTTAGAGTCAATGGTGATCCTCGAGCAACTGATGATTTGTACGCGTTGTCACAATCACCCGATGATCGTTATAGTAGTTGGCAAACTTGCATCGTCCATGGTGTTAGATTTCGTTGCAAAGAACATGATGATAAGTTCACAACATAGTGTAGTGGAGTTTGTGTAGGGGATGAGGATGAAGCAATGATTTATTATGGTGTTATACTTGAAGTTTTAGAGTTGGATTTCATACTCGGTAGGAAGGTATTCATGTTTCGTTGCAAGTGGTATAATACCGATCTAAAGGGAAAAAGGATGGTAGTTGATCACAAATTGACATCAATTGACATTACATCTGAGTGGTATGAAGAAGAACCATTTATTTGGCTAATCAAGCTCAATAGGTTTTTTATTTAAACGATTTAGCACACGGAAAGAACTGGATGATGGTACAAAAAGTTAACCATCGCAACATTTATGATATACTTGAGCATGATGAAGACGAAGTATCAATTAATGATATATTTCAAGAAGAGGAATCTAGTGAATTGCCATCTTTTCAACCTACCGAAGAATTAACTGACATGTCTTTGATAGTTCGAAGTGATGTAGAACCAGAAACATTACCATATGAGGCCGTTGTATCAATACGTAATGCAAATCCTCCTGTGGATGACTTAGAAGATATTGATGATGAATATGATGATGAAGGTGTTATCTTTTTTAACAAGGAATCCATACTTGATTCTGAAACTGACCATGATTCTGATGATCCAAATCCTAATAGTGATAACGATGACTCTTTTGCATGATTTTCTTGATAATTTTTGGTTAGTTTTGAGTAACAATCTTTTTATTGTTAAATTTAGTATTATATGTTAGACTTATAAAATGCTTAATTCTTTTTATATTTTTAAAGAGCATAATGACAAGACGAGGTGGGCGAGGTAGACAAGGTGGACAACGTATTGAAGAAGGACGACGTTCTGGTATGCTCATCATCGTTTCCTTTTGTTAAGTTTTTTTATGAAGTATACTGTTTAATTTGTTTGTGATATGATAACTAATAGGTTCCTTTAGGATAGGATCGTCGTTGGTCCTTGTAATTTACAAATTAATAAAGGAATTATAAGGACTTAGACTATGATTAAAAGGTTATGATTTGCTATATTACACATATAGAAGCAACAAATACAATCTGATAAATAGCAGCAACAAAAACTATCTGATAAATAGCAAGCATTTATGTTTGTGTTGGTTTATTCATATTTATCTGATATACTTTTGTTAATTGATTCTTGACCATTTGCTGTTAGTTTATTGATTCTTGACCATTTGCTGTTAGTTTATTGATTCTTGACCATTTGCTGTTAGTTTATTGATTCTTGACCATTTGTTGTTAGTTTATTCATATTTGTCTGGTATACTTTTGTTAATTTCACTAGTTATTTTGATTGTTGAAAGTCTAAATATGTTTGTGTTGCAAGTTGTTTTTGTGTGATGTTGTTGAACGTGTCGATTAAAAAGGCAGGTTAGGATGGGTTTGGGTTGGAATGAGTTTGGGTCAAAATAGATTCGGGTCAAAATGGGTCCAGTCAAAATTGCTAAAATTCTTATTTTTTTTAAATAGAACTCTTGATATGATTGATTGGTAAAATAATATGTTATTACTTTACATCTATGACTAAATTCATGAACATGTTTAGTGATGTCACAAGCAACAAATTTAATCGCTTCACTTGAAAGTCATGAACGTGATCCAGTGTCTCAAATCTCAGGTACTAATTTAATATTTTCTACATATGTATTCATACTTATCAAGTATATTACTTTGTAATTTGCTATTTGAACAGATACGTCTCCAATAAACCGGGTTAGTAATTTACAACAATCTCAAGTACCAGAGCAAGAAATGGGTAATGGTATGACAATCACTAATGTTTATAACTTTACTTGTTAATATGTGTTACAACTAATGTTGTAAATTTAAGTTATCATTATACTTGTTTATAGACACAGTTTGTGAGAATGAGCAAGGTGCTGGTAATAGTATGACAAGCACAAAACGTGGTATTACGTGTGGCAAGGGAGCTCGAAAGGTAATGAAAGCATCCAAGAAGCGATTGCCAGTGGATTTTAATTTTCAAATGAGGAGAGTATTTAATGAAAATGAATCATCTTTCATGTATGAGTGTGGCTATATTTTGCGTAACAATTGTAGCTTGCAATACAAAGAATGGAGACATGTACCTAATGAAGTTAGATTGCCATTACGTCACAAACTAACTGTAAGTTTCTTTTTGTAATTCATTATTATTTTTAGTATTCACATTTACTAACCGATTAATTATTTATTTATTACTTGAAGACACTTTTCGATATTGATGTGGAAAATGTGGACGTTTGCAAAGTTATCGATAGCTACATGGCAAGGGCATGGAGAGGTCATCGAGCCAAGCTACATGCTTACTTCAAAGAGATTGGAGGTCCGGAAGATCCAACAAAGGCAAAGACCACACCCTATTCTAATGTTAGCAAAGATGAATGGGAATATCTTTATGATATGTGGAGTGAGACGAAATATTTGGTAACAATTTAATAGAACTTTAACTATTTATATTATATAATGATTATTGAATTCAGTTTAATATTTGATGTTTTATTTGGTTGTTTGTTCTCAAAGGAAAATGCAAAAAAGAAGGTTCTTGCACGTGGAAAGCGAAAGATAGATAGTAGAAATGGTTCGAAGAGTACAATGCGCTATCACCTTGAGCGTGGATTAGGTTTAGATTCTTCGTCAGGTCAGATTGAGACTTGGAGGCTTACACATTGGGATGCAGAAAAAGGTTGGATATCTACAGATGCGGCTGGAATATGTGTAAGTTTACTTGCTTATCTCCCATGCTAAATAATAAGTTTTTAAATACTTGTCTTCTTTTTTCTAAAAGGAAGATATGATGAAGCTGAGAAACCAACATTCTGTGGAATTAATGAGCGACAGGTCGATCATCGAGATGGTACTTGGACGAAGCTCTGTTCGTTTAAATGGGTGGGGACGTGATCCCGTTATTGCTAGTAACACTATGGGTACGACTCAAAAATCAAAGCGTCCTAGTTATGACGAACTAGTAGATGCACTTGAAACACTAAAAGGTAAATGTGTAATTACGGAAAAAACATTAATTGAGAGTAATATCATGCCTCCTCCAACAAGCACATCGGGATCATCTCAAGGTGATACATCAGAGTGTGGTGAAGATATCAATGAGTGAAGTAGTTTTAGTTTTTTCTAAAAACTCATAGTGATGTTCAAGTTTATAGTGATGTTCAAGTTTATGTATTTGAATTTCTATAATTGGTACTTTCTTTTGTGGTTTGAATGATGATGTTTGAACATATTCAATTAAGAAGGGTAATTTTGGTCATATGTTTTTATATTTACACCTACATATTTTCTAATTTTCTAAATGTATGTGATGATTATTACCTACATATATGGTAATTTATGTCCACACATAAATATACTTTTGTGAACATATAAATATTTTTTTCTACACATATTAAAATCAATACATACACATGTACCACTCTTACCTACACATAATGTTACTATATACCCGCACATTTATTTATGACACGTGTCAACAACACTTTGTAAGGACATGCCATATCATCACTATAGTCCACGTCATCCGCCACGTCATCCTCCATGTCAGCGTCACATCAACGCCATGTCAGTGCCACGTCAGTTGCAATGTAAGCAGCCAACCAAACAAATTGCCTTACATCTACCCACACATATGAATTAGTTTTACACACACATATATATGTAGGTGTAGCGAGCTATGTGCCTACACATAACTGAAGTGTAGGTAATGATCTATATCCACAGACGCAAGACAACACATCATGACAATTATCTTATGTGTAGATAAAGACAACCACTCACACATAATATACTTTTAGCCACACATACTATGTGTATGTAAAGACCTGAATTTCTTGTAGTGAAACCGTGACAGCAAGGCCTTGCGGTCACGGTTAGGGGCCAAAATGTGACCGCAAGCCCTAATCGTGACCGTTTGAACCGGCCTACCACCAAAAACCCCAGCGGTGTCCCCAGCACCACCCTTTTTTTTTATAAGAATGAATATGATGATGCCAGATGTCAACTGTAGCTATACTTTTATTAATGTAGTAAGATTAGATAAGATATCATATATTTGTTGTGTGTAAACCTTGCCTTATTGTATTTCTAGGTTTATGTAAGGCTATATTATGTGTACACATATATTCATTTCCCATTTACATACTCTATATATGTTACTCCCGGCATAAACATATGATTATTCTAAGATCACAGCAGTACCACATTTGTCACTTGTGTTGCTAATATTTTACATCATGCGTTTTCTTATGCATTTATAAATGAATTTTTATTATTCCCCTTTGAATTTCTTGGACATGTCTTGGATTAAATCTTACTTTTTGGTTATAAAAACAATATTTTCAGAATCGGATCGGACGTCGAACCGGACGCCTTACTGGTTGGTGGTCGAACCGGTCAGACCGGATTTAAGAACCGGATGACATCATAATTATATATATAGTATATTATATATATAGTTATATATATAATCAAATATAAATAATTTATATATGATTTATAAATGTATTGTATAGTTATATATAAAACTTAACTATATTTGTATATCTAACACACTAATTTATAGTTAAACACCCCGTTTTTACCCATAAAAATAAAAAAAACAAACCAAAATCCGGTCCGAACCGGTCCGGTTTCCCGGTCCGACCACCGGTTTGGGACGAACCGGCCGGTTCGACCAGAAAAAAACGAACCATAGCAGACCAGACCGAACACCTGACTAATCCCCGGTCGGACCGGCCAGTCCAATCCGGCCGCAAGAACACTGATGAAAAACATTGTATGGTTTAAGTCTAAGTACCCATACTGAATACTTGAATCATGAAACCCCTGCTTTGATACCAACATAAAATATCCAAAAAAATAGTTTCTTTTATATTTTGTCAGTCTTAGTCCTAAAAATTTTAAAATTTGTCACGTATATATAGCGGCATTCATAGTACGTCTTAAAACATATGGTTTTACATATTTTATTCATAAGCTTTACAAGAGGCCGTTCATTGGTCTCATCCACATATATACTCGTCTTCCTTATATCCTCATCCATACTAGGATGCATGCATTTCTTGAAATTATACATAGATATTATTAGCGTTCACGTACTATACTAACTACACTACACAAAATATTCTATTTAAAATACCTTTGTTAATTTTCTCATAGGCTTGTTACCTCAATTTAATATCCTCTTTATATTCTGAGGTTCATAACCTCGATCATTTTCACAACGATATTAATTAACTCGATCTTGAGGCTCGCAGCCTCAACTTAACTTACATTTAATCCCTTAATTATGCTCGTAACATCAAGTTTATAACCATTTTATCCTTTGAGGCTCGTAACCTCATCTTAACTTCCACTTTGACCTCTAATAATTAAGGCTCGTAGCTTCAACTTAATTTCTTGAGCACATATCATCAATATATCATTTGACTAGCGGTTTTTGAATCCATATTTTTACTTGTATGATTATAATTTGTATTCACATATGCACATATATTGAGCAGATGTGATGATTGCACGAAGCCTTCAACTTAACTTTGCTACGTACCCACCTCGTTTCAATTTTCTGACTTATTGACCAAAGATCTATCTACTGCACGTACAGTTTGATCACTCTCTTCGGTCCAAGGTCTAATTAGCTACGAATCATCGACACATATATACAATTATATTGTTTGGTTCATGATCCCAACAAAAAAGATGCAAACATTTTGACATATTCATCTAGTGTGAGTGCTTTATATTTGATATATATAATAAACACTTGAACCTTTTTTATAAGGTTATTAACCAATTTCTTTAGCTTTTAATTAGCATATGAGTTAATCTTACAGGTATTTTAAGTAAAGAGACTGATGATGGTCAAAGGAAGATATATAGAATATTTCTGAACGTTTGACTTCTGTAGTGAAATGAATTAAGCAATCCCATATATATATATATGTAGATTGTGGTCCAGTTAAAGCTCCTTAAAAGCCATTCGATTCATTGAAGGAATTTGAGTGGCAGTTGCTTCCTGTCGCTGCTGTACGTGGTCCAAATTACAAAAACAGCCCAGATTCTTGATTCCATAAGATATTGTAAGATATCATTACTCTTCTAAACATTAATCACAATATCATGTGAATCATGTTTATTTAGTTTTACTCGATCTAATTACTAGAATATATTTGACTCAATCATGTAATTAGGCCTTCTCGATCCGTCTTGGAAGAAAGAGGCCGTTGTGGAAGAAAGATAAGCTAGCACGCTGCGGGGAGGACGCGAAAAGAGGGATGTTTGGAGAAATCTGTATCGAAGGGCGGGGACGACTATGATACAAGAGGAGGGAGATTGATTGCATGCCGGCCATAAAAGAATGTGTCATGTATGACGTATTATTAATCAACTACATATTTGATCATAACTTAGTATAAAGATAGTTACAACACATCTTAAATATCTAAGTACATATCCTAATCAATATATTTTATATAAATAATAACTAGTATATTATTTTTTTATATGTATCACATTTTACCCCTCGAATTTCATATTCAAATACAACACATTTTACCCCCTTCGGGAAAATCGAATTTTCCAGCTAGAAGCTGCCGCCTCTTGGACCCCACTCCGAAAGACATTGCTCCCTTGGAACCCCTATTGTTTAGGGGCTTCACCCCTAAAGAGGTTTCCAATGTCGAAAATTACAATAAACTCAAACAAGTGAGATGTTATGATCACATTGATCGAATTACATTAAAATTTCTAACACATACCCTAAGGGAGGAGACGACACTACCCTAAGTACTCTGGACTACCCTGGAACTCCACAAATCACACACTGCCACATCACAAGTGCACTGAACTATCCTGAAATACCGAAAACACTGAAAATTAACAACCCTAGACAACCCTGGACTACCCTGAAACACCCAAAACACTCAAAACGCACTGCCACATCACGGGCATTTCTCGGCTACTACAATCCGAGCCCGCTGGCGGTGTACCCGAGCGGGTACCTGCCTACCCGAGCCGGTGGAGGATGCCCCCTCCTCCCTAAGAAGTTTTAGCTGGTTTGTAATAGTTCATCCAACACAATTGTGTGCAAGTATTTACCGTTCACATTAATGATTTGATCGGCATGTTGAATCCATTTAGGTATTGAGGAATTGAAGGGGTATTTCATGGGATTCACCATTGATATTAATCAACATATATACACGATCTTAACCAACAAATGGATACGTAGTTACAAAGAGTGATCGAGACAAAATAAAGTACTGATAATATATATAATATTATAATATCGGATTTAATATTTGTAAATAAAAACCAAAACTTTTAAAAACTGAAACCGAAACAAACCAAATTAATATATGCATATACTAAACTTCATTTAACAGACTTCATATTCATATAATAAGATGGATATATATCAAACTAATCGGTAATCACCCATAGTTAGAACATCATACTAGCTCGTAATAGCTAAATAATTAATTACACAATTATATAGCTAATTAAGATAGATACATATTTGATCAGTTGTAATATCCATATGAGTTGAGACTGAGTTCAAGAGAAGCTCTGTCATCAGACCGATACCAGCTTCCTCCGGTGTAGTAACCTCCGGTGCCATGCTCCAATGGCGAATTCACGGTCTTCATGCTGAAGAAATCGTGGTGGGTGGCGTCATGAATCGGAAACAACGGCAGTGTTTCAATCTCTGTTGAAGTCTCTCCTTCTTGTTCTTGATCATCTTGATTATGATTCTCTAAGATCTCATAAGTTTTCGGATTGATTTTGTCGAAAAAGGAGCATGAATCGACGCTGATACGCGATCTTGATCCGATGTTCCGGCTAATTCCTCCGGTGGCCTTGCTCTCTCCAGGTGGGGATATTGAACACTTCTGTATGTGCATGTGCCAAAGGTAGCTAGTTTTGTTATGTTTTTTGACAATGATATGTGGTAATATAAAGTGATTATTATTTATACATTTGGAATAAGCTAGGTGTTTTTTATTCTAAATAAACAAACCCTTTTGTTCAAACATTAAAGTATAACTTCTTTGATTAACATGAATTAATAATCAGTTTGGTAGCTAGCATAATCTCAAAGATCCCCTAAACCCTAATTCCTCACAATAACTGTCCAAATTCCCCATGAAAATCTGATGCATATGAATTAGTAAAATATTTAATTGTTTAAATGAGAATCTTGTATATTATATGAAGTGTGTACGTGTGTGTTTATTATTATAATTCTATCTATATATAGATGTATATGTGTATGTATGTATGTACCCTGAAACTCTTTTCCATTGCAACAGATCCATAGCCACACCCAACAGGCATCACTCCTTGTGAGGAAGAACCAACCCCTGAAAAAAGATCCCAAGAATCCAAAATCAGCCACAATATATAACTAAAAATACAATCTTTTCAAGAAAAAATAACATAGTTACTAAAGGATATGCATAAGGACCCCAAAAATTCGCAAAAATTCAACCTTTAAGAAAAAAGATTCAAAATTTAGTAAAGGGTATGCAAAAAGAGACAACCTAATTGAGAAACCAACATAAAGCCCTGAACTAATTTGATCTTGAATACTATATATACCAATATGATGTGTGGTGTAGAGCTTGTGTTGGTGAGCATAAACATGCGGTGGTTCTTGATGGTGGTAGTGGTGGTGGTGCGGTGGAATCTGCATGGCGGCAGCGGTGGGCAGATGGTGGTTGATGTGATCGGAGAAGGTGGACGGTGGTGGTGGGACGACGGTGGGAGTGAATCGTTTCTTCTGTCGTTCACGAGCTTTATGGTTCTGAAACCAATAAAACACATTCTTGCCTTCAATCTTGCCGTACTGTCTGAGTTGAGCAGCGATTCTCTGAATCTGATCAGCGGTTGGTGATCTGATGCCATTGTTGTAGTAGAGTTCTTTGAGGATTCTGATCTGATCACTTGTGGGTGTCCATCTTGTGCTGCTTTGCCTGCATGCATAGCTGCTGTTGCTGCTGTTTTTGTTGCTGAAATCTTGAGGATCAGATGCTTGTTGTTGAGTTTCCATGGTGTTCTTCATCAATCAAACAAAACCCTAATCAAAAAACAACCAGAGAGAGAGAGAGAGAGAGAGTGTGTGTGTGTGTATGAGGGAGATGGTGGTGGTGGTGGTGGTGGTACTGCAGCTGCTTATATAAGAAGAATGGAAGGAGTGTGCACATGGGAGATGCAGAGATACAATGACACAAACAGATCATAGTGTGTGTGTGAGTGTGTGTGTGAGTGTGTGTGTGTGGGTGAGAGAGAGATGATATCTGGAAGAGAAGGATTGAAGTTGACAGAGTGATGTTAAGAAAAAGGTAAGGGACAAAAGAGGGACTAGAAAGGATGCTACACACAAGGGTTTTTCTTGGTGAAAAGCCATTTGTGAGCAGTCACTTATTTCATTACTTTATAGGGCTATCCCTTGAGCAAAACATATCTCAAATTTAGGTTAACATGATAATGTTTTTATTTTTTGTACAACTTGTGATGCATGGTGCCTACATAATTGAGGAAGGGTGGTACTAAATATTTTACATTCATTCTGTTTTACTTATAATTTCATTTTAAGTTGTCAACCAAATAAAACATTTTCAAAAGAAATATATTGAAAATTATAGAATGGTGCATTTAGCTTCTCTAGATATCAAGAAATTACCCTTATATAGTACAATTGTAGCATTTTGCGTACATTTTCATTAATGTAACATTTTTTTACCATGTAGGTTAATCTTGATGAGAGATTATAATCTTGTCATACGCATACAAGTCATTAGGAGTTTCTATTTTTAGTCACATGCATATTTTTAATAAATCATAGGCAGTTCATATGAAGTAACCTTAGTGACTTAGTGCATACTTATTTTCCATTTGTTTTGCGGCAAGAGACTCTATTAATTAACGTAATTTTTGTAAGTATGAATGCAAGAGAGTTGTTTTGAAGGAGTACAATTACTCTCTGTTTGAGTGAATTACTAGTGTAAATTTTGGGGCTTAATTAACCAACACCATGATAAAACAAAAGCCTAGATTTCATAAGATTATAATGAAATGAAGTATGTACCTACGGGTAGTTGATCATGCATGCTACATTATATATTTTGGTTATGTGTTTCGTTTTTCCAATTTAACAGAAGGGATGATTACAACTCCCAACAAAAGCATACGTTAAACGTACATTATAACAATGAAGTGTATTGACAATAGGACAGGGTTTATTACCATACATACTTGTTTGATAACTAAAATTGATCATATACTTGATCAAAGTCGAGTAATCTTATAAAGCACCTAATAACTAACAGATAATAAAGTGGTTCAAAATGGATTTTTAGTTAGTTACTCTTGTGCAAAATATTTCTAGCCACTATAAGGTAGCTAACTCTGGTTTAATTAGTTTGGTTTTTGAATAGTTTTCCGTAGAAAATTCCTTTGGATTTGTAATAGTATTCAAGATTCCCTATGTTTTAGATTTGAAATTATATCGCAGCCTTGAAGAGAGATTCTTGATTGAGAGGAATGAAATGAATGCTACAAAATCATATGTGACAATGATGTGTTTTTAAATGCTATTGAATATAGGATATGAAGGGAAAGAGAGAATCACTGCCTATATATTTGTTTAATGCTATTTTCAAAAAAAAAATATATATTTGTTTAATGCGTTATAAATCTAATGTTTATATACGGGTACCAATATTAAAACACCTCCCATTATAAATCGAAACACATGTATACGTCACATATACCACTTCACGTGGCGTATAGAGTCAAAGATACTGAAAACGGAAAAAATTTAGGGTGGTTGTACGTCAGAGGGCTATACGCCTCATATAATCATATACGACACATATAGACCTATACGACACGTATAACAGATTTCAACACTTATTATGAGAAAAATTCAGAGGACTTTCAGAGGCGTTATGCGCCTCATATAAGGCTACACGACCCCTTTACGTGACGCGTATAGATATACGACCCGTATAGAAATTTAAGGGGTAGATTTATAATTGTAGGGTGTTCCAATAACCGGATATATATAAAGTTATTTTAATTTTTTGAACTGAGTAATTAACTCACAATAATTAAATTGTTTCTTTATTCTTGGATGACAGTGAAAAAAATTATTTAGTATATAATCTTAAGTTTATCATAATCAGTCAATGATTTATTACTATTATGTAGAAAAGAGAGTACTATCACTTCCACACATTTTATAAATTCAATATATAAATAATTATTTGCTCGATCTTTAATTAATTGGTTATCTTTATAACATCAAACACATCCTTTTAAAACTTACTCTTAAAATTCATTTATTGTCCTCTTTATACAACTCGAGTCTTGAACCAACATGAACTTGATCCAGTGATATATTTTTTTCTGATTACGAGTTCAATTAAGAGGGCTTTAACACTAACCGACATCAATTTTATTAATAGAATAGTAATAAGAAAAAAAAGATAATGTTGTCATTTATATGTTGTTTAGAAACGGATCAACAAAGATAGTTAAATGGTTATCTTCATTCGTAATTTATTTAATTATAGAAATTTTATAAATTTTTTTTATCAAAAGTACCTGAAAGACCTATCGATTGATGTTGATAATTACCATACACACATTTTTAATTAAAAAAACATAATGAATATATACAACTCTCTCAAAATAGCATTGAAAATGAATTTTAACACATAGCGATTCAATGTGGGACATTGGAACGAAGTCATGCTTTACTCCAAAGGGCCACTCACCCGGGCTAACATCGGTCCGATTGAGCGACTATGTAACGTTAGTTCATCCGATCCCAACCATCAATTCTGTAATAATTTCATTTTGTTCTAGCAAATTAATTGCTAGATTGCTTATTAACTTCTCATATCACTTCATAACTCTTTAAGTACGTTTATCAAGCATGCATGGTCAATGGTTTAGTTTACCTCAGAAGTTTATCAAGTACGTGAATATACGCTATGTTGAAATGGTTTCTAGAAGTAATTTATTGATAACCACAACTTGCCAACTTCTATGTAATAATGTTTATGCACGCAACAGAATTTAAGTACTGTTTGTGTATATATATGTATATCCATACATACAGTCTTTAACATCTTCTTACTCTAATAAAAGAGTAACTTGAGATGCCACGTGGCATCACCATAATCATCGAGATGCCACGTGGCAGCACCACAATCATCATCACCAAAATTTTCCCGCCTCTCTCTCCTCTTAAATAATTACCTTAATTACTAATAATATTATTTAACATTCTTTTACATTTAAAAAATGAAAAAAAGAGATATATTTATTAATATTATTTCTAAATAAACAATTTTTTTATAAAATAATTAATTTTTCTAAAGCATAAAACGTTTTTAAAAATATTAAATATTTTAAAATTGGCATTTTCAAAAATTCAAATTTTTAAAACAAAAAATAATTACATTTGGGAGTTATAATAAGGAAATTTTTAAAAATGACATTTTTATACGGTTTGTTTTAGAACAAAATATTTATTTTTTGGAAAAAAATTAAAATTAAAATTTAAAAATGTTGATATCACTGTTTTATTAATTATAGTCAGTCATATCGTATCTTATAATATCATTTATAAATAATAAATTTTATTATATTAATATGTTATTATTAAATCCGTGTAATACACGGGTTTAATAAAGCTAGTAATATAATATTTGAGTATATTAAAAGTAAATTAGTGTAAAAATTAGTTCCGAATTTTTGTTTTAAAGGCATGTAATTGTTTGAGGTTTGATTTTGCCTTGGTAAAACCCTAAGGGCCCTAATGTAAAACACAATGGCGAAGCTTTTGGGGGGGGGGGCTCTTATTTTCATCAGGAGTGTAAATTTTCGACTCGATAGTGTAAATTTTCGGTCCGGTGGTGGAAATTTTTTAATAAATATAGAGTCCGCCCCCCCTAAAATAGGGGGCTTTTTTTTTCATCAGAATTATAAATTTCGGCTCGATAGTGTAAATTTTTGATCCGGTAGTGAATTTTTTTTAATAAATATAAAGTCCGTCCCCCTGAAAATAGTTTACTTTCGCCCCCGTCCCCTTAATCTTTGATTCAAGCTCCGCTGGTAAAATTATTGGTAAAACTGTTGGAACTGAGAATTACATTTTCTGTGCGAAAAGGAGAATCTGGAAGCAGTGATCCAATGGCCCACATATGGACATATAGATCCATAGATAACTGGTTACATGAAACCCTTTTACTCATCTATCTAGTCACTTTATTTTTCTATTCAATGCATGAAAAATGATTTATAAGACTAAACTGAAATTATATGTTATATTTTAGCTAGTTTTTTTCTCATCGAGTTTCGCAGCAGAAGTCCGGATGGTTTTCCCACACACACTATGTTAATTTAATCGTTATCTATTCGGTTTGTTAGAGCCCATAAAATTAAAATTTGATGGCAAAACTCAAAAATACTAAACTTTAATGGTCAAACTCTACGATCCTAACCTTTTGTATCCACCGTGTGCTAGCAGCCTGAGTCCAGTCAATTTTCCCGAATACAATGATATGTTACTTTGGTTGTTATCTGTCCGGCTCGTCGGAAATCATACAATCGAAGTTTAGCGGAGAAACTCAAAAATACTAAACTTGAGATGTCAAATTCGAAAAAATAAAACTTCACTATAAATAGTTTAGTGGCCGAATTCTAAACTCTAGAGGCCAAATTCAATTAAATATATTATACTAAACTCTAGTGGCTAAATTCGGTAAAAAAAGAAGTTTCATTATAAATAGTTTGGTGGCCAAACTCTAAAATCTTAAACTTTAGTGACCAAAATCAAATTACCAAAACTTATGGTTAAAATGAAATTACTTCAAACTAATGTGATTCATATCTAAAAGTTCAATATTGTTGAATAATAATAGAGTAATAGTTTTTAAATCCGCCACCCGTTTCGAAAACGTGATACTCGACGTCATAAAGTATAAACTACAATTTCAACAAACTCGATAGCATCGTATATATCAACTCATCCCACAAACCACTCCCAAACAACTATATGTAATACTTGAATTACATGAAGATTGCATCTTTAGATTTAAAAGATGCGAGTTTTACCACCAAACTTGCAGTTAAAGTATTCTAGACACTCGATCCGTCGCTATGGACCCAAACCGCGGACTAGTGGCTAAAAAAAAGTCGATCTAGGCAGAGATCTTATAGAAAATCATATCCTCAAAGTCCTGGCAGACTGCATGCAAGGGACCCAAAAATGACGAAAACTATGTTTCCCTGTATGTATTCCATTGGTAATATATATGTCAGTAACTGTTTAATGTGACTTTAGACGTTAATTTTCATTGATAATTAATCTATTGGTATTTACCAATGAATCGATCACTGATTAATTAATTTATATAATTTCATTGTTTGTAGCTATTAGCGATATGAATCGTATATATACAGGACCCATCATTTATATGTTTCACAATGTTTTACCCACGTACCTTTTAACTATGTATCTCTTATTTGCGAGAAACTCTAGGTTCAGCCGAGATTAATTAGTAGGGGATGGGGTGGGGTGTTTTTACTGTACAATTTTTTTATAATTATCCGTGGTCCTTTTATAGTTTTATAGACAGCAAGGCGGCCCTAAACATAAAAATATATATATATTCCAAGCATCAATTAATTGGCTACTATGAACTCATGTTAGGAGGATATATATACTAGTATTTTCATAGGGGTAAACTTGGTAATTATTGATATATTTGTTATTTTATTGTTTGTTCAAGAAACTACAAATCAATGTTTGTTTCCGAAGGCCAGATCTTTTATCGATCCCGAAAATGTATAACCATAAAATAAGAAAGTAATTTATCACAAGTTATTTTTCGATAAATTACTGTAGCTATTGGTCTAGTAATGATATATTTTAATTTATTATTAATTTACGTTAAGTTTCTGATTTTACATTTGGGAAAATAATAAAGGGCATTCTTACCTTATATTTCTTAAATGTTTTCATGGTTTGAACCGGTTATCTTCGTGTTATATCCAGGATGTATACGAAAATAATGATAACTAACATAAATAGAAATTCCATTAATATGCTTTCAAAACACATAGTGTATAATAATATATCATCTCTTTCTTCCTTGATGTACAATTTTTATTCAAGAAAATGGAAATATTAATTTCATCACTTGAATGCTTTCTGTTGCAGTTTCATTCCCCATTTTCCAACAATTCTCTCTCTCTCTCTCTCTCACTCTCAACTTCAGCTTTTATGATTTGGTTTATTTCTTTGATATTGATGCATGCTACCATCATGAGTAGCTTCCCTTTCATTATCATGCATTTGTTTGCATATACTCTCTCTCATAAATATAAATATATATATACATATATATGCATGTTGTTCTCATCTCATCTATATATGTTAATTTCTCTAGGACAATTAAAGGAGGCAGATCATGACAATATGGGTATATTAAAGATGAAGAATTTGTGTGTAATTGATTGTCAGTCAAGTCTTTTAAGTATTGATGAAATTGGATTTTGGCAGCAGGAATCAACAAAATCTGTACTCTCTCTAACCCTAAAAGCTTACCACATTAGGGGTTTGTTTACTGCCGTTGGATGAGATGAACATTTCATGTGTGATTGATGCATCCAACGGTTGAAATCATACAATCCGAGATAAACCCTAATTTAGTAGGAGCAGTGTACTGTAGGATATAGTGGTGCTGATGTATGATACCCTTTTCTTAAGGGTAATCATCTCTTTGATGTGTAGTTTTCACTTTCCCGTATCTCTTCACTCAAAATCATCAAGATTTCATCTTTCTCTCACATACACACATACACACATATATAATAATGTTATATATAATATCCCAATAGCAAGAGATTTATAATAAAAAACTATAATTTAAATATAAAAAAAATGTCACAGAATAACAATCAAGTTTCAAACATGTTATAATTTGATCACTCTTTCATATATTATTCCTTCAAATTTGACAATTAAACTATCAAATCGAGTTATTATCAAATTTTCTTATATCAAGAAAGTAATGGAAGAGAAGATGTAGGCTCGAAATTTTAATATTTGATATTATATTAAAAAATAAAATAACATATTAATTATATTAAAAAATGAAAAACAGTTCAAATTTACGTCACAATTTCACATCAGCATAAAAAAATATTTTCTGATTGAAACAAAAAAAATACTAAAACTAATAATTTAAATAAAACATGAAAGTTAAGTGACATAATTAAAATAAGTTACGTAATTAGAACAGATTTAAAACTTGATTATTATTTTGTATAGTTACCCTTTAAATACTGACATAAGTTGGTATTAAGAGTTGTAATTTTGGAGTAGAAATATATAGTTGTGTTAGTTTCCGTTTAAAAAATATATAAATTCAATATCCCAGTAAGATGACATAAAATTGTTAATTTACAGTTTAACAAAAATATAATCATAAGACAGATTATTGTTTAGGAATAAATATATCGATAACATGTTGTAAATACGGAGTCCAACTCTGGATGGTTACGGTCTAGCTGAACTTCGATCCACAGATGCTCTCTGAAGCTTCACACCTACGCACAAAGAAAACAACACCAGTCAAAGTGTTCCAGGGGGGGAAGTCTCTCTGTAATAACCTTCCGGCTTTAGAGTAAGTATCGGTTGATTGAAAATATGTGATAGGGAGAATAAAGGAAGAGTTTTTGTGTGTATTATTTTATGAGGATATCGATTTTCTTACCTGGTATTTATATAGTTCTTGTCCGTTATAATCGTGTGCTGATTTACAGGGATTATTCCCCAGTGAATTTGTCACCCTTTTATATTGATTGACCGTTACTGAATTATCGATTAGGATTGGTGGTGATCCCGATGTAATTAAATGCGGGGCCCGTGTTCTGCTGGCTTACCCATTGCGCCCGGATGGGCCGCACTTCCGGGTTCGGGTACCCGGTTTTATATGGGTTATTTGTACCCTACGTCTACACATGTGTTAAGAAGAATAAAGTATTTATATATAAGGTTAGATATAAATAGTAACTATTAGCTTAAGTTTGCCTTTACAATTGGAGCAAACATATATACATGGACATTATTTATCTGGCAAACTACAAAGAGTGCAACTAATGTACAAAATTTTTATGCTATTTTGGTGTAAATTACTCAAAAACAAAAATCTCATCACGCACTACATACTTACAGATACATGTGTGGATACTATTATCATTTATGTAAGTATAATTCAAAAACAAGATTTCTAAACGTATTTTCAATTTCTCTAATAACCAATTGAAATCGAAAATAAGATTTTTATAATTACGATAAACTTCTTTCCGTGGAATTTTGCAAACACTATGTGTGCTACTGTAATTACGAGGCAATAGACTTGAAAATATTATGATTGTATTTATGAATATTGTCATTGATAAATTTCTTTAAACAAAACTATGTTTAATTAGCTATTTAAGATTAGGCGATTTGTTTTCGACAAAACTTATGATAATATATTCATGTAATTGAACTGAGGGATGAAATTTTCTATCACTTGTTAATTAGTATGTCCTTAACCTATTACAGAATCTATGAGTATACAGTCAAAAACAGCCCATGACGCCCATGACCACCCAGTGCCCTTGCAAGTGTAGGATTGATTAGATGACATTTAAGATTGAAAAAGAATTATGGTTCAAAAAAGAAAAGTTGATAAAGTAAAATCTATTGATTATTGATGAGAAAAAGAACTCAAATTAACCATTAATCGAAGAAGTTTAATTATGTTATAAGTCTTATATACATAATTTGATGTATCAAGATTCTAAAATGAGATTTGCACGTGTTAATTAGTTATTAGAAAATGAGGGAAGACGGAGCGTGACACCAAGCGTCATGACAACAACATGTCAACCTGACTTGTGTTTGATTCCAACAAGATAGAATCAAGTAAAAAGGGGGAGGAGTCAAGCCAAGGTGGTCGGAGTAATGGAAAGCCTCGAAGCAGGATTGCCGACTATGAAATTTTGAGCATGTCGTGACCATGGATACTATATCAAGCAACACACGCCAAGGACACACAACTTAACGAGAACGTTCTAGGCAACACCATGTCAACCTGACTTGTGTTTCCGCAATGTTCTAGGCTATACTAGACTAGCCTAGAATTGCATGCCTTTGAAGTGTCATCATAATTTTAAATCAAAGGGCCTTGGAATAGCCTAAAGGACTACTTCAAAATAATAAGCTTGGAAGAGTTTAGAAACATCAAGTAAATATTGGTAGTATCTAGCAAAGAATTATGTGCATCAGAAGTCTTTAAAATTAGAGGGCCGGCCTTGGCGCAGCGGTAAAAGTTGTTCCTAAGGGATCGAATGTCTCAGGTTCGATCCGTGGAAACGGCCTCCCCACAAAATGTGGGGGAAAGACCGCGTACATCTTCCCTTAAATGGGACGGACCCTCCCTGGACCCTGCGAAAACGCGGGAGCTCTTTGCAGCACCAGGTACGCCCTTTAGAAGTCTCTAAAATTAACTGAGACTATTGGTAGTTAGTATTTAATTAGTATAAATAGAGTGTATTGCCATTTGTGCAAGCCCCCTATCAAACTCATAGCATTCACCTTGCAAAGATTAATAGTATCTCATTGTAATTACTTGATTACTAGTTTGCAATATGATCTACTCGCTTCACGAATCACTACAATTGTTAGTTAAAGAGATGATCTTTTAAGAGTCACTAGCAAGTCAATATATTACTTGGTGACAGATCATATTAAAATAAAGTCAATTCGTTTGGGTTGAGATCAAAACAAGCTAGCAAAAGTGCTAATGTAGCTGAATTAAGAAAGCCGTGGTTGAGATGAGTTTTGAAGAAAAGTCAAGAAAGGTCGAGATCGACCTGCCCTAGGACACAACCTTACAAAAACAAGTTGGAAATGTCAAGATAGTTGTCACAAAGTTGGGGCAAAGTCGATCTTACATTCCAACAATTACAAACATTGGAAAACAAAATTGGGGACTTTAAATTAAGAAGCGTTAGAGTTGCGAGAAAAATTAATAAGAGATACGTTAACGGCATAAAAGCTTCATTGACCTAGAAACAATAGTTTATAATTGTAACAAGACCTTAGTTAATGTAAGTGGTAATGCTAACCCTTTTGTTCTAAAAGTCAAAGTCCTCAAGCCAATTTGGTTTGATGGCAAACACGAGGTAGTGCTGATTATGAATTCCTAAAGGAAATAGAGTGTGCTACTTAGAAACTATTAGTTCTCAATCAGTTGTGATTAGAAAAATGCATCCTAATTCTAGTCGCCATACAACCGGTGAGAAGTGTCGGCGCTATACTATAATTTGTGACGTGTTGGTCTTGGGGCCTTCCAAAAAAAAGAGCCACTATTTTTTAAGAAAATATTATGGTGGGAATTGGTATTGTTTGGGTTAATGAAATTTTAAATCGAGAATAAAAATTTTAAGTCTTAATAAAAATTTTAATAAAAATTTTAATGACCCTTCCCAGGTTTTTTTCGAGAATAACACTTGATAGTTAAGTCTTAATAAAAATTTTAATGATTTGACAGGTTATTGAAAAAACATGATTTATAAAATAGATGACCCTTCCCAGGTTTTTTTCTCTCTGATTGATCTGATTGAAATTGACTAGCTTTTTTGCCTCTTTTTTCTCCAAAGAAATCAATTATAAAGAACTCATGGTTAGTATACCGAATTTTCTTTGATTAAGTTGTTTTTGTTTAGATTGTGTTTTTCAATAGAATCTCGGTTTTTTAGTTCAGTTGGGGCATCAAGGAACATTGAGCCAGTCCTGCCGGTAAACAATAGTATATTTCAAGATAATTTATTTCAATCTTTATAGCATAAAGCATAGTTATGAAACATATAAACATACAAGGTAACAAATTTTGACAATACATTTTTCACCAAATTGATCACAAAATTACATTTTTTTTTCAATTCTAACTAGCTAGTGGACGTCTCCCTAAACTTACACAATTGCCTCACATATGCTCCAAGTTAGAAATTAGTTTGTTCTAACCCGTTTGACTCGTCAGGCCCGTAACACTATAAAACCTGGTTTTATTCACTACATTAAGACCCTTTTGTTTAGAAAACAATTTAAGATCAATAGCTACTTCTTGTTTTTATACACAATATGAAGCATTAATATCTTTCAATAGCTTCTTCTTTTCTTTCTTTTTCTAACAGCAAAGACTCAGAGATCTAAGATTACTCTGACAAGCAAATAACCCTTACGCCTGAAGAACAGAACGGGTAATCACCCGGCGACAGAAGCAAACCTATAACTCGAAAAACGTCATGGCTTAACTCGAAGCATATTGTATGTGTGAACTCTTTGATGTTATCTTAAATTCACCACTCTTCAAATATATTGTGTAATATTCAACTTTAAACCTATGTCGTTCACAACTATATAAAACAAAAGGACTTCAATCGACAATGTTAAATGTTAGATTTGGGTGAAAATATAGATTTAACAGTAACGAAATATGGAGATGTTATTATTTTCCTTGAACGATAAATGTTTGACCCTGCTTCGGAGGATATGTGTTATTTTAATCGGATCCACCTATCCGTTTTACAGCAGAGACTAGGCGCGCCGATTTTATCCGTACCCGATTAACCCGCCCGACCCGATCTCACCCGTACCCGAAGAAACCCGGCCCGAACAAACCCGTTACCCGAAAAACCCGAAACCGATTAAACCGATTGTTATTCGGGTCGGGTTTCGGGTAGACTTTCAATGTTAAAAAGCCCGAATAACCCGAACCGATTAACCAGAAACCCGATTAACTAACCCGATTAACCCTCTAAAAAGTAAACTTATTACTAAGAAAATCATTTGCCTCAACTCTAAATATCTTATTTAAATTAAGAGTTAAAGTTATAACATCTCTATATTTACACGTTATAGATATCTCAATTGAACTGGTTGAGCTAATAATCAACGGTGATTTTATTAATAAATATTGATGATTAAAATGGAAAGGATGGGATGGACGGCGGGCCGTGGGGAAGGGGTGAGACAGAAATCGTAGATGGGACCCAAAGGGCAAAGGGGGGGGGGGGGGGGGAATCCTACGTAAGTTAGGGGGCTCAAACTGAAAAGGGGGATATGAAGCTAATCATTTCGAATTGTCTTGAAAATTGTAATTGTAATTTTTATTAGTTTTTATTATTATTATATTATATTTGCGACGCCTTACAATACCTGTCTCTCACTTAAATCATCATTCCAAAGAATGTTTTTTCTTCCTTTCTTTTCAATCCCTTCGGCCGTTTTTCAGTTTTTATTTATTTATTTATTTATTATCCATTCATTTACTTTGGAATAAACAAAATGTGATTTTAATTTACCTTATATATATATAGATATATACATGCATGTATTTAGTTTCTTTGTCTCTAAGGGGGAATAATAGAGTGGTTACTTGCGGAATGTAAAAATGTGATGAGTTTATTAAAAGTAGAGGTTATGTAAAGTAAGAAAATGTTTTCACTGATTAAAGAATATATTTTCTTTTAAAATAGATATAAAAGTTAGTGATTCATTCATCTCCAACAAAGAATAAAAAGAACTTGGGTGTGCCGGCACAAGCGCAGGCCACGTCAAGGCCCGGCACCGCCTAGCATTCACGCCGCAAAACTTTCTTTTACGGCATCTACTCGCCGTGCCCAACTTAAAATTGTGTGTGAAGGGTGTAGTGGTGTAATATAGTATGGTGTGACAACACCAACACCATCAAACAGTGTGTAGTGTAATTTAACATAATAAAATTTGAATGGTAGGTTTACGTTGTAGTGTGGTGTCTGTGGGGTGCGCATCCCTCCCACCCTGAAACAATAACACCCTGAAACAATAAGTTGCTTGAACGGCGTCATAATGATGATGCTCGACTGGACAAGTTGGCAAGAAAATACAAACAATCGCCTTTATGACGTACTTTATCAGTCGCAAATATCACTTTTTGTTACATTGCCCTTACATATAGTAAATTAAAGAGAAAATAAAAGGATTTATATTAGTTATTGAGTTTCTAGGTTATTTTAATGTCGATTTAACGTAAACGTTAAGAATATGACTCCATGTAAAACGTTGGAGATATGCGTAAAAGACTAGCATTGATACATCAAAGTAGACAACACATGGCATATGACCCGTTAGAGTAGAAGATAGCATGTGTTGGACAAGATATGAACCGTATTTGGATGAAACATTTATATAAAAGTACAAATATTATCACCACTTTTACCATCATTATCATTAGATTTAATAATAAAAATACTCCCTAAGGTTTAAAACCGGTATAATAACAAACAAAAAGAACCCTACGTGCGATTAGAGAAATAAGGTCACATGGTACGATGTCATGTAGTGTTTGATTTAAATTAGGTGAGGTTTTGTAGAAGTACAGAGTACATTGAGGTATAAAGAGGGTACAAGTAGTTAATGCAATAAAGCCACATACTAGAAAAACATATGGCATCACATATGAAACCATTTTCATGTAATGTCGTGTAAACAAGTTGCCATTCTGATATAAACTTAAGGTACATCAAGTATGCTGTATGTACCACTCCTTCCTGCCCTTTCTACTTTCAACTTAATTGTCTACTCTTACGTAAGCTTAAAGAGCATCGAGTGTTAGTGTAGTGCTTTTCATACAAAATCGATTAGTGGTTCAAGTCCAAATTATTTTCTCATATACGTCAAAATATGTCCCGAGTGGTCCAACCCATAAACATATGTTGTCTTTTTCTATTTTTGATTTTATAAACAAATAATAACTAAATATGAAATAAAAAATTATATATCAAGTGTAAGAGGAAATCATGAAACCTTTTAGTTTTTTGTTGAGTTATTTTATAGCAATAAGAAATTACCAGTGCAACTAATTTTTGTTGAGTTATTATATAGCCGTAAGAAATAGGTTTCTTACGGATATAGTCTGGTGTTATGCAACAATGACGTATGCGTCATAGTTATAAAAGGCGCTTAGGCGAGAAGCGCAAAAAAAGTGCGGGACTAAGGGAAAAAAAGCTCACTAAATTAAAAACAATTTAAATTTTATTATGTAATGAAAATTAACACTTCTTTCAAATACAAAAAAATTCAAGACCATAATCTTCAACATGAAGTACTAAAATCGTCTCAAATACAAAAAAACTCTAGAAACAAAGTGTTCATACTTGAAAACAAATAGTTCCTAAAGTAACAAATAGTAAAACTAGAATAAAAAAAGTTCATTATTATTTAAATTTTTCATCTTCCTTCACTTCCTCAAAATCTTCATCAATCAAATTTCCCGAGGTAGGACTCTTTAGAAAAATTATTTATTATCATTTATAGTATTGAACGATTTGAAGGGGGATTTATTGTCTTTTTAAATGAGACGCTGTATTTGGGACTGGTCTTATTTTGTGGCCTAGTCCCACTAGGCGACGGCTTTAACAACTATGATATGCGTTAAATATCACCTTACTATAGTAGTGATTTCTTTATGGCATGGCTATATGGGAATATCGCACCATAAGGCGTAAACATACACTTTTATTATACTTTAGTCTTGTGACAGAATAAGTGAAATAACAGTGAATTCATGATCAAACAGGTAATGTTAACTGAAAGATCATTAATACTCACTACTACGATCAATAAAGTTAGGATAACGGGTTAGGTAATATCATTATTTTATACAATACAGATTTAATGTTAGCAGAATTTTGAAGCTGTATAGATAATGGTGGTACCTGTTTCTGAAGGCAGCCATCCAAATACTCTAAAATAACTTCTTGTGCACAAGGCTACTGGACTCATCTTTCACTATTTTTTACTTTCTTCCAACATATGCTGCCAGTTTTGACAAATCCGGGATCCAAAACGACAATTCAGAAGAACCTGTCACGAACATTAGACTGCCTGGAGCCCATTTGATGACAGGGGGTTCGTTTTCAGTGCTCAACCAACTAGCCACCTGGAAAGACAGACAAAATTAAGGTCTCATGTCCAACTCCTAAGTCAGGAAGATCAAGAAAAGAAAATTACACAGCTCTGGTTCTGGTACACTGATTTTGAATTAAACATGGATGCCAAAAGAATGGGATGGTCCTTGTGCTGTTGGTAGAAGTGGCAAGAAGGATGGGTCAGGTCTCGATCATAAGGGTTCAGATCAAAACAGGTCATTTTTGAAGGGTCGAAACAGGTCGAGGTGGGACATAAATAAACTTCTGCCTCTAAATAACTTTGTCGTGTAAATAATAACCACAGAATTAAGTATGACTATAAACCAATGTTATTTCAATAATACTGTTAATCTTTGAGTAAAATCGATTTAGGAGGTTGCGTGCCTGACTTTCATTATGTTCGACTCATCTGCTTGTTCTGCCTTCAGATGAAATTTTATTTTATTCTTAGAACGGCAGATCTATCCTGCATTCCTACTAATCCTAAACTACACCTCACATGTATATTACACTTGCTTAGGATTAAACCTGACATCTCCTCCTAAGTGGTGCTCCTAAAGGCTTTTGCCTCTGCCAATGAGCCACCAACCCCAGTGGCTAGCTGAAATTTTATTCGACCGTTTGAGATTAAAAAGGAACCCAAATTGATTTATTCAGGCATTTATAAGTATAAACAAACAAACAAACAAACAAACCCAGTATATCCCACTCAAGAGCAGGGTCTGGGAGGGGTAGGTGGTGGCGAGTCTTTCCTCTATCCAGATAGGTAGAGAGACCGCTTCCAAAGAGACCTGCGGCTCGATAACAAAAGCAATAACGCTAGCGAATCAACATATAATCAAACATACGATATATGATATATGATAGGCATTTATAAGTATATTGGTCCTAATTGTCACCTCTATCTACCGGATTCTAAGACCTAAAGTTAGAAAACATGCCTTTTTAATGAAAATTTAAGCACACACTCACACAGAAGCATGAAAATACAGTGTGTTAATAAGAGCAAAATAAGATTGTAACCATCATGCTAGGTTTTACTTTCTGAAATAACCATTCTTACTATAAAATGCCAGAAAGACAATTACTTTTATTTTTTATTTACTTGGGGATTTGGGAATCAAAAGGTGCAATTTGAATAAATAACAGATTAGTAAACCATACTTCTTTGCCACTACGAATGCTCCAAGCATAAACGCTACCATCACCTGAACCTGCAAGATGACATTCTGATTAGAGACTGCAAGCTTAAGACCATATTTAGGTGTTTTTTGTTTACTATTGAATTGTCTTTGTGAATTCATAATACATCCACACGGAGCATATATGTTCTTAAGTGTGTGCGCGCGTGTGTATGAGCTTTTAGCTGTTAAAAAAAATTGTATACTTTACCTGATATAACAAACATTCCTTCAGGACTAAAAGAGGCCTCCAAAGTGGAAGTACTTGAAACTGGCTTTACGTTATATGTGCCTAGCTGCACAAAAGGTACAAAATGGGAACATTTGTATGTATGAACTGAAAGCATCATTTGATAATTTGAAGAACTTAAAAATACTCACTAGTGTACCACGGAAGGAATCAAGGACATGAACATGCCCATCTTTAGTTGTCAACAACATAAGCCGACCATCATTACTGAATTTGACAACATTTGCATCTGACACATCTCCACCAACAGAAAATATTTCAAAAGGACCCTTTAAGGAGATCAAACATCAGCAATTTAATATCTTCTTAAAATTTAAATTACAAAAATAAAAACAGTCTTTTTATGGCTTTGAACTAATAACCTTTTCATAATTACGTGAATCAAACATCCTTATCGATCCTCCAAAAGCAACTGCAAAGACAAGCCCTTGATCGTCATAAGCTGTTGCTGGTCTACCTTGTACACGTAAAAGTCCCTAAATAAATAAATAATCAGCTAGCTTCATAGAATATACATGTATACATACACACACATAAAGCTTCTAGAAAACAACCTGACATTTATCAGCTCTTTGATCCCAAAGCAGAACAGTTCTATCAAGAGAGCCAGAGATGAAAAGTTCTGTTCGTGCACATAAACTAAGGGAGACAACCCTAGCAAAATCAATAACACAACGTTTATCAACTAATTTAGTACAATAACTGCATGCGTGTAAAATGGCATAGGATGTGGGACCCTGCCTGTCATGATGACCTCTAAAGTAGCGCAAGTATTTGTTATCATGCAAAGAGAGAAGCCTCAGAGATTCTGCATCATGAAACAAAAATAAGGATAAAGACTAATTAATTTCAGACATGCAAAAATTAGTATGATATACGAACCATCCCATCCATTTTTAGAGGAGTATATGACAGTTGTGGGATGTGAAGTGAAGGACACCAAGTCAACCCCATACTTTTTGCTATTAATTGTCTTCAAACATCTGCAGTAAGAAATTACTTATCAGCAACTAGATACTAAGATCACATCCAATTATACATATAAGTTCAGCAATAATATGGTACACAGCAGCGGCAGTATATAACAATGTGATCCCTCATGGTATGTTCTCTTTCTTCTTATACTACTAGTACAGGTCAAAAGTTAACACTATGCATCTAGAGCAGGTCAACATTGTTATAAGTTGTTTGTACTGAGTGATAACATAAAAAGAGTAAATGATCTGTTACTTAATGCGTTTTGCTTGAGATCACATATTTGTGTCTCCAACTTCGAGGATCGTTCTCAATAAAATACAAACTTGCACCAGATCGCTCTTTATGTCCAGTGATTATTTACTCTGGCAAGAAGTACCTGCACCCCCAAAATAATCCCTAGCAAAGATAGTTAACAAAATAGCATTCTTTTTAGCTTCTTCTTGGTGAAAAATCAGGCAATTACATAGAAAACTTTCATGTGTTCCAACCTAAAAAATCTAAACGACAAAAACTGCATAAACTACATAATCTGATAACATGGGATAACTATTGGTCCAAAAAAAGCAGAAATAGTAAACAACAAATCATTAACTCTATTGCCATTGAAGTTTTTCCATTCTTTTCAAGAAAAGATATAGATATCAGACAAAAAAACATACGTCGCATTAGACACATCATAGAGCCGAATGGATTCATCATCACTAGCGGTCACCAAAAAATTTGAAGTCCTGTGAAAATCCATTGAACTTATCCTACCACTCTGCAATAAAAATGAACTTTGTATCAATTTATCTGTTAACTGAACACGTAAAATTGTAGTGCAACTTCATGATCATAAATCAACTAATATCTACAGATCCCATGGAAATAGAAGGTACATATTAATCATGACCATGAAAATGAAACTGACATTATCCACCTTAAGAGCAATAAAAAGAGTGTCAGCATTGAAACAGAGAAAATTATATAGAAAGCCAAGCACATAATTCAATTGTAATGCTGAAGTCAATCGACTGAAGATGAATTCTTTGGAGATGTTAGCGCTTAGCAGCACCAGGTGATGCAACAATAAAAGATGCACCCTGCAATTTATGAGATTATACATATCCAAAATGTTATCAACGTTATGATATGAAGTTACAGGGCTGAACTTAGCTGTTACATGATAACACTGCAAAATATATTTCCGGTTGCTTGTTGAATTCTTGGAGATATTGAGTATTAGAGTGAATGAAATGCCAGTAAATGGAAGTGCTAATGTCGACTAACCCTCTGTATCACAGGTTAATACTTCAATTACCTCACATAGAATGTTCTACTAATAACATCATCTGCGTTTTCTAAGATCTGGAGCCTACAGGCAAAATGAGTTACCAGACAATAATTCTACTTAGTTCATCTAAACACCATCAATCCTCCCACGTATTTTAGTCGCAATGACCTCTTATCCTGATCACTGACCAGTCAATCTCAGCAGTAACAAAGCAATTACCTAAGATTTGTTTTGGATTAAAGTCACCTGAAACCACATCTTAATTTACAAATTCCAATGAAATGCATGCTAAGACTTCTTCTCCGAACCTTTCAAACCCTAGAAACTTTGATTGACCAGAGCCACTTTGTAGTTTTCATTTCCGCCTACCCCACCCCACACCCAGACCAAAAAAAATGTGAATTTCACCCAAATGTTGCAGATGATTGAACCAGACATCGACATATATTGCTAATACTCTGATAATTTTCAGTTATGATGTTAATTATCAAATGACACAAAACTCAACGCTATAATACTTCATAATCACCAGAATCACGGTGATCACAAACTTTTAATTAACAAATGAAATTCAGACATAGCTAAAGATGCTTACATAATCACGGAACGCCATGCCTACTTCCATGCTCTGAATAATTTCTTCAGTAAGCTCCAACGATACCTTGTCTTCTCCATCCGTCTGTCCACCTACACACGATACGAAGACGAACACTCAATTCACTTAAGCATCAACGCAAAACTACAGGCATGATATGAACTCAACGGATTTCAATTACTCACCTGCCATAGGCAAGCTTCTTACGAAGAATCGACCGATGTATCTTCTCCCGCTACCTCTCTTTTTCAATACATAAAACAACACCTTAAATATTCAAAATTCAGTGCAAATTATAGGGTGAATAAGTTATTTCAGAGGCAATAGGGGTTTTATTCGCCGGATTCCGCCGTATCGCCGTCGTCTCTTCCGTCGTTCAGAAAATACGGGGGTCAATTGGATAAAATTAGTGTAAACTGTATCAGCTAGTTACGGTTTCGGGCTTTCGGCCCATTGTTTATGTTCATCTTGAGTCTGCAGGAAAACGTCTGCACTCTGCGGACCACATCTGCAGACATC
Source organism: Flaveria linearis (assembly GCA_024085815.1). Lineage (NCBI taxonomy): Eukaryota > Viridiplantae > Streptophyta > Magnoliopsida > Asterales > Asteraceae > Flaveria > Flaveria linearis. Next base: position 72,608,952 of record CM044006.1, on the reverse strand, counting down.
TGTAGCAGAAGAGGTGGACCAAATGTCTACAGTTTGCAAGAATAAAACAGTTTGTTTTGTTTAACATCTGTTAAATGCTGAAATATTCTGTAATTAAACTAATCATACAAACAAACTAACCATATACAAACTAATCATATACAAACTAATCAGATAAACAAACCAATCATACAAACCATATACAAACACAAACTAATCATACAAACAAACTAATCATATACAAACTAATCATATAAACAAACTAATCATATAAACAAACTAATCATATACAAACTAATCATACAAACAAACTAACCATATAAACAAACTAATCATATACAAACTAATCATACAAACAAACTAACCATATACAAATCATTGATGGGTTTCCCTTGTTACCAGTTCCATTTGCTTTACTCAATCAACAATTCCAGAAATGTTGAATATAACATCTTAAATTAATTTATGCTTGGTATCATTGCGCTTCCTTTCCATATGCTTTACATGTTTTATTCAAGTAACCATATGGCCTCCTGTAATTGAAACTGAACCATTGTTAATAACCGTAAGCAACCCATCTATATTTCTTGCACAAACCAAACAAGTCAACGTAATCCAAAAACACATTGTTTTATTCAATTGATCCTTCTTTCACAACCAAAATAACCGATTCACCAAACTGTAAACACGGTTGTAAATCAATTAAATTCTGCATATTGTCTAACAACTATGATCAATTTCATATTCACAATTTGTTTCCCTTCAAAATACCATCACAAATTAAGCAAATTCGTGATCATAATCAAACTCTAAACTTGAAGTAAACATACAATTAACATTTATATATCAATCTAACCTACCTATCGAACACAATCATGCAAACCCAAATCAGGAATCATAGAACACAAACACAAAATTCAAGAAACAAACCTTCTGATTAATAAATCGACGTTAAGAGCCAAATCAGAGAGCTGAATGGTGTCGTTGCTAAGTTGAACATCAAGCTGATCAAGATCGATGTCGCCAATGATAAGTTGCCTAATTTCTTCTTCAACAAGAACTTGCAAATCTTCTTTACGGCCAATCGGGAGAAGACGGCCTCCGCTGATTTTGCTATTGATATTGATATTGATATTGATATCGAAATTGGTAATAATGATTGAAACAAAGAGGTGGGGAAGAGGTGGCGACGGTGGTGAGGTGGCGAGGTGGCGACGGTGGTGAGGTGGAGACGGTTGTGAAGGGGAGTGGGGGAGGTGGGTTTGTGGGGAATAGGGTGTTTAGGGCTCAAATGAAGCTTCAGAAGAGGTTAGAAGAGGTTGTGAAGACATTGTTTCACCTCTTCTCCGTGCAAAGGTGAGGAAGACGTTTTTTAATGAAACGTCTTCCAAAAACAAACAGTCTGCGAAGTAAAAACCTCTTCCCGCGTCTGCGAGCGCGCATATGAAGAGGTGGGGAAGAGGTTTTTCAAAAAAACAAACACCCCCTTAGATTCGATTATGTTCGTTGGTTTTAAGTTTATATGTTTTATATTTTTATTTTATTAGTTATTAGTGCGTGAAACCCGAGTGGTGCGACGGTTGTATAAATATTTTAGTACTTTATTTTTAGCTAACTCTTTTTTATTGTGCTAACTCTCATTTTACTTTTTTATTTAATTAATGTGAAATATTTAATATATCTATATTACTATAGGGATAAGCAAATTTATAAATAAAAAGTTGTTTATGCACAGTGGCGGATCTAGAGGAAAAGTTCAGGGGTAACGTAAAATTTTTTTACCGTACATATATATAAATAAAAGAAAAAATACGATAATAAAAGAGTCCGAATGAAGATCATTCAACATAAATCCGAAGGAATTGAACTCGAATAAATTAAACTTGAAGGAGTTGTTGACTTGATATCAGAATCAGCTGGTTGCATATCATTATCATTGACGATAGGGACAAAGGTTGTTGGGTGATCGACGACAGGGTGAGGCGGTGAGGGTTATTGGTATAACTAGTTATTTTTTTAATTTGTTTAGTTTGGGTAATGGGTATTTGAGCTTGTAAACTTGTTAGGTTTTTAAGTTATTTAAATTTTGGGATTATTATAATTTCGGTCATGTTATTTGGTATTTTGGGTTTGTTAGTTATTAACTTATTAATGTATTATAAAATTTTATTTGGTATTTTGGGTTTGTTAGTTGTTTAGTTATTTACAAATCACAATTACAAATAACACAATTTGAATTCATAAAATCACTATTTTCAAATCCCTAATCTTTATTTCATACAACACAATTCAAATCCCTAATTTTTATTTCATACAACACAATTCAAATCCCTAATTTCAATACAAACCCTTGTCAATAAACCTAAACATTTAATTAAATAACAATTACCTATAAGAACTTGTTTTTTCATCTTCTAAATCCCTAATTTATAAGAAATAACACAATAAACAATCTTCTACTCTAGAAATAACACAATTCAAATTCATAACATTTTAATATCAAATCTCTAATTTTAATTGTAATCTTCTACTCTAGAAATCTTGCAAATAAATCAAATAACGATACAAATTCCTAATTGTAAATAAAACCTAAACATTAAATCAAATAACAATTAAACCTAGAAAGTGAAAGATTACCTTTAAGGCTTCAAGCAGCAAGATCGCAGCAAGCAGCAGCCACAAACAAGCAACAGCAGCAAAATCACAACAACCACCATAAACAATAAGCATCAGCAGCAGCAATCGGAAATCGCAGCACCCAGCAAGCAAGCAGCACCGCAGCAAGCAAGCAGGCAGCACCGAGGTCCGAGGGCGCAGAAGGGCAGCAGGCAGCGACTGAACGCCTGAACTGCTGAAGCTTGAAGTTGTTCGATTTTGGGGGTGGGGGAAGGGGCCGATTTGTGTGTTTTAATATTATATGGGTTTTTAGTTTCTTATTAATTTGAGCTTTTTAAAATTAGTTGGGTTTAGTAATAAATTGGGCTTTTGAAAATTAATTGGGTTTTAAAATGAATTGGGCTTTTAATGTTAATTGGGTAATTGGGTTTTATAATGTTATAAAAGTTAATATTTTTTATAAAATATTAGACTAATTTTTACAAAATTTAAAAGTTTCTATAAAGTTTTGAGTTTAAAATTTTTTTAGGTTTAACGTAATATTTTTTCAGGGATAACGTAAACCGTAAAAAACAATTTAGCATAAAAACGTAATTTTTTAACACTAGGCGTAAAAAGTTGAGGGGTAGCGGAGGCTACCCCTCCGAGCAATGTAGATCCGCCCCTGTTTATGCATAATCACTTATACAAAATGTAAAAAAAATATTTTTAAGTATTTAAAAAATGGATTAAAATTATAATATTATCAAAAAATTTGTATTATATAGAAGTATAGATATAGATAGATTAAGATAACCTTAAATATAATAGTGATATTTTAAATTTAATTAGAAAATAATAGAGTACAAATATTTAAAGTTTAAAGGGGTATAATAGGAATAAATCTTATGACATTACATATTAAACCTTACAACTCTTAATATGTCATCTTAAAAATAATGTAAAATTTTAAATATATTCATGGTTTCTCTATTATTTAGTAGTATAGGTATAGATAAACTTTAAAATTATAAAATCTTAATCTTAACTATATTATATTGTCGATCAACATTGTAGAAGATAAATCAAGGCTCGGCAAAACATCATATGCGAAATCCAGATCCACGCGACAGGAAGAAGTCACGTGAGAAACAGCCTGTGCGAAAGCAGATCCCACGCGAGAAGCAGCACTCACGCGAGAAGCACACCATGCGAGAAAGGAATCCACGCGAAAGACAAAGCCGCGCGAAAAGCCTGTCGCGCGAGAACTCCATGTTTTGTATAAATAGCTTGTTTTCGTTTTTGTAATTAAGCTTTCATTCATTATCTTCCTGTACTGTGCGAAAACTGCAAAAGACCTGTAATAGGTTGTTTGTTCAATCTAAGAAGCATTTTATGTTCAATCCAATCTTTTTATATCCAATCACGTTTACATTCCGCATTCACGTGATTGAGATCGTGTGTTATTGTTTCTGGGAGAATATCAGAGGTTTTACAATTGGTATCAGAGCATTAGGCTCTTGAACCACGATTTGGAGAAGATTTGGATTGTGTTCTACTCGTTTTGAAGAAATTATTCATTGATCACTTTAGATTCTGATATGGCGATGTTATGCTGCTCAATTTTGGAGGATTTGGACTGATTTGGACCGATTTGAACTGAATTAGTGGACTTTAAGTGAATTTTAATCAATATTAAGCTTAAAATTGACTTAAATTCATTAAAATTGGATTAAAATGGGTTCAATCAGACATATTCATTGATTTGGAGGTGATTATCGCTTGAACTAACTGTTGGAGATTAGATTCTGCTCGAAGTTGACAGTTTTCGCTTGATCTGTAAGTTTTCGCGTGCGAAAACAGGGTGTTTTCGCTCAGACAGTTAGATCACCTTTTTGTGCGATTTCGCGTGAAAAGATATCTTGGAAAATCGCACGAACTGCTATCTCGCGCGAAAAGTTGTGACGCGCGAAAACTATTTTCGCACGACATCTAATTTCGCACGAAAATTCTGATTTTCGATTTTCTGATCAACATGTCTTCATCAATACCAAATTTGAAGCATCTTATGCCAGAGAAAATTGAGAATCTGTTTGCCGAGTTTATATCTGATGATCTCTTGGATGGAGTTTTTGCTGAGAAGGAAGAAGTTGAGGAAGAGAAGGAAGAAGTTGAATGTAAGAAGGAAGCTGAGAAGGAAGAAAAGGAAGAACCAGTTGAGGCTATGGAAGCATTCATGGTGAAAAAGAATGAAGAGGCTGAAGGAGAAAGCTCAGAACCAAGGGTGTATGATGGTTTATGCAAAAACCCATGTGTTGAGAAAGTTCAAAAATACAGAGTTCACAATGAGAGCCTGATAATGGAAGTTGAAAAACTTCAGTATCAAGCTTGCAAACACAAGTCAAATGAAAAGATTTTTAAAGAAAAACTTGAAGGTTTAAACAAAACAATATATAATTTAAAATTAAATCTTCATGATAAAGAATGTACCAATAATGACTTGACAAATAGAAATAATTAACTCGCTTTAGAAATTAATAGATTTAACAGTGAATTGGCCACGGCTAAATTGACTGTTGAGAAATTTGAACTTTCATCAACAATGGTTGAAGGAATAATCAAGTCACAAATGACTCAGAAGATCAAAGGAAGAAAATGTGGTGTTGGGTTTTCTAACATTGCTCCTCCAATTAATCATGATTATTCATGTTTACCTTCATCTGATAACATTTGTGATTCTGATATGGTCTATGGGATTGGTTTCTCTCCATCTCAAGACTTAAAACCTTCAGTCAAATTAAATTTATCTGTTGATCCTATCATAGTACCTAAACCTAAACCATCAACTGATAATCTTTGTACAGATAATATGAAGGTGGATGGTTTGGTTGAAGAGTGGGAGAGTGACAGTGAGAGTGAAACTAAAAGTGAAAGTTTGAAAAATAAGAATGTAAAAGTTTTACAATCTGATTGTAAACAAACTTTGTATGGAAATGAAAAGTTGGTTAATTTGAATGAGATTAAATCTAATAGTAAAAATAATTTGAATGCAAATCAAAGGGTAAATCAGAAAGAAAGAATTAAAAAGGATTTTAAAAGTAGAGTTGTTTCAAAGGGTTTAATTGAGAATGAAGAACATATTTTTAAAGAAACGAATTCTCGATTCTTTAAAAATAAACTTCATTATAATGCTAACCTTGTGAATCAAGATGTTTGTAGCCCAGATTTGCAAGTGAAAGCTCCTTCTCAAGCACCAATTCGTATATCTAAGCCTGGTCCTCCTCCAGCAAATTCAAAGTCTGGTCCTACTCCAGCAGAATCAAAGACTGATCCTATTCCAACACCACCAATTCTAAAAGTCAAAACTGCCAAATCTCCAATCCAAAGTGGTCATAATTCATCGATTTCCTCGAATCTGCAAAAGATGAATTTGCAATTGTCAAACGAGACAAAGATTCGAGAGACTGTGGAGAAAGTTAAACCTAGTCAATCTGACTTTGGTTTTTATGACAATTTTCATAATTGTCATCCACAGTTTGTTTTCCACACACAACAAAAGAGATGCTTTCAGTGTGGAAACACAAATCATTTGGCAAATAAGTGTCCTTTTAGACAAAAATCATTAAGTAAACAAAGATTTCATAATTCTATTTCTCATAATAGAAAAATGTTTTTCACTCATGGAAAATTTTCAAATAATATGAAATCAAAGGTTGTTAATGGTTTTAATGTCAAACGGGATAAGAATTTGACTAATGATGTAATAGAAATGTCAAGATTAAAAGCATAAATGAAAAGAATGATGTGCAAACAAAATATAATAATATCAAATCATTTTGTCTTGCTGCAACACACAGTGTACTCAAGTCATGTTTGACTTGGGTACCAAAAGCTAAGTAAGTTTGCTACTTATGCAGGAATGACCGCAAAGGATCATTCAGAGCTTATGGCATATAGACAGTGGTTGTTTAAAGACATATGACAGGAAACTTACAATTGCTTCAACATGTTCAGTCATATATCAGAGATATTCAAAATAAGATTTAAAAAAAATATTGATATTCAAAATAAGATTTAAAAAAAATATTTTTGGTCTTAGGGGAGTCAAGATTAGATCAATAAAAATGAATTTTCATGATTAAATGAGAAATGATTTTACACAGTTCAAAAAAAGTCTAAGTACTTTCAAAGGCTTAAATACGAATAGACTTGGATTATGTTTGATGTGTCAATAGGCTTTGCTTTCAAGAAATGAAAAGATCATAATTGAGTGATTAAACTTGAATTAAAGTGATATGATTTAGCGGGGAACATATCAGGATTCTGTGACAATGACAAAAATGTTCTAACACAGACTGAGAGATATAATCTTGTCATACTCAAGCCTGTATGTGATTGATTCAGTGATTATCATAACTATATATATATATAAAAGATAAAAATACAAAAAGACACAAAAGAGAAAAACACAAAAGGAAAATAATTGAGCAAAAAGATGCCAAAAGGAAAAGGCCATATAGGATATAAGATGCCAAGAAGCACAACAAATCAAAAGATATGTCTAAAAGACATACATACTATATGGTATATATTTTCTATTTTGAGAATAGTTTTTAACCATGGAAGGCAAAAATCAAAAGATGGGGCATGTAAGTCCGGATGGCTTGTAAGTCCTAAACATCTTGAGAGGGCAGACGTAAGTCCGGATGGCTGTCAGTAAGTCCTTAAACTTGTTAATATTCCGGGTTAAGAAATATTTCTCAGGCTAGTTATGCTCAAATAGTTATATTTAGGAATACAATAAATGGTATCACTGATCATCCATACATGGTTTAAGTCAAATTAGGGTGATTTGAAAATCTCGATAGTGTTTTGAAGGATAATAATTACTTTACAGAAGTCTGATTGTGGGACCCACTGACTTATATTAAAATAACACAAAACATGATATATATCACTCATTATGTTTCTGAGTAAAACCTGAATTATAAGTTTAAAGGGACAAAAGATATTGACAATCAACTTAACCAGTCTATTTTAAATAAAGCTGGACAGAGTCTTGACTTGATAAAGAACTATATGATCTCATTTTGAAAATTCTTACAAGAAAAGGAAGATTCCAATCCATGCTCCTGTTCCTCCAAACACTTTGAAGCAACTTATATCTTGGAGATGTGAGAAGGATTCCGGTCACGCTGTGATCAGATGTATAGACAGGTCTTATCGAATCATTGATCCAGCAGACTTGATGAAGTTTGGCAAAGACGACTTACTCAAGCTGTTACACTGCCCTATTTCAGCTGATGAGTCTGTTTATTTTCTATCTTGTTAGTACGTGTGGATGATTGACTGGATCCTGAGAAACAAATGGTATGCCTATGCAGGCTCGTACAAGAAAGCGAATGTTGACTTTGATTGAATATGTTTCACCGAGCCTAGGGGGAGATTGTAGAAGATAAATCAAGGCTCGGCAAAACATCATATGCGAAATCCAGATCCACGCGACAGGAAGAAGTCACGCGAGAAACAGCCTGTGCGAAAGCAGATCCCACGCGAGAAGCAGCACTCACGCGAGAAGCACACCATGCGAGAAAGGAATCCACGCGAAAGACAAAGCCGCGCGAAAAGCCCGTCGCGCGAGAACTCCATGTTTTGTATAAATAGCTTGTTTTCGTTTTTGTAATTAAGCTTTTCATTCATTATCTTCCTATACTGTGCGAAAACTGCACAAGACCTGTAATAGGTTGTTTGTTCAATCTAAGAAGCATTTTATGTTCAATCCAATCTTCTTTATATCCAATCACGTTTACATTCCGCATTCACGTGATTGAGATCGTGTGTTATTGTTTCTGGGAGAATATCAGAGGTTTTACGATCAACATCTCTTATTCTAACCATTTTAATTTTCATTTTGTTAAAGTGTGATAAACTTTTTAAGTTTATGGTAATTATGTCTATGATAATTATATTAAGTACATTCAGATAATTTTGTTACATACTTATTGATGTCTTGTCAATGTTTTGTGATAAAAAATACAAATTTTTTTAAACTAAAATATGATCATTTGTATTCATTTTATGTTCATAAACTTTCGCTTGTGTTAGTTTATATTCATGAATATTTGCATTTGTTCTTTGGTGGATACGATGATGGAAGCACGCGTGGGGTATGATGGCGGTGATGATGTCGAATTAGGAGGAAAGGTAGGGGATGGTGTCTTATTGTCGTTAGGAATTTTTGGTGCAGGTTGCAGTGGCGATCAGTAAAGACAAGGTTATCCTGTTACTTAACCCCAAATTAATTTGACTAATGAGATTGGATGATCATGATAGGTTTTTAAAAAGTCAGGGAGCCAGAAGGGAAAAAATTATTTTTGATGGAAATAGCAAAACAGATCAAAACTCGAGAACGTAAAAATCAATTTACTCTTTTATTTACAAACTTTTCGAATAAATTTGTCGTTTCAATGTTACTCGTGTTTGCATACAACTTGTGATCCATAATAATCTTTTAGAACGGGCTAATGATATGATGAATCCAAAGTATGATCATTCATACATCAAATTACATTTTTCTTGAATGATTATTTTGGATCACTAACTAAATACTCACTCAATCATTATAGAATTATTATTCCATAATCTCCTCATATATTAGAAAACAACACAAGAAAAGATTAATTTTTAAAATTAGTGGAATGTTGCAAATGTTAGTATGTGTTAATTTTCAAAATTTCCAACACAACAAAAGTCGGATAATTGAGAAAGAGATTAACAATGTGCAACGAGAACAATGTAGTTGGTTTATTAATCCATTCAATTTGCAAACTTTCCCCTAATTCTTTTTAACACAAAGCTCACAAAATTAAAAACTTTAAAAGAAATAAACCAAATTGAAGTTCCAAGTTTTAAACACAAAACTTGGTTTATGTGACAAGGTACAAGCTCTCTTGAAGTATAATTATAAGTTGATCACCTTTTACTTTTTGAAAAAATCCCACTAAGTGATGGGATTAGAGTTTTCTTTTTAGCTTTCTTGATCTTGAAGGATGAAGGACTTCTTTCTTGCACCTTTGATACTTCAACAATCACCTTGGTTGGTGTGGCACTTGTAGGAGTTTGAAACTTGACCGAATCTTCTTGTTTAGTTCATACAAGTTATCATCATTGGGTTCATATTTGTCTATAGTTGGCTTCATTTGAGTTGGTTTTTGATCGATAAATTTGATATCTTCTATCTCAGGGTCAATCAGCATATAACGACTTGGACTGGGTGCCCTTGTTGACTTCAACTGATTGAGCTCCGACTTTGTTCCGTCAAGTTGTTGTTGAGAGACATTAGATAGTAGTTCATCAATTTTTTCTCCTCTTCTGAACTTTTTAGGGTTTGTTTGTTGTCACCAGGTTGAACTTTTGTTCCATATTGGTTGTTTTCCCTTGCAATGCTTTCCGTCTATCATTATTTATTCTACAACAAATATTAGTCGTTTTCGTTGCAATGAAAATATAGTTTCTTAATTTAACCAAAACATGTATTAGTTATGCTTAAGCACATTCGGAACAATACCTTTTTGTGCTAAAATTGTGATTTATTAAAAATAATAATTCATACTAATATTTTAAACTATGATATTCATATCATTTAGTTTCATTGTCAGGGATAATCAATGATACAATTGCCGTAAATATACATTTGATATCCCTAATAAAAAGATTTCAAGGTAACAAATAAAATGTACAATCCTAGAAAGCAAACTAAAGTGAAAGGCAAGAGTACACCTTGCAAGTGTAATTGTATTTGACAACAAAAACAAAAATGAAAATTATGATTGAAAGAAGTAAAAATGTTTGATTAAGTTGTAGCCAGCCAATTAAGTATAGTTTAAATTATTAACATTTAATTTCTTTATTGTAAATCTTTTATTTATGCAACCATAGCTACATTTAGTAAAAGGAAGAATGTCTAATTGTAATGTAATATTCGTAAACAAAATGTGACCCAATCATGAAGTATGACGACAAAATGAACGAACTTAACCAAAAGTAGAACAATAAAAACAGTTTTACATGAATATTGTTTTCCTTATATCGCATTTACTTATGAAAACATTAACGTATACTTGAAAAAACTAACATACGTTAGAAACAAAACTTAATAAACAAAATCATAAAATTTAAAATAATATTTTTAATTCCGAAAGCAACATAACCTCTTTGAGCTTGTGCGCATAAACCTCGCCGACTAATACCTTTCTCCAAACAACATAACAGCCTCTTTCACCGACTTAAACTGTTGTCGACAGTCAATTTCCACCCTTCCTCTCACAATCAATCCCTCCTCCATCTTCTTCTTAAAACCAAATTAAAAATTAAAAAAAAAACTAAAACCACATGCATGCAACAAAAACACACACTACAAGGTGTCTAGAACTAATTGAAGTCATGAATGATTTATAAGAGAGAATGCTTAAGGAAATGCGGATGTGAGATTTTTATAGGAGATAAAAAGATAAATTTATGTACATTTCTTGGCTTCCACTTTACTAGAATTCTGTTAATTGAAGTTGATGTTTATTGTTTTGGTGGTTGCCCCATCTTATTCCTTTTAACTATTTTTTATAATGATGAGTTATACGATAATAACCAAATTAGAATTCATTGAAAGGAGGCATCAAATCTACCATAATTTGTCCCACCAACATGGGGTCATTGGGTCCATTGCTAAATTATTTTTATACGAATTGCATATTAATATTTCATATTAAAAAAACATCATTATATTATCTAACCCTTCAAAAGAGGATTCTTTTTCTTCCAGAAAAGGTAGTAGTGGAGAAAATAATCAAAACGGGTGATTTATAATTCATTCACCAAAATAGGTGTTTTTTCTTTTTCCTTTATTCTTAATTATATCCTATTAATTTTTTAATTCAATCATAATTTTCTTGTTTTTATTCCTCCAGTTGTTGTATGGAAACTATGGTCTCATGGTGCTCACACTATTCTCTGGTGATGCTTCGGTTAACTTTAACTTATTTGGATCCCAATTGAGTATATGGCGTCAAATTCCATCAAAATTTGCAATATGCAATATCCGAAATTTCAACACCAACCAAAAATTACCAAATGCATATGCATACTTTTGATGCTTGGATGTGAAAATTTTGTCGGGGAAGGAGCAAATAAATATTGGTGGGTATGGATATGATGGTATTTTTTTAGTGTCTTCTGTCAAGAAAAAATAAAACAATAGGTTGGAAGCTTCGAGAGCTAAAAAAACTTTGAATGGAGCTATTAGATTTCGAAGAAGATAATGTTTTTGGGTGGAGAGTAATATCAGATGGTATCCTAACTTTGGATACAATTAAAGGAAGAAATATAAATCTCTCCTCTTTAATATGTCCATTATGTGGTGATGGTGAAGAATCAATGGATCATATTTTTTTGCTTGCTATGTTGCTTCGACTATATAGCAGAATATCTCAGTTTGGTGCAGGACTAGCCTGGTGTTTGCGTTTATCACTAAAGATATCATGAAATTACACTGGTACGTGGCGGATGAAGGCTACAAAAGAAAATTTATGCATGCAATTATTCTTATGGCATGCTGGAGCATATGGAAAGCTTGAAATAACAAAGCTTTTTCAGGAGATTAAGTTAGTATTGAGAGAATTATGATGGAAATTAAGTCTCTACGCTTCTTATAGGTAAAAAATAAGGTCGGAATGAAGCAAATAGGTTGGGCAAAATGGAGAGAGTATGAATTGTAATATGTGTTTGTCTTTCGATGGTTGTTTGTTTTCTGCTAGTTGTTGGCTAGCATTTTTTGTGCTAATAAAAGTTACTGTTAGAAAAAAGTAACCTTTTTAAATAATACGTCATAGTTATGTCACTGTTCATTCATTCTTAGACGTTGACCGCAAAATTCAAGATTTTGTTGTATAAAATATGATTTACAAAATAAGTTCCAGTTCACCTTGAAGTTTAGCCACTAACACTAAGAGTTACTTGAAATTTACTTGAATAATATTTACTTGCAATACTTGATACCAAATAATAAGAAAAACCAAACACATACTAGACAGGATGTTCTTATTTCTCTTCACACTTTTAGTTGTATGAAAGAGAATAAAGAAAACATCAGGAAAGCATAGTAAAACAAATTCAGTAATAAATAAAACAGATTCAGTTAATAAACTTAATAAATGTATGCTAAAGAATTTTAAATATTATTTATTATTTTCTATCATCGCTCTATGTTTTCTTATATCTAATAAAACATCAAGTTGTAATCTTTTCTAAAAGCAATACAAATAGGAACATCTAAAAGCCTAAAAAGGCTAAAACCACATTTCAAACATAAACCGCAAGAAGAAAAACAACACCGTCGTGTAAGCCTAAAAACAACAACTCGCTCACCCCTAGCAAAAATGACAAAACTAAAAAGTTCATGGCACAATCTTACAAACCTATAAAAACACAAGGACCATTTAAGCCACACCGTCCATACATTCCATTAACAACCCCCGTCACGTCGAAACTGAAACATGGTTCGTTCTATAAATTTTACGAGAGTCGATGAAACGTGTGTGAGTATGTCGACACCTGCTTGAAATGATCATGTAAATCAACCTTCGTTTCACACACAATGTTCTTCAAACTACTAGAATCAATCCTCTAATTCCCCAAATTCACTCTGCAAAACCTAATTTAGTACAGTTATGATCTCAATAGCAAGTAGAAGAAGCAAAAATTCGCTGTAAATTTGCCCTAGAAATCAACTAGTTTAAGTTCAAATACGAAGGTTGATCGCGTTCGATTCAGTGTTGATTCAGAGTGAAGCTAGGGTTTGATCAGTCATGAGTCCTATTCAGAATTTCGAGCAGCATTCTCGCAATCTTATGGAACCTGACATCCGTATGCGTTCTATCACTCGCTTTACACACGCACACGACGACGCGTAATTGGTGTTGAAATTATGTTAACTGTTGGTTAATTCATCGTTTTTGGAATATCAGTTGTGTATGTGTAGAGTTGGTATACAGGGTGGTGTGCAGGGTCGTCTCAACGTTTTAAGACACCTAAAGTGAAAATTAAAGCGGAGGTCTTTTAAAACTTTATCTTTAAAACCTTCTTATGTTTTGAAGCACAAACACTAGTTGATTCCTAAATCAGTTTATTTAAAGCAAATCCTAATTGATTAATGATTTTATGTTTTAATATAAACTATAACAAGTAAAAAACTAAAACAAATAAACAATTAGCAATTTGCAAATCAAATAAATAGAAGCATATACAAAGCTAAAACAAAATTTAGAACAATTAGCAATTAACAAGTTGTACCTAGAACAAAGAATTAAAGGAAAACAATTAGCAATACATGAAGCACTTTACCTTATTTAGGAGAGAATCAATCAATCAAAGAACCCGCTCAGCCTAGTACCTAATCGTGAGTCCGTTACTCCACTAGATGTCCTGATGAAATCGAAGTTTAAAGGCTTCTTAATTGCAACAAAATCAAAGAAGCAAATCGTGATTCCACCGGATGAAAATAGAGAAGCAAACGAAGGTTAGGGTTTTTTTATTCGTTACACAGTGAAGAAATCGAAGTTTTACGTGGCTGGGTTCGCTTGGGGCAAGCAAAATCATAGGTGAATGATGAAATCGAAGGTTCGCGGTTGTTCATCTTAACCTTATGGATTGTTCGTCTCTTTGTTTCAACTTCTCCACCCCCAATCAGGAATTGACCAATAGCATGTGTTGAAGATCTACGACCTGCCGACCTAGGTTTCCTTCTTTTTTTCATTCATTCATTCAGTTTTTTTATTAGTTTATTCTAGGCTTAAACTGATAAATATATAATAAAATTTATTTTGGTGGCCTATTAGAATGGGTGGGCCTAAAGCCCTAGCTTATTTTTTAAACTGTTGAGCCCCCCTAGTGGTGGGGGAATGAACTCTAGTAGTGGGAGTTTAGATTTTGAAATTATGTTAACTATTGGTTAATTTATCATTGTGTTTTGTGATAGTATGGTTTTTGTCTTTCATGTGTCGAATGTAAAGAAAGTGTGTTGGTTTACATGGAGTGCTTGTGTTGGTCAATGGTTATTGCTTTTTCTCTGTGACAGCTATGCAAAACAGGCTTCAAATGGCGATGGAGGTGCGGGATAGTTTAGAGATTACACATACAGGGGAGTACTTAAATTTCCTGAAGTGTTACTTCCGCCGTTTTCTGGGATTCTATATCACATGACAAAGCCACAGCTCGTTGACAACTCTGAGCATAAGTTGCGAAACGTTATTATTGAAATTCTTAATCGCCTTCCTCACAGTGAAGTGCTGAGGCCTTTTGTTCAAGAGCTGCTAAAAGTTGCAATGCATGTTCTTACCACTGACAATGAGGAAAATGGATTGATTTGCATTCGCATCATATTTGATCTCTTGAGGAATTTCAGACCAACCCAAGAGACTGAAGTGCAGCCTTTCCTTGACTTTGTGTGTAAAATTTACCAGAACTTTAGTCTCACAGTTAAGTCATTTCTTTGAAAGTTGTGCGGTTGTGCCTCCAGCAATGCCACCACCTTCATCGATGTCAGCATTACCTTCTCTTGGAAGTGAAGATGTTAAGCCAATGGAGATTTCAGATCAAGTTGGATCTACTGCCTCAAGCACTGGGGCTGCACATCTTAATCCAAGTAACAGGTCTTTCAAGATTGTGACAGAGAGTCCATTGGTGGTTATGTTTCTCTTTCAGTTGTACAACCGGCTTGTTCAGACTAATATCCCTCAGTAATTGCCACTGATGGTTTCTGCTATCTCAGTCCCAGGCCCTGACAAGGTTCCACCACATTTGAAGACCCACTTCACAGGGCAGAAAGGGGCTCAAGTTAAGGTAGTTTCTTGTGATCATCTTTGTATTCGTCCTTCCTAAGCCATATTTGTAGCATTATACCCTCTCATGTGCTTGTAAATGTTTGTGGAATCACTGTGGATGCTCAGCACGCTATATTTTTGTGATTCTTTTGATACATTGGTGTGCAGAATCTATACTGTATGGATGTTATACAGCCTAGATAATGAATTATTACAAGCCTAAACCGTTAACCACTATCTCTCGTATTATCATGTATACTTATCTGTTTCTGGCTCTATTGTTGCAGACAGTCTCATTCCTGACTTACCTTTTTAAGAGCTTTGCTGATTATATTAGGCTACACGAAGAAAGCATCTGTAAAAGCATTGTGAACCTGCTTGTGACATGTTCAGACTCTGTTTCTATTAGAAAGGCGATAGCATGACCTAGATCCGTTTGTCTTTAATCTATCGTATCTCACATTGTGAACTGGTATACACACTTTACTTATCATGTGCAGGAATTGTTGATAGCATTGAACATGTCCTTGGAACAGATTTTAAGAGGGGCTTATTTCCTCTGATTGATACACTCTTGGAAGAGAGGTAACACTTATGTTGTAGATAGCTAGCTATGCTATCTGATTCTATTTGGCATTAAAGCTCCACATTGTCAATGTATATGGACACGTCAACTCAAGGATTCTCACATATTCTATAAAAGCTGTTTTTTGTACTGACCCATCTTTTTATAAAAATAATAATGGAATGTACGTGGTATTCTTTTCTTTTGAACAGTTTGATTAAAAAATAATTAAATAACTAATACTTATCAAACATCCAAAATACATTTAATAGAATCAAAGTTCTTGTTAGCACCTTTATTATCGTCAATGTACTTACGGGGATTGCTAATAAGCAACTATGTACTCCATCTGTCTCAATAAGATTGCTATTTTTTACTTGCACTTTAAGTAATTCGATATTATGTTAGCTAACTAAATTTCCCAAATCGATGCCACCAATTCCTGGTAATGATGATAATGGGTGAATAGGTTAATTTTTGTCATGAAAATGCTCGAAAAAGATGATTTTGCAAATTTCCAAACCCACATAACAAAGTATTGCAACTTTTATGAGATGATAAAGGTTGCGACTCTAATAAGAAAAGTTCATATAAAAGGTGAAACCATACATCAGGAATCCTGGTTCTGGCCTGATCAGGAAATATGTGAAATGAATCTGCTCTTTCTAATAAGATAACTTCCTTTAGATTTCTTTAGATAGTGTTTTGCATTCAACAAAACAAAACAAACAAACATACCCAGTGTATCCCGCTGAAGAGCAGGGTCTGGGAGGGGTATGTGGTGGCAAGTCTTTCCTCTATCCTGAGAGATAGAGAGACCGCTTCCGAGGAGACCCCCGACTCGTTTACAAAGGCGGTAACCATACCAATCATAATAATCATAATCATAATAATCATAATACATATCATGCAACACATAGGCAAATATCGCATCACATGCAGAGTTAGATAGTGCGCGCATCATAAAAAGCGACCTGTAACACCCAAACAGGGGAATGACGAAAGAAAAAAACTACACCTGACGCGGGAGGTCCCGCCACATGTTAGGGTTCTTGTGGGAATTGGCCGGGCTTGTTTCGAGACATTGAGGCCATTGGCATATAGTCTTTTGGCAGAAATGGTTCATCATGTTCGGGGGATCTCTCATTGGCCCAGGTTTGTAGCTTGTTTTGAGACACAGGCTATTAACATACGTGATTTTATTTATTAGGTTCAGCAGATAAATTATGGTTCTGTCAATTGTCTGCATGCATGTATGATCATCTTAACTCTTGCTTTATTAGAAAATAAAAACAATAGTTGTATCATCTGAATGTATCTACTTAAAGTGCTTGTAGACTATGGCTTGTGAGTGATAGTCAAACAGCATTAGAGACTATTAATGGTTAATGCAAAATACACAGGAGAGAGTAATATATGCATTGAAATAACTAATTGATTAACTTTTTGCAGCAAAACTTGTATTAACTAGTTGATTAAGTCACATATTCACGATTACTACCTTGAATGTATATGTACTTCTTTCAGTTTGGTTGATTTATTTCCATCTACTTCTTAAAAGTGTTAAACATGTTTTATTTTTTGTGCTCATTCTTATTTCATTTCTTGTTTTCTCGTTTGTTCAACAGTAGTCATACTTATCAATACTGATGCATTTATAACAGATGGGGAACTCTGTGCTGTTTTCATCATTTCTTGTGTTACATGTCTTACCACTGTGTTTTATCATTTTGTTGCAGTTGTCAAGAATTATCTACTTATTTTCAATTAATATGCACGATGCTTCATTATCTCTCAGCATTCACACCACATGTGCACGGTTAATGTTGAATCTGGTACAATTTGGATCTCTCAGTTTAAAGTGTCGAGTATTACAGCCTATGTTTCTTTGAATCATAAATTTATTTCGACAATATGTGTATAGGTGGAGCCGATTTTTGACAAAGGTGTCGATCTGCCATCCATGGATGAAGCAAGGATCTTATTGGTAAGATTTATATGATATCTTATCTGCTTTTCTTTGTGGATTTTCCACATTGGCAATTTCAAGATAGTTTCTTATTTGGAGTAATGATAGGTGATTCTATTTATTTATAGGGGCGAATATTGGATGCTTTTGTTGGAAAATTTGGCACCTTTAAGCGCAGTATCCCTCAGGTATACTGCACTTGCTACACTCAGTTCCTACCTGCTTTTATAGCAACGTAACTAGTATCTACTATCCTTTACAATTTCTCATTTCTATTTGTTGGATTATGTACGGGTTCGGTTACGTCACGTTGTCAACCGAGCTATGACCCGTAAGAGTTACACATTGGGCAACAAATATTAAGTCCACTTAATTTGATTAACTGGCGCTTACGAACTATATCGGTTTTTTTTATAATTTATAATTGTTATAAATTATTTAGTATTAATATTAATTTATTAAAGAAAAATAAATAAATAAAGAAAAAGTGATGGAGGTGTTTGGATCAAGAGGCAAGTTGGAGTGAGTGCTCAATTATTGCTTTGTTTTTTAACGTTCCTTTTAAAAAGTAGAATGATGGAGCACTACCTAGAGATTATTTAGAGATCATCATATTCTCTTTCTCTCGGTGATCTCGCACTTCAACGACCAGCAGTTGTTGCAGAGAATCTGAACTTCATCATCTCAGAAAAGAAACGCAGAAGATTATCTTCTTTCCATCTCTCTTCGTATCTTTAAAACAACCGATATATTTGATTGCAACCGTGGATCACGCCTCATAGAGCCGCAACCACTGTATTCCAATTTAGTGTTCGTTGATTCTAGCGTTCATTTGTTGTCCCTTGGTGTTTCAAACGGTTAATAATTAACCACAAAGGTATATTATATCTCATCAGTAGGTTATTTATATTCTGTATTTGCATTGTTTGTAACCCAGATCCTGTCGGGTTCATTCTGGTATTTTATTATTACTCCGCTGCGTTAACTGTTATTAATCTGATTAATAATTATCAAAACTGTTTTTTTGATAAATAACTAACGATGATACCACTGAACCCAACAGTGGTATCAAAGCCAGGCTTACAACATGCAAATCAGATCCGTCTGTTAACTGGTTATAAATCACAAACTTTAAAATTATTTGAAGTTTCTGATTCATATTATTTTGGGCAACTTGTTTATTTTGGTTAAATATTTATTAACCAAAAGATTGCCCGTATTATTTTGATTGTGTTTTAATATGTAAATCTGGCTAGACCCTGTGGTTGAATGGTTGTGATGTGATTTGTTATTGTTAAAGTTTTTGGTTTTATGGTTTTTGGCCCATTTGATGACTCAAAGTTGTAATAGATTAGAGTTTTCTTTTATTTTGTATTTTTTTGTAAATATTGTAATATTTGAAGACCCGAAGTCAAAACTGGAGACAAGACAAATCAAGGAGTCAGTGGGAGCCCATCAAGACAACTAGATGCACTTAGGTCCATCCTTGTGGTTGTTTTGTGTTTTCACCCATGACCTAGCTTGATCTCGCTATTTGGCTCTAGCGAGATCAAACAATCATAGCCATTAGATTTACATATTATTTTGCTATTATGGTTGCTTTATTTTATATCACCCAACCTAATATCAAACTAATTAAAAAAAAGTTTTTTTTACAATCAAAATAAATAACAAGTCTTATACTTATTTTTACAACTTGTTAAATTATTAAAACAAATTGTTTGTTTTAAATGGGATAATCGGATAAGTTTTCAAATTCAAAATTAGTTTGAATTTCAAAACTTAAAACTTGATAATTTTTAAATTAAAATTAATTATCCATTTAAAAGGATAACTAGATAAGTTTTCAAATTTAAAATTAGTTTAAATTTTAAAACTTAAATATTAATAATTTAAAATTATCAACTTAAAAATCGGTTGTCTATCTCGCGATGAACCTAGTTTTAATAGGGTATTAAAATCTGGTGTCCCGAGAGCTGAAAGGGTTCGTCATTTATTATCACGAACTATATATTGTAAAACTAACTTTTACGACGCACGTATAACTTAATTATACGTTGTGTTTGACCCTATTCGGTAAACACTAAAATTGGATTCCATTGATAAAAATCAATAGTCTATGCCACCCTAAAATAAGGAACACTTGGAACATTAAGCGAAACATCAGTGTTTGGAGCCACAGCACCGCACTTGATGTGTAGTTTATTCTTCCAAGGTGCAAGGGTTTTGTTGACACATCCGGCCCTTTAACAAGTAACTGTTTTAGGATGACTATTACTTTTCTCTCTTGTTACGTGCCACAGCTGTCTAGAGAGAAAAGTGGGCATAGATGAGGCTAAACGTATCAATGCATTGACAAATGTTGTCGTTGCGGCCTCATACACGAGAGTTGTGCAATTTTCACAATTGATAAATATTGTCAGTCTGCCTAATCACTTACTAATGTTCCGTGCCCCAGCTGCCTTTAGTGACTGACCAAGCCAGTTTCTCATTCTTATTTAAAATTACTGTAAATGGGTCATTAATTAAAATAAGGAAACAATACATCGAAAATACTAATTAATTTATTTTGCTTATAGATGTCTTCAGAAACCAACAACTCCTTCATTCTCAAGTCTATTCTTGAGAAAGAGAAACTTGATAACACCAACTTTCTCGCATGGCACCGCAATCTGAGATTGGTTCTCAAGATGGCGAAAAAGCTCTATGTTATAGATAGTGCTGTTCCCAACGAGCCTGAAAACAATACGGCCGCAGCCCGTAGAACTTGGGAAAAATTTAAGGAGGATGCCGATGAGGTAGCCTGCCTTATGCTAGCCACCATGTCTCCTGATCTCCAGAAGAACATGGAGGACATGACTGCATTTGACATGATTGAGCAACTTAAGGGCATGTTTCAGAAACAGGCCCGACAAGAGCGCTATGATACCATGAAGCAGCTTATATCCTGCAAAATGCAAGTAGGCTCGCCTGTTAGTGCCCATGTGCTTAAAATGAAAGGGTACATCGACCAAATGGCCAAACTTGGTTATCCTATGCAAGATGAAATGGCAGTAGACTTCATTTTGAACTCCTTGCCTAGTTCTTACGACCAGTTCATAATGAACTTTAATATGAATGCATGGGTTAAGAGTGTAGCTGAATTACACGGTATGCTCAAAACTTATGAGCAAAACATACCAGGTAAAGCCAGTCAAATGTTGATGGTCCGATCTACTGGTGTTAGGAAACCAAACCCCAAGAAAAAACTTATAACAATAAGGGTAAAGGTAAAGTTGTTGCTGCCAAGCCTGCCACCAACAACAAACAGTTGGCTAAAAACAAAGCAGCACCCCCTCCTGAGGAGCGACACTGTTTTGAATGCAATAAGATGGGACACTGGAGACGTAACTGTCCTGACTATCTAGCCAAGCTGAAGGTGAAGAAGGCCAATGGTGAAGGCTCTTCTTCAGGTATTCTGATTTATGTTATTAAACTTTTCACTGTTTCCAGCAACACATGGGTATTTGATACTGGATGTGGTTACCACATCATTAATGTCTTGCAGGAGCCTGAAAAGTGGAAGAAACTGAAACAAGGCGACATGGAGCTCATCGTTGGTGATGGGAAAAGAGTACCGGTTCTAGCAACTGGAACATATCATCTTTCTTGTCCATCTGGTCTTGTAATTACTTTAAATAATTGTTTGTTTGCTCCTGGTTTAACCAGAAACATTTTTAGTTTCTTTATTGTTTGAACAAGGATTCAAGTATGTTTTTAATGATGCTGTTATTTCTGCCTACTTGAATGATATCTTTTATTTTGAGGCTAAACCTCGAAGTGGTATTTATGAGATTGATATTCAAACAAACAATAATGTATATAATCAGTCTAAACGTATCAAATCTGGAATTAACGATACGTTTCTATGGCATTGTAGACTTGGCCACATAAGCAAGGCCCGTGTGAAAAGGCTTCAGTCCGAAGGGATTCTTGAATCCACAGGACATGAATCTTTTGATGAATGCGAATCTTGCTTAGCTGGCAAACTCACAAAGGATCCTTTCACCCACGTTGGTGAACGGGCCAAGGATCTGTTAGCACTTATACACTCTGATGTATGTGGTCCTTTCAGAACCATGTCTAGAAATCACGAAAGATACTTTGTTACGTTTATTGACGATTATAGTCGATACGCCTATGTCTACCTTATGAAGCATAGACATGAAACCTTTGAAAAGTTCAAAGAGTTTCAGAACGAAGTAGAAAACCAACTTGATAAGACTATCAAAGTACTTCGATCAGATCGAGGTGGAGAATACCTAAGCCAGGAGTTCATTGATCATCTAAAGGAATGTGGAATTGTTTCACAGTTCACTCCACCCGGCACACCCCAACTTAATGGCGTGAGTGAGAGGAGAAATCGAACCCTACTTAATATGGTTCGATCGATGATGTGTAGAACTAACTTACCTCACTCCTTTTGGAGTTATGCTCTTATGACCGCCGCCCACCTTGTCAATCTGGCACCGACTAAGAAGGTAGATAAAACTCCATATGAGATATGGCATGGGTCTAAACCCAATTTGTCTTACCTTAGAGTATGGGGATGTGATGCTTATGTCACTAGCGACTCTAATGACAAGCTAGATCCTCGAGGCGAAAAAGCTATTTTCGTTGGATACTATAATAGAAGCGGGTATTACTTTTACCATCCTGATGCAAATATGATTTCCATCAAAAGGAAGGCACATTTCCTCGAGAAAGAGTTTCTTGATCGAGGAACTGGAAGTAATATTGTGGATCTTGAAGAAATTCGAGAACCACAAACAAACGCTGATGTAGTCGGTGCGTCTGAACAACAAGAAATTGTTACTGATTCAGATATAAACACAAGCGTTCGCAGAAGTAGCAGAACTCGCAAAGAACCTGACAGATATCTTTGGAATCTAGAGGGTCCTGAGGTTCTGGTAGTAGCTGATTCTGGTGATGAACCTACTAACTACAAATCTGCTATCTCAGATCCGGAATCTGCGAAATGGCTAGATGCCATGAACGTCGAGATGCAATCCATGCGAGACAATCAAGTCTGGGACTTGGTTGAGCTACCTCCCGGTTCACGGGCTGTAGGGAGCAAGTGGCTTTTCAAGAGAAAAACCGACATGCATGGAAATGTACACACCTATAAAGCACGGCTAGTTGCGAAAGGTTTCACTCAAACTCAAGGTGTTGACTATGATGAAACTTTCTCACCCGTTGCTATGATCAAATCGATTAGAATATTGCTTGCCATAGCCGCGTACTATGATTACGAGATATGGCAAATGGATGTCAAAACCGCTTTTCTAAATGGACATCTCTCTGAAGATGTCTATATGGTTCAGCCCGATGGTTTTGTCGAGCCATAATATCCAAATAAGGTGTGCAAACTGAATAAGTCCATTTATGGACTTAAACAGGCATCCCGTAGCTGGAATCTTCATTTTGATCAGAGAATCGTCGAATTCGGTTTTGTCAAAAGTGAAGATGAGCCTTGTGTTTACAGAAAGGCTAGTGGGAGCACTATATCGTTCCTCATATTGTATGTGGATGATATACTGATCATTGGAAACAATATCTCAATGCTTAACGAAGTTAAAAAATGGTTGGGAGCTTTTTTCGCAATGAAAGATCTTGGAGAAGCTGCTTACATTCTAGGAATAAAGATCTATAGGGATAGATCTAAGCGCTTCTAGGGCTTAGTCAAAGCACATACATAGACAAAATGATGACACGCTTTAAGATGGAAAACTCCAAGAAAGGAGGTGTTCCAATGACTAAAGGTACCGTGTTGAACAAATCGCAATCTCCTTCAACGGACATTGATATTAAGCGAATGGAAAATGTTCCATATGCTTCAGCGATTGGTTCCATCATGTATGCTATGCTGTGCACTAGACCTGACGTCTCATATGCTTTGAGCATTACTAGCCATTATCAGCAAAACCCTGGTTTTGCCTATTGGACTGCAATTAAGAACATTCTGAAGTACTTGAGAAGGACTAAAGACATGTTTTAATATATGGAGGAGTTGAAGAACAGCTCACTGTAAGATGTTACACTGATGCTAGTTTTCAAGCTGACCGAGATGACTCTCGCTCACAATCTGGTTTTGTATTCACACTCAATGGTGGAGCCATCTCTTGGAAAAGTTCCAAGCAAAGTGTGGTGGCAGATTCTACCACTGAATCTGAATACATTGCAGCATCTGATGCTGCAAAGGAAGCTGCTTGGATGAAGAAGTTCATAGCCGATCTCGATGTGGTTCCAAGTATTCAGCAACCAATCGAGATATTTTGTGATAACACAGGTGCTATTGCTCAAGCCAAAGAGCCCAGATCTCATCACAGGGCCAAGCACATTCAGAGGAAGTTTCATTATATACGGGACATAGTGAAACAGGGAGACATCGTGATAAGAAAAATCGACACAGATCAAAACCTAGCAGACCCGTTTACTAAGCCCATGACTCAGAACAAGCATGATCTACATAGAAATGCGATCGGGCTTAGATTAGCTAGTGATATGTTTTGATTTAGTATTTGGATGTACGAACTCTTAAACAGTTATACTTTTGAATTCATTTTGATCTACTGATATAGATACAATTATGAATCCTATAACTGTGTTCGATTTTAATACGTTTAATCCATGGATATTGTATTCTAAATTATCCATAGTCGATCAGACTTGTGGGAACAATTCTGAATTAAGACTATTCTGAATTTAGACTCAAGGAGTTGACTTCTAAATTCACAGACCTCATTATGAATGACGTTGGATGTAACTCGCCACAAACCATCTTTATTATAAGATGCTTTGATATTGGTATACTCATTTAGTATCCTATGACCTGAGATGCATACTAGAACTTCCGTTTACCGAGGGTTATTCTTTGATCACTGTCAACCGCTGTCGCGTAACTGCCAGTCATAAAGGCTTTGGTTGGGAATAATTTGAAGTTCAGTGGGAGTTGTATGTAATCAATAAGGGATTCTGTACTCTTACATTATATGTAATAGTTAGACATCATGGCGCCCTCGTTGATTCAAACTGGTGAAGTGTGAGGCCTCACCCAAACTGACTGTGTGTTTGATTGGACCATTTTGAATCTAGATCGAGAACTATAATGATTGAGTCTTATATGAGAATTAATCTCAATGACTCAATTGATGTCTTTTACAGAAAGGATAAATGACTATGATTACCATAAGTTATTGTCTTGTTATAGTAAAATGATACTAGAAGAAGATGTTTGGTTAATGACTTTAAAATGTCATACCTTGTTGGGGGCAGCCATGTGCAGCTAGAGCGCCGCTGACTGTCTACGTGGAATTTAACCGAATGCCGTCCAAGTGGGAGCTTGTTGGATTATGTACGGGTTCGGTTACGTCACGTTGCCAACCGAACTATGACCCGTAAGAGTTACACATTGGGCAACAAATATTAAGTCCACTTAGTTTGATTAACTGGAGCTTACGAACTATATCGGTTTTTTTTATAATTTATAATTGTTATAAATTATTTAGTATTATATTATTTATTAAAGAAAAATAAATAAATAAAGAAAAAGTGATGGAGGTGTTTGGATCAAGAGGCAAGTTGGAGTGAGTGCTCAATTATTGCTTTGTTTTTTAACGTTCCTTTTAAAAAGTAGAATGATGGAGCACTACCTAGAGATTATTTAGAGATCATCATATTCTCTTTCTCTCGGTGATCTCGCACTTCAACGACCAGCAGTTGTTGCAGAGAATCTGAACTTCATCATCTCAGAAAAGAAACGCAGAAGATTATCTTCTTTCCATCTCTCTTCGTATCTTTAAAACAACCGATATTTGATTGCAACCGTGGATCACGCCTCATAGAGCCGCAACCACTATGTTCCAATTTAGTGTTCGTTGATTCTAGCGTTCATTTGTTGTCCCTTGGTGTTTCAAACGGTTAATAATTAACCACAAAGGTATATTATATCTCATCAGTAGGTTATTTATATTCTGTATTTGCATTGTTTGTAACCCAGATCCTGTCGGGTTCATTCTGGTATTTTATTATTACTCCGCTGCGTTAACTGTTATTAATCTGATTAATAATTATCAAAACTGTTTTTTTGATAAATAAACTAACGATGATACCACTGAACCCAACACTATTATCATCGGGAGCCTTCATTTCTGTTTAGCTACCTATAATTTTTTTTAAAACTACATTCATAGAAAGGTCTCATTCTTAAGTTATTAAAAAATATTTTTAATATGAAAATATTAAACAATATAACTAAATAATAGTTAATGCAATTATTAAACCAATGCAATGACGGTGTGGCCACAATCACATTGCCACCACCTACACCAAACCAGAGTTCTAGGTCCTAAAATGACGACTCCTGTTAGCAACAAGTCATCCAAATCGAATCTGAGGCGGTGGCAATCGACGATAAATAGCACCACCACCACATCGGCGATGTGACACCAAACACCCTGTTGGTTATTTTAATCTTGACTTAGTTTAATTATTTAGAAAGTTTATTATTAGTATTAGGTTTATTTTATTTAGTGGTCATATAAAGTGAGGAGTGGAGAAGTGGTCTTGGTTTGACCGAATTGAATGGGATGTGAACGTTGAGGGATGCACGTGATTGGAGTTATGAATAATTCCTCCCCATTTATGTGGCTGTAATTTGTTTAGGTTGAGTATGTAGTAGGGCTATATACAGCTAAATACTTTCGTTGAATAAAATAACTTTTTCTCTTTACAAACTCTCCATTATCACTTTTATATATTCTGTTCATATCGAAGCACAACACAACAGCCAAACTTCAGTTTTAATCGAAGGGACCTGGTACCAACACACCCGACCGACGCCGGTTGGGACAATTCTAACAAACACAGATGAAGGTGATGATTTTTTGATTGAGAACGCACGCCAGTCCAATTTTGACATCCTGGAGATACACCATGACCTAAGGTGGCACAAGTGATCAAGAAGAGAAGGGGTAGTAGCAAATAAGCAAAAGCTTAAACCCAGGCGAAACACCATGACCCAAGGTGTTATCGATGGTTAAGAAGACAAGAAAGTAATACTAGAGGCTTAAATGATAGTTGTATTAGCTAGAATAGTTTACACTCATATAAAAGATTGTCGTTTAATATTAACTAGTTGATGTCCAGTACGCGCGTTGCTCGAATCCAATTTTCGCTCCATTGCACATATATTAACGTTCAAGACTCGGTCGGTGCTTTAAAAAAATATGGTAGCTTCTCAGATTACGGCATTAAAATCGTCATTGAACGTACGAATATCCTACCATATCACTTTGTCAACTGACCATCAAAGACAGTATGCGGCTAGAACCAACACTTTCAATATACAATTTGCGGATACAGCCACAGAACAACGAAAACAATAATAGATTAATAAATTAATTGCGGATTTAGAGGCTCAGAGGTGGGTCGTTCATTGTGGCTGCAAATACTCGTTTACCACGCCAGAACAATGAACATAACAACCTTTTCTATTTCTTCATCGCCTAATCTATATTTACACAACAACAGATATATCAACCAACACATGGTGCGTCAACAAAAGTGTCGGACGAGTGCACTCGTCGTCATCGACTGGAACATACAAATAGTACACGCATTCAACCAGCCCAGGACCGTGAATCATTCCGCTATCGGACAGCCTCGGTGCCACCCGCCGGCCGTCGGACAGCGTCAGGCGACGTCGCAAAGCCACCACCGTATCTCAGAGGCATGCGACCTCCACCCTGGTCCAAACACAAAAAAATGAATCGGAAAGATTTTGCTAAAACGAAAGTCTCAGATGAATTTTACCCATCATCATGGACATGCTACGACCACCTACGGTTCTAAATCAGAAACATAAATCAGCGACTCAGATGAATAGTCGCACATCATCGTCGACCAATCGGAGCCACGCAGACGCCACCAAAGGCGGTCAACAGACCGCCGGCAACATCGGGGCCCACAGATCTAAGCACGTCGGCGCTAGACAGGTCCATTGGAGCCGCCACCCGTAAACAATACCATCAACCACCAACCGCCGGCATCGGCGTATCTTGGCCGACAGAAGGGTGAGGCGGCGTAAAGGTGGAAAAAAAGCAGCGACCCAACGATCACCGGAGTAAGAGAGACGGCCACCGACCGCAAAGGGGTGTGCCATGGTCGGACAAGTCGGCGAGTCACCACCTCCATGGCTAGAAACCCTAAAACCCCTTTCACAAATTATGTTGAAACCCACAACCCACAAAAGTAAAATTGTGTTATAAAGGTACAAGGAGGGGGTAAAACACCAAACACCAAACTTGTGTGGCCAGTATCTAAAGTACATAAACATCTCTATTCATACTATTCATTTCCACTTCTTTTTAAATATATATAGCTAGAGATCCGGGCACGCGCCTTGCGCGTGCGTGTAGGGCTCAGATAATCCATCATAGCCGTATATACATCACAAATCAGATAGTAGACTCAGAATCGAATCGCAGCTACGGCTGCAGATGTAACATCGCGTATATTCGTTAATAAAAGTTAATTTTAAAATGTCGATGTTGATGCCAATAATTACAATAATCATAATAATAATAATAATATAATAATAATAATAATAATAATAATAATAATAATGTTAATAGTAGTAATAATATTAATGATAATAATAATAACAATAATAATAATAATAATAATAATAATAATAATAAGTCTAGGGTCAATTTGTCATTTTAGAAACTTTAAATTGAAAGTTCTAACATAAAATATCAAAACTAAAACCACAGGGACCATTTCTGTAAAATCTGCAAACCCAACCCCCTTCCCCGTCGATCCCTCCGGCCACCTTTCCGGCCGTCTCCGGCGATGCCAATTATCCAAAATCGCGCAATATTATTCGAATTAAAAGCTACCGACAGTTTCACGTGGGTGATTCGAACCTGTGCCCCACTTAAAATTGAAAATTCAAGTTGATTAGTGCGATTAGGAACCTAACCCACGTTCTTCGGCCGACCAACTTCAATCGATCGCACTACACAATTTTAAAATCAAAAGTAGCACCGCATTTACAAACTTATAATCGTTTATAACATTTCTGTGGATTCAATTTCATTTAAAACAAGTATAAACATCCCCTACGAACACCTCACGGTTCGCGACCTGCAACTCCCTTTAAACCTCATCTCCGACTGATTTTAATCGAAATTGGAAAAGGGCTTTTAATCCCCGTCATCATTCGAAGCTTACCTAGAGTTTAATTTGGTTATTATCAATGTTTGAGCACCAATCGATCAACACGAGTGCCGCGACCTGTTCTTCATCAGGTTTATCTTCAATCGAACACTATATAGGTAATTGAACATACATACATACTCGATTATACACGGGCAATCAAAGCCCCATGATTGCAGAAGCTTTCGAAATCGATTTAGAGTTCAATTGGCCGGGATTTGATCTAGGGTTCATATTGGGTTTGGGGGAAACGGCTTAAACAGCTTATAACCAATTGGAACCCAAACCAAATGCGGCCACGGCCCTTGGTTCATTGGTTCGCGCGCTCCATTTCAAACAGGAGGTCCCGGGTTCGACCCCGGGCCACCTCAAACATTTTTTTTGGCCATTTAAGCCTTTAAAAATTATGAAAAAAATTCTAAAAAATCAAAAATATTTTTACAAACATTAGAAATTTTTAAAACAACCTAATTATTTTCTGAAATTTATTTCAATATTTTATTTATTTATTTTAATTGTTTTAAATAAAT
The DNA here is from genome assembly GCA_024085815.1 of Flaveria linearis. Classification (NCBI taxonomy): domain Eukaryota; kingdom Viridiplantae; phylum Streptophyta; class Magnoliopsida; order Asterales; family Asteraceae; genus Flaveria; species Flaveria linearis. Next base: position 72,579,183 of record CM044006.1, on the reverse strand, counting down.
AACATAATAGTTTAAATTTTTATAAAAAATAGACTTTAAATCACATCATCCAATTATTTCAATATATACACCTGTTTAACAATCAAATATAATATTCGTTATTCTTATCTTGACATTTTATTTATTTTATTAATCGTGTAAACCATGATTAAATATAAAAGTTTTATATTTAAATCTTTCCAAATTCATTTTCATTTCTTTTAATCATTTAAATAATTAAATATTTTAATTAATCATCACATAATTAATTAATAAAATTAATTATTTGTTTTTCACACTAAATCAAACGATTACGCGTATTAACACATTTATTCCTATTAAATTCTAAACGTAATCACATTCAATAAATTTATTTTATTTAGTTATGGACATTCAAAATAAATAAAAATTAGTTTATTTAAACTACCATTCAAGACCCAATGGAAATCCTAATACATTTCCAAATTCCCAAATCATTATTATTCTAATTCGAGACACCGTTCCTTAGGTTAATCGTAAGGAAATCGTTGGTGTTTAATCTATCACAACCAGATTCTAATCTCATCAATCAAGTGAGTATTCATATCCCCTTTTTATATCATTTCTTATTTGGCGGAAATCATGTGATACAATATATTCAATCATGATATTCTATTGTTATTTCATTCCAAATTCAATTCAAGACAGGTTACGTTATTACTTGTAATTATGTGAACATACTATGATAAACTGGACGACAGTAAAACCCTAATTCAATCAATCAATCCTGGTATCAATGGTAGATCTACTGGTTTGGATAACCCACCCCATAGGAATAGTCGAGTGGTGATTGTGCCAGAGGCAGGAGTTAATCTATGGTGTATGTGTGGAGTCTCTTATATGCAAGTGTCAAGTCAAGGGGTTGTTATTGTGTCGGTTTATCTATATGCTTTACTATTGCAATATAAGTCTTAACGTTAACTTGTGAATTGGATTATTCTCAATCAATCAATCAATCTATATGTATACTCAAAGCTGTGATTACTCACCAGCTAATTTGTTAGCTGACTTTATTTTCTCACATGATTTCAGGTTAAGCAAGTTAGTGGACTTCTACATGCTCATATAAGACCCGGACTTAGTCAAAACAAAAGACAATTACTATTTGTGACTTTAACTGTTGTATTTGTATCTGTTAAATTCATGTTATCCTGTAATCTGATTTTAATATTACTTTCACTATTAGACAATCATGAGTTATGAACAATCAATCATTCCCTCGTCCGCTCCGATGATTCCGCCGTCGGTCGGGGTGTGACAGCAGACCATAATGGTTGCCACGCCACGATAACTGATAATTTTTTTTGAATAAAATCATAGCCAAACGGACACTACAATAACTAACACCTTACGATAAAGATAATTTTGCACTAACCAGGCTTAGAACCACTATTTGGTCGTTCCAGTCATAGCCACTGAAACGGAAACTAACTAAACACACCCAAATATAGGTAGTCTCGGATGAGCGACAGCTCGTCGTCATCGACATCTCTACCGCGACACAAACAAAATAATGAGCCGGTATCAGTCTCAGATGAGGCAAAACCTCATCATCATCGACAAATCACAAACCAAGTAGACCACCATCTGTGTTGTTACCACTGTCAGCATCAAGAGACCATAACCAGTCTTAAATGGGGCAAATCGACCCGTTACCTTCACCACCGCCACCATTAACAAGAAGTTGATAACAGGGGAAAGCTAACGCCGACGACACGACATGCACCGGTCGTTGAAGTACAACCAAGAAGCGGCGCCGACGACGGTAAGGCAACACATCTCGAAACCCAACTGCCAAAAAGAGTTTAATGCTAAAACACATAAAAACTGCATAGAAATAATTAAGAAAATGATTTGGAAACATGCTGATTATGGAAACTCACATGTTATTTTATCTTCTACTGGTGCATTAGGATGGAAAACACCTAATGATCGAACAAACTCTCCAAACTCTATAACTCCATTACGTTTCAGATCAAATAGATCAAATATCTTCAAAACATAATAGAATTTCATCATATTTTTACTAAAAATCCCAATTTTATAGAACAATTACATGACATATGACTCTTGAACTATGACATTAACATACCCTGTCTGCAAATAGATTTCGCCTGTTTCTGTTTCTGAAAAGTGCAAGCTGGAATTCCTCCTGGATATAATATTGGCAAAGTAATTAGCACTTAATCTATCATAAAGTCTTAAAAATTGTGTGTTTTGTAAGTGATTGTGAAGGAGATACTGATAGGATATGCTTTTCCGCAGCTTCTATGAAACATTAAACTGATGGTCCAAAATTCGGTTCCAAATCATATATCCAAAGACCCCTAACATAAAAAAGTAGAGATTGGTTACAGGAATATAGGATACCTTGTGAATGAGACCATCATCGATGATGGAGTTGCTCAGCTTCTTAAAAAGCTCATACAAAGCCTCAACTTCACTCACTGTGACTGCAAACCTCAAGATCAACACTTACGTAAGCATAAAGAAGGTCCCAATATGCACCATCACTCTATCTTATGAAGATCACCCACCTCAACCACAAAGGGGAGGCAGAGCGGCGATTAGGGCCACCGCCACAACACCGTGCAAAGTATCGCGACCATAAGCCCTTAGCGCGAGCCACCACCATACGGTGAGGACAAATGACAGCGAGACTACCATAAATACCCCATCGCAGCCAAGCTCTCTCCCTCTCTCTGCACACTCTGTAGAAAAGGGGGTTATAAAGGTACAAGGAGGGGGTAAAACGCCAAACACCAAACTTGTGTGGCCAGTATCTAAACTACATAAACATCTCTATTCATACTATTCATTTTCACTTCTTTTTAATATATAGGGTAATAAACTACACGAATAGTCCATGTGGTATGTTTATATTTTTTATCTCAATATTTGTGAAATTACAAATTTGTTTCAACGAGTTTGATAAACGTAACATGCGCACTTGGGTCATGTGATATGTCCATATTTTTTATCTCAGTATTTGAGTGGTCGTTAAACTTTTCTAGTTAAATAGGTGTGAAAAGACTAACGACACCCTTAAAAAAAAAAAAAAAATACAAAAATAATATATTGTTGGTGACTTGGTGTGGACCTATCTTCTCTTAATAATAAAAAAACTATATATTATTACTATTATTTTCTCTTATTTTAGAGCTATTATGCATTATGCCCTCACCCCGCCATCACCATACCACTTTCTTCATCACCACATGCAATTCATGGTCCAATTTGTAAGTTGCAGGTCTCAGTTTTGTTGGTGACAATGAATTAGAAGAAGAAGCGTGTAACGTGTAAACCCATCACCGTTAATCATCCCTAAGCACCGCCAACCACCCGATTTGCATGTTCCAGGTCAAGAATGAGGGAACACGACTAGATGATTGGGCGGTTGTCTTTATTGTTCACTCTAACAGTTATGTAAAGAGAACCACATAAACTGTAATTTTCTAAACTTTGAGACTAAACATGCAATATTAACACAACACGGGGACCATTCGTGTTGTTAACTTTTCTTTATATTTGTGGTATTTATTGTTAACTCAATAATTATATGATTAATTTATTTTCATCAGAGGTGACTTCATTGTATTAGAATAATAAACTCTTGCTTTATGGACTCAAATTTTAGGGACCCTCAATCTTCTTGATTGTATACTAGAACGTGCATCATTTTATAATGATTTTATTATTATTATATTAAACCTTTTGTCTTGTCCAATATATGAGAAAGCGTTGAGATAAGGAATTTGTCATTTATCTTTTTAATTTCTTTTTCTTTCATATATTGTATTTTCAATAAGTTATTCGGGATCTTAAGTAAAAAATATGTTTTAAAAAAAAGCATCGATTTTTCTAACAAAATGAGAAAGTAATGTATTACACATGACTGTTAACATGACGACTGTGCATATGTTCAAATAAAGAAAGTTAAGTGGATATCTTATTTATAAATTCCGTAAGTAAGAACTGACTATTACTTTGAACGAAATGTATAGATTAATTTATTTGCTTGAGTTTCTAAAGGAATGAATAAATTATAATTATTTTTAATTTTCTTAAAGAAATATGGCTATTTAAGACATTTAATATATCTTCAGCTATAAACTATTGTGATTAATATAAACGTGATGATTACCAATAAACGAAATGATGAAGGTTTAATAATAAAATAAACTAAGACCAACAAACGTGGAGCATTTTCAATTATTTGGTTTTATGCATGCAACATGACAAGATTATTATTTTTATATTATAAATTATATTATTATCGATAATTATTACCATTACTGTTGTTATTATTTTTTTTATTATTATTATTATTTGTTTCGATAATCACAACGAAAGAAATACAAGTTTTACTACCTTACACGAGTCACTGAAACGATAGATATAACTAACATGTGTTGATATCATTTAAGGCATGTGACAACTTCATTTTAGATATATTACAACTTCATCTTGTGATTAAACGATGACAGCTTTGTGTAATTAAACCTAATATTGTTTACATAAATATTTTATTTTATAACATTTTGGTTTCCGCTCCATTGTGGCATGCGGATTTCTATACATCAAATCGCTACATTTAGCCAAAGGGGCCTACTAAAGAGACGCCCTCCAGGATATCTGGACGCCCTCTTTACGGCCCGTAAGGCCCTTCACGGGCCGTATGGTCTGCCGCAAGTCAAATCGGTCATTCAGAAACGTGATTCAAAAACGTAACGGCCCGTGAACATGATCACGGTCGTGTTTATTTACGGCCCGTGAATTTCTTCACGGCCCGTATGGAATTCGTCTTACGGGCCGTGAACTTACTTACGGGTCCTAGTTTCACTTTTAATAATTTGACGAGATATATTATTCCTCGTTTTTCGTGTAATTTTGTATTTATTACGTTATTTGATATGACGTAATATTCCTCGATAGTCGTGTAAATTTGTATTTATTACATTATTTGATATGACGTAATATTCCTCGATATTCGTGTTAATTATGTGACGAGATGCAATATTCCATTTCAACTACTATATAAACGTTAGTTTATAAATTCATTTCATAATTCAACGATATAAATTCATTTCATTTCAACTACTACATAAACGCAATATTCCATTTCAAGTACTATATAAACGTTAATATCTAACGTTACGATGTCTTTCTGGGATAGCAACTATTTATTTGGTTCGGAATATAACTATTACCCTCAGGAGGGTTACGGTTATTACGAAGAGGCTGCTTCAAACTATCCAGGACAGTTCGCGTCCAATTACGGCGGGAATGACGGCGGCGATGACGGGGGTGATAACGGTGGCGATAGCAGCGGGGATAATGACGGTTCTGGTTCCGGTAAAAAGGGTTTATACGACACGAATCAGGTTATAAGATATATCATATTTAATTTTACTTTCATTTTACTATCATTTAGTAATAACTAACTAAAATATTAAATTGATTAGGTTTTCTCATCTCGTGAAGAATTAGTTGATTGGGCAACTAAAGTGGGGCGAGATAATGGGTTCGTTATTGTCACCAAACGTTCAAAAAGAAATTCGAATGGTTTGGTGGTTAAAATTTGGTTGAAATGCGATCGGGGTGGTGTATATAAGGGAGCATCCACTCTAAGAAAAAGTGGCACGAAAAAAACAAAACTGTCAATTTGAATTGCAGGGTAAATACCAGATGCAGAGAGATGGGTGGATTATAGTTGTTGTGGATGATACTCATAACCATGAACCTGCTGAACACCTGGAAGGACATGCATACGCAATGAGGCTCACCGAAAATGAGCTTTCTACTGTAAGGAATCTGACCGAGCAAAATATTGACCCTCGAAACATTCTAGGCACGTTGAGGGAACAAAATCCCAATAACGTGTCTGGGTTACGAACCGTATATAATGCTCGGGCAAAAATAAAAAAGTCCACCAGAATTGGTGAAACCCCAATGCAGGTTTTTTTTTCTATACTACAACAACATCAATATATTTACACCCCTCACATTGAGGAACCGACAAATACCGTCGACGGGATTTTTTTTATACATCCCACATCTCACACATTATGGCGTGCTTACCCACACGTGCTGATGATTGACACAACATACAAGACTAACTTGTATAAAATGCCTTTTGTTCAAATGGTTGGTGTGACATCCACCCTGAAATCTTTTTCTGTTGCTCACGCATTCATTGATTATGAGCGTGAAGCCAACTTCAGATGGGTGTTAGAGCAACTAAAAGCAACGCTGGAAGATAAGTGTATGGAGCCCCGTGTTATACTAACCGACCGAGACCTCGCTCTGATGAATGCGTCAGAAGAAGTTTTTCCGAGTGCTGTTCGATTACTTTGCAGATGGCATATTTCGGAAAATATTGCTAAACATTGTAAGGCGAGTTTTTCAAATGAAGAGTGGGGTGCTTTTCAGCATGTGTGGTCGGTACTTATTAACTCTGAAACGGAGGACATATACGCTTATAATTACGACCGGCTTTATCGCAGATTGGTGTCCAACCATTCAAGTAAGTTTTCTAGTGTTATTCTTAAAAATATATGTATATTTATATAAAAATAAGTGCATTTTTTTTAATAGGAGTGCTGATGTACCTAAAAAATAACTGGTTGGACCCCTACAAAGAGAGATTTGTGTCGGCGTGGATAAATAGAAGTTATAACTTCGGTCAGCACACAACGAACCGAGTTGAGAGCCAACATTCGTTGTTGAAAAGTTACCTGAAAGCAACCAATAGCACCCTGGATAGATTTATTCCTTTCATTAATAATATCTTAGCTACCCAGGAAATTGCTATAAAAGAAAGTTTTACCAAAAGCAAAATCATGCTTATGGTGCAGCATAATCATGAAGTGCTTAAATTGCTGCGAGGTAACGTTTCTATTGCGGCTTTGGATATGTTAGTCGGTGAGATTAACAGGATACATCATCTAATTATATCCAAAGAATCATGTGGCTGCCATCTTTTTACCAGCTTTGGTCTTCCGTGTGCTTGTAAATTAAACAATTACTTTCAAACAGGTGAATGTTCTTTTACGTTTTTTATTTTTTCATGAAAACTTTTATTATATTTTATTTAATATATTATTTTATAGGTCAATGTATCCCGCTCGATGCCATTGATGTTTTTTGGAGGAAGCTAGATTTTTCACCCGCGTATATTGTACGGGAGGTTCAAGTAGATGTACATAAAGAGATGGAGATGGTGACAAAACATTTACTTGTCCAACCCGAAAGCGTGAAAAGATCTTTGATTAATATTTTCAAATCTTTCGTTACTCCTTCAAAAACGGATAAAAAACCTCCTAAAGTCCAAACAAATACACGGGGTCGTCCAAAAAAAGATAAGCAAAAAGAAACAATATTAGACGCCCCCAGACATAGTTCATATGTTCAACCGAGAGAAAATTTTGAAGGTCCGCCAACATATTCAAGTTCGGTGGTGAAGTCAAAACAAAGGCCTTTGCAGCGCAGTCAATCCATGTCTTCAAAATCAAGAGCCAAAGATGGATTATCTCAACAGAGTTCCAAGTTTTCATACATCCCGGGCGACGAAGATAAAAACAATTTTTTCCGGTTTAACCGCTGGATTCCATCATTCTTTTTCCGTATATTTCAGGTGCGGATGATGTTTTAGCGGACGGCAATTGTGGTTTTCGTGCTATAGCACTCGCACTGGGATATGGTGAAAATCACTGGCGTTTTATACGTACGGAACTTATATCTGAGTTGGATGAAAACAGACATAGGTACGCTGCGATGTTTCCTGATATAAACGAAATAAGGGAATCATTAAACTGGAACGGGTTAGGTGCGACTCCACACAAAAATTGGATGACAGTGCCACCTGCTACAATCCTTATTGCTAACAGGTTTCGAGTGGTTATAATTTTTATATCGATCGGCAACTCCGCTACTTTTTTCCCGTTCTGGTTATCTCCTCGTGATATCAGTGAACATCATATAATTTCAATTGCTTATGTTCAAGATTGCCATTTCATTAGAATTCGATTAGTGGGTGACTATCCAATGCCTGTTCCGAGCAAATATTGGCATTTGTACAAAACAGAAAACGCCAATGATTGGGAGGCTATATACGGAAGTCGAATTCAAAAATATCTTGAACTAAGGCCCGTAGACCCGGTTGAACATGTAGATTTAGTATAGTTTACACATTTATCAATTCTTTCAATTCTTTATTTATTCAATTCTTTATTGTTGTTGAATTGTAAACATGTAATCTATTCTTTCGTTTTCCAAAGAAAAATGCAATAAGAAGATTATCGAATTTTTCTTCAACCTTTGAATTTTGTTTATATGAGCTGGGCATTTGGTTAGCATAAAATGTGTGTAGGAATGTTAATGATATGAGATGCATAATATATGTTGAGATTCAAGTATGTTTTTCAGTGCAACTTTTCCGACTGAGATTCAAGTATGTTTATATAATTGCAGAGCCTGGCGTCGGATTTTCTGAAGGATTATATATTTCTTTATGTGAGACGAGTAGGTTCAAGTACTGATTTTATTCTCCAAAAGGTTGATTTAATATTATTCGTACAAACCACTTCCTCCACAAGCACAACATATTGTAAACATATAATTAAACATTTAAACGTCATCCAAAATAACTCATAATATATAAACATAATTTTACAAATTTTTTACATGAAAGGTAAATAAAACAATAAAATCCTACTATCTATGCGTCATGACCACCACCAGCATCACCACCACCAGCATCCTCCGCATCACCACCATCAGCAGCCTCCTCGTCATCACCCGCAGGTCGTCTGACAAACGGACGCAACTCCGGCCGAGGGGGGAGGTCGATACCCTGGCTAGCAGCCAAAATGCTGCACGCATCCGCCGTCCATAATAGCAAGGCCTGGGACTGGTGCAACATATGTAGTGCCTCCGCCATAAACTCCCCCGTCGGCGGAATCTGCAGAATGATGGTCCTGGGAACAGGCGGTGGGACGGGTGGTCCGGCGTGTGGCTGGGGCTGCGGCTGCTGCTGCGGCGCCGGCTGCTCCTCCTCCTCACCAACGTCCGGCACCGGCTGCCAGACGGTCCGACCACCATCAGTGGACCATCGGAGGTCGTCGCCAAATTTGGCGGCAATCCCCATGGCCATGACGGTCTGTCGACCCAAAATCCGAGGCGGCGTGTCCGTAGTCTGCCTCGCAATTAGGGCGTCCGTAAACAACCCTAAGCGCGAGGCAATGACGGTAATGTACGAGCCGCAAACAATCGGGCTATCCATCTGCAAAACAATCAAACAATAGGCATAATTATGAATCGCATAATAGATAATACTTATTTGTTAACAATTAGTAGAAATATTTTTACCTTGCCCTGAATGACGCTCAAAAAATAGGCGGCCATGCAGTGAGCTAGATTCACCCGTCTGGGTGAAAGCAAGGCCCTCAAAAAAAATAAGTCAAGGAGCGACACCTGCTCCATGCTCTGGTCTCTGCCGGCAATGGTGCCGGCAATGCACCGGTGTAGATACCGGTGCAAAGGATCCCTAATAGAGGTCGCCCTAATGGCGCCCTCCCACGGCTGGTCGGAAATGGTCGGCCACCATCCGACCAAAGGAGCCGGCTCCGACTGGACCTCGTCAGTATAAAAACGAGGATCCTCCGTCTCCTCTTGGGTGTAAAACCCAAGAGTCACCGCCCACTGGGCGAGGGTGAACTCGTACCTACCGGTGGTCCCCAGCCTAAATCGAACCGCTATGTGCTGGCGGGGGTCCTGATCCTCAAAGGCGGGAGTGAACTGAAACGTAGACAAAAACTGCAACGTCAGCTCCCGGTAGCCCCTCCTCGATCCCAAATCAAACATCCGCCTCCACGGCGTCTCTCCGTCCAGCCCGATGATATCCTGGGCACGTGCTATGTCTCCGACCTCCTCCAGCACGTCCCAGTCGATGGTGCGTGTCCCCTTCAGGGACGTCCAATCAGCTTCCACAGCTTTTGCCGTGGCTGGGTCTCCCTCGGAAAACGAAGATCAGGGTGTGGGTCCAGAAAGTCACCCTGACCCTCGGGCTCAGTCTCCGGACGTGTACGTTTGCGGGGCGGCACAATCTGCAAAAAAAAAAAAATAATAAATTCACCAAAAAAAAAAAGGGTTACGGCCCGTAAAGGACCATCACGGCCCGTAACCCATATAAGTTTCAAAGGATTACGGGCCGTAAAGGACGGTCACGGCCCGTAACCCTCTGAAAATTCAAAAGGATACGGCCCGTGACCACCCTTCACGGCCCGTAATCCCCAAACTTTTCGATTTTCCAGATTTTTTAAATATAATTTAATATATTTAAACGAAAAATACACAAAAATAAAATACGGATTTGAATACGTACCGTAGTAGGGAGTCGGATGTATGAAAATGATGAAAATACGGAGGTCGTGACGGGAGTAAATCGTATGTGTGTTTTGGGGGCGTAAATGAGCAAATGGGCCGTGAGGTCCTATATATTATCGGGACTCACGGCCGTGACGGGCCTCACGGCCCGTTAGATAATTCCCACACGGCCCGTTAACTCCTTCACGGGCCGTGATACTTTGTACTTTTTAAAACACGGCAGTTGACACTACACGGCCGTATGGTGACACTCTCACGGCCCGTAAAGCCTCTCACGGGCCGTACAAAACTTTTTCAAGTCTATAAATTCAGCCGCTTGACACAAACAATTCACACAAATTTACTCAATACCCAAAACATGAGTGCTACAAGTGATCAAAATCCGTGGACGGATGAAGAGGAGGTGACTTTAGTAAGATCTTGTATCGAAAATTCAGGTACTATCCCGCCAAATTCAATATTTTGGAACCGGGTTTCAACTCGTTTTCATCAAATTCTCGAACGTGAAGAATATCGTACCACTCGTGAACTTAGCAACAAGTGGTCTGACTTGAGAAGGAAGGTCACGACATTTCACCAGCTCTACAAAGACGTTTACAACAATCGAAATATGTTATGGAATGATACGGATATTATGACAAGAACTCAAGAAAGATATCGGGAGAAATTTGGAATTTCCTTCAACCATTTTGCGGCTTGGATCTTTTATAAAGATCAAGAAGATTAAAAATTATGTGTTTTATTTTTGTGTGATAATAACGGTTTATCGTTTTGAATGTACTAATAAACGTTTATGTTTTAATAAAATATTTCATTACTGTTCTACATTACACGTCTAGAATACAGTTCGTCTGCCATAAATCTTCGGAATCTAAAGCAAGCATCCTGTAAGCTAACCTCTTGCCACTCTAAAGATCTATTTTGAACCAACCTACGCAATAACATACAAATTACAACTCCCGAATCTCGACCAATATGACCGGCGTTAGGGGGCCAAACGGTTTCACCAGATACCACCAGTTCTTCGATTTCTTCTTGTCCGGAGTGCTGCCAATATTGTATACGTGACAGAAAATGTAAAAAGTACGATTCGAATTGTACGAAAATCGTTCGCGCATTACGATGAATGCACCATGAATCATCACACGTATTTGGTCGGCATTCGTATGGAGAATATATACGAACTTGTAGTGAGTCCATAGAAATCTTAAAAAGATACCAATTTTCTTCGTCATCAGTCATTGGTACGTAAACCTACAAAACAATTTAATTCACGGTTATAAATTTATGATTTTTATTGTAAAACATGAAAACAGTATTACCGTATCAACTTCCCATAACGCGGGATATAGACAGTCACTCCCGTCTCCAAATTCGTTACCATTAACGGACCCCGAGTATATTAAGTTAAACCACTCAAATGGGAGAATCGTCCAACGATCACTACCCGGCAACTCTTCGGTTCTACGTATTTCTTCGTATCTCCATATTGTGAGTCTATTTGTCCACGCCCGAACATGCTATAAAACAACAACTTTTTAATTGTTAGAATTTTAAAATAAAATAAAATATATAAAAAAACTTTAAATCATACCTCTGTACCTAAAGACACGTTTCCGAGTAATTCACGCCAAATTGTAACGGAATATCGGAATGACCCATGTAATACACTCTACATGTTTGGGAGTCACCGTTACGTATAAAGTGAATAATATTCTGAGACCAGTTCCTCCCGTTCTGCCAATTATGGTTATCTATTGGATCGGGAATACTTTCCACAATATCTCGTGAGTTTGAAGATGACTCATTTTGACGCCTTCTCCTACCTCCACGAGAAGACATTTTTACTGTTTCGTTTATCACTAACCATATAACAAGTCATATATATAACGGTTTATATAGAATATTAAATCGAATCAAGAAATAATACGTCGCGTCACATAATTATAAAATTTAAAACTGCACGCAAAACGAGGAAAGTAAATTCTCAGAAGGACAACTACGGCCCGTGAAGGATCTCACGGGCCGTTATTGAGGTAGTTAACGGGCCGTGTGTGTGGACGTTTACGGGCCGTTTGTTCCTTCACGGGCCGTGATTAAATGCAGTTGTGAGAATTATGTTTCGAAGCACTCACGGCCCGTAAGGCCCTTCACGGGCCGTGAAGAAAGTCAAAGGGCGTTTATTTATCACCTGACAGGGCGTTCAATTAGCATTGGCCATAGCGAAAAGAATATGACATTTTGTAAACATTAGTGTTCTTTCAGTGTGAACAAACTGCAAAGATTGAATTAAAAAGGCAAGATTTAACAAACGAGTACTTCACTGTTTTGACCATCACCATCATCATCTACACTCCTCCATTGTTTACCTCACTATTTCTTGATTTCTTTATACCTTTTCTCACTCTAATTTCTCCACCTCATGCGTTTATAATAACCCACATGTTGAAATGGATTCGATATAAATTCCCACAAAGAACAATCCTCAAATATTCAATTTTGATCGACTTTATTCAAGTTACATCATATGGGTGCTTGTTTTTCAACCTCCAAGATCAGTGGTTCCAACAGCAACACCCCCTCCACCAATGTCAATTCGCATAAACCTAAGAAGACCCACATTCATCAAAAGCTAAAACAGAAGACCCACAGTGTACTTCAAGAAAAGGTGGGATCCCTTGTGGGAAAAGAACAGATTTTGGGTATTTTAAGGATTTTGATAGCAATTATTCGATTGGGAAATTGTTGGGTCATGGCCAATTTGGGTATACTTATGTTGCTGTAGATAAAGGTAATGGAGATCGTGTTGCTGTCAAGAAAATCGACAAAAATAAGGTATCTTTTTGTCTTTTCAATCTGATACTTATGATTAAGAAATCTGGTGTATGATCCAAATAGGGTTTTGCTTAATTTCTTGATTCTTAGAAAGATTTTAAAGAACATGTATGAATGAATGAATGATGGGGATTAGAGATTTCTACTTTTGTAATTCACATGTCATAAGATGCAACAGTTGACTAATTGCTTGAATCATACTTATCTTTGATATTGAACTTTTGACCTAAAACTACAAACATATAAGTGTAATTATGGCTGCAGGCGGCACGAATCCGATATGTTTTCAATTTGTTGTTTATTATAACTTTAATTAAACTAAAATTTCATGTCACCAACTAAATTGATAATCTAATGATGCTTTTTTTTGCCTTTGTGTATAGATGATTCTTCCTGCTGCTGTGGAAGATGTTAAAAGAGAAGTAAAGATTTTGCAAGCTTTAAGTGGTCATGAAAATGTGGTTCAGTTTTATAATGCATATGAAGATCGTTCCTATGTGTACATAGTTATGGAGTATGTTGAATAACAGAGTTGACTTTTTTTCCAGTGTTTGATTCAGTTGTCAAGAACTTGACTTTATGAGTTTATGGTTACACTTTTCAGGTTATGTGACGGTGGTGAGTTGTTGGATCGGATATTAGGAAAGTAAGAACTCACATCTTTTGTATAGATGTGGACTTTTGTAGTCAAACCTGTTAGCTCTTAATTAAATGTTAATTTAAATTTTTTGACGAACGTCAGAATTTCTTGTAAAATGTTATTAGGTAATGCAAATTTGGTGTAAAATCTTAGGGATTTTTAATCTTCATGTTGAATGCTAATCCTTTTGTCCACTAAGGTAAAACACGCGTCATTATGCAAAAATGGTTCTACAACTTAGCATTAGTTTATTTTATCCAGGAAAGATAGCTGTTACTCGGAGAAAGATGCAGCAATTATTGTAAGGCAAATGCTTAAAGTTGCTGCAGAATGCCATTTACATGGTTTGGTACACCGTGACATGAAACCAGAGGTATGAAAACACATGATACAGACTGTCTTACATTTACCTGATATTCCTAGGATGATGCTAACCTTGTCTTGATATTTTGTTTTTATAGAATTTTCTTTTCAAGTCATGTGATGACGATTCACAATTGAAGGCTACAGATTTTGGTCTATCACACTTTATTAGACCAGGTTGGTGTAAAACTGTAAATGTACAATATCAGGTTCTGTTTTAACTTTAGTATAATAATATTTATCTTCTCCAACCGTTATGTTTTTTTTAATAATACAACTCAAGGATCTGTGAAAACTCAAAAATAACAATAAGGGGGTGTTTTGATAATTATGCTTCTCAAATCATAATCCCTATTTTGTAAAACTGATGAGAGTTATGTATCTGACATATTTGACGAGTCACATGAATGTATTTTCATACAGAGATTTTTTGTTTTATTTGTAGGAAAGAAGTTTACTGATATGGTTGGTAGTGCATACTATGTTGCTCCTGAAGTATTGAAGCGTAAATCAGGGCCTGAATCAGATGTTTGGAGCATAGGTGTTATCACATACATTCTACTATGTGGGCGTCGCCCTTTTTGGGATAAATCTGAAAATGGGATATTTAAAGAGGTAAATTTTTTTTAATAAAAGTATATCTTTGTGATACATTCAGTGGTTATATCTAAAATATTCTTATGCATTTGTAGGTGTTAAGAAACAAACCTGATTTTCAGCGCAAACCTTGGCCAAACATAAGCCCGAGTGCTAAAGATTTTGTTAAAAAATTGCTTGTGAAAGATCCTCGTACGAGATTAACTGCTGCTCAAGCCCTATGTATGTTTCTTTCTCTTGTTTATGTTTCTTATATCTAGAAATTGTCAGTTTTGAGTAACTAGAATAACTTCTCTTCAATTGGTTTATTTGTGATTTCTTTTACGTTTGGATATGATATCTCTGATTATCTGAATATCATTATCTTTCTAGCTTCAAACCAACTAATTGTTTATTGCAGAAATTACCTATTTACTGCCTTTTTAACATAATTTGATATCTTTGGCTCAAAATTCATAAAACATTGCTCCTTTTTTCATAAAAAATGTACCGCGTATCATTTACATGTTAGTTTTTGTTAAATAATATGAATTTATTTTTAAACATCTAGTTATCTTGCTATTACAACTTCAAATAGGTGAAGCACATCCAAACATAATATCCTACATCACTATTTGATGCAACTCATCTTCGAATGTTGATTCCTTTTCAATATCACATCATCACTTTTAAAACACACATTCAAACTCCTCTCTAATATAAAATCTCATATTTGAAAATTCTTTTTACAACCATTTTTTAATCTATTGTTTGATATGCATTTTATAGCACACCCATGGGTTCGAGAAGGTGGAAATGCTTCTGAAATTCCTCTTGACATTTCCGTACTATCCAACATGCGTGAATTTTGAAATACAGTCGCCTAAAACAATTTGCTCTGCGGGTAACTATTTCTCTCATGTTAATAATTTATAAAAGTAATCACAAATACCTATTTTAAGACTCGGCATTTTTGCATAGGCTTTGGCTAGCACACTCGACGAAGAGGAACTATTCGATCTCAAAGATCAGTTTCAGGTGATTGATGTAGATAAAAATGGTGCTATTAGTCTTCAGGAAATGAAAGAGGTATGTTTGACCCTGGAAGTCAATCAAAACATAGTAATTGCACTTTATACTCTTAGTTTTAACATAGCGATTTTGTGGCAGGCCCTTGCTAAAGACCGTCCTTGGAAGATGAATGAATCGCACGTTTCAGAGTTACTAGATGCAGTAAGCCCATTTTAACAAAACTGATTATCTAAGGCAAAATAAAATTACTGTTTTAACCCTTTTTTAACCTATTTATTTTTGATGCAGATGGATAGTAACACCGACGGGCTTGTCGATTTCACTGAATTTGTTGCAGCCACACTTCATATTCATCAGTTGGAGGAACAAGATTCTCAAAAATGGCAACATTTATCACAGTCGGCTTTTGAGAAATTTGATGTCGACGGGGATGGATATATAACTCCAGAAGAACTCAGAATGGTAACCATTGCTTATACCTTTCTTTTACATTTGCGCGCACGTACAACTCCCTAAACAGAAATGCAAAACTTTGCGTTTGACTTTTGAGGTTAAAAAGAGTAATCTTTTTTTACTTGAGAATTAGAACTGATTATCTTAGAGGGTAAACATCCCCATTTATACTTTTGTTGGAATTGCGGTATGCTCTGATTTTACTAATAAATATTTCTTGAATTTTAGGAATCTGTCTCAATTTAGAAGTTGAAAATTAACTTACCTGACCTTGAAAGTCAAAATGTTATCTTTTACTAGAAACTGAAAAATCTTCTGCACATGTCCCAACTACTTTCCAGTTTGATAACATGAATATTTGTTCATAAGTTTCATCTCATATACAACATATTGCTCCCAAGTCCCAACTTTCAATAATCTTTGAGGTTGACATTCTGGTCAAACAGTCTGATTTCTGAATTCAAGATTGGGAATTATGCTACCAATTCGAAATCACTAGTCATATGTTTGATTAACTTAATAAAGAATATAACATAAGTATCACAAATTTTTTCAAGAACTTCTAATAGTCTTGCAACTTAAAACCTGAAGCTAGCCTCTTTGACTTAAAAAGTCAAGTTGTATATTTTTAGTTTAAAACAATCCACTTTTTTTTTTCAAACATTACAGCATACAGGCTTGAAGGGTTCTGTAGATCTACTTCTGGAAGAAGCTGATATTGACAAAGATGGTAAAATTAGCTTGTCAGAGTTCCGGAGGCTGTTAAGAACCGCAAGCATGGAATCACGGATAATTACATAAATATCACAAAAATAAGCCAATTTCAAAAGTGCGATCAAGAAAGCTTTAGTCTCCCTAACGCTCGACATTTTAGTCTCTGTAGAGGTCGACGGTTTAGTCTCAAAGAGTTTAAGGTTTTCCACTTTAGTTACTACAAAAGCTTGTGAGAAAACAACAAAGGAGACTCTTTTGATTTGCATGGGAACATGTATTTGTATGTAAAGCTTTGATCGTGTTAGTGATCGTCTTCTTTATATTGTTTAGTTTTTGTGTTTGTAACCAGCATTTTGATTTGCATAATATGTGGTTATATTGGTTAAACAATGTGTCTTAGTGTTCCATGTTTGTCATGGGCTTATGTTTGGAAAATGATAAAAAAAAATCATATGTTAAAACAAGTGAAAATTATTAAGAGTAAATTATAAATTATGTCTTTTTAATATATAAAATTACATGGTATTTTCTTTAGTTTTAATTACGGTCAATGTTCCTTTATTAAAATATCTTCACATCTATTGTCCTTTACATTAACTTTTATTTAAATGTACAACTAACTCAGTTATATATCTTTCATATGAGGTGTATTTTTGTAATTTTCTTTTCACATCTAATATATTAAAAAATAAAAAAAATTAATAAATTTATATAAAAATAAAATTAAAAGATATTGGACCGTTGGGTAAGTCGATGAACCCGCATTCTTCTTATGCTCAACACCATTAAATCCAACATCGCTCTCTCTTTGATACTCCAATACCGGTTGTCTTCATCACAACCTATAACATCTCACACACCATTGAAGCCCCTTGAAGTTAAACAAAAAACAACGATCATCCCTAATTCGCTTTTTGTAATTCGTTATTCTTTGAATTTCTAGCTTATGTTGTTGTGTGATTAACGAGTAACTCGCAGTTCATTTTTGCCTTTTGCAATTATATAAGCAATTTAAAGAATCATAGGTTATCTTTAAGTTTGTGTTCCTTATTATTTTTTATTATTTATTGATGTGAATAGTTGATAAAGTATTTACATGTATTCTTGATTTCTTGGTGTTATTTTTTAGTGTAAGTAGTTGATAAAATATTTAAAGGTATTTTTGGGTGTTTATTATTGATTTCCAGACCTTATAATTGATTTGTGACTTCAATTCTTACTTTAGTAAATATTATTAGAGGTTGTTGTCAGTAATTTTTTTACAAATCGTCGAATGAAAACACACCAAAAGGGATTCGTATACCGACTTACACAACAATCCGATATCTTTTAATTTTTTTCATTAATTTTTTTCATTAAGTATTTTTTTAATATATTAGACGTAAAAAACTAATGACAAATTACCCTCATGTGAGGGGGACAAATAACTGAGTTAACTCTACATTTGGTAGAGAGTTAATATAAAGGACAATATATGTGTAGATTTTAATAAAATGACACTGTATGTAATTATTAAAACTAAAGGACGTACCATACAATTTCGTCTATTAATAAAGAACACAATTTGTAATTTACTCAATTATTAATGAAATAAAATCATAGGTGACACACTCAAATTAATATAAGGAAACTATTGTGAATGCTCTTTATATAAGTTAATATTCAATTTTAGGGTAAGTATATTTTGCATTTATATTTTTATTAATTTATATTTTTAAATAGTGTTATTACTTACTCATGCAACACAATAGGAGTTGACATGAGATTCTTCTAGGGATCTCGCACTTGCTAAGTGTGATGCCTTCCTTTGCTCTAGCTTTGTTAGAAGAAACAAAGAAATCATACTTGTGAGTATGACATCTCACTAATCAACAAATTTATTAAAAAAAGTCATTACCAAGGGTCACGTCTTGTTAAACAATTAAGTTAAAAAGAAGAGATCGTACTTACTAAGTGTGATATCTCATTAAACAATGTAAAAAAAGAAAAAAATCATACGTATTTACTGAATACAACATCAGAGATACATAGATATGAAGATGTAACACTAGCTTATCAAGTGCGACAACTCCCTATATAACATGATTTTGAAAAGAATTCCTTGTTGTATGACTATAGAATGACACCGGCCATTTCTTAAAAAATCTATGTTTTCACCCTAAAATTTTCATTAAGTCGATACATATTTATATAAACATAATTTCAAAACATTTGTGTTTGTAAATAAAAATAATTGTGTTCTTGTCGAGAGGTCAATAAGGAAACATGTATAAGAAAATGTTCAAATACAAAGTGCATTTTTGTTACAAAGTGTGAGAAGACACAATGAGTCAAAAAAAGACATAAAAAATTATATCTCACAATCTAAATCAAATTTCAAAAAGTAATTCGAAGCTTTTGTTCCCCTAGTCGTCCTCACTAAGAAAAAAAATAAACGAAAAATTAGAAAAATAAAAAAATTAACGTTTTTTTTATTGTGTCATTTATGAAATACACCATGACTTCATTGTGTCATTATAAAAGACACAATGACATCATTGTGTCAAATATAAATGACACAATGACGTCATTGTGTCATATAAAGACAATGAATTTTTTTTATTTATTTTTTTTTCTGAAAGAGGACAACGAGAGGAACAGAGGCTCTGAAGTACTTTTTAAAATTCGATTTAGATTGTGAGATATTAATTTTTTTATGATTTTTTAGGCTCATTGTGTCTTCTTACACTTTGTAGCAAAAATACAATTTGTAGAATAACATTACCCCATATATAAACAACTAGTTTTAGTTACCCGTGTATTACACGGAAGGTGGAGAGTTAAGTATTAAAATAACACAAAACATAAATAAAACTAAATGTATTACACAGGTTGAAAAAATAAAATTAGTTGTTGATTGTTATTTATATAATACTAACTTTAGTAAACCCGTGTATTACACGAGTTAAAAAATAAATATTAATTATGATGAAAGTTTATGAAATATAAAATGATATTATAAAATAAGATATATTTAAAATTACATATGAGTAATAATTATAAGTAATAATTTTAATTTTTATTTCAAATAAATTTAACCATTTTTTCCAAACAAATCATATTAAAAATATCATTTTTAATTTTTTTTACAACTCCTAATTTTAATTATTTTTAGTTTATAAAAAAGGAAGTTTACTTTTTAAAACATCAATTCTAAGATATTTCATATTTTTAAAAATGTTTGATGTTTTAGAAAAACTCTTATTTTTATAAAAAATTATTTTCTAGAAATAACATTAATAAAAAGACTCTTTTCTTAATTTATTAAGGAATATTTTTAATCTTAAAAATAATTAAAATTATTTAATATTTAACTTAGGTAACTATTTAAGAGGAGAGGGAAGCGAGAAAAACCAATTTAGGGGACTTAAGAATGTGACAAGTATCCCCACAAGTTAGTCTTTTAGTATTATATATAGATAATGCAAAGAAGAAACAATAAGCCACCACGTCACCATGCCGTGTGGTTACTAATACCATGCATGTTAATTGCATATATCCTCCTCTAAACTTGTGAAATTACATATTTCCCCGAAGCATGCTTTGTAGTTATGCATTGAAAACTTGTATAATTGGGAAATATGTAAATTCAAGGGTGGAGAGGGATATATGTAATTCTCTCTTTTTATAATACTAAATTAGACACTCATGCATTACATGAGTGAATAAATTCAACTTGTTTTTATTGAATGTTTTGTGTGTTACATGTCACTGATCATTGGTAAAACAAAAAAATGATTAATATCTAATAAATTATAAATAAACATAATAAAAATTAAAAATTATATTTTGAGATAAGGTATAATATTTCTGCTATAATAAAGATTAACTAAAAAGGACACATGATAACCACACATTCCTCTTCACCAATACTTTTTGCTAATGTATAATTTTTCTACTCTAATTATATAGTTTAGTATGAAGTATAGTTTTAATTTAAATATTTGATTGTTTAGTTTATATATTTAAAATCAATATCTTTTAATAGACGAGAGATGAGAAAAACAAATTTAAAATTTACCATAAGACGTCACGTGTCCCCTCAAAATCTTATTTCGAATTAATGATCTGAAAATTCTAATATTAATTTTTGTGCGGCTGAAAATCTACCAGAGTCAACCAATCGGTAGATAGTAGCAGCAGTGGCTCATTGGCTAATGCTTTCGGTGTTTATTCCGTTATCGTTATCGCTTTTATATTGACGTCGGTTTGGAGAACATATAGAAGTTTTTTTACCACTAATACACATTATCTGTTTACGTCTTATAATTAACAATTGTTTATATTATGTCGTAAATTACTGTGTTTATTAACTTTAAACTCATACTCTTATTAACTGTTTATAATTTTATACCATTTGTCAACAATGAAACTTAACTATTAACTATTAACGATCCGTGGAAACGGCCTTCCCACAAAATGTGGGGGAAAGATCGCGTACATCTTCCCTTAAATGGGAAGGACCCTCCCTGGACCCTGCGAAAACGCGGGAGCTCTTTGCAGCACCAGGTACGCCCTTTATTATTATGTGAATTGAATTAAATGGGT
Organism: Flaveria linearis; assembly: GCA_024085815.1. Classification (NCBI taxonomy): domain Eukaryota; kingdom Viridiplantae; phylum Streptophyta; class Magnoliopsida; order Asterales; family Asteraceae; genus Flaveria; species Flaveria linearis. The sequence continues at coordinate 72,557,579 of CM044006.1, read as the reverse complement.
AAAAGTAAAAGACAAAATGTTACTTGATTTAATATCATGAATCGAGACTTGAATGCTATGAGTTTCTTGTTAATTAGCTTTTCCTTCTGTACACTAAAATATAAGAGGGAAGAAAATGAAGAATATACCATGAAATTTTCAAAAGGTTGTGAACAAGATACTAAAAAAGAAAGGGATAAAAAGGGTTATAAAGAATGTCCTAACTGAAATCTGCAATTACGTACCTTATCCACAATTTTAGTTAAAAGTCATCATATTAAATAAATGTAGGTGGAGACATATAGGTTTAAAAGACAATCATTAAATAGTAATGATTTAATTAAGTAAAACTAATTTCAGTTTATTCTTGAATTATATTTGATGTTGGAAACATATGGGATCACAAGACACGATCACCACTATCGCCACCACATTCCAATTACTTTAACAAAATTACTTATCAAACATGGTTATCCATCAACCAAATTCATGTGTCAAAGTTCTAATCACTTTGATATATTGTATTACTTTTTATTTGATGGTAATGTCTCCATTCCGGACCTACGTTTCATGATTTTGAAGGTTTGATGAGTTGATTTGTTCTCAGATATTCGGTACGCCTTTTATTTGATGCAAATGTCTCCATTCGTGATTTTTGAAGGTTTGATGAGTTGATTTGTTCTCAGATATTCGGATCATGTTGTGGTTTTATGCCAATTGTAGGTGTGTTTGGAAAATTAGTTATTGATTCGATATGATTCTGTGTTATTTTTATGAAATAAGTTAGGATCTTTATGAATTTGTGGTGTGGTATTGAAAATGATGTCTCTCTTTGTTCAATTATACTGGAAAACAACTTGTCTGGAATTAACCTCTTTATTTGATTCTTATAGATGCTTTAGCGCTTATAAGTTTTTTGTTTGATGATGACTTTTACATTCCACTGGTTTCTACTTGCATATGGTTATGTGTCCAACCACTTTTACTTCAAGCAGTTTTACTACATATATTAACCAACTATTTCTTAAAGTTGAAAATCTTGTATGTTTTGGGATTGTTTTTAAGTGTTAGTTGCAATGGGTGTGTGTTAGATTTGAGTATTGCACAATGTGCAGAAAGTATTTCTTAGAAAACAAGATGAATTTCCCCACGTCTTTGACTCTGTGCTCATTTTTCCTATGATTTTTAGATGTTTCTGTTCATGGTTTGAGTTGTTCTCTAAGTGTTTCTTGTAAATGTGTTATCAACATTTAAGAATGAATGTTAAAGAGTATTCTTAGTACAAGTGATTCGTTTAATTTTATAGCATTCCTCTAATCTTCATGGTTTGTATACTGCACTGGATCCAATTAACCAAACAAGAAAACCTTAAAAAGCAGTCCTAATTTATTGCAAAGAAAAGTAGGCAACAGAAAACTATTATTGTGGTGTCCTAAAATAGTTTTAAAGAAACATAAATCTATGTTTTTATGTCAAGTGTAAGGTAGTTGATCTAGCATCCTTTGCAGACATATGGTGATGTGTCCAACCACTTTTACTACAAACACTTTTACTACATATATTAATCACCTACTTAAAGTTGAAAATCTTGTATGTTTGACTAAATAGAAATGACTTTCTGTTGATTTAAACCAAATTAACCCAACAAAAACAATTACCTACCACCAATTTCAATTATTACAGACCTAATCAACTACTAACCCATTGAATGGCTTAGTATAGGATTTGCAAGTGATGAATGTGACATGTTAAATTGTTTATAACAGCCGAACCCAAATCATGGCTGCCTACAAAATTAGAATAGGTCAAATTGGGTTTGTTTGGTCATGTTTGATAGGATATCTATGGTGATGTGTCCAACCATTTTTACTACAAGCACTTTTACTACATATATTAATCACCTACGTCTTAAAGTTGAAATTGTATTAATATCAGAATCTAAAACGATGCTTAACGACAAGCTAGAGCAGTGGAGAGCAGCACTAGAGCACAGAGGATTAAGGATTAGTCGCTCTAAGACGGAATACATGCATTGCAACTTTGGTGACGAGGCGGAAGAGGACACCCAAGTCAGTATCCAGGGTATGCCGGTCCCACGAACGTCTAGGTTCAAATACCTGGGCTCGTACCTGCAGGAAGACGGAGAGATACACAGCGATGTAGCGCACCGCGTTCAAGCAGGATGGTGCAAGTGGAGAGCAACATCAGGAATTCTATGTGATAAGAGGTTTCCAGCGAAACTAAAGGGAAAACTATACAGAGTGGCGGTACGCCCAGCTATGCTATATGGAACAGACTGCTGGGCCATAAAGAAATCGCACGAGAAACAAATAGAGGTTGCAGAAATGCGAATGCTGAGGTGGATGTGTGGAAACACAAAAATGGATCGGATAAGAAACGAAGTGTTTCGTCAGAAGTTAGAAGTGGCTTCTATTGCAGATAAAATACGAGAGGGAAGATTAAGATGGTTTGGGCATGTCAAGAGAAGACCAATGGCTGCACCGGTTAGAGCAGTAGAGAACATCGTCCTAGAGGATAGGAAGTGTAGAGGAAGACCTAGGTTGACTTGGGAAGAGAAAATTAGGAAAGATATGGTACACTTGCACCTCTCCGAGCACATGATCGAGGATAGGAGTGAGTGGAGGCGTAGAATCAAAGTTAAGGACTTTTAATGGGTTCCTGCATCTAGGAAGGGACTTTTTGATTGCGTCTTGCAGGGCTTGTTGTGTATGTAGCCCGCTTCCGCCCTTTTTAGGCGAATCTTGCTGCTTCTATGATGTATGCTTGTTCATTTTTTCCTTTTGGTGATATTTTTCTGTATGTTGTATGTTGTGTGCTGTATCATTTATCGTATTTTTGATTATATACTGATTCACTAGCGTTATGGCTTTTCATAGTGAGTCGGGGGTCTCTTTGGAAGCGGTTTCTCCACCTATCTGGGTAGAGGAAAGACTTGCCTACACCTACCCCTCCCAGACCCTGCTCTTGAGCGAGATATACTGGGTTTGTTTGTTTGTTTGTATTACTTTTTAATTACAATTCATTTGATAAATTTATATTTTTTGTCGTATTTTAAACATCTCAGTAAAATTCAATGAATCAAACACTCTACAAGGTTTTCGGATGTCATCATTAAAGTATCTAAGTACTCGGTTTCATTGAGTAGGCAGATTGCATGTTTCAATCACCAAAAATGATTTTGTTGAAGCCCTTCCAATGATCACTTGTATGGCCCGAGGGTTACAATTGCTTGTTGTAGCTCTTACATTTATCATCTAATGGTTCTCTATTTTATCGATTTTTAGTGTTAGAAAAACTCGTCACCACCTACCCCTCCCAGACTCCGTTTTTTAGTGGGATATACTGGGTATGTTTGTTTATTTAATCTTTTGAAAGTATATATTGAAAAAGCATGCATCAATCATAACAACCACCATTTCAAGTGTATGCCTGCCAACTATTAGACATTTTAGTCATCATGCATGTGATTACTGTCTGGCTTTATGTATGCTTGTGTAGTTGTGTTTATAACTCACATGCAGGTGACTACATATATAGTACAAGATGAATCCTATACAACCTTTGACTTGTTAGTTCTCATTCCATATGTGGTTTGAAAGTATTTAAAATTGCCACATCAACCATGCTTGAAGCATTTACGTAAAAATGGATGTATTATAGTAATATAGTAGGGTGTTGAAAATGGATGGTATTATTCTTTTTACAAAAGCCCAGACCCTGCTTATCAGCGGGATACACTGGGAATGTTTGTTTGTTTATTTATTCTTTTTACAAAAAGCTGAGTCGAAACCCAGCCCATAAAGCTTAAGGTCGGGTCTCTTCTTTGAAAAGCATTTGGGCTCGCTTATTTGGGTTTGATTTGACAAGCTCAACAAGTTTAGTATTTATTTATTTAGGTTAATTAGAGGTGCACATTGAACCCGGGTTCAGAACCCCGCCTGATTTCAACCCGGTAGTTTCTCAACCCGTAGGGTTCAAGCCGTTTTGTCCCTTCCACACCCCAACCCAGGCTCTCCCCAACCTAACCCAAACTGGTTTAAACCCAATTCTTTTTACCATTTTGTCCTCTTGAAACCAGGTTTGGACCCGACCCGAAACCCGGTTTGGATTTCATTGACCACAACCCCACCTGGGTTGAACCCAACCCAATTTCAAATTTGAACCCAGTTTGTGCCTCTAGGGTTAGCTGAGTCAGAACCCAGCCCACAAACCTTAAGGTCGGGTCGCTTCATTGAAAAGCATTTGGGCTCGCTTAGTCGGGCTTGTCAAGCTCAACACGTGTAGCATTTGTTTATTTCTTTTATATGGTGTGCGTGTATATATTATAATTATGTCTATTCTATTTTTACCATACTTACATATATAATAAAATTTATTATGTAATTATATGACATATTCATTGAACTCATAAGCTCACTTAGGCGGATGAGCCTCACCAACCTTAACATATAGCCCGAATCCGTTTATTAAATGAACTTGAATTTAGGCTTGAACTCAACTTAATTGGAGTTTTTAGAAAACAAATCTATCGGTTAGCTGGTACAATATAACTACGATGCTTGACATCCAATCACTATAAGGAACTTATATCCATGCATTGCCAAACACACCAATGAAAAAATAACATCGTTTCAAAACTTTGTTTCCTATAAAAGAAAATACAACTATTACAATTCATATCAAAAGGTATAAAATAACAAACATAATCGATAATCCAGCACAAAACCTACAAGTATAAGAAAATGTAACCAAAGATAATGTAAATTTCCCGTACCCAAACAAATGACTTGGGGAGTGCTATCTAGAAACAGAACACAAAAATCTAAAAGACTAAACCTTGCAAAGTTTAAAGTGTAATTCTTACCAATAAAGGGTAACAATGATCCTTATCATAGTTAGGCCACGTGACATTGTTATTGATGAAGCTTTCATGACGTCTCCAAATTTCTGGATCATAAATCTCATCTATGGTGAACTGCAAGCCACTTTCTTCGACCTCGTTTAGGAAATCATCCAATGAGCTTCCCCTTTTAGGCCCCAAAAATATAGCTTCTGAGGGACCTTCCTTCTTCAACAAGCATTTGACAGTCTGAACAAGGCCCTTGTGGAATTCTTTGAAGAAAGTGCTACAAGATTACAAAACACAGACTAATTTTGCTAAGTAGAAACACCTCATAGGAAAGATAGGGAGGATAAATTTGTAATTATCGCTAACATTTAAGGAACTTTTTTTTTCATTTTATTTTGAAGGGGTTATATGACGCGATTAGAACGAATAGAGAAAGAGTCAAATTCATAAGGATTACCAATCACTTGCAACAATGATATCAAAGCTGTTGGAAACATCCAAGAGCTCTTCCTGATTCCAGTGCAGCATCATAGGTTTCACTTTTGTAAATCCAAATACACTTGAATTGGCATTTATGTTACGTTGAATGTCTAAATGTTAAGCATCTCCAATCTGAAGCAGAATTAAAGGTCTTAAGGGCATTTTATAAACGAAAAAACATTTTTTTTTCATAAAAGAAGCCTTGAAGCTTTAATAATGATGGAGCAAAAAGGATACAATCAACTACTTGAGGATTTCCATCTGATATTACAACTTCTGATGCTTCTGTGACAGCTGCAATAAGCAAGCCTGCTAAACCGTATCCTGACCCAAGCTCAATGACTTTTTTAGACCTAAATTAGTAGGGAAGCCAACTTAGGATCAGGGTAAGCTTGTATAAGTTCTTTAATACGTACAAAAAGAAAAAAAAAACGGTAAGAAGAAATCAATCCAATGATAGGGACAAACTTATGCAATAACCTGAATAAGTCTAGCTGTGATAAACAATAATAAGCAAGAACTTCCTCCGATGGCCAAGAACCTGGTTAATGAGAAAGTACGTAAACATTATGGTAAGGCCAAAGGAAAGAAAAATATGTTATACGACGTGAAGATATAATTGAATGAATAGAATAACTAATGAAAAATATGTCTATAACATTATGTTCTGATGCTAATATAAGAGTTATGATTCAAGAAATCATACAGTTCCCTGAAACGGAAAAACTTTGATCAAAATTACAGTTTTATCCTTGTCAGTTTGTTATTTTTGGGACTTCAGGTTCTGAGTTACATGCATCTTTTTTTTGTTGCTATTTTTTAAGGTTTGTATACACTGGTATTTATTAGTGAATCCATCCCTGTGATAGAAACTGATCTTCTGAGTGCAAAGAAAACTTACAAACAAGGCCTGTGTTGTCAATATCATATGTGTTACAGATCCTAAAATCATCAAGGTTTGCACAATTGTCCACTCTCTGACTGCATTTAATTACATTAGTTAGCAATGACCACAGATAAAGCAAATTCCCTTGTTTTCTTTGATGAACTTAGACCCAATAAGAACTGCTTTGTTAGCATCAAACTGGAAACATAAGTTCCATTGCAACAAGAAGCCAATAGAAGACATAAGAACAAGAACAAAACTAGCTGCCAGCTACCATGTAAAGATTTAATCCAAACCCTAGTGCCAGGTGCCAAGACTAATTAAGAGAACATTCTCATAACTCCTTGCACATTGTAATTGTAATAACACTCACAAGAGCAACCTAGCAATAACGTTAAAACTTTTTTTCATGGAGTACAACGTTGCGGTGCCATCACTGTCATCTCAGTCATGCTATGCCAGTAGAAGTAGAAGAAGGGAACCTAAGATTATAATGTGTTATACAAATACATTTAACAAAATCTTACAACTTAAATGCAAGTATAAAAAACAACAAGGATCCAGAAACAATAATGTTAGCAGTTACCTAAGCAAAAACAATAACTAGTAAAATAAGTTGATAAAATCTTACTACAGGAAAAGCTTGGTAGCACTTTGATTGGGTAAAGTATAGCACACACAAGCTTCTCTAGCCTTTGGCAATGAAGAAGGCTTCAATTCTTCAAGTTTAAGCTCACCATTATCCACTAAATGGAAGGGTATCAAACTGAACCCTCGATTTGCCTTTCTAGAAATACTCTTGACAAATCGGTCATCTGCAAAAACATTTTATAACATACGATCATCAAATCTACAAATCAAATCTCAAACTTCAACATTCCATTAACCGTTAAAGTAATTAGGTCAAATTGGAAATTTAGCATCAGGTAACAACTGATATTTAGGCTAAATGGTGGATTAAATCGAGTGATAGAGTGAATGATTACCTGCATCGGTGGAAGAAATTAGGGCTCGACGAAGAATTCCCCATCTTAACGATGATGCTTTCTTACTGTTCTCCATCTGCTCTGTATTTTTTCAGTCCTCTGTTAGCAGTAATTTCACCGTCATAAACCACCAAGGTGTCATTTTAACCGTCACCAATGGAACTGAATTAACAGATTTAACTGAACCAAACAATTAACCGATGGCTTGTTTAAGGCATAACCGAGTAACCGAACATTATGGTCTTGCTTCGGTTTTGATGTATGAATTAACCGAACCGCACTAAACGTGATCAATGATGATTGAAAAAGTTTATTATCTCTTTAAATAATAAAAAATATTCTTTTAACCTTAACATATAGATTTTAAAAAATATAAACTACAAAACATAAGAATATGTATAAGTGTGTAGTTAATACTTTATTACATCTAAAACAAAGAGATGTGTATAAATGTAACCATGCACGCCACTACTTTGATTTTAGTTTTGATGGATGCTTAAAATTAAACCGTATTAAACACACTTCTAATTTAAGTTTGACCTAACAAATAATTTATTAGTTAAAATATTTATTTAAAAGCACATACTAAGTGTATTGGTTAATTAACCGTAACCGACCCATAACCAACGGTCAACCGAAGTGTGGTTAACCACAATAGCGGTTTTGGTTATAAGAATGGTATTAACGCGTTGTCGATTTCAGTTTGAAAATGACTTTAACCGCACCGTGCTCACCATTATTTGCAACCACCATCACCACAACTAGTAAACCATTAAGCATGCATTGCATCGGTTCTTGGTTTATGTTTATGTGTGACTTTTGGTCTTGGGCTAGCCTCGGGTGAAACCGAGAAAATTAAACAACCCAAGATTTATATTTCACCTGGCATAATTATTGTTTTCAAAATTGAATCTGACCGGATCGCTGAACTGCTGAACCGCTTAAATCAAATCGGGTGGTTGGACATGACTCTTAAACTTCTTAAAGATTTTTTTTTTCAAAATTCATCATTTGAAAACTTTTGTATTCGTTGATTCATCTTTTAGTTATTTAAGTCATTATATTTTATTATTGTAAACTCATATGAAAACATATATTATTTTCATATTTTGTTTTTAATGAGATGCAACTTAATTAATTTGATTATTATTACTTATGAACTCATCCGGTTTTTTAATCTAATCCAACCAGACCAGTTCTAAATGAATCATGTTGTATCCTTTGTGGCCCCATAAACATATGTATCCAAAACAAAAGATATCAAGCAATTCACAAACGTGCTCACTCATTCGATCCTCACACTTTCATAACTCCCATCGGTCTCCCCTACCATCCACTCCCTTCAACCTTTGCCTACCACTAACTCTCTAACTCCCTAAAATACTATACATCTAAATACAATTACTTTCATCGTTAGTGGTGGAGCTTGAACACACCCATAGAAGTGCGGAGTGACATTAGATATTTTAAAGGGGGCGAACTCGATATATATAAAAAAGTTTACACAACCGGCCAACCGGGTAAAAAATTTACAATACCAAACCAAAAATTAACACTACCAAACCAAAAATTAACACTACTAACAGCGAAAAAAATAGGGTCCCCGCCCTGCCCCTATTATCCTCCGCCCGGCCCCTATTATCCTCCGCCCGGCCCCTATTATCCTCCGCCCGGCCCCTATTATCCTCCGCCCTTGCTTATTGTCCTCATATTGGTAATATAGTAGGTTAACTCCACACATTGTCCTGCTAATTTGACTAATCTTGAATCTTAAATATTAATGTCATTGTATCTAGTAAGAGTTTGAAGTTTAGACAAGCTTTTATACCCTTAGATCGTTGAATGTGAAGCCTTTTAGATCTATCATATACAATGTTGTTGAGACCGGATCGGACCGGTTGAGACCGGATCGGACCGGCCGGTCCAACCGGTCCGGACCGGGAATTGGATAGATAGCCGAACCGGTTCGCATTGATTCGTTTTGGAGGGGTTCGACCAGCCGGTTCGTCCCAAATCAGTGGTCGGACCGGGAACCGGACCGCTTCGAACCGGATTTTGATTTTTTTTTCCTGGATTTTAATAGGTAAAAACGGGGTGTTGAACCATAAATTAGTTTGTTAGACATAAAAATATAGTTAACTTTTATATATAAATATGAAATACACATATAAATTACGTATATTGAATTATATGTACAACTATATATATAATATACTATATATAATTATGATGTCATCCGGTTGTTAAATCCGATCCGACCACAAAACCAGTAAGACATCCGGTTTTACGTCCGACCGGTTTTGAAAACATTGATCATATATCTAGCGCCAAACACTTCAACCTAATGTCTTATTTAGAGCATTCACAGTCCGTTTTCTTAATTTATATGAGTGTATTCCCTATATTATATGATATGGTTATAAGTGGTTGTGAGTTTAAGATGTTGTGAATAAATGAGAGAAAAAAAGTAATGATAAAAATATAAAAAGTATTATATGAATAATATTTTTAGTATATTATATGTAAAGTCCAAACCGTGAAACCATATCGAATCCTAACTGTTTGTTGCAGGATGATTTGATTAGTTTTTAATTCTTAGTGGTTTCACTTTGTGTTCAATGATAATAACCATTAGTAAGGATCTGGCTAATGATATAAAATTCATTAAAATCAAAACCATAAACAAATCTAAATTCTCCATCACCGTAGCAGCTCCTTTGAGAACTTCAATACCCTTTGTTTTAAAGAAAACATTTATTCTAAATTAATAATGTCACTTTCAAATATAATAAAGTGTACGAAATTCACAAAAAGTTAAAATAGATAACCAATCACAATATCTTCTTCGTCATGCACAAATTTATGGTCATTCTGGTACCCAACATTTCAGAACTTTATCCCTTCAAACTCAACACTCCATCTCCATCATGAACACTAAATCGAGGTTGGTAAACATGAGTTCAATTACAATATTTTCTAATCACGATCAATCATTCCTTCTTTTTTGTTGATAAACTTAAGTTAATCCTCTGTTTTCTTCTTCTTCCGATTCAATTTGCAGCTCAGAATCACAGGTAATCACCATTGATGTTCTAAAAGCTAACGATCTTCTCCGCAACAGCAACTATCGATACCTTGACGTCAGGTGATCATGTGTTTTTAGGACATGTTTGGGATTGCTTATATAAACAACTTATTGACTTTTTCAATAAGTTAATAAGTTAGTATGGAGTGACTTATTAACTTATTCTCTCACAACAATCACATTGCCAAACACTATAAAATAACTTTTTAACTTTTTAAAAGTTAAAAAGTTATAAGTTGATAAAAATAAGCACTCCCAACGCCCACTTATTTATTTTGGTCTTTTAGATTAAATAACTAAAAGAATAAACATATCTAGTAAAATCTCACATGTAACAAAGTTATTGGTAGCATCTAAAAAGGATGTGATGGAAGTTATATCCTTACCTTAACTGGTTTTATGAATTTATACAGGAATTTTTGGTTATTTAGTAAACTTTTTTCCATTTTCTTCATAGGACCGAGGAAGAATTCAAGAAAGGGCATGTTGATTTTGATGATGTTCTCAATATTCCGAACATGTTTAATACCCCTGAAGGTAAATTACTCAATTTAGCGTTTAAAAAAAAGTTAATTACTATTTTGTTGATTATTGTAAAATACATGTTTTAGGTGACCAATAAATTGTATGGTTATAGGTAGGGTGAAAAATTCCAATTTTATGGAACAAGTATTGCCGGTGTGTTCCAAGGATGATCATCTTATTGTGGTAAGTCGTATATATGATTAATTATTTGAGAGCTAGATTTAATTTAACTACAAACTACAATGGAAAAATTACAAAAAGTTATATTTCTAACATGATCATGTAACAACTTCACAGATGCATATAGTCATGACATAATACTGTCATCGTGTAGCTATTTTAATTTACTTTCAAATTCTTTTTTGTTTATATAACTCTACTAGGTTAGAGTCCATGTATTACATGAGTGGAATAAATAAAATATATCAAAATCATTAGTTTTTTAAATATTTTATTTTCTAAATTTAATTAGCTATGGTGAAATAAAAATATAATAAATATTTAAAAGTTATAACAAAAAATAAAATCTAAAATTATTACTCTATATTAAAAATAAAATAAGTCTAAAATCATATAATTTAGTATATATCAATAAATTATTAAAAAAGAATATTTATATTTTAGATGTTTAATATTTTAATTTACTTATTTAAAATAATTATCATTTAATATGAGAGAGACAATAAACATAAATGTATATATATTTGTTTTAAGATATTTTTAGTAAAAGGAAAGTCAAATTGATTATTTTTATAATTTTCGTATTATTATGAGATAGAGGCGGAAAAATGATTTTTCGGATATGCTAAAATGATGACACGTGTCATTTGATATGCTAGATTGATGACACGTGTCAAAAGAAAACCTTCTTTTATTATATGTTATAGATTGATCGGTTATAAGCAAATCAGATTCGTGTTTCTATCTTTAAGATAAACGTATCCAAAAAAATATTTCTTCTTTCTATATAGCATATAATACTTGAATCGGAACCAACAATCTACTATTTTATTCTTGCGCAGTGGTTTTTGTACAATGATGGTTTTTTGATACCAGGCTAGAATCTAGTAAGCTAATAAAAGACACGCAACTATACACCCATATATACAATGACGATACGTGTAAAATAATTTTCACGAACATAGAAGTATAGCACGCCTATGTAAAAATAATTTACTTTCATGATTTTCTTACTACTTTATCCTTTCAACCATCTACGAAACCATTAAAATCAACTTGGATCAATCAGCAAGTGTTCATGGATTAACCTTATCACTTTCATATATTTCTTTATTTATAGCGGTGTAATTATATTCCAATCATATGAAATATATCTATGAATAAAATGAAGTGGTGTCTTTGTTCTGACTATAAAAACTTGTATGTGAAGGGTTGTCAATCTGGGGTTCGTTCTGTGTATGCAACGGTTGATCTTCTTGATGCTGTAAGTTATCTTTTATACAGCCTTTATATTTATTAATATTGATTTAAAACTCAATATATAAATAATAAATTGTAGGATTCAAGCATGTATCAACATGGGAGGGGGATTTCTTGCATGGGTAGAGAATGGGCTGCCTGTGGCTGTTGACACCAAAACTGAGTCCCTAAGCCCAACATCTCCTCTGCCTATGGTTAATAATAATTCAATTATACAATAATGTAATACTATATTATTAAACATTGTGATAACTTTGGAAAAATATGTGTGCAACATGTTTCATTTAAGATTGGGTGTAGCAAGGAATACATGGTGGTGTGATTATGTTTGATACGTAATTCGCAGGTTTGTATCTGTTATATGCTTGAATATCTTTATGAATCTTGTTAAAGGCTTTTACAAAGATTTTTAGATTGAAATATTCCACGAAAACACACAAAATTTCAATTGGATAAGATGAAGAAGATTTGTCAAGATTGAGTATGGAAATTCTTCCATGTAAATTATACTAGAATTCATAGTTGAATTTAATGTATTAGACCAAATCGAAGGTCATCTATTAGTAGGGGATCAACAATCACAGCTACTCAGTTGTCAATTATAACTACTGGTGATTAGACAATTATATGACAACTAAATTTGTAAAAACTCCATCAACAGTAACATATTACTACTGAGACTTGCTCATTAGCAGCAACTATTGCTAATCACTATTGGTACTAATCATTTACTAACGACTAACCAAATTGCTTGATCATCATTTACTAACGACTAACCAAATTGCTTGATCATCATTTACTAACGACTAACCAAATTGCTTGATCATTAGTTCCTACTAATGCTTCAGTTGCTATCTATAACTACATACTACCGAAGATCTTAGTTAATTGTGATGATAGGTTACCACCGATGTTCTTAGTTAATACTAATTGTATTAAGCTGATGAAAAATTCATCTTACTTCTTAAAATTGTTAAATGTGCATTTTGTATTACATTTTGTTATTCATATATGTGTGTGTGTATATATATATATATATATATTGTTAATAATTATAAAAATCTATTTTCTTTAAACAAAATACGTCATTATTAAGATGTCATTTTCTGTTCGTCACTTTTAAAAAATGTCATTGTACGTTGAACATGACACTTGCTTTATTTAGGGGCTGTTTGGTAGCCTCTTAATGGTTTCATTAAGAGGCTACCTCTGAACCATTAAGAGGTTTATGTGTTTGTTTTAAAAAAACGGAACCTCTGAACTGAACCATTCAGTGCTGAATGGTTCAGATATGAAATGTTGCTGAATGAAGTTCTAGACACAACTACCCTCAAAACTCACAGCACTCATCTTCGATCTTCATCTTCGATCTTCATCTTCCTCCCGAGGACTCCCTCCCCCGACGCCGACGACCTCCCTAGTCGGCCGACCTTCATCTTCATCTTCGATCTTCATCTTCGATCTTCATCTTCGATCTTCATCTTTGATCTTCACAAGCACTCATCTTCGATCTTCATCTTCATCTTCGATCTTCATCTTTCGCCCGCCGTCCACCATCCCCGACCTCCCGATTCACCACAGCCTCCTCCGCCATCCCCGATTCACCACACCCTCCTCCGCCTCCTCCGCCTCCTCCGCCATCCCGATTCACCACAGCCTCCTCCGCCTCATCTTCGATCTTCATCTTTCAAGATTTTGTGGTCAAGAACTGATTTTGATGATTCTTGAGCCGGTGTTTGAGCCGAGATTTTCGCCCAAATCGCACGCGTTTCGCCCACGGAGGAATGCGCATACGGTGATTCGGACGATTAGGAGTAATTTTGCTGGATATGTGTGGTTCTTGAAAGGGGATTTGACCCAAGTTTTTGATGAATTGGATGTTGATTTGATGATCAATTTTGTTGAAAAGGTGTGATGGATCAGAAAGTCTTGTTTTTGATCAAATCCGGATTGAAAGGATTGTTGAAATCGGGGGGGGGGGGGGTGGGAAAGATAGAACTAAAAAAATGGATTATATAAGGTATGGGGGTCATTTCTTGATTGGAGTTAGAGGGTCAAGAAGGATGCAGTAGAGATTAGGGATATGATAATTGAGTTTTGCGCGAACGAATACGGGCTCAAGTTGGATGAATCAAAGGTGGAGATTGAGCATGTAAGCCGAGGCATTCAGTTTTTGGATCATGTAATCTGTCAAAGGGTGATTTATCCGACTATTCGATTTGCAGCAAATGGGGGTCATATTGTGACTCAAAAAAGTGTGGGGATTTTGCTTTCTGTTGCCGCGAGTTTGCAGCAATGCATAAGGCAGTTTAGACGGCTTAAGTTTGTTAAGGGTGACAAAGATCCTGAACCATTACCATGTACTCCAATGTTGTATTGTGGTCAGGCGCAAACGAATGCACAAATGAACAAGTTTCTTGAAACAATGGCTGATTGGTATCAGTATGCAGATAACAGAAAGAGGGTTGTTGGTTTCTGTGCTTATGTGATCCGAAGCTCTGTAGCTAAACTGTATGCTGCTAGGTATAGGATGAAATCGTGGAGCAATAGGTTCACAAGGCATTAATTATATGAATAATTTGCGTGATGAGATAGCTAGTCAATTAGTTTCAATTGATTAATATTTGAATTACTTTGTAATTGGATATTAGTATGTTGTATTTGAAATATTTTGAGTTTGAATTTTAATATGTTGTATTTTGTTAACCTATTGATCATTCACGTACAATCATTCAGACATCTAACCAAACAGATACATTTTATTCAGCCCAAAATAATTCAGAGGGGTAAAATTGTCATTTTGTACAGTCATTCAGAGATTCAACCAAACAGCACATTTTGGTTCAGCACTTACTGGTTCAGAGCCTTACATTTTTTTATTAATAACTTTTTTTTGAAAGGCTTTTATTAATATCTAATAAGTGCAATGATTAGGTTTGAACCTTTTTATTAACTCAATGCTCAGCGATTATTTGTATTCATGTTATCCCCTTGATCTGTTCATATAACATGTTATGTATTACTAGTGGGTGCCCGCGCGCGTTGCGGCGCAACCATCACACTCCATTTCAGCTAAGATTTTATCATTTGACTTGTGCGATATATCACAACACAAACCAACCCAATTATGATTAAATGGGTTGAAACTTCCACCTCTACATATCAACCCAATTTTCATCTTTAGGTTCCTTTCACTTGACTACAAATAAGTGGCACGTGTTCACATACCTAGAGATTCTTCATACGTCAATAAAGGAACAGCTTCCATGACTAAATTTGCTGCATCATATGGAAGTTTCTTGTACATGTTTGCAGTAGTAGATAGTGCGACACGCTGAGATAAACAACAAATTAATGTAAACGATATTCTTGAACATAGGTCCCCTTTCTTCTATGCATTTAACTTGACAGGGTATAAAGGGGTACCTGGACTCCTGTTGAAAAGAAGTGAAGATAAGAAAGCACTGCCATTAGAGCCCCTGCTCGCAAGCAGGCAGTTGGGTGCTCCTGAGATATCTTCTTAAGAGCTTGCAAGGACTGTTACCAAAATGCTAACAAAGATCAACACCGGTACTATAAATCACAGTTATCATTATCAATTCAAAGTATAAACAAATATATCATCATTAACTACAAGAATTCAATGATACTTGGAACACTGAAGCACATAGTAACCCACCCATAAGAAATTCATTCACATTCTCAGTCTAGTTATAAGTAATTAGCTATGGCAAACCTGCTCAGCCAAGTCCATGTATTCAATTGTAAGCAACCTAGCAACAAAGCAAGAAACAACACCATAATGCACCACAGCAGCACAAGAAGATGGTAGCACATCACAAAGATGTGTGAGTGCCCTTGCAGCAAGCAAATAATGTTGATGTAAACACCGAAATGTCCCCATTGACCTGCTGTATGGCTTGTTCGTCACTTAGTCCAACAACAGAGAGTGGTGGTATGCTGAAATAGAAAATACAAATTTAATTGCATTGATTTAGGAAGATGGGTAATAAAGCAGAGATAAGTGGAATAATAATCAGTAAAGCCAAAGTATAAGTTGAGATCAGAACTCATAGAAGGATGAAATCACTTACAGGAAACAAAGTCCTTCCACCAAGTCAAAATGGGTAAGATTCATTTGCTTTTTAGCATCACCTATGGCCTAAATGCTAAGCACACTGATGCAAGAATACCCATCAACCGGTGAATATTTAATTCAAAATTACCTTTTTGGCAGTGTTTAAATCCTAAACCACTTACTTCCTTGTAACATGATTGGTGAGGTCGTCAGAAACAATAAATTAGGGCATTAACACAGGGATGTGCAGCCGACAAGGGGGAGGCGATCGGGCGCGTCTTACAAAGGGAAGTGAATTTCCAAATGTGCCTATGGTTTATGTATTATATAGTAGTAATGAGGCTTAAAGTTAAAAAGTGGTGGAAGAACACGCACGTTTGGTAGCCGAGTAGCAGGATCACGTAACTCATCAAAGAATGGGTGAATCATTGCCTCCAACCGTACATAAGCCAAACACCCACAAAAAGTTTAGTTGCTATGTGAATGAACAAAATACGGAGTTCTAACATTCTACTTTGTTTACTCATAGCAGTGCTTCAAAGATTTGGTGAG
This sequence comes from Flaveria linearis, assembly GCA_024085815.1. NCBI lineage: Eukaryota > Viridiplantae > Streptophyta > Magnoliopsida > Asterales > Asteraceae > Flaveria > Flaveria linearis. The sequence continues at coordinate 72,540,698 of CM044006.1, read as the reverse complement.
TATTGCAGGAGTCTTGAAACAAGATCAACGGCTTCTGGAGGCATCCGCTTGTGGAATATCTGAAAATGTAAAGTTTAGGTTGTGACTTGTGAATCCTGCATGTAATCCAAATTATGAAATTTTGCGATCAAATCTTAATTAGTTACCTTATGCCATGGATGAGCTTTTATCTGGGGGAACTTGTATTCTGTGTAGTTGGGGTTCATGCACTTGATTTCTTCCCTTGTTGGAGTACCCAAAACCTATAAACAAACAAGTAGCTGCTAAATCAATACCATTTGATATTGCAAGGTGTAAAATGTGTGTTATGGTTAACTTTACATGATCCAATTTCAATCTTTTGCAGGTATCAAGTAAGTTTACAGACAAATTAATAGCTTAAATTATATTTAAATTCACAAGTACCTTTATGATCTCCACCAGCTGGTCAAATCCACTCTCACCAGGAAAAAGAGGCTGAAATAACAAGGGAGACATTTGTCAGGTCATAGAAATATTCTCTTTAAATTCCCAAAAAGAAAAGAACAAGTAATTTATCCCTACTTGTCCAAGCAGCAATTCTGCCAAAACACATCCAGCAGACCAGATATCTATTGCTGTGGTGTACTCGGTGGCCCCAAAAATAAGTTTAGGTGCCCGGATAATATCTCGAACAAATGTAAGAAATGTTTGGCTCTCCTTTTACCTATGAAAATGGTAGCAGCAACTATTGCTAATCACTATTGGTACTAATCATTTACTAACGACTAACCAAATTGCTTGATCATTAGTTCCTACTAATGCTTCAGTTGCTATCTATAACTACATACTACCGAAGATCTTAGTTAATTGTGATGATAGGTTACCACCGATGTTCTTAGTTAATACTAATTGTATTAAGCTGATGAAAAAATTCATTTTACTTCTTAAAATTGTTAAATGTGCATTTTGTATTACATTTTGTTATTCATATATGTGTGTGTATATATATATATATATATATATATATATATATTGTTAATAATTATAAAAATTTATTTTCTTTAAACAAAATACGTCATTATTAAGATGTCATTTTCTGTTCGTCACCTTTAAAAAATGTCATTGTACGTTGAACATGACACTTGCTTTATTTACATTTTTTTATTAATAACTTTTTTTTTGAAAGGCTTTTATTAATATCTAATAAGTGCAATGATTAGGTTTGAACCTTTTTATTAACTCAATACTCAGCGATTATTTGTATTCATGTTATCCCCTTAATTGATCTGTTCATATAACATGTTATGTATTATACTATAACTCAATTAATAAAGTTGATACCTTTTTACTTCACCCCTCATTAAGTATTAACTAGTTGCCGTTAGTGCGTGTTGCGGCGCGATGAAAACCTTACACTTTTGGTGATAAAAATGGTTATAAATTGTTATCAAATGATTAACCATGTATACAAAGCTTCTTGAATTCTGGAATATTTTCTTAGAAATAATCACAAAAAATAAAATAAAAACCAATCTGGGTTTTCAAAATGCCCACATATATAAATCGCCTTCTTCAAAATGCATATTTAATTTTCTAGTTTGGAGATTTGGGAAGATAACAACATAAATCATCTTGAGTCGCACAAAAAACATCATCTGAGTATTCAAAACACACAAACATGTCATATCTGATCTTGATTTCTTCTCTTATCTGATTGTTCTTGATCACCATCAACAATGTTATTTGATTCTTGTTCCAACCACATCTTGAGTCGCACAAATGAGAAATGATGGTGACCGCCAGGAAACGGCTGCATTTGTTAATCGTCTCCGTATTTCGATTTGATTAAAAAACTTAGTTCTTTGTTTGATGTCAACACTACGTTATACCATATGAGGTTCATCATATTCGATAATAGATATGTGTTCGACTTCATCCTATCTACACAAACAGTGAACGTACGTAATAAAGGAAATTATATAAAGATTATACATACAAATCCAAAAACTCCTTAGAAATCGAAATGGAATTGGTAAAATGATATATGATGTCTGAGATTAATTAAATAGCATTGACTTCATGATCATCATCCAAATTGAAACGAAATCAATTGTTTGAGATTGTATATGCATACAAACCCACTTACTTCATCATCGTCGGACTTATCGAACCAGGGTTTGAGATTGAATCTTCAAAACAAATCAGATTTTTTTTTATGTTCTTGTTAAAGAAACCGTTTAATCATTTCTGTTGTCAAACTCTAATTTGAATCGTTTCATCAAAATGAAATCAGATAACAAATGTTGAACGCCTGCATGCATGTAATTATATATTAGAGATAAACGCATGTAATTTATTAGGGAGAGAGAATCTGGGTTAAAGTTTGAAAGAAATGACCAAAATCTGATTTTATTTATTGTACAAAAAAAGCATGTGAAGTAGAGACGGATAGATTGGTTGATATGTAAATGTGAAGCAGTTAAATTTCACGCCGTTAACTTGACACCGTCAATTTGCTTTTTGTAGTATAGATAATTGTGTTCAGAATTTTAAGGTTTTAAGTTTACTTATGTTTTTATCATATTACTTATTATACTAATTTGATTTTTTTTAATAAAACATGTTTGCTAAATTTCACAAAAAAACTAATTGGTATCTTTTTATAATTTTTTTCCTTGACATCCAGATATAAATTTTGTTAGAAAAAAAGATGTATTTAAAACAATGTTAATTTTGAATATCTTATTACATCGATTGATGGTGGCATGTTGATCCTATGAAAAATGAAATTGATACCGAACAAATTATAAAGAACATTGATATAGTTATTTTCTTGTTTTCTATTTGTTGATCTCCGGAACCGAGTCTCCTTAATTTCATACGTTTTGTAATGTAATTAACCATTTTAATGTTACAACCATATCATGGATCTTAACATACAGTTTAACACATTTATCAATAATTATCTTACACAAAATATCACTACAAAAATATTATTTGGACTTACAACTTAATTTTTAATTGATATATAGTTCATCAATAATATTTATTTTAGTATTAAGAAGCGTTATAGAAATATCTAAAGCTTGTATTGCCGATTTTATGACTTTATAGAAAATAATAAACTGAATCATAACTTCGTAAGTTCTCTACTTTATATTAAATATTTACTTTTATAAATAGGATGAGTTATCGTATAAAGAAAGAAAAAATAAAAGAAAAACTAGAAAGGATGAGAATAATTATCTTAAACCAGGAGGAAACGAATCAATTACAAAATCAAAATGGGATTTTCCAATCCACCCATTTGATTTTACATTTTACGTTATTACTTAAAAACCATAAAAACGAATAATGAATGATACAATCAAACATAGAAGCTCTTGGTCTATTGGAAGGCCCAACAATATCTTCATTCATATATTTCTAAATGACCCACCAAAACGTTAACATTATAGTCTCCACATCTTATATATACGTAAAGGTATATGAGTCGAATGATTACAAACAAATTGCTTTAACTGGTAAGTTATTTCTTACAAAGATATCTCATCTAATAACTTTTTTTAAACTTTTTCCTTTTTCAAATAACTTTTTCTTATTAGGCTATATTATTAGTGCACATGGAGAGTGTCATTTCTCTCAACATAAAAGTACTTGAGGGATGTGAATACTTGAAACATATTTCGCATTCGTAAGGGTATTCACTAGTTTTTCCATCATGTAGTTTCAAAGTCCCAACACTATGTTAGTTTTCTAATTCATCATAAAGCTCAATTCTAGACAACAAGCTTGCGTATACCCTCTTATCCACTAATATTAAAATTTAACATAAATCTCGTCGAAACTTAAAACAACCTATTTAATGAATATGGTTAAACTCCATCCTATTCCATAAACTTTACAACTAGCTAATAACTTCTTGTCACTCGTTGCCTCATAAACAAATTGAGACGTATCTTTGTCTTTCATCCACATTAGTTGCCTTATAAACGAATTGAATAAAAGAATTCGCGTGATTATGCATATTACATTTTTCAAGTTTTAGTGACTATTAATCCATCCTTAGAAATAACAAACGCGTCAATAATTTGATGAAAAGTGCTCATGAGGTAATACTACATACTCTTTAGTTGTTTCTACCTAAAACAATTAAATCTTTTGTGCCAGCGCATGAGCCTTCTCATACCTTATCATTTTTCTCTTTTGGTCGTGTATCTTGTTAATTAGCAATCCAAAAACATTCACATAACTAATATTTAGTAATTGTTAACATGTAAATAGGTAAATTAATAAATATTACACATTTAGAATCCAAAATGACAACAAGAATTAAGGTTTTCTTTTTAGCATTCCAAAAACATTCACATAACTAATATTTAGTAATTGTTAACATGTAAATAGGTAAATTCATAAATATTATACATTTAGAATCCAAAATGACAACAAGAATTAAGGTTTTCTTTTTCATACTTGAATATTATCATTCTTTATGTGTTGTAGATTATGACACTGTCGCTCACGTGACGCCTCCTTGTTTATATGATTTAATGTTGGCCTAAAGCATGAGACATGCCTTCGTTCATTATTTCAAACACTTGAGTCTTGCGCTTCACTATAATAACAAGTAGTTTAATTTCCTATAAGCATTCTCGTTTAACTCATGACCTTTACGGTCATAAATTAGTAGAATTGTTCTAGCATATAATTTTATATAAACATTTGATCGACACTTGAGCGAATTCTATTATGCAAGGTCAGTCGTCCGCAAACCATGGTTCGACCATGCAATTTAAGCCAAAGTCATCGTTTTTATAAATTTGACAAAACATATATTGTTATATGTTTTTGGTTTGAGAATTTTATGTACTTACTCAAGTGTCACATTGCCCTTATATTTATTACCCATGACCATGAATAGGTTTATATTATCTTTATACTTCAAATTCCATGGTCTTCTTCGATCTATTCCTAAACAATTATTAAAAAATAACTATTTTTTAAGTTTAAAATGCATAATGTAATCATCCTTCAACCGACCCATTAGGAACTAACACTCTAACCAATTATTCAAAGAACTAATAAAAATAAAGGACTCTCTAAGCATTCTTAACTTTTTGAGTTAAAAGAAGCTATAGACAATGCTAGTCATATCGTTAATATTTGATTATTTTATAAAGTTTGATGAGTAACATTTTTCTATCGAATTAGTTGTCTTCGAGTTTTATGATTCCCCTTGAAGCGCACTGTGACCACCTGCTGGGTGTTAGACCGCGCGGCATTTTCACTATGGTAATGGACGACCAACGCGGTCCAGCTCACACTCTCACCCCCTCGATGCATTCAGACAATAGTTTCGAATGAGCAAACGATTATTCGTACGGATTGTTAACAATGAGATACGAGAGAGGTATTTTTCTGCGTGAGATACGAGAGGCAAAAGAATTTTTAGTCCTTTATAAAAGTGGCCAAACAATTGACACTAGTTTATAGTTTACTATTGTTATTGGTTTTAAAATTAATATGTAATGTTATTAGTGTTATAGATATCGGCTGATTATTATCGATTTTTTATTTCACTGTTGATGATATTTTATTTTACTATATGACTATTTAAAAAATACATTATCAAAAGTGCTCGATCAAACTAAAAAATGGAAGCATATTGTTATACTCAATAAATATTATTTCAGTATAAACCAGTTCACTATTAAAATATTATATATCGACGGATCACATATAGATATGTTAAAATCCAAAATGAACAGTAATATATAAACTAAATTTGTTAATCATCATAACTAACCAATGGAAATCTGAGAAAAATATTTAAAAGATAAAAGACTTTAAAATTCATGATTTTCATTGGCAATTCTTTTGTAACCTGACGGTGAAATAATAGTCATTGATTATAGGTTAAGTTTCTATCCATGCCTAGCTTATCTTGACCTTTACCAATTGATCCTAGTTTCACTAGATTGTTGACAACTATGACCTTCATCGATGAGATACCAATGAATTTATCCTTCATTGAAAGTCCTCTGATTTGTAACGATTTAGGGACTGTTTGACAGCATCTGAATCGGCCTCTTAATGGTTCAGATGTCTGAATGGTTCAGATGTCTGAATGGTTCAGATGACTGAATGGTTCAGCACTTAATGGTTCAGACTGTTTGTTTCGCGAGCAAATGTCTGAATGGTTAAACATTTGCTTCTGAATTTTAAGCATTATAATAATGCTGAATGGTTAAGAGGTTTAATGCTGAATGGTTAAGAACTCTTATCTTAATTGGTTAGACATTTGCTTTTGAATAGTTAAACGATATACTAGCTCTTAATGGTTCAGACATCTTATTGGTTCAGCATTTAAACATTCAGAAATTACCAAACAACCCCTTAGTATTACGTAGATGTTTAAAATTGTTAAAAGTTCTTAAATATATTCCATGCACATTGAGTTAGGTTTAAATAAACGATGAATCCTTAAACATTACGTGAAAGAATGTTTAGGATATTGAGAGTGGATAATGGCAGGCTGGATTCATCCAATTTCAACGAAGGATGCATGTATTATCATCACTAAATGATATGCATCATTGCATATGTATTATTTTAATATTATTTTAAGTAAAAAAAATTCAATGTAGGTGATGATGGAGATGGGAAGATCATCGAGGGTGAACTTATCTTTCAATACCTAACTTGGTATAAAGATGAATATTTTGAATATGAACTTCATAAATCATTAAAAAGTTATTAATTTGTCTTATAAAATATTCTGATATTTATTGATAACTTTATTCTAATTTATTCAAATTGCCTCAAGCCACATACTTAGCTTCTAGATAAATATTTTCATTTCAAAGTTTGTACTCAAAAGTGCTAGTGGCTTAGGGGTTGTTTGTTATGGGTTGACCCGGCTGACCCGGCTGACCCGGCTGACCCGGCTGACTCGGTCAGCGGGTCAGCCCGTTTGATTTCGGGAAAGTGCTTAGTTGACCGGGCCTCATTGCTGACGCGGACCTAAAAAAATATGCTGACCAACCTGACCAGCCTTCACCTCCACAACTCTCATCCCTCGGCCGCCCCCCATAATCCGACCGGAGCAGCGACCCCCAACCCTTGGCCGCCCCCCGCAATCCGACCCCCGGCCTTCACCACCTTCGCCTGCACCTTCGGCTTCGGCCTTCGACTTGGTGAATCGATTTGGTGGTGGTTCGGTGGATTGCGGTGGTGGTGGTGTGAATCGATTTGGTAGTGGTTCGGTGGATTGCGGTGGTGGTGGTGTGAATCGATTTGGTGAATCGATTTGGTGGTGTGAATCGATTTGGTGGTATGAATTGATTTGGTGAATCGATTTGGTGGTGGTTCGGTGGATTACGATGGTGGTGGTGTGAATAGATTTGGTGGTGTTAATCGAGTTAGAAGTTGACGGACGATGGTGGCGAAGGGCGGTGGATTGCGGTGGTGGTCGGAATGTGCATGGTGACAGCGGTGGTTGTGGTGGTGGTGTGAATCGATTTGGTTCTAGTCTGATACTGAATCAAACAGCCAAGTTTCAGTCAGACGCATACCCAGTTAGAACTTCTAACTGGGTCAGCTTCTGACTCAGTCAGATCTTACTGAGTCAGTTTTATCAAACAACCCTTTAGTGGTGAAAGCCTTGTGCTTTTAAATGTCAGATTGGATGTTCCATTCCTGTGGTTTACGTTTCGTTCATTTTCTTTTTGGATCTTTGTTTTTTTTTTCTTTTAAGGTTTTTATTTTATTTTGAGTTAATTACATAAATAGCCCTGTGGTTTATCTAAAATAACAGGTTCTAAAATAACATGTTTTGATACTAAGAGTTTCAAATAGCAGTTAGGATATTGTGTTTTTAATTTTGTAACGAGAATGGGTATTAAGCCTAACAGACGTTAAGTTGTTTGTTAAGCTCAAGGTATTCCAGTCATTTCACTTTTAAAGGACTGATTATCTAACTTAAGTTAGGGGCTACTTTTGTAATTTATTTAAATATTATATGTGTTATTTGTGTATATATATAATCTAAATTCTAATACCCCACCTAGATCCAAACACCCACCTACCACCATGGCCATCACCAACGTCGGCCGCCACCAACGTCGGCCGCCACCAACGCAGGCCGCCACCAACGTCGACCCCCACCCAACATCCACATTTTGAACATCATCTCACCACCACCATTGCTAACCCCCACCACCACTGGCGATTCCTACCACTACCGACCAATGACGACCACCGGCCGCCACCACCATCACTGCCGCCTGATCACCACCGACGACTCTCACCACCACC